>JAPXFY010000020.1:6772568-6777568 GCA_030674185.1 Monoplex corrugatus
TCTTCTTCGCATTCTTCTTCTTCGATTCTTCTTCTTTTCTCTTCTTCTTCTTCTTCTTCTTCTTCTTCTTCTTCTTCTTCTTCTTCTTCTTCTTCTTCTTCTTCTTCTTCGCATTCTTCTTTTCTTCGCATTCTTCTTCTTCGCTTCTTCTTCTTCCTTCTTCTTCTTCTTCTTCTTCTTCTTCTTCTTCTTCTTCTTCTTCTTCTTCTTCTTCTTCTTCTTCTTCTTCTCTTCTTCTTCTCTTCTTCTTCTTCCTTCTTCTTCTTCTTCTTCTTCTTCTTTCGCTCTTCTTCTTCGCATTCTTCTTCGCATTCTTCTTCCTTCTTCTTCTTCTTCGCATTCTTCTTCTTCGCTTCTTCTTCGCATTCTTCTTCTTCTTTCGCATTCTTCTTCGCATTCTTCTTCGCAATTCTTCTTCCATTCTTCTTCGCAATTCTTCTTCTTCTTCGCACTTCGCAATTCTTCTTCTTCTTCGCAATTCTTCTTCTTCGCATTCGTCTTCACATTCTTCTTCTTCTTCTTCTTCGCATTCTTCTTCTTCTTCGCATTCTTCTTTTTCTTCAAATTCTTCAAATTCTTCTTCTTCTTCGCATTCTTCTTCTTCTTCGCATTCTTCAAATTCTTCTTCTTCGCATTCTTCTTCTTCTTCGCATTCTTCTTCTTCTTCCATTCTTCTTCTTCTTCTCCCATTCTTCGCATTCTTCTTCGCATTCTTCGCATTCTTCGCATTCTTCTTCTTCTTCTTCTTCGCATTCTTCGCATTCTTCGCATTCTTCGATTCTCATCTTCTTCGCATTCTTCGCATTCTTCGCATTCTTCGCATTCTTCTTCGCATTCTTCTTCTTCTTCGCCAATTCTTCTTCTTCTTCCTTCGCAATTCTTCTTCTTCTTCGCCGCAATTCTTCTTCTTCTTCGCAATTCTTCTTCTTCGCATTCTTCTTCGCATTCTTCTTCTTCTTTTCAACGTTCCTGTAACTTCTCATTCCTGAAGCTCATTTTCTGTGGATAATTAGAAGTGACATCTTTTGTGTTATGACTACTTTCTGTGTTGAAGATTATTTCCACCTTTTGCAGGAAATTTATATCTGGAAATAGACGAGTTCGTTCCGTCATGTCTCCAATCCTTCCTAATTGTATGGCATTGTCACTCGATCTGACACTTACCACACCTCTCATTCACACACACACATGCATATACGCGTACACCCACACACATAGACACACACACAACACAAACACACACACATACACACACACATACACGCACACACACACACACATACACACACTCATACATACATACACATACACGCACAAACACATACACACACACACACACACACAGACATACACATACACGCACACACACACATATACCCGTCTAATATCACTTAAAGTGAAAAGACGTTAAATTAAAGAAAGAAAAAAAGACACATATATACACATACACAGACATACATACACACAGAAAACACACACACACACACACACACACACACACACACACACACACACACACACACACACACACACACACACACACACCATGAAAAAATTTCATTAAATTTCATTTAATGTCTGTCCACATGATGTGATATCGTCTAATATCACATTATGTGGATAGACGCACACACACACACACACACACACACACACACACACACACACACACACACACACACACACACACACACACACACACACACACACACACACACACAAGTAGAATTGCACCCAAAATCAAGAGCATTAACAGAAAATCAACAACAAACAACAAACAAAACAAAGCATCATTTGCAGCCATTTTCTTGAGCCCAGATTGTGGAAATAAAATCAAGAAAAAACATGATGCGGAATCGATTTTACAAAACGTGCAAAACGAAATTAAGTTCCAGCATTCCCAACTTTGTTTTCATTCCCACGATGTTCTTCAATATCCAGCGATTCGATCTGAGTAGCTTGGGGTAACACCCCACAAAAAACAGTCCTTGCTTTTTTTTTTTAAAGTAGATTTTTTCTATTTTGTTTTTCTATTTTTTTTCTTGACAGAGTCTAAGCCTTTACGTTGAGAGAGATCTTTATCAAAGGCTGAGCTGTGTTTCTTTTGTTCTTGTTCTTCTTCTTGTTCTTGTCTTCTTGTTCTTCTTGTTCTTGTTCTTCTTGTTCTTGTTCTTCTTTTGTTCTTTTCTTCGTTCTTCTCTTCTTCTTGTTCTTCTTCTCTTTTCTTCTTCTTCTTCTTCTTCTTCTTCTTTTCTTCTTCTTTCTTCTTCTTCTTCTTCTTGCTTCTTCTTTCCTTCTTCGTTCTTCTTTTTTCCCTTTCTTTTTCTTTTTCTCTTCTTCTTCTTCTTCTTCTTCTTCTTCTTCTTCTTCTTCTTCTTCTTCTTCTTCGTTCTTCTTCTTCTTCCTTCTCTTCTTCTCTCTTCCTTCTTTCTTCTTCCATTCTTCTTCTTCTTCTTCTTCTTCTCTTCTTCTTCTTCTTCTTCTTCTTCTTCTTCGCTTCTTCTTCTTCTTCTCTCTTCTTCTCTTCTTCTTCTTCTTCGCTTCTTCTTCTTCCTTCTTCTTCTTCTTTTCTTCTTCTTCTTCTTCTTCTTCTTCTTCTTCTTCTTCTTCTTCTTCTTTCTTCTTCTTCTTCTTCTTCTTCTTCTTCTTCTTCTTCTTCTTCTTCCTTCTTCTTCTCTTCTTCTTCTTCTTTTCTTCTTCTCTTCTTCTTCTTCTTTCCTTTCTTCTTCTTCTTCTTCTTTCTTTCTTCTTCTTCTTCTTCTTCTTCTTCTCTCTTCTTCTTCTTCTTCTTCTTCTTCTTCTTCTTCTTCTTCTTCTTCTCTTCTTCTTCTTCTTCTTCTGCTTCTTCTTCTTTCTTCTCTTCTTCTTCTTTTTCTTCTTCTTCTTCTTCTCTTCTTCTTTTTTTCTTCTTTTCTTCCTTCTCTTCTTCTTTCTTCTTCATTCTTCTTCTTCTTCTTCTTCTTTCTTCTTCTTTTCTTCTTCTTCTTCTTTCTTCCATTCTTCTTCTTCGCATTCTTCTTCTTTCTTCTTCTTCTTCTTCTTCTTCTTCTTTCTTCTTCTTCTTTCTTCTTCTTCTTCTTCTTCTTCTTCTTCTTCTTCTTTCTTCTCTTCTTCGCATTCTTCTTCGCATTCTTCTTCGCATTCTTCTTCGCATTCTTCTTCGCATTCTTCTTCTTCTTCGCATTCTTCTTCTTTTTCTTCTTCTTCTTCTTCTTTCGTCTTCTTCTTCCTCTTCTTCTTCTTCTTCTTCTTCTTCTTCTTCTTCTTCTTCTTCTTCTTCTTCTTCTTCTTCTCTTCTTCTTCTTGTCTTCTTCTTCTTCTTTGTCTTCGTCTTCTTCTTTGTCTTCTCTTCTTCTTCTTCTTCTTCTACCACCCCCCCCCTCCCCGAGTTGTGCCAGAAACAGACAAATCCTCCATATATGTCTGGGGGTTGCAACAACAAGCAGTTTAGACATACTGAGATTGGCCTGGTCCTTGGTATGTGTCACCCAGATCTTCACCTGTCAACTGTGGTGATGGCCTCCTTACAGAGCCACCTGAAGGAAGGTCGTAGACAATGTTTCTTGGCAGGTGCAGTGATGTGAGGAAACAATCTAAGTTTCTGTCTCTTTACAATTGGCAGATGCGGAATTCCTGTTGGCTTACAAAAGTGGTAATCTTTTCCTGCATATATTTATTTGTGTTTAATTAATTTTACGATATGCAGACATTTCTCAGGGCATTAGTATCAAAGAACATGGTTTTAATATTGTAAATTAAAGGCAGATGAACAAAAGGACTAGGAGGAAGGAGAGGAAGAGAAAATGAAGAGGAAGACGAAGAAGAAGAAATCCAAAAACAACAACACGTGTAACAATAATATAAGCAACAAAAAAAGTAGCACATGCAACAGCAACAACAACCAAGAACTTGGGCTGCGTATTAAATTCACAATCATTGTTTTTCTATGTACCACATAAGTCACTGAGGATAGCAACAATATATAACAAGGTATATGCAAATGCACATGATACGATACAATACAATACAATACAATAAAATACAATACAATGCAATACAATACAATACAATACATACAATGCAATGCAATGCAATACAATATAACACAACACAACACAACACAATGCAGTACAATACAATGCAATACAATGCAACGCAATGCGATGTAATAGAATACAATACAATACAATCAATCAATGCCATCCAATGTAGAACAATACAATGTAATGCAATTCAATCCAACACAATACAATACAATACAATACAACAAACACTTTTTTATCATTCCAAGCTGGGAAATTGCAATCCCGGGCAGTGAATGGCCCACATTGTTCTAGACTTATGCCATCCATAATATGTAGCTTCTTGCTGGTCCCAGAGTGTCTCGCAGAATACACACACGTTCACATATATATCAACAACACTATAATCTTTCTGAGATATGTTGTCTTGTTATTCTGTTTATTCTGTGTTGTTTTTATTTAAAAAGTTAAGCTCAACTTTTGAACTAGGTTTTCTTTTTGTTGTTGATCTTCTTTTTACAGTTCAAGATATTCTTCATTTTCTTAGGATTTTCACTACTTTTTTTTCAAAAACCATACACGTCACATGTGTAAATTCATTAGAAACAAGCTATTTGTTCAGGTTTTTTAAAATTATTTTTTGAATTACCTCGTTGTAATTTATTGGGGATGTTACTCATTTATTCATTTTTTTCCATATTTAAGTGTTTGTTTGCCTATACACGTATTTATTTGCTTATTTCTTTGACTGAAGAGCTGTGCATGATTTGGATATTGATTTGCATCAGCTGATGTTGTTTCGTTCCTTAATCTGTGTTCATTACCTCTTTAGGGCAAGAGATGCATGTAAAACATGTATGTATCGCTCTCCATAATACGTAACCTACATAGCATCACTCCAGGAAAGAGGTTGTGTTGTCTTACACCTTCGTAGGCAAAACTCTGGCATACTGATAAATTGACATCGAAGACCAAACC
>JAPXFY010000020.1:6797568-6802568 GCA_030674185.1 Monoplex corrugatus
CGAAGGGGGATTTGGAGCACCTGGTCACAACGGGAAAGCTGGAAGGAAGTAGAGCACCAGGTAGACCCAGGGAGAAAATACTAGACGGACTTGCAGAGTGGCTGAAGACAAAGAGGGTGGAGGAGATGCTTGGGGCAACAAGAGATAGAGACAGATGGAAGTCCATGATCGCCAACGCCATGTGGCAAGGCACCTGATGATGATGATGATGATGATGATGATGATGTGCGTGTATGTACCTTGCGTAGTGGCGTTGGTGGAGCTGGTGTTGGTAATGTAGGTGATGCTAGTTCTGGTGGTAGCGTGTGTGTCTGACATTGTGCGTGTCTATCTGCGTGTGTGTACCTGTGTGTAGTGGTGTTGGTGGTGATAGCGGTGGTGATGAAAGTATTGCTATACTGGTGCTGATACTGGTGTGTGTATGTGGCATGTACATACATATAAGCAAAAATGTATATGCCTATGTGATTACATATCTGTCATTACATATGGATACCTGCATGAGAGAAAGTTACCTCCCCTGTTTTTCTATCCCTATCTTTCCCCTCTCTCTCTCTCCTCTCTCTCTCTCTCTCTCTCTCTCTCTCTCAACCTGTCTCCATTGATCCCCTCCAGCCCACTGTCCTCTCTTTCTCTCTGTCGATCTCTGTTTACGAGGTGAAAGCTTAAATCGGATGCTTGCTTTCTCCCTTAACTCGATTATGTCGTCTATTTCTCATTTTTTGTTTGTTTGATAAATGTAATTGTACCGAATAAATGGCTCCAGTCTTGTCTCGTAAATTGAATAAATGTCCCTGACCCATTGTGCCGTGTGCGGACTTCATGGTCTGGTGCCATGCTGCACTTCAGTTCAAGTTTGTGAGTTCTTTTTTTTTTCCAAGTAGCATTACAATGCATGAGCGATTCCATATAGAAAAATTCCAGTATAACCATGGCAAAAAGAGGCGGCCGGCTTTATAGGCTAGTGCATGTTGCACTTCAGTTCAGTTTTGTTGTTGTTGTTGTGGTTGTTTTTGAGACAGCATTACAATGCATGAACGATTCCATACAGAAATTCCAGAATGAGCATGTCAAAACAGAGGCTATAAACATGTGCATAGATCTTGTGTGCTGACAATGGCGTTATATCTTTTTGGGGGTCGTCTTTGCTGCAACTGAAGCAGCAACAACTACAACATATTTTCTTCTGCCACATCCTCCGTATTTCAATTTCTTGTCAGTGCACACAAGTTTACGCAAGCTTAAGGTGTCTGACATACAGCAACTGTCTGATCTCGATGGAGAACATATCGATCCCTTTTGAAAAGACTCCAAACTGCAGCAGTTTTTCGTTTGTTGTTTTTGTTTCTTTTTCTTCTTCTTCTTCTTCTTTCTCTTCTCTTCTTCTTCTTCTTCTTCTTCTTCTTCTTCTTCTTCTTCTTCTTCTCTTTTCTTCTCTTCTTTCTTTCTTCTTCTTCTTCTTCTTCTTCTTCTCTTCTTTTCTCTTCTTCTTCCATTCTTCTCTTCCATTCTTCTTCTTCTTCTGCTTCTTCTCTTTTCTTCTTCATTCTTCTTCTTCCATTTCTTCTTCTTCTTCTTCTTCTTCTTCGCATTCTTCTTCTTCGCATTCTTCTTCTTCTTCATTCTTCTTCTTCGCATTCTTCTCTCTTCGCTTCTTCTTCTTCTTCGCATTCTTCTTCGCATTTCTTCTTTTCTCATCTTCTCTTCTTCTTCTTCGCATTCTTTCTTTTCTTTTCTTCGCATTCTTCTTCTTCTTCTTCTTCTTTTTTCCTTCTTTCTTTCTTCTTCGCTTCTTCTTCTTCTTCGCATTCTTCTTCTTCTTCTTCTTCTTCTTCTTCTTCTCTCTTTTTCTTCTGCTTCTTCTCTTTTCTTTCTCTTCTTCTTCTTCTTCGCATTCTTTCGCATCTTCTTCTTCTTCTTTCGCATTCTTCTTCTCTTCTTCGCATTCTTCTTCGCATTCTTCTTCTTCTTTCGCATTCTTCTTCTTCTTCTTCGCATTCTTCTTCGCATTCTTCTTCGTTCTTCTTCTTCTTCGCATTCTTCTTCGCATTCTTCTTCTTCTTCTTCTTCTTCTTCTTCTTCTTCTTCTTCTTCTTCTTCTTCTTCTTCTTCTTCTTCTTCTTCTTCATTCTTCTTCTTCTTCGCATTCTTCTTCTTCTTCTTCTTCTTCGCATTCTTCTTCTTCGCATTCTTCTTTCGCATTCTTCTTCGCATTCTTCTTCGCATTCTTCTTCGCATTCTTCTTCGCATTCTTCTTCGCATTCTTCGCATTCTTCTTCTTCTTCGCATTCTTCGCATTCTTCCTTCTTCGCATTCTTCTTCTTCGCATTCTTCGCATTCTTCTTCTTCTTCTTCGCATTCTTCTTCGCATTCTTCTCTTCTTCTTCTTTTTCGCATTCTTCTTCGCATTCTTCTTCGCATTCTTCCTCAGATTTGAACAACAGCAGACAAAAAGAAAAAAAAGGAAAATTGACCATTATTTTTTGTGTCACTATCTTTACTGTTGGTGAATAGATATCAGCGAACCAATCGTCTACCACTTTGTCTACTTATTAATAAAATACAGATGGTTCCAAATGCACCTTCCCATTAGTAGTCTACCCACCTGATGCCTTAAGCCGTTCATATGAAAATTTAAACTATCTCTGTCACTTACTTGATTCAAGTGACCTATCTTAACCCTTTGACTCCAGTACTCTATCCACCAGCTGCAAAATCTTCACCCTTTGACTCCCGTACTCTATCCACCAACTGCAAAAATAATCTTAGACTCCGTACTCTCTATCCACCAACTGCAAAACTTAACCTTTAGACTCCCGTACTCTATCCACCAACTGCAAAAACTTAACCCTTTCACTACCTCACCCTATCCATCTGGTGGATAGGATGAGGGAGCCAAGGGATTAAGTTTCTGCTTTGCTATCGTGGTTCACAAAACAAAATGCTGGTAGAAAGGGTCCGGGAATCAAAGGGTTAAGTGTTCGACAGTTTGTGTGGCCTTGGTGAGAACACAGCTCAAATGACACTGTTATTAGAATAAACACTTTAAAGACATATCTCTGATTGTTTTGTCCACGTCTCTTTCTTAAAAGGCGATCGATAGTATTTGTCCCATTTTGCTTCGAAGATAGCATTTCAAATTCAGTTCCAACAAGTCACATTAACTACCTCCCAAGCTACTTGTTTTTGCTGCAGTCTGAAGACATATCAAACTGCTTTCTTTGACACCAGTCTGCACAGGAAACCAGCAACGGCCTTTGCAACTGTAGACAACACATTGCTCCAGTGCAGTCTGGAGGTCCTATATCACTTTCTCCTTGTGGCGGTGGATTCAGAAAGTCAGCAAGGATGATGGCATGGCGCTATTTCATGTCACGTCTCTAGGCCAGACCTGGCCAGCATGGGCAATTGCTGCAATTTATTTCTTTTGTACAGCCGGCGACTGCTGTGAGGCTTTTGTTGGTGCTGTTTTATTGTTATTTTTGTTTTTGTTTGTTTGTTCGTTTTGTTTGTTTGTTTGATTTTTGTTTGTTTGTTTGTTTGTTTGTTTGTTTGTTTGTTTGTTTGATTGTTTCTTTCTTTCTTTCTTTGTTCTGTTTTTGAGGAAATGAAATTCACAGTTATTTTAAATCCAAAACAAGTGTGAGTGCCCGCGTTCAAGCAAACAGCAGGGAAGTTTCAGTCCTTTTTCTGCTAATTTTTGTGTCTGGTGTTTGTTTGTTTGTTTGTGATCTTACGCTTGACAAAGGCCAGTCGGCCGAAAATTTGCACCTGTCTTGTCTTGTTGTATTAAATACGCGTTCTTACTCTCTTTTCAGTTATTTTAGCCGCTCGAAATTAAAACACAAATGGTTAAATGAGGGGGGGGGGGGAGAAAAGTGTTGCTCTTTTTTTTTAATTCATTTACTCTGTACTTGTGCCTTCGTTATTTAAAAGAAAATCACGTTACCTAAGGACGGTCCCCACAATAAGAGTGTGGCTCCAGATCTTCATAAAGGAACTGCGTTGGTTGATACAGGTTGCTTTCATCATCTAATGAACTGCTGTTTTGTTTGACAACGAAGCGTTCATCAGGACCACTCAGTGACTAAGCCATCTATGTTTATAACAAGGCACTGTGGATCGCTTTTCTTTTGCCTTTGCATCAGCGTTGTCTTTTGGTCATTGGCAGAGATGTCTGTCAAGATTATGATATGTGGAAGCTGCCAGTATTTGCAGCGAGAAAGGGCAGACTCGTATGGAGGGTCATGATCGCCAACGCCATGCGGCAGGCACATGATGATGATGATGGTGATTCATCATCATTATCAGGTGCCCTGCCGCATGGCGTTGGCGATCATGGACTTCCATCTGTCTCTATCTCTTGTTGCCCCTAGCATCTCTTCCACCCTCCTTGTCTTCAGTCACTCTGCAAGTCCGTCTAGTATTTTCTCCCTGGGTCTACCTGGTGCTCTCTTTCCCTCCAGCTTTCCCGTTGTGACCAGGTGCTCCAAATCCCCTTTCCTCATAAAATAGCCTATAAATGTTGCTTGTTTTTTCCTAATCTTCCTTATGAATGATCTACCTGTGTCTGCCTCCATCAAGACTGTCTCGTTTGTTTTCTTTGCTATCCATGGAACTCTCAACATTCTTCTTAGAAACCACATCTCGGCTGCCTCAATCTTGTTCTGGCTTTGCTTGTTGACTGTCCACACCTCACAACCGTACAACAGTATTGGTTCTGTACAACATTCAAGAACTCTAGGCACGGTCCCCACAATAAGAGTGTAGTTCCAGATCTTCATGATGGTGATTATGACCCTGAAAGAAGTTGAGGTCTCTACAGCTTTGCTCCTCAACGATCTCTCAGATTTTGGGGAAAAAAACAACAACCCTGTCACATCTTTTAACGATGAATCAAAGTTACATTCAGATCTGAAGGAAATGTCATCTGCCAGTAGACCACTTGTGAAATGATTTCGTTACACATCTGTTTCGTTCACTTTCTTCCTGTGGTTTGT
>JAPXFY010000020.1:6807568-6820068 GCA_030674185.1 Monoplex corrugatus
GAATCTCAGTTAAACTAATAGAACTTTGTGGATATTCACTCTTACCGTAATACCTACACTGCTGTAGAAAAGAACTCAATGTTATTATACCATGTACTTAAAAACATCACTGATTCTTCTACTTTTGTCAGAAATTAATTACGCGTCGACCGAATATCAGAATAGATGAGGTTAAAAAAATAGCATTGTCTGGTGTGAGCGCATGGAGACTCTTCCCATCGCCGCAATAACCCAGACTGAACTTCAGTTTCAGTTTCTCAAGATGACGTCTCTGCGCTCGAAATGAATTCTACTTGCACTTAGCGTCACAGATGCCATGTGTATAGTGATCATGACACAAGCCTTAAACGTGCCTTAAATCCATGAACTAGCCAGGTCCTGAAGTCCTGCTTAAGCTACGTTTTACTTTGCCTACATTTTTTTGTCAACCTTCGACGTGGACAAGGTAGAACCCTGACTCTGAAAGCTGATGTTACGAATGATCTTGACCATCCCGGCGTTTCCCCAGCAATCGTCATGAACATAAACATCATCCAATTTTCACAGTTGATTGTTTCGTTTTAATTTGCTGAACTTTAAATATATACAATTTTTTGTACTGGTATTGTATGAGTCTGTCAATTGAACAATCTTGGTGTCATGTAAATGACCTGTTCCATCGGCCTGAACTCTGACTCCTCAGCACATATTCCTGTGACCCACACACCTATTCTTGTTCATCTATGCATTCTTTATTTTAAAAGAACGCAAGTGACAGTCAGTTATGACGGAGTTCATAGACCTGTTTCGTTGTCTACTGAGGGTGACTTCTGAAGCTTCTTATTTTACCTATACACCAGACTTTTGAAGTCTCCTGTGATTTCTCACGATATAGATCATGTATTTGTTAAAACTGTCACTGAAAATGGACAATGTTAAACTGGCTTGACACATTTTCATCTTTGTTTTGTTTATTTGTTTCTTGTTGTTGTTTGATGTTTTGTTTTGTGGTTTGTTTTGTTTTGCTTTTTTAGCATATTCTTCAGATATTTTTCTTGCTTTGATGTGGGTTTCTTTTGTGTCTGTATTTGTTCTTCGTGAACTTTAACTTTATAGGCAGAGGGAATGGTCGGGTGATTGGACTGGAGAGGTGGGGGGAGGGAGGGGTTCGTTTATCTCATATGACAAGCTGAGAGATATTGATCAGCTTGTCTTTTTCTTTTTGCATCGAAGTAGATATCCCACTTTCCAGTCTGAATGCATGGATATGCACTGGCATGAATATCATTCAGATAAAAATATGTACATCAGGCCTTGGGCCCACTTTCAGTTTCAGTTTCTCGAGATGATGTCTCCGCTCTCGGAATAAATTCCATATGCACTAACGTCACAGGTGCCATGTGATGGAGAAGATCCAGAATGATCACGTCACAAGCCCTGCACATAAATCCATGAGCTGGCCAGATCCTGAGGTCCTACCTAGATAGTTCCATAACCCTGGAGTTGTAGGGAAGTGAGGTGGCAGAGACCTCAACTTCTCACGTAGCCAGCACCACGACGGCGGCACCCATCCCCTCTCCCTCGCTTCAGATTCTCATTGATATTCAATTTTTTTTACCAAGACTTCACAAAGACAAGAAAGCTAATTGGTCTTCAAGGGGTGGGACCTGGGAAATCAACCTATCTCTCCAATGTTTTATACCAAGGCAGCTGGGCAATGCCCTGCTCTTTACAATTTTCAACTACCGTGGGATCTTTAGCGTGTGCCGCCAGAAGGCACACAGATCCAACTCAAGAAGATGCAACAAAAAACTTGATGAAAGATCACACTTTTAGGGATCAGGCCCACAAGACTTGTGAATAGGCATCTGACTACGTTCAGAGTTAGGGAAACTGAAATATCGAGTAAGATGAGATGGGGATCATCCAGAACCAGCTGAAGAATTTACACTCGCCTTTTTACTGCTTTCATCATTATCATTATCATCAGGTGCCTTGCCGCATGGCGTTGGCGATCATGGACTTCCATCTGTCTATATCTCTTGTTGCTTCAAGCACCTCTTCCACCCTTTTTGTTTTCGGCCACTCTGCAAGTCCGTCTAGTATCTTCTCCCTGAGTCTACCTAGTGCTCTCTTTCCCTCCAGCTTTCCGTTGTGACCAGGCGCTCCAATTCCCCTTTCCTCATAAAATGGCCTATAGATGTTGCCTGTCTTTTCCTAATATTCCTTATGAATGATCCTGTGTTTACTACTTTAGTGTTATAAAACAACCTTTACCGAACATGCTTTACTTTATGGCCAAAACGCCATCGGCATAAAATGCAGAAAAGAAGTTCCTCCATTCCTGTTTGTTGTGGTCAGCCTGTGTACAATACCCCAAGTGTGTTTCAGGGCTTTGTATAACAAGTCTTTGCCGATACATAAATAAACTTGCTACAGTAACCAGCCGCTTTGGTGTAGTGATTAACGCAACGGACTACCGATTGGAAGGCTGTGGGTTCGAATCCCCATCAGTCTCTTCAAAAATATGTCATTGTGGGATTTTTCGGCTCTAACGGCTCCTACCCAGAGTTGGGAGTGCTATGGGCTCATTGGGAAGACCGGGACCACACAGTCGAGTCTCATCCACTTCACGGATGCATCGTTGAGGGTGTTGTTAAATCTTCTGACCAGCACCGCAGTGTCTGTATCTCTCGGGCCTGGTTGACGCCAGGATATATTATGACAGTAAGCGTAGAGTACAGCCCTGTCCCGCAGTCTCAATCCTAGATGGAACTCCATAGCATCATGATTATCATCCTCATCGCCATCATCATCATCGCATTGTAAAATCTGTGCCAGCTTCTGTGGCCATTAAGATGGCGTAGAAAATGGGACAGGACAACAAAAAAACTTGCTACAATAACCAGACAAACACGGAAATAGAATCAGAACGCGTATTTGCCAATAGAACAAGACAAGACACGGACAAATTTTTTGGCCAACTGGTCTTTGTAAAGGGTAAATATAGACAACTAAGACACTCTGGATTGCTACAGTAATCTAAAATCTGCCACAAACTTGATATATTAATTAATTCATGTTACAATACGTTCACACCAATGCTCTCATTTTTTTTCCATATTTGATGATTACCGTATTTATCCTATTACACTTTTTTTTAACTGTATACCACTCACGTGAATTTTATCTGTTTTATCTGGGTTGTTTCCAAATAGTACACGATCCGAAAGTGGTATTGTCAAACCACTCATTGTGGAAATAAATTAATCAAAATTAATTCAGTGACCCACTGGTCTTTTACTTCAATTGTTTGTTTTTTTTCTTTTTTCTAATCATAGTTTACAATTGCAATGGCAGCACACTCATTTATTTGTTAATTTAATCATAGAATTATTTGAATGTTCACTCCTTTTAAGAAATAATATCTCTTCGTGTAAACACACTTTGGATGATCGAGAAAATTAAACCACATACACACACACTCAAACACATGCAACATCACACACACATACACACATGCACACACACACACGCACTCAAGCACATACACGCACGCACACAGACTCGCACGCACGCATGCACAGACATACAGACACGCATGCATGCGAGCACACACACACGCGCGCGCGCGCACACACAACACAACACAACACCACACAACACAACACAATACACATACACATACACATACACATACACATACACATACACATACACACACACAACACAACACAACACAACACAATACAATACACACCACACACACACACACACACACACACACACACACACACACACACACACACACACACACACACACACACACACACACACAACTATATATATATATACAGATGTTATTCCATGAACATCTCTGAATCGTTGTCCAGCTTCTTTACAAAATATTTACGAGTGGAAATTGACACACATAAAGGTCAAAGAGAGACAACAAAAGAAAAGAGGAGACAACCAAGAAAAGAGAGACAAACAAGAAAAGAGAGACAACCAGAAAAGAGAGACAACAAGAAAAGAGAGACAACCAAGAAAAGAGAGACAACAAGAAAAGAGAGAGACAACCAAGAAGAGACACAGAAAGGAGACAAACAAGAAAAGAGAGACAACCAAGAAAAGAGACAACAGAAAAGAGAGACAACAAGAAAGAGAAAAGAAGACAACCAAAGAAAAGAGAGACAAACAAGAAAAGAGAGACAACCAAGAAAAGAGAGACAACCAAGAAAAGAGAGACAAACAAGAAAAGAGAGACAACAAGAAAAGAGAGACAAACAAGAAAAGAGAGACAAACAAGAAAAGAGAGACAAACAAGAAAAAGAGAGACAACAAGAAAAGAGAGACAACCAAGAAAAGAGAGACAAACAAGAAAAGAGAGACAAACAAGAAAAGAGAGACAACAAGAAAGAGAGACAACAAGAAAAGAGAGACAAACAAGAAAAGAGAGACAAACAAGAAAAGAGAGACAACAAGAAAAGAGAGACAAACAAGAAAAGAGAGACAAACAAGAAAAGAGAGACAAACAGAGACAAAAGAAGGAGACAAACAAGAAAAGAGAGACAAACAAGAAAAGAGAGACAAACAAGAAAGAGAGACAAACAAGAAAAGAGAGACAAACAAGAAAAGAGAGACAACCAAGAAAAGAGAGACAAACAAGAAAAGAGAGACAAACAAGAAAAGAGAGACAACCAAGAAAAGAGAGACAACACAAGAAAAAAGAGACAACAAGAAAAGAGAGACAAACAAGAAAAGAGAGCACAAAAAACAAGAAAAGAGAGACAAACAAGAAAGAGAACAACAGAAAGAGAGACAAACAAGAAAAGAGAGACAAACAAGAAAAGAGAGACAAACAAGAAAAGAGAGACAAACAAGAAAAGAGAGACAAACAAGAAAAGAGAGACAAACAAGAAAAGAGAGACAAACAAGAAAAGAGAGACAAACAAGAAAAGAGAGACAAACAAGAAAAGAGAGACAAACAAGAAAAGAGAGACAAACAAGAAAAGAGAGACAAACAAGAAAAGAGAGACAAACAAGAGACAAGAAAAAGGACAAACAAGAAAAGAGAGACAAACAAGAAAAGAGAGACAAACACAAGAAAGAGAGACAAACAAGAAAAGAGAGACAAACAAGAAAAGAGAGACAAAACAAGAAAAGAGAGACAAACAAGAAAAGAGAGACAAACAAGAAAAGAGAGACAAACAGAAAGAGAAACAAGAAGAGGACAAACAAGAAAAGAGAGACAACAAGAAAGAGAGACAAACAAGAAAGAGAGACAAACAAGAAAAGAGAGACCAAAAAGAAGAAACAAGAGGAGACAAACAAGAAAAGAGAGACAAACAAGAAAAGAGAGACAAACAAGAAAAGAGAGACAACAAGAAAAGAGAGACAAACAAGAAAAGAGGAGAGCAAACAAGAAAAGAGAGACAAACAAGAAAAGAGAGACAAACAAGAAAAGAGAGACAACAAGAAAAGAGAGACAACAGAAAAGAGAGACAACAAGAAAAGAGAGACAACAAGAAAAGAGAGACAAACAAGAAAAGAGAGACAAAACCCAAGAAAAGAGAGACAAACAAGAAAAGAGAGACAACAAGAAAAGAGAGACAAACAAGAAAAGAGAGACAAACAAGAAAAGAGAGACACAAAAAGGAAAAAAAGAGAGACAAACAAGAAAAGAGAGACAAACAAGAAAAGAGAGAGACAAACAAGAAAAGAGAGACAACAACAAGAAAAGAGAGAAAACAAGAAAAGAGAGACAAACAAGAAAAGAGAGACAACCAGAGAAAGAGAGACAAACCAAGAAAGAGAACAAGAAAGAGAGACAACCAAGAAAAGAGAGACAACCAAGAAAAGAGAGACAAACAAGAAAAGAGAGACAAACAAGAAAAGAGAGACAAACAAGAAAAGAGAGACAAACAAGAAAAGAGAGACAAACAAGAAAAGAGAGGACAAACAAGAAAAGAGAGACAAACAAGAAAAGAGAGACAACAAGAAAAGAGAGACAAACAAGAAAAGAGAGACAAACAAGGGAAAAGAGAGAGACAAACAAGAAAAGAGAGACAAACAAGAAAAGAGAGACAACCAAGAAAAGAGAGACAAACAAGAAAAGAGAGACAACCAAGAAAAGAGAGACAACCAAGAAAAGAGAGACAAACAAGAAAAGAGAGACAACCAAGAAAAGAGTGACAAACAAGAAAAGAGAGACAAACAAGAAAAGAGAGACAAACAAGAAAAGAGAGACAAACAAGAAAAGAGAGACAAACAAGAAAAGAGAGACAAACAAGAAAAGAGAGACAACCAAGAAAAGAGAGACAAACAAGAAAAGAGAGACAAACAAGAAAAGAGAGACAAACAAGAAAAGAGAGACAAACAAGAAAAGAGAGACAACCAAGAAAAGAGAGACAAACAAGAAAAGAGAGACAAACAAGAAAAGAGAGACAAACAAACTAATGGCAATCAAAAAAGCGGAGCAAAAACCAAACAACAAACAAACAAGCAAACAAACAAACAAACAAGCAAGCAATTAAAAAGAAAATGAAGCCAAACAAAACGAAGCAGACGAGACAAAACAAACCTCCCCATAGGAGAAATGGAGGCAGACTATCAAGACGTTTTTACAGACATCGATCTTTAAAGGGAGATCAGAGTTTGCAGTAAAAAATCTGGGAGTTGTCTCCGCCTGTCAAAAGTTCAAATTGCCACTGTGTGTTTGGGGCACAGGTCCAGAGACCTCCTCTTTTCCGCCAGTAAATATGGCAAGTAGGAAATGGGCGTTTCTACTGACCTCATCTCCACGAAGATTTTTTCATTCCATCTTGAAAAAAAAGGAAAAAAAAAAAGAAAACCTGTGGGGGCATGATTCGAGTTGACTCCTGATGTTTTGGATGTCTGTGTTTGTGTGTGTGTGTGTGTGTGTGTGTGTGTGTGTGTGTGTGTGTGTGTGTGTGTGTGTGTGTGTGTGTGTGCTGTGTGTGTGTGTGTGTGTGTGTGTGTGTGTGTCTGTGTGTGTGTGTCTGTGTGTGTGTGTGTGTCTGTGTGTGTGTGTGTGTGTGTGTGTGTGTGTCTGTGTGTGTGTGTCTGTGTGTGTGTGTGTGTGGTGTGTGTGTGTGTGTGTGTGTGTGTGTGTGTGTGTGTGGTGTGTGTGTGTGTGTGTGTGTGTGTGTGTGTGTGAGACGATCGGTTCATTGTGGATGGGACGACATCGGCGCTTGCGTGATGGTTGCGCTTGCGGTTCTCGACCCGAATCCGTGACCCCGATGAGCGTTGTCCTCGCCAGGGTCACCGCCTTCTTTGGGTAACGTGTGAGGCAGTCCAGTCTCCCGCTGTCCTCCCCGAACAGTTGCCACCGCCTGTGCTCAGTGGCCGGGCATCTCTGGAGCCAGTGTGTTTGTGTTGATGTTTGCGTTTCTGGTTTGAGTTTCGTTTTGAAATTGATTAATTTAGATTTTTAGTTTGGGTAAGCTTACTGGTTCTTGGTTGAGACATGATGTCTTGAGTTCAATCCCAGTCTGTAACATTTAAAAAAGAAACTGTTCTCTTTGCCGCCCATCTTGATGTTTCAATCATACTGGTGGTCTCAGCTTAAAGTTTCGTAGGTTCTGTTCTGTTCTCCCCCCCCCCCCCCCCCACTTCTGACTTCAAGACCTTGCCATCACTTTGGGTTTTGTGCCGGCTCAAAACGTATGCCAGATAATTACTTCTGAATTTGAATAAAGTGCATATAGAATTGTCTGAGTGTGGTAAATCGTCATCATCATCATCAGGTGCCTTGCCACATGTTTCTATCCCTTGTTGCCTCAAGCACCTCTTCCACCCTCTTTGTCTTCAGCCACTCTGTAAGTCCGTCCAATATCTTCTCCCTGGGTCTACCTAGTGCTCTCTTTCCCTCCAGCTTTCCCGTTGTGACCAGGTGCTCCAATTCCCCTTTCTTCATAAAATGGCCTATAAACGATGCCTGTCTTTTCCTAATCTTCCTTATGAATGATCTTCTTGTCTGCCTCCATCAAGACTGTCTCGTTTGTTTTCTTTGTTGTCCATGGAAAGAAGGAGAGAATAAGGCTAAGGGAGTAAACCCTGAAAAATATCACCCCGCTGCCTTGTAGGTTGTCGTAGGAACGACAGAGGCTAGCGGAGAGACCGTAAACAAACCAATGGAAGGCAACGGGAAACCACCATCGTACTTTCCCAAGATATCATATCATGGTGTGGCCAATACATCTTGAAAAAATCCAAACTAAAAAAATAAGAACTGCAGTCATTACTAGATGGATCTTAAAAATTAAACATCAGTTGTTGCTCTAACTTTGTTATGTAGAGTGAATGATTCTCTTTGTCACTGAATATTGTCTGTGATATACTGCAGAAATTTACATGAAATGTTACACAGTAGAGCAGTTGGAACTAAAGTTATGATTCATAGTATGACAGTTGTTTTCTGAATTTATCATTCAAAATAAATCGACATATTTCATGTACGCAGTCATACAATTCCGGTCATATCCCAGGACTTTCATCAGGTGGAATCAGAAATCTGTGCAACATCCTGTATCATGACTGCTTAAGTTTGAATAAACATGACCGTTTGCTGTCATGGTAACCAGGACAGTAATTGATTGGAGCATGACTGCTTTAGTCTGAATAAACATGACCCAGTCTGATGTCATGGAAACCAGGACAGTGAGTACTGAACCACTGTGACAAAAAAAAACGTTCGATAATATTGACATTTCAACTCCTGATAATCAGTAGTAAACATTTGAACAACAGAATTCTCATCTGAACTATACAATATTATTTTATGTTTAATGGTATCATAATGGTCTACCTCAAAGATTTTGTTTGTGTTGTGGGGTTGTTACAGACAAGATAATTGAGTATCTTAAAAATGTTTTTTTGTTTCGTTGGTTTTCGGTTTTTGTGTTTCCTTGACCTTTCTTTTTGCAAGGGAGAGAATGTTGCTTTCCTTCTCTGGGGTCTAATGATACATAACCAGTATTTACTCTTCTAGTATCTTGAAGTTGGAAATAGCATATCTGGGTATTGTAAACATCCTTTTTCATTGAAGCACTTATCGTTAGTTTCATCACAATGAGCAAGTTTACCTCTACTTCTGCGTCAACTTTATCTTTTGGCCATTCACAGCACTGTCAACCAAGACTTTGAGTTGTGGAAAATATTACTGATAGTCAGAATTGTTGTCCCATTGCCCCGCTAGTGAACTGTTGTCCCACTGTCTTCCCAGTGCTGACGTCGACATATTTCTCTAATGTATTATTCTCGAAAGACCTTCACATGGAAATCGTTTCTCCACGTTTTAAGAAGGATGAAGTTAAACTTGGATCTGCGAGAAGATTTTATGTCCAAGTAAGCTGTCTGAAAGACGTTTCTACTGTAGGTCTACCTTCAGTCATTTTCTTCAGGTTGTGTGTGTGTGTGTGTGTGTGTGTGTGTGTGTGTGTGTGTGTGTGTGTGTGTGTGTGTGTGTGTGTGTGTGTGTGTGTGTGTTGTTTTTCCTTAAAACATTAGTTCCACACGTGTGGCAAAAGACACAACTGAGTAATCGTAACTGGCTAACTTAACTCTATTGTAAAATGGCTACATGTGTGAACTGACTTTCTATGCATATATCTTTCATATCAGCACTTCGTGTGGCGCTGCCTCGTTTTGGCTTAGTCCTAATAACCGAGCTATCTATGTACGATGCCAAAATCCATTGGCTTGCCCCTGTTGTGTCAGAATGAGCAGTCTGACTCTTAAGAAGGGTTTTTAGTCATGTACGGCAATGTCTTTAAAGCTTTTGAAGCGTGAAGGTGACCTGAATCGCTTTCTTGACATACTTACACAGCTGCCCCTAAAGGAAATTCAGTTCTCCAAAGTCCCACTGACCAGTGACTATCTAGGCTGTGGGTAAACCGTCATCTACTAGTTATATACAAAGTCGACATTACACTTCATCATCATCAGGTGCCCTGCCGCATGGCGTTGGCGATCATGGACTTCCATCTGTCTCTATCTCTCGTTGCCCCTAGCATCTCCCCCACCCTCCTCGTCCCCAGCCACTCTGCAAGTCCGTCCAGCATTTTCTTACTGGGTTTACCCGGTGCTCTCTTTCCCTCCAGCTTTCCCGTTGTGACCAGGTGCTCCAAAACCCCCTTCTTCATAAAATGGCCTATGCATGTTGCCTGTCTTTTCCTAATCTTCCTTATGAGTAATCTACTTGTGTCTGCCTCCACCAAGACTGTCTCCTTTGTTTTCTTTGCTGTCCATGGAACTCTCAACATTCTTCTTAGAAACCACATCTCGGCTGCCTCTATCTTGTTCTGGCTTTGTTTGTTGACTGTCCACGCCTCGCATCCGTACAACAGTATTGGTTCTATATAACATTCAAGAACTCTCTTCCTGATGTTAATTAACAGGTATTTGTTGGTAACAATGCTTGTCATCTTCTTGAATGCTGTTTTGGCATGGCCGATTCTGCCGATTCTACATTACACTTATGTAGGAGAAAATCCTATTTCTCATTAAGCTATCTACAAATGGGTTAAGACTCCAGGTCTTGTTTCATTCGCTCTTTTAATGATCTGTTGTCTGTATTCTGTCTCTTTGACTTTTTAGAGTCACATTTACCTCAACAGTTGTTTACTTGCTCTCCTTTTACTCTATTACTCAACTGCTTAGTTGTAATCTGTTTGTATTGTGTCATACAGTATAAAAAAATATATCATATTTCGTCATATTGTAAATATTTTGTCACAACTGAAACATGCCACGTAAAATGCAAAGTTCTGATACAGGGGACAATATGTTGCACACATGCATGAATGTAGGCACAGAGACAGAGACAGACAGACAGACAGACAGAGATAGAGAAAGAGACACAGAGAGAGAAAAAGAAGAGGGCGGGGAGAGACAGAGAGAGAAAGAGAGAGGAAGAGAGAGAGAAGAAAAGAGATAGATAGACAGACAGATATATAGATAGATAGATAGATAGATAGATAGATAGATAGATAGATAGATAGATAGATAGATAGATAGATAGATAGATAGATAGATAGATAGATAGATAGAGGCAGAGAGAGAGAGAGAGAGAAAGAAAGACAGAGATAGAGAAAGATACACAGAGAGAAAAAAATGAGAGAGGGGGGAAAGACAGAGCGAGAAAGAGAAAGGAAGAGAGATAGAGGAAAAGAGATAGATAGATAGATAAACAGATAGACAGACAGATAGATAGATAGATAGATAGATAGATAGATAGAGAGAGAGATAGATAGATAGATAGATAGATAGATAGATAGATAGAGAGAGAGAGAGAGAGATAGATAGATAGATAGATAGATAGATAGATAGATAGACAGATAGACAGATAGATAGATAGATAGATAGATAGATAGATAGATAGACAGATAGATAGATAGATAGACAGACAGATAGATAGATAGATAGATAGATAGATAGATAGACAGACAGATAGATAGATAGATAGATAGATAGATAGATAGACAGATAGATAGATAGATAGATAGATAGATAGACAGATAGATAGATAGATAGATAGATAGATAGATAGACAGACAGATAGATAGATAGATAGATAGATAGACAGACAGATAGATAGATAGATAGATAGATAGATAGATAGACAGACAGATAGACAGACAGATAGATAGATAGATAGATAGATAGATAGATAGATAGATAGATAGATAGATAGATAGATAGATAGATAGATAGATAGATAGATAGAGGCAGAGACACAGACACAGAGAGAGAGTTTTCACCATTCGCCAGCAGCAGCCCTGAATTTACAGATCGAAAGATGACAACCATGGGAGATGAAGGTAGAGCATATGAAAACAAACTTTAAACAAAGAAACAGCAGACAAAATAAACAACCAGGATATTAGGGCATGAAACAAAAACAAAAACCAACAGTACAATAAACAAGATGAAAGGCAAGAAGAAAAAACAAAACAATCCAAAAAACAAATGGAAGAAGATTATCAAGACGTTTTCAGAGACACCCAATTCCAGAAGGAGTTTGTGGCACTAAAAGACCTGGATTCCACATGCCAAAACCTTAAATTGCCATTGTGTTTCTGGGCCACAGGTTCCGAGATCCCCTCTTTTCAGCAGGTAAATATCGCAAGAAGGAGAGAGACATTTTTACTCATCTAATCTTGGCACAGTTTTCCTTCTCTTTTTTCGTAAAGTGAACATGGACACAGCAGGATTTACTCTGGTTCTTGACTTCATTAATGTTCTGAATGGGTCGTTTTCAAACCATACTTCACCTGCTTCTCAGGCTTTTTAAGTGAATCCATTTTGGTGTCATTGAATATTTTGTTAACTGCATACAGAGGTCTGATAGACACTGCAGTCTAAGTTAACAAGAAATACAACGAGGGTGCGGATGGGACCCGAAGCACCAATGCCCCGCCACTCTCGAGACACTCACCTCCCTAGTTCTCGACGCCAATCGACAGTCATTTCTTCAAGCAAAGGGGGGCTGTCCA
>JAPXFY010000020.1:6825068-6845068 GCA_030674185.1 Monoplex corrugatus
TCGTATTCTTCTTCGCATTCTTCTTCTTCGCATTCTTCTTCTTCACATTCTTCTTCGAATTCTTCGCATTCTCTTCTTCTTCTTCGCATTCTTCTTCGCATTCTTCTTCTTCGTATTCTTCTTCGCATTCTTCTTCTTCGCATTCTTCTTCTTCGCATTCTTCTTCTTCGCATTCTTCTTCTTCGCATTCTTCGCATTCTTCGCATTCTTCTTCGCATTCTTCTTCTTCGCATTCTTCTTCCATTCTTCTTCTTCTTCTTCGCATTCTTCTTCGCATTCTTCTTCTTCTTCTCGCATTCTTCTTCTTCGCATTTCTTCGCATTTCTTCTTCGCATTCTTCTTCTTCGCATTTTCCTTCTTCTTCCATTCTTCTTCGTTTCATTCTTCTCTTCTTCACTTCTTTTTCTTCCTTCTTCTTCGCATTCTTCTTCGCATTCTTCTTCTCTTCGCATTCTTCTTCGCATTCTTGCTTCTTCTTTCGCATTCTTTCTTCTTCGCATTCTTCTTCTTCGCATTTCTTCTTTCGCATTCTTCTTCTTCGCATTCTTCTTCTTCTCTTCGCATTCTTTTTCTTCACTCATTCTTCTTCGCATTCTTCTTCGCATTCTTCGCACTCTTCTTCTTCGCATTCTCTTCGCATTCTTCTTCGCATTCTCGCTTCTCTTCGCATTCTTCGCATTCTTCTTCTTCGCATTTTCTTCGCATTCTTCTTCTTCGCATTCTTCTTCGCATTCTTGCATTTTCTTTGCTTCTTCGCATTCTTCTTCGCATTCTTCTTCGCATTCTTCTGCGCATTCTTCTTCGCATCTTCTTCGCATTCTTCTTCGCATTCTTCTTCGCATTCTTCTTCGCATTCTTCTTCGCATTCTTCTTCGCATTCTTCTTCGCATTCTTCTTCATTCTTCTTCTTCTTCTCTTCTTCTTCAATTACATGGATACTGTCTTTTTGTGTCTTTTTTTCCAGAGAGAAGGGGCGGTGGTTTGTTTGTTTCATGTTTGTTATACATTCGATATAAAGTACTGAGAGCGAGGATGCATAAGGGGTATTCACAATTTCAAATGTTGAGATACAGCGTAGACAATGTTAAAAAAGAAACATATAAAAGTATTGCCATCTACAATGAAAATCGAACATCGCTTACTGTCATCTCTGAGTGCATGTGCACCCTCTGTAGAGTAAGAGTCAATGATATATCTCTAGCTCCGGTGCATTTTCACCCAGTGGGGAAAGTCAGTGGAATCAAGATGTCAAGATGTGCTTTGGGAATGTCCAGCAGATTCATTGTCTTTGGCGAGAAGGTTAATGTTAGTACCCCAAAAGCGTTATGCGCCACTGGGGATAGTTGAGTTAAAAAGCTGAGAAAGGAGATGGTCTCCATGATATGTTTTCGTCTCCGCTACAAATTTGTTTCAGTCTAATCTTTCCTTGTGGGCCCTTTCTTCAGATTGATAAGAAGCTGCAGCGTTGCCCGGTACTTGTAATGTCTGGAACGTCAGATGAGTGTCTGATTGTGCCCAGATAGTCAGGGACTGTTCAGGTCATCAGTTAATGGGCTCAAACCGATTTCAAACGTCCAGGAAAGAGATAAACCTGACTGGTTTCTACCTAGTTTGGTGACGATGGTTGAATAAATTGGATTCTAGACATTGTTCAAGAAGAGTGTATCACAGTCAGTGACATTGTCTAAATGAGTCAAGAGTTTATCACAGTCAGTGACTTTGTCTAAATGAGTCAAGAATTTATCACAGTCGGTGACTTTGTCTAAATGAGTCAAGAATTTATCACAGTCAGTCACTTTGTCTAAATGAGTCAAGAATTTATCGCAGTCAGTGACTTGTCTAAATGAGTCAAGAGTTTATCACAGTCAGTGACTTTGTCTAAATGAGTGAAGAGTTTATCACAGTCAGTACTTTGTCTAAATGAGTCAAGAGTTTATCACAGTCAGTGACTTTGTCTAAATGAGTCGAGAATTTATCACACTTAGTGACTTTGTCTAAATGAGTCAAGAGTTTATCGCAGTCAGTGACTTTGTCTAAATGAGTCGAGAATTTATCACACTTAGTGACTTTGTCTAAATGAATCAAGAGTTTATCGCTGTCAGTCACTTTGTCTAAATTAATCAAGAGTTTATCACAGTCAGTGACTTTGTCTAGATGAGTCAAGAATTTATCACAGTCAGCCACTTTGTCTAAATGAGTCAAGAATTTATCACAGTCAGTCACTTTGTCTAAATGAGTCAAGAATTTATCACAGTCAGTCACTTTGTCTAAATGAGTCAAGAATTTATCACAGTCAGTCACTTTGTCTAAATGAGTCAAGAATTTATCACAGTCAGTCACTTTGTCTAAATGAGTCAAGAATTTATCACAGTCAGCCACTTTGTCTAAATGAATCAAGAGTTTATCACAGTCAGTGACTTTGTCTAGATGAGTCAAGAGCTTATCACAGTCAGTGACTTTGTCTAAATGAGTCAAGAGTTTATCACAGTCAGTGACTTTGTCTAGATGAGTCAAGAGCTTATCACAGTCAGTGACTTTGTCTAAATGAGTCAAGAATTTATCACAGTCAGCCACTTTGTCTAAATGAATCAAAGTTTATCACAGTCAGTGACTTTGTCTAGATGAGTCAAGAGCTTATCACAGTCAGTGACTTTGTCTAGATGAGTCAAGAGCTTATCACAGTCAGTGACTTTGTCTAAATGAGTCAAGAATTTATCACAGTCAGCCACTTTGTCTAAATGAATCAAGAGTTTATCACAGTCAGGACTTTGTCTAGATGAGTCAAGAGCTTATCACAGTCAGTGACTTTGTCTAAATGAATCAAGAGCTTATCACAGTCAGTGACTTTGTCTAAATGAATCAAGAGCTTATCACAGTCAGTGACTTTGTCTTAATGAATCAAGAATTTATCACAGTCAGTCACTTTGTCTTAATGAATCAAGAAGCTTATCACAGTCAGTTCACTTTGTTTAAATGAATCAAGAGCTTATCACAGTCAGTGACTTTGTCTTAATGAATCAAGAATTTATCACAGTCAGTCACTTTGTCTTAATGAATCAAGAATTTATCACAGTCAGTCACTTTGTCTAAATGAATCAATAATTTATCACAGTCAGTCACTTTGTCTAAATGAATCAATAATTTATCACAGTAAGTGACTTTGTCTAAATGAATTGGGGTTGGACTGACTGTTGATTATTCAATGTTTATATCGTGTCAGTTGTGTTATGGGATAGTTTAGGTCCCGTGAAGGACGAAGGTTTGTATACCCTTTCACAGGTCTCAGATAACAGTACGATGAAATCAAAAGTTCAGCTCTAGTGTGCCCAAGAAAGCATCAAAGCGCATGGAAGATTCTATATTCATTAGCGTTAACATTGATAAGAGATCAAACAAAATCGTGGTAGACATTGTAAAGCATACGTATAAACTATGCTGGTGTGTACTGGAAATCGTTGAAGGTTCTAGGCTGTGAGAAATATCACTTTCCCTCCAACATGTATCCTTCGCTTGTGACTAAAACTATCAATACAGGGTGTTTCAAAAAGAATACGCCAAAATCATTACGCAGTTTTTTCAGGTCTATGGCATTGTAGTGGACTGAATCAGTGGTTATTTGATAGAGTAGTTATCAAAGTTTGATTGGGTGTCAGTTTCACCGCTGTCGTTAGTATAACTTCCGGTGCAGCTGAATTGTGGGAAGATCAATCAAAATGGCGACTCCTCAGCAGAAGGCGTTTTGCGTGCTTGAGTTCGCGAAAACAAACGCCATTGTCACGGTGCAACGTGCTTTCAGAACAGAATTCGGCATTGATCCGCCCCATCGTGAGAGCATTCGACGGTGGGTTAGACAGTTTAAAGAGAGTGGGTGTCTGTGCAAAGGAAAGAGTCCTGGAAGACCACGTGTTACAGAGGAGCAAGTGGAGAGGATTCATGATGCATTTGAGAGCAGCCCACGTAAGTCCGTACGTCGAGCAAGTCTTCAGCTTGCCATCCCTCATACCACTGTCTGGCGTGTGTTAAAGAGACGATTACACATGAAACCATACAAACTAAGCCTCGTCCAAGCACTTACTAATGATGACAAGGTGATGCGGAGGACATTCTGTGAGTCAATGCTGGAGATGGAGGAAGGTGATGAAACTCTCTTTTCACGTTTAGTTTTTAGTGACGAAGCGACTTTCCATTTGAGCGGCACAGTCAATAGTCACAATGTGCGCATTTGGGGAACAGATCACCCACATGAAACTGTTGAGCATGAAAGAGATTCCCCTAAAGTGAACGTCTTCTGTGCTGTGTCTCAAGACAAGGTCTATGGTCCCTTTTTCTTTGAAGGAAACACCGTTACAGGACAAACCTATCTCGAAATGCTCCAAAACTGGCTATTCACTTTACTGCAAGCAGATTCGAATGACTTCATTTTTCAGCAAGATGGAGCACCACCCCATTGGCATCTCGGGGTTAGAGCTTATCTGAATGAAAACGTGCCTCAGCGATGGATTGGGAGGAGAGGTGCTAAAGACCTTGCTCTCTGTGCTTGGCCTGCCAGATCCCCGGACCTCACTGTGTGTGACTTTTTCTTGTGGGGGTATGTTAAAGACCAAGTTTATGTTCCACCACTTCCAGCAAGTATCGATGACTTGAAAGATCGAATAACAGCTGCAATCAACACGGTGGACCGTGACATGCTGAGGAGCGTTTGGGAGGAATTCTCATATCGACTTGATGTTGTCCGCGCTGCCGGTGGTGGCCACATTGAGCACTTATAAAACATGAAATGAAACTTGAATGTATATACAACACATGTGTTCATGCTAGAGGTTTGTAATTTTTTTCGTTTTTGACACATCACGTGATGATTTTGGCGTATTTATTTTGAAACACCCTGTGTACATCCGAGATATATCATCAATGTATTTCTTTTTCCTTTGATTTTTTTTAATTCCCTCTGTGAGAAATACAATATAAAATACTTCGCGTTTGATTATGTGACTTTTTTGTTTGATTGTTTTGATTCCCTCTGTGAGAAATGCTATATAAAATACTTTGTATTTGATTATGTGACCAGCACATGCTGCTATCTGTTTCAGGATATGAAGAACCAAGTACTGACAGCAAGCGGATGGCTAAAAATTGTAAGTAGACCTGTATTGTGCTGCTGGTGGCGATGATAATGGTGTTGGTAGTAGATTTACACTGTGCACCTTTCTTTTATTGATACTGATAGAACTGTATGTGGTGGTGAGATGAAGATGATAATGGTGGTGGCGATGTTAAACGGTGTGTGAAGCAGAGTAACACTATGTAAGTGTCTTTTCTTTTCTTGGTACTAAGAGGTGATGATGGTGATTCTGAAGATATGATTATGGAAACAGAAGACTTTGGTGTATGTCTGGGTTTTGTTCTTTTGAGCATAATCATGTTATTGTTGAAGTCATTTATGTCACTGTTGCTGTTGATTTTTGTTGTTTCTCTTCCTCTTCATCTTCTTTTCCATTTCCTTCTTCTTCTTCTTCTTCTTTTTCTTGTTCTTGTTGTTGTTGTTGTTGTTGTTGTTCTTCTTCTTCTTCTTCTTCTTCTTCTTCTTCTTCTTCTTCTTCTTCTTCTTCTTCTTCTTCTTCTTCTTCTTCTTCTTCTTCTTCTTCAAATTCTTCTTCTTCTTCTTCAAATTCTTCTTCAAATTCTTCTTCTTCAAATTCTTCTTCAAATTCTTCTTCAAATTCTTCAAATTCTTCAAATTCTTCTTCTTCTTCTTCTTCTTCTTCTTCTTCAAATTCTTCAAATTCTTCAAATTCTTCAAATTCTTCTTCTTCTTCATGGTATTCTCCTTTCTAGACTTCATCATACTTTTGGCATCTCTGACATTGCTCTCTCCTGGTTCACTTCATATCTATCAAACAGAAAACAAACTGTTCTCATCAATGGCACTTACTCTCAACCTGCATACCTGACCTGTGGTGTTCCACAAGGATTTGTCCTTGGCCCTGTTCTTTTCACTCTTTACACCTCCCCCCTGTCCACCATCATCAACTCCCACTCTATAAAATACCACTTCTATGCTGATGACACCCAACTTCAAGACAGTGACTCACCTGATAATATACAGCGCCTGTTGACTCGCACCACTGAGTGTTACTCGGACATTAAGAACTGGATGACACACAATAGACTTCAGCTTAATGACGACAAGACAGAAGCTATCCTCATTGGCACCCGTCAGAAACTTTCTCAGCTGCCTCCTCTTTCTCTCCCATTATGTGACACATCAGTCCCAATTTCTGATTCAGCTAAAAACCTTGGTGTCTGCATTGACTCTACCCTCTCCATGAACAACTTTGTTTCTCAAACTGCCAGATCTTGCTACTATCATCTCCATCGTATAAGTCTGATCAGGAAGTATCTCTCTGTCGAAACAACTGCAAAACTCGTTCTCTCCTTCATAATGTCTCGCATTGACTATTGCAATTCACTCCTGTCTGGTCTTCCTGCCTCCACCATTCACATCCTACAGCGCATTCAAAACAATGCTGTACGCCTTGTACTCAAAAAGAAAAAAAGCTGACCACATATCTCCTCTCCTGGCACAACTTCACTGGCTCCCTGTATTAAAGCGCATACAGTACAAACTAGACACCATGTGTACAAAAGCCTCAATAACGTAGCCCCCGATTACCTGTCAAGCCTACTTGAGATCTATGTTCCCTCACGTACCCTCCGCTCTGCCTCCGATCCTCTGACTTTTCGTTTTCCACGCACTAAGCTCAATACCTATGGTCCACGAGCCTTCTCTGTTTCTGGTCCACTCTCCTGGAACAAACTTCCTCTCTCAGTCCGTCAGCAACCTACTTTTGTCTCCTTCAAGTCCGCTCTCAAAACTCACCTTTTCTCCTCTGCATAAAATCCTAACCTCACTCAACCCCCCCCCCCCCCCCCCCCCCCTCTGCAGCCTGTCTCCGCTCGGAGGGGAATCACATTGTTATAATATATAATTGTATATGATATGCTCTCTATAATTTTCCATTGCTTTTATTCTTGCTTTTATTGCTTTTATTCTTTCTCCCCATTTATAGCCATGCGCGGTGTGTGTGTGTGTGTGTGTGTGTGTGTGTGTGTGTGTGTGTGTGTGTGTGTGTGGTGTGTGCGTGGTGCGTGACGTACGTGCGTGCGTGCGTGCGTGCGTGCGTGTGTGTCTGTTTCAGCGCTTAGATTTGATTTTATCAAGATTTTGCGCTATATAAATATTGTAATTATTATTAATTATTATTCTTCTTTCATTCTTCTCGTATTCTTCGTATTCTTCTTCGTATTCTTCTTCTTCTTCTTCGTATTCTTCTTCTTCTTCTTCGTATTCTTTTTCGCATTCTTCTTCGCATTCTTCTTCTTCGCATTCTTCTTCGCATTCTTCTTCGTATTCTTCGCATTCTTCTTCGTATTCTTCGTATTCTTCTTCTTCGTATTCTTCTTCTTCGTATTCTTCTTCTTCGTATTCTTCTTCGTATTCTTATTCTTCTTCTTTTTTCCTCTTTCTCTTCTTTCTTTCTTTTTTTTTCCTTACACCGTTTGGACCATCACCAGGCCAAGTGCTACTAACATTCACATCATCATCATCATTATCAGTTCATTAACATAATCATCATGATCGTCGTTGTCATTGTTATCGTCATCATCAACAGTAACTGCATAGTAATCATTGTCATATCATCATCCTCGCTGCTGTCATCATCGTTGTCGTTGTCTTCATCATCATCACCATCAGCATCACCACCACCACCCCAACCCCACAATGATCATTGGGTGTGTTAAGATCTTGGTTAACCAGTACAATGAAAACAAACAAAGCAACCTGTGATCTATAAGGATACGTGTCTGTCTGTCTGTCTGTCTGTTTGTCTGTCTCTGTCTGTCTGTCTGTTTCTCTCTCTCTCTCTCTCTCTCTTGACTGTCTGTCTGTGTCTCTCTGTTTGTCTGTCTGTCTCTCTCTCTCTCTCTCTCTCTCTTTCTCTCTCTCTCTCTCTCTCTGTCTGTCTGTTTGTTTGTCTCTGTCTGTCTGTCTGTCTGTGTCTCTCTCTGTCTCTGTCTCTGTCTCTTTCTCTCTCTCTCTCTCTCTCTCTTCTCTCTCTCTCTCTCTCGTGTCCGATGCTACATACATATATGCAAGTGTTCTTCACCTCTGTCTGAAGCCCTAAGGAATACAACCAAGATAATTCTGTTACGAAATGACTGCAATTTCTTTCACGTACCAAGCAATTTCTTTCAAAGACCAAACGTTACTTCAAGGTATTTCTGTCAGACACCAAACATCATTTCTCACCATATATCAAAAACTATTTCTGTCACACACTAAAAGAATTTTTGGCCACAGGCAAAAACGACATTTATATCATACATCAAAAAAGGTCTTTCATTCAGACGCCATCACTGCACAGACAAACATGACCAGCAGTAAAGGCAGTGATTCCAGCCAGCCAGACCAGTTCCTAGGTCAGATCGGGAAAAGTTACGACACTCTGTCGCTATGGGTTTACAGCCCTTTGAAAACATTCTCTTCATCCACGAACGATGAGAGAATAATTCCTGAACACGACTATCTCTCATAAAAACTGTTATTGGGAAACCACTAGTGGTATGCCAGGGAGGGTACAAATAATTATCACTTTGTACAAACGTTAGTTGGAAAGGTGTGTTGTGAGTGAGTAGAACATTTCTGAATTTTAAGTGTGCATCTAAGATGAAGTCTGCTGTATAACCAGCATATGTGAAAATGTTTGCTCACGTAACTGTACCATCATCATCATCATCAGGTGCCCTGCCGCATGGCGTTGGCGATCATGGACTTCCATCTGTCTCTATCTCTTGTTGCCCCTAGCATCTCTCCCACCCTCCCACCCCGTCCCCAGCCACTCTGCAAGTCCGTCCAGCATTTTCTCCCTGGGTCTACCAGGTGCTCTCTTTCCCTCCAGCTTTCCTGTTGTGACCAGTGCTCCAAATCCCCCTTCCACATAAAATGGCCTAGAAATGTTGCCTGTCTTTTCCTAATCTTCTTTATGAGTGATCTACTTGTGTCTGCCTCCATCAAGACTGTCTCGTTTGTTTTCTTTGCTGTCCAAGGAACTCTCAACATTCTTCTTAGAAACCACATCTCGGCTGCCTCAATTTTGTTCTGGCTTTGTTTGTTGACTGTCCACGCCTCACATCCGTACAACAGTATTGGTTCTATATAACATTCAAGAACTCTCTTCATAATGTTAATTGATAGGCATTAACTGTACCATAGCGCACAAAAAGAGCACGTTCTCTGTGTCAGGCCACAAATACGAAAGGAATATGTTCATGTTAGAATTAAAGCAGTAAATAAATAGGTAGGTTCAATTCATTACGACAGCAATCTGTCATGAAAGGATTCCTTGTGTTCGCTTTATCATGATGGATGGAAGATATACAATTAATCTGTGTGGTCATTGCTCCTGGTTCTTGATTTTGATTTGAAAGTGTACACAAAGAAGGTTCAGTGGCATAGAATCTTGGCCGAAATATGTTGGAGCAGTTGGGTTTGTTTTTTTTCTTTTTCGTGAAACTTTGTGTTTCGTTCATTACATTACCACCATTCATCCATTCTCTTATCTTTTGAAGAGATTATATTACCCTGGTAAATGACCCATTTGTCATGATCCATACATTTGGCAGTTGGAGAGTGAACCTTAGTTGGCTCTCTCTCTCTCTCTCTCTCTCTCTCTCTCTCTCTCTCTCTCTCTCTCTCTCTCTCTCTCTCTCTTTCTCTCTCTCTCTCTTTCTGTCTTTCTGTCACTGTCTTTCTGTCTCCGTGTCTCTTCTCTCTGTCTCTGTCTCTGTCCTCTCTCTCTCTCTCTCTCTCTCTCTCTCTGTCTATCTATCTATCTATCTATCTGTCTATCTATCTATCTATCCATCTATCCATACATCTATCTGTCCATCTATCTACCTATCTATCTATCTATCTATCTGTCCATCTATCTATCTATCTATCTATCTATCTATCTATCTATCTATCTCTCTATCTCTTGCTCGCTCTCTGTCACTCTGATTATCTAGCTGTCTGTGTCTATTTTTGTGTGTATGATGCTATATCTGTATGTAAGTTGTTTTTACCACTGCACTCTCTGGACCCATACAGGATGCTATTCACCCCTATCATACAGCGAAAACTATACTGTTTCTTTGACAAACCGAAGAATATTTCACTGATAAATCAAACAATTGTTCTACAATACATCAAAAGATGTTTCTTTCACAAATCAAAAACATTTCTATCACATACTAAAATAATAAATCTGTCCTTTTCTTTTTTGTTTGTTGTTTTTGTTGTTTTCCATATACAAAAAGATATTTACATCATACGTCAAAGGGCATTTCACTCAGACGCCATAGCTGCACATACAGGCATGATCGGTAGCAAACACAGTTAGCTAGACGAGGCCCATGTCAGAATGGCACAAGTTACGACACTCGTCACAGTGGGCCAGCAGCCCTTTGAAAACACGCCTTTCAGCCATAAGCGAGGTGAGAATAATTCCCCAATCAGGACATTTCTCATAAAACTCGGTATTGGCAAGTCATTGGGGATCCATCAGAGGGGAGAAATCTCGGTGAAAACAAAGATTACTTGGAGAGGTGTTGGAGAAAGCAGGGCACTTCTTTGACATAACTGAGCGTCCATGATTGCCTTCTTCCAGTGTCAGTAGTATATGAGAGAAGTACATTCACTTCATGTCACCATTCGTCATGAACAGGATTACAGAACAGCACCTATAAAGCCTTTCTACTGCTGGTAACAATCGGTTCAGTTGTGGGGCATCTCCTTTGTGAGGAAGCCACCACTACGTCTCTTGAACGAAAGCCTTATGAGTGTATTTAAGCTAAGGACCATTATGAAAAAAATATAAGGGGCTGAAAATAATAATAATAACAACAACAACAACACAACACACACACACACTATATATATATATATACATACACACACATACACTCACCACACACACTCACACACACTATTATTATAACACTACACACCATCACAACCACACAACACACCATATAAATTATAATACACATACACACACAACACTCACACACACACACACTTATATAATCACATACAACACATACACTACACACACCCCATCACACACACACACACCATCACACACACACACACACTCACACACACACATCACTACTACACACATACACACTCACACACACAACACACACTACACATACACACACACAACACTCACACACAACACACACTCACACTCACACACCACAACACTCACACACACACTCAACACTCAGCACACACACACACACACACACCACAACCACACACACATCACAACACAAACACACACACAACACTACACACACACACTCACACACACACACACTCACACACAACACCACCACACACACACACATACACAACACACACACACAACACACACAACACACACATACACACATACACACACACACAACACACACACACACACACACACACACACACACAACACACACAACACACACACACACACACACACACACACACACACACACACACACACACACACACAACACACACACACAACACACACACACACACACACACACACACACACACACACACACACACACACACACACACACACAACCAAAACACTGAGGTCACACGAAAGGAAGGCATACATGGCTAAGAATTTGAGACAATTTTACAATGTTATGACGAACCATAAAACTGGGATAGGTGGGAATGATGCTGTGAAATTCCATTGTGGACTGAGATTGATTTTACAGGGGGGTGCAAAAGTAGGTATACAGTAAGTATCGCATCATTATTATAACGCTTAATTCCGTCTCGATTAGAGGAGTGTGTGAATACCGACGGCAAGCAGTTTGAGTAATAATAATAATAATAATTACAATATTTATATAGCGCAAAATCTTGATAAAATCAAATCTAAGCGCTGAAACAGACACAATCACGCACGCACACACAGCGCACACCAACACACCACACACACACACACACACACACACACACACAACAACAACACACGCGCGCGCGCCGCGCGTGGCATAGCTATAAATGGCGAGAAAGAATAAAAGCAATGGAAAATTATAGAGAGCATATTATATACAATTATATATTACAATGTGATTCCCCTCCGAGTATCTGAGGGATTAAGGCTGTGCTTGTTATTACATGTATATGCAATATTCATTTGTTTGTATAATAATGCAATGAGTATTGTACTTGTTTTTCTTTCTCATAACTGTATACCTACTTTTGCACCCCCCCCCCCCTATATGTTTCATTTCTTAGTACATGCTGGCATCAAACAGGTGTGAGAAGTACAAACAACTAACGTATCTATGTTGTTCTCAGTGCAGCCAGGTTTTTTTTTCTGACACGTTTTTGTGTAGATGATCAGAGTTACTGTTTTGTACCGATGGCAGGTACCATCTCAGACAGGTGAGCCTTAAACCAATCTTGGTATTTCCTCTCCTTCTCCTTGTTTCTCAAACTGCCAGATCTTGCTACTATCACCTCCATCGTATAAGCCTGATCAGGAAGTATCTCTCTGTCGAAACAACTGCAAAACTCGTTCTCTCCTTCATAATGTCTCGCATTGACTGATTGCAATTCACTCCTGTCTGGTCTTCCTGCCTCCACCATTCACATCCTACAGCGCATTCAAAACAACGCCTTGTACTCAAAAAGAAAAAAGCTGACCACATATCTCCTCTCCTGGCACAACTTCACTGGCTCCCTGTATCAAAGCGCATACAGTACAAACTAGACACCATGTGCTACAAAAGCTTCAATAACGCAGCCCCTGATTACCTGTCAAGCCTACTTGAGATCTATGTTCCCTCACGTACCCTCCGCTCTGCCCCCGATCCTCTGACTTTTCGCTTTCCACGCACTAAACTCAATACTATGGTCCACGAGCCTTCTCTGTTTCTGGTCCACTCTCCTGGAACAAACTTCCTCTCTCAGTCCGTCAGCAACCTATTTTGTCTCCTTCAAGTCCGCTCTCAAAACTCACTTTTTCTCCTCTGCATAAAATCCTGACCTACTCAACCCCCTCTGCAGCCTGTCTCCACTCGGAGGGGAATCACATTGATATATATAATTGTTAATAATATGCTCTCTATAATTTTCCATTGCTTTTATTCTTTCTCCCCATTTATAGCCGTGTCGTGTGTGTGTGTGTGTGTGTGTGTGTGTGTGTGTGTGTGTGTGTGTGTGTGTGTGTGTGGTGGTGTGTGTGCGTGCGTGTGTGTGCGTGGTGCGTGGTGTGTGTTGTTCCAGCGCTTAGATTTGATTTTATCAAGATTTTGCGCTATATAAACATTGTAATTATTATTATTAAGGGACGACATGGCGGTGCTGTAGGTGGTGTCAGAATGAACTGCCACCTCTTCTTGGTTGTGGCTGGTTTACTTTGAAAGCCTGTTCCCTCCCTTTGGTCTTTAAATTCTGTGCTAACCTCTGGGAAGCTGTCGTAGTGTTGCTGATACGTGGGCATCCTTTCTGCTTAATGTGATATCAACTAAGTAACATAACTCTTGAGAGTCACGGAGTTATCTCCCATGTAGAATTTCTCGAAACCCAACACAGTTTGCGCTACCCATTCAGCTAGCATAGACGCAGCTACAAAGCATAAAGTGGTAAGCTCAGAACATTCCTTAAAAGAAATGTTCGAGCTTTAAGGAATGTTCTGAGCTTACCACTTTATGCTTTGTGGCTGCGTCTATGCTATCTGAATGGGTAGCGCAAACTGTGTTGGGTTTGAGAAATTTTACATGGGAGATAACTCCGGACTCTCAAGAGTTATGTTACTTAGTTGATTTTTAAAATTCTCCCTGCTTCCGCTCTTTTTTTCTTTGGTATTGCTTAATGTGATAGTTTATCTTTAGCTTCAGTGGACTTGTTGCACACCGTGGAATGGTCTGTTTCGCAACTGGCACTGTGGAGTCTGCGTTTGAGAAGTTCACTATTGAGGGCAGCTGTTCTGATGATGATCATGTGCAATTCATGTCACAGTCCTGACCCTGGCTGTCTGCAGGAGACTTAACATGAAGGTTTTGTCTTGAAGAACGTGTCAGTCATGAGGTAGGAGCAGAGTTCCACAGTCTCTGGCCGTTTTCGCACTATGGTTCACTTTGAAAAAAAAAAAGACAGGTGAGGTACACAAATGGAAGGCCATGATTGCCAACGCCATGTGGCAAGGCACCTGTATGATAATGATGTGGTGAGGTTTAAGCTGTCTGTGCACAGCCTGCAGCGAGTGCTGTGAGTAAGGAACATGTATGATTAAAGGGACGAGGCGTGGAGCACAGCACATGGTAATTAAGAGCGTGTGTAATGCTGTGGGGTAATGCTGACCACTTGAGTCACACGACAGAGAGGGAATTGAACTGATTAAAACTATCCCCTTCTGATGCTTGGGGCTTTTATGTTGGGTTTGGGAAGCATTATAGCTCGTCCTCATTTTCTCTCCCTGCCTTTTTGTTCCCTTCATCCCACCTCTCTATCCTTCCCACCTCTCTCTCTGTCTCTCTGTCTCTGTCTCTGTCTGTCTCTCTGTCTCTATCTCTCTCTCTCTCTCCCTCTCTCTCTCTGTCTTTCTGTCTCTATCTCTCTCTGTCTCTATCTCTCTCTCTCTGTCTCTCTCTTTCTCTGTCTCTCTGTGCTCTGTCTCCGTCTCTCTCTCTCTCTGACTCTCTCTCTCTCTGTCTCTCTCTCTGCTCTTCTCTCTGTCTCTCTCTGTCTCTGTCTGTCTTTTTCTCTTTCTCTTTCTTTCCCTCCTCTCTCTCTCTGTCTCTGCCTCTGTCTGTGTCTCTGTCTCTCTCTCTCTTCTTCTTCCTCTCTCTTTCTCTCTCTCCTCTCTTCTCTCTCTTTCTGTCTTTCTCTCTTTCTCCCTCTTTCTCTCCTCTCTGTCTCTGTCTCTCTCTCTATGTATTTGTCTCTCTCTCTCTGTCTCTCTCTCTCTGTCTCTCTCTTCTCTCTGTCTCTCTCTGTCTCTCCCCTTCTCTCTGCTCTCTGTCTCTTCTGTCTCTGTCTCGTTCTCTCTGTCCTCTGTCTTCTCTCTGTCTCTCTGTCTCTTCGTCTCTCTGTCTCGTCTCTGTCTCTCTCTCCTCTCTCTCTTCTTCTCTCTCTCTGTCTCGCTCGCTCGCTGTTTTGCTTTGTTTAACTTATTTTTACTCTTATACAACTTTTTTGATAGGGTAAAAAGATATCCGTAAGTATATACTTATCCAGTTTTTTGTTTGTCACCCATCTGTATGTTGTTTATACAAAGACCGCTTCAGTGAGTACCTTAGCAAGGAACAGTAACGACATTTCACCAATATGTGGTTAACATGTTTATTTTATACTCATTTGTAATGGGCTGCGTTTAAATGAATACATCTTTCTGACATCTAAAATCTAAATTCTGAAAACTCTCTGTCGGTCTGTCTGTATGTATGTCTGTCTATTCTGTCTCTCTCTCTCTCTCTTCTCTCTTCTCTCTCTCTCTCTCTCTCTCTCTTCTCTTTCTTTCTCTCTCTCTTTCTCTCTCTCTTCTCTCTCTCTCTTTCTTCTCTCTCTCTTTTCTCTCTCTTCTTTCTTTCTCTCTCTCTTTCTCTCTCTCTTTCTCTCTCTCTTTCTTTTCTCTCTCTCTCTCTCTCTCTCTCTTCTCTCTTCTCTTCTCTCTCTTCTCTTCTTCTCTTCTCTTCTCCTCTCTATCTCTTTCTCTCTTGCCCCCCCCCACCCCCTCCTTACAGCAGATATTCCAATTTTGCATTGGAATCCTTATGCTAATATAGTCCATTTGTGTTAGCATTGACTGACCCTTCATGGGCATTACCAGCTCCGAAAATGAATGCTTGTGTTTTCTTGTTCTTCTTCTCTCTCTCTCTCTTCTCTCTCTCTCTCTCTCTCTTCTTTCTTTCTTTCTTCTTCTCTCTCTCTTCTCTTCTCTCTCTCTCTTCTCTCTTTCTTTCTTTTTCTTCTTTCTCTCTTCTCTCTCTCTCTCTTTCTCTCTCTCTTGTCTCTCTCTCTCTCTTCTCTCTCTTTCTTTCTTTCTCTCTCTCACTTCTCTCTCTCACTCTCTCTCTCTCTCTTTTTTCTCTCTCTCACTCTCTTCTCACTCTCTCTCTCTTTCTTTCTCTCTCTCTTCTTTCTCTCTTTCTTTCTCTCTCTCTCTCTCACTCTCTCTTTCTCCTCTCTCTCTCTCTCTCTCTCTTTCCTTTCTCTTTCTCTTCTCTTTCTCTCTCTCCTCTTTTTCTCTTTCTCTCTTCTCTCTCTCTTCTCTTTCTTCTTTCTCTCTCCTCTCTCTCACTCTCTCTCCTCTTCTTCTCTATCTCTCTCCTTCTTTCTTTCTCTCTCTCACTCTCTCTCGCCTCTCTCTCTCCTGCAAGAATTAAGGACTGGTGTCGGTTTTGTTTTTGTTTTTTTATAATATTTCTGCAAGATCTTACCCCTGGCAAAAGAGATAGAAGTGAACGAATAATGGGAGATATAACAGTGGATGAAGGCGTACGCTGGCTGAAGATAACAAAGAGATATACATATCCAACCCTGAACTTCAACTTGAACACACTTCATTGGTCAAGGACAGTGGCATTACATCCACTGACCTCTCAAAAGGTCTGTGATTACATTCAACCACGGATAGAAATACTCTCTAACGAAAGAACACGACGAAATGCTGTTACTGAATTCCATGGACTCAGTCGCATGCAGGTCGCAGAGTACCTTCTTTGTCTTTTCTTATCTGTTTTTGTTTTAATCTTCCTGACGATACTGACTCCGTGTGATAGAGAAGAAACAAAAATGATCTTGACCTCAGATATCAGGAACCAAAAAAAATCACGAAAGAAAGAAGAAGAAAATCATCATCAATCATCATCATCATCAGGTGCCTTGCCGCATGGCGTTGGCGATCATGGACTTCCATCTGTCTCTATCTCTTGTTGTCAAGCATCTCTTCCACCCTCTTTGTCCTCAGCCACTCTGCAAGTCCGTCTAGTATCTTCTCCCTGGGTCTACCTGGTGCTCTCTTTCCCTCCAGCTTTCCCGTTGTGACCAGGTGCTCCAATTCCCCCTCCTCATAAAATGGCCAACAAAAGAAGAATACGAACGCGTATTAATACAATAAGACAAGACAGGCGCAAATTTCGGCCAACTGACCTTTGTCAAGCGTAAGATTACAAACAAACAAACACCAGTACAAATATTATGAAAAAAAGACTGAAACTTCCCTGCTGCTATCAGCCTGCAAATTAAGCCTTACACGCTGGCAAGGTCTTAAGGCCTGACCAATGGTATAGGTTTTATGACTCTATTATCAGTGTCACAGCGCACATCAGAAACAGCCAGCAGAATGGCCAAGCCAAAACAGCATTCAAGAAGATGAAAAGTATTCTTACCGACAAATGCCTATCAATTAACATCAGAAAGAGTTCTTGATGTTATATAGAACCAATACTGTTATACGTTGTGAGGCGTGGACAGTCAACAAGCAAAGCCAGAACAAGGAGGCAGCCGAGATGTGATTTCTAAGAAGAATGTGAGAGTTCCATGGACAGCAAAGAAAACAAACGAGACAGTTTTGATGGAGGCAGACACACAAGATCATTCATAAGGAAGATTAAGGAAAGACAGGCAACATTTATAGGCCATTTTACGAGGAAAGGGAATTCGAGCACCTGGTCACAACGGGAAAGCTGGAGGGAAAGAGAGCACCAGATAGACCCAGGGAGAAGATATTGGACGGACTTGCAGAGTGGCTGAAGACAAGGAGGATGGAAGAGATGCTTGAGGCAACAAGAGATAGAAACAGATGGAAGGTCATGATCGCCAACGCCATGTGGCAAGGCCCTGAATGATGTTATATCAGTGTCCCCGAAACACCTAAGTTACATTGAAATGCATTTCTCTACTACATTATTAAAATGTTTTAAAACAAAAAACGTAATGACAACAACAAATGGAAGCCGATGAAAACACATCCAAACTCCCAGTGCGAACGCACCAACGTTTTACACAACCACAGCACAAAAACCCATCTCCTACACAACACAACCCACAGCCTCCATCCGTCCACCACCACGATTCATCGTCTCCATCACTCCTAATCCCTCAGCTCATCCACCTCACCACCACCACCACCACCACCACAACAACAACAACAACAACAACAAATTATATTCTGCCCACAACATTCGTCTTTGTCATCCCTCCAACTGTCTTTCCCATTTCTTTAAATTCCATTTTTCCCATTTCTTTAAATTCCTTCTTTTCATTTCTTTGCATTCCTTCTTTCCCATTTCTTTACATTCCTTCTTTCCCATTTCTTTAAATTCCTTCTTTCTCATTTCTTTATATTCCTTCTTTCCATTTCTTTACATTCCTTCTTTCCCATTTCTTTACATTCTTCTTTCCATTTCTTTACATTCCTTCTTTCCCATTTCTTTACATTCCTTCTTTCCCATTTCTTTACATTCCTTCTTTCCATTTCTTTACATTCTTTTTTCCCATTTTTTACACTCCTTCATTCTCATTTCTTTAATTCCTTCTTTCCCATTCTTTATTCCTTCTTTCCATGTATTTGCATTCTTTCTTTCTCATTTCTTTACATCCCTTCTTTCTCATTTCTTTACATTTTATTTTCCCATATTTTTACATTTTTCTTTCCCATTTCTTTACATTCATTTTTCCATTTTTTACATCCTTCATTCTCATTTCTTTAAATTCCTTCTTTCCCATTCTTTATGTTCCTTCTTTCTCCATGTATTTTGCATTCCTTCTTTCTCATTTCTTTACATTCCTTCTTTCCCATTTCTTTACATTCCTTCTTTCTCATTTCTTTAATTCCTTCTTTCTCATTTCTTTACATTCCTTCTTTCTCATTTCTTTACATTCCTTCTTTCCCATTTCTTTACATTCCTTCTTTCCCATTTCTTTACATTCCTTCTTTCCCATTTCTTTACATTCCTTCTTTCTCATTTCTTTAATACATTCCTTCTTTCTCATTTCTTTACATTCCTTCTTTCTCATTTCTTTACATTCCTTCTTTCCCATTTCTTTAATACATTCCTTCATTCCCATTTCTTTATACATTCCTTCTTTCCATTTCTTTACATTCCTTCTTTCTCATTTCTTTACATTCCTTCTTTCCCATTTCTTTAATACATTCCTTCATTTCCCATTTCTTATACATTCCTTCATTCCCATTTCTTTACATTCCTTCTTTCCATTTCTTTACATTCCTTCTTTCCCATTTCTTTAATACATTCCTTTTTCCCATTTCTTTAATACATTCCTTCTTTCCCATTTCTTTACATTCCTTCTTTCCCATTTCTTTAATACATTCCTTCTTTCCCATTTCTTTACATTCCTTCTTTCTCATTTCTTTACATTCCTTCTTTCCCATTTCTTTAATACATTCCTTCATTCCCATTTCTTTAATACATTCCTTCATTCCCATTTCTTTAATACATTCCTTCATTCCCATTTCTTTAATACATTCCTTCATTCCCATTTCTTTAATACATTCCTTCTTTCCCATTTCTTTAATACATTCCTTCTTTCCCATTCCTTTAACCTCTGATTATGTGTGGTAAATTGGACTTCCCGTGGAAGGCCCTGGGTTCGATCCGCTCGAACACCTCTAGCTGGCTGATAAAGGATGAAGAGTTTTCCCCATCTCCAAGATTGACATGTGTGCAGACCCGCCAGTGTCTAAACCCCCTTTGTGTCTAAATGCACGCAGAACATCGAATTCTCACACGTTAAAGATCCTGAAAGTGGTGTCAGTGTCTGGCTTATGGAAACATGAAAACCACCCAGCATGCAGGCCCACCAAAGATGCAGACGCTGGAACAACAACATAGGGTCATTGGGTCAGTTCGACTCACGGTTTGAGTTCGCCTTGCTCCACTGAGTTCAAATGAGTTTGGACACTAGT
>JAPXFY010000020.1:6847568-6867568 GCA_030674185.1 Monoplex corrugatus
GTTGTTGTTTTTGTGTGTGTGTGTGTGTGTGTGGTGTTGTGTGTGTGTGTGTTGTGTTGTTGTGTGTGTGTGTGTGTGTGTGTGTGTGTTGTGTGTGTGTGTGTGTGTGTGTGTGTGTGTGTGTGTGTGTGTTGTGTGTTTGTGTTGTTGTTTTGTGTTTGTGTGTGTGTGTGTGTGTGTGTGTGTGTGTGTGTGTGTGTGTGTGTGTGTGTGTGTGTGTTGTGTGTTTGTGTGTGTGTAAGTGTGTGTTGTGTGTGTAGTGTGTATGTTATTGCATTCTTTTGTTTTATGTTTGTTTAGGTTGTGTGTTGTTCCTGCTGCGTGCTGTGATGTTTTGTTTGTATGTAATGTGTGGGTTTTGTGTTTTGTATGATCCGAGTTGTGTTTTGGTTTGTGTGTGTGTGTTCGTGCTGTGTGTAGTTGTGTGTGTGTGTGTAGTGTGTTGTGTGTTCGTGTTTGGTGTGTGTGTGTGTGTGTGTGTGTGTGTGTGTGTACTTGCGTGCGTGCGTGTGTATGCTTGTGTGTTTGTGTGTGTAAGTGTGTGTGTGTATGTGTGTGTGTGTGTGTCTATGTCTGTGTGTGTGTCTGTGTCTGTGTCTGTGTCTGTGTCTGTCTGTGTGTCTGTGTTGTGTTGCTGATTCCTATTTGCCTGAATACTGGCGGCCACTTTTGATTTAGATTTTGTGACTGGGGCAGTGTGAGCGAAATCTGGAAAAATCTGCATGCAAAAAGGGGAAGCTTGTTAGAGGAGCATGACCTCAGGGCAGACCGCTGTGTTTTAACCCTTTACGGACCAGATGATGAATGATCAGGGTAATAACGGGTTGTCGCTAACCCAGTGCTACTTAATCCCTCACTGGCTGGACAGAGAAAAGGCAGAGATTGAACACCCAGAGCTCTTTAATAGCTGGGACGTCTCTGTCCACGCTTGTGTGTGTGATGTGTGTGGTGTGTGTGTGTGTGTGTGTGTGTATGTGTGTGTGTGTGTGTGTGTGTGTGTGTGTAGTTGGGGTGTGTATATGTGTGTGTGTGTGTGTTGTGTTGTATTGTATTGTGTTGTGTTGTTTGTTTGTTTGTTGTGTGTGTGTGTGTGTGTGTGTGTGTGTGTGTGTGTGTGTTGTGTGTTGTGTGTTGTTTGTGTTGTTGGTGTGTATGTGTGTGTGTGTGTGTGTGTGTGTTGTATTGTGTGTGTGTGTGTTGTTTGTTTGTTGTGTGTGTGTGTGTGTGTGTGTGTGTGTGTGTGTGTGTGTGTGTGTGTTGTGTTGTGTTGTATGTGTATGTGTTGTTTGTGTTGTTGTGTGTGTGTGTGTGTGTGTGTGTGGTGTGTGTGTGTGTGTGTGTGTGTGTGTGTTGTGTGTTGTGTTTGTTGTGTTGTGTTGTTGTTTGTGTGTGTGTGTGTGTGTGTTGTGTTGTGTGTTGTGTTGTTTGTGTTGTTGTTGTTTGGTGTGTGTGTGTGTGTGTGTGTGTGTGTGTGTGTGTGTGTGTGTGTGTGTGTGTGTGTTGTGTTGTATTGTGGATGTTGTTGTTGTGTGTTGTGTGTGGTGTGTGGTTGTGTGTGTGGTGTGCATGGAGTGTGTTAGTGTGTGTCTGTTGTTTGTGCATGCATGTGCGATACGTCTGTATGCTGTGCACTGTGCTGTTATGTGTGATGGTGGTGCGTGTGTTGTGTTGAGTGGCTGCGTGTTTATTGGTGTATGTATGTTGTGTGGTGCGTGTATGTGCGCGTGTGTGTGTGTGTGTGTGTGTGTGTATAGTGTGTGTGTGTGTGCGTGTGTGTGTGTGTGTGGTGTGTGTGTGTGTGTGTGTGAGCCCAGAACTCAGAACACATTTATTTACTATAATAACCCAATATAGGGCTATAAGGCACAGATTTATTGTAATAAATTCACATGATAATGAACCGTTTCAAGAATTATTGATTTCATGTTGCCACCATTATCATCAGTGGGAACAATAATGTACGAGTGATTGCGAATCTTTCAGTATTCCCTAATACAGGCAATCGTGGACAATATATTCTCCAACAAGTATTTGCAAAATTATCCTCCCTAAGTAAGTTGCCTGGATTAGCATAATGGATACAGAGCAATCGATTGTTAAAGGCATATCATCATCATCATCATCAAGTGCCCTACCGCATAGGGTTGGCGACCATGGCCCTCCATACGAATGTGTCCCTTGTCGCTACAAGTACATCTCCCACCCTCTTTGTCCTCAGCCACCTGCAAGTCCGTCCAATGAAGGCACACGTCATTCCTGAACCTTTTCCAACAATTTTGGTCTTGTTGTTTTATATATGATCGACTACAAGTATCTAGGAAATGAAATTTGTCTGTAATTATACCACAAACTGTACATTTCTGATCTTCTCCTAGAGTGGTTGTCTATCTGCCTCTTTCTATTGGTAAATATGTGCACTGACTTGAAGTCCGCAGTTTAATTTTCTGTGGTCCAATTCTTAAATATCTGTTAGATGAATATAAGGTAATACCTATCAATTAACATCAGGAAGAGAGTTCTTGAGTGTTATATAGAACCGATACTGTAGTTTATGAGGCGTGGACACTCAACACGCAAAGTCAGAACAAAATTGAGGCAACTGAAATGTGGTTTCTAAGAAGGATGTTGAGAGTTCCATGGACAGCAAAGAAAACAAAAGAGACACTCTTGAAGGAGGCAGACACAAGAAGAATCATTAATAAATAAAGAAGATTAGGGAACAACACTTATAGGACATTTTTGAAGAAGAAGAAATTAGAGCACCTGGTCACGATAGGAAAGCTGGAGGGAAAGAGAACACCAGGTAGACCCAGGAAGAAGAAAGTATTGGACGGACTTGCAGGAAGGCTGAGGACAGAGAGGGTGGGAGATGTACTTGCAGCGACAGGGGATAGATTTGTATGGAGAACCATGATTGCCAACCCGCGCAGCAGGGCACATAATGATGATGATTAGGTAAGGTTCCAAACGGTGGCCGGTTGTAAGTGTTATTTCAGACAAATAATCCTGATGTGATCGTGTTTGTTTGTTTGTTTGTTTTTGTTTGTTTGTTTGTTTGTTTGTTTGTTTGTTTTTTGGGGTGTTTTTGTTTGTTTTGCGTTTTATAATTCCGGAAATGTGATGCGAACTTCCATTCCAGTTGGGTTTTTTCATCGCATTATTCAGTTTATCTTTATTAAGAGTTGATTGATTGTTCCATGCATATTTCATTCTAATGTAATGGAGGTTTTTGTTTCATAAAATCCAAGATTGTTTATGCGTTTGTCGGTGTTCGAGTGTGTGTGTGTGTGTGTGTGTGTGTGTGTGTGTGTGTGTGTGTGTGTGCGTGCGTGCGTGCGTGTGTGTGTGTGTGTGTGTGTTAGTGTATGAGTGTGTGTGTGTGTGTGTGTGGAATGTGTGTGCGTGTATGTGTGCGTTTGTACGTGCGTGCGTGTGTGTGTGGGGCGTGCATCGTGTGTGTGTGCGTGCGTGCGCACGTGTGTGTGTGTGTGTGTGCGTGCATGCGTGTGTGTGTATGTGTGTGTGTGTGTGTGTGGAGTGTGTAGAGAAGAGCCAGTGCCAGAAGCATGGAAGATTCCATTTGCGAGAAGTGTGACTGAACATGTGTTGGCTTGCTATGAGAAGCTGTCGGTTTTCTCTGATGTTAACTGATATTCTCCTAGAGAACACAACGAAACAAGGCCTGGGCTGTTTGAAGCTTGCATTTTTTTGCATGCTAAACAATCCATCAAAACAAAATAAATCACATGCATGGAAATTGTTTCTTAAACGGGCCTTTAAACAGATTTAAAGAAATTTTGCATTTCTGATAATGGAATCGGATTCAAAAGCGACTTGTAGTGTGCAAATAACAGGCAGTTTTCTGTAGCAATCCACACATGCACTATATTTTTTTTTCATGTCATAATTCCCTCATTTCTTTTTAATCTTGTAGCGTTATCACTTCTTTGACAACGCTAGACACGAAAGCGGATTTTTAGAGTTCAGTACGAGTAGTTCAGTAGTAGTAGTGGTAATAGTACTAGAAGTAGAAGTAGTAGTAATAGTAGTAGTAGTAGTGGTGATGGTGGTAGTAGTAATGGTAATAATAGTAGTAGTGGTGGTGGTGGTGGTGGTGGTTAGTAGTAGTGGTAATAGTAGTAGTAGTGGTGGTGGTGGTAGTAGTAGTAGTGTGGTGGTGGTGGTAGTAGTAGTAGTGGTAATATAGTAGTAATGGTAATAGTAGTAGTGGTAATATAGTAGTAGTGGTAATATAGTAGTAGTGGTAATATAGTAGTAGTGGTAATAGTAGTAGTGGTATATATGTAGTAGTGGTAATAGTAGTAGTGGTAATATAGTAGTAGTGGTAATAGTAGTAGTGGTAATAGTAGTAGTGGTAATATAGTAGTAATGGTAATAGTAGTAGTGGTAATATGTAGTAGTGGTAATAGTAGTAGTGGTAATAGTAGTAGTGGTAATAGTAGTAGTGGTAATAGTAGTAGTGGTAATAGTAGTAGTGGTAATAGTAGTAGTGGTAATATAGTAGTAATGGTAATAGTAGTAATGGTAATAGTAGTAGTGGTAATATAGTAGTAGTGGTAATAGTAGTAGTGGTAATATAGTAGTAGTGGTAATAGTAGTAGTGGTAATAGTAGTAGTGGTAATAGTAGTAGTGGTAATAGTTGTAGTGGTAATAGTAGTAGTGGTAATAGTAGTAGTGGTATAGTAGTAGTGGTAATAGTAGTAGTGGTAATAGTAGTAGTGGTAATAGTAGAGTGGTAATAGTTGTAGTGGTAATAGTAGTAAGTGGTAATAGTAGTAGTGGTAATAGTAGTAGTGGTAATAGTAGTAGCGGTAATAGTAGTAGTGGTAATAGTAGAGTGGTATATAGTAGTAGTGGTAATAGTAGTAGTGGTAATAGTAGTAGTGGTAGTAGTAGTAGTGGTAATAGTAGTAGTGGTAATAGTAGTAGTGGTAATAGTAGTGGTAATAGTAGTAGTGGTAATAGTAGTAGTGGTAATTGTGGGATTGGTAATAGTAGTAGTGGTAATAGTAGTAGTGGTAATAGTAGTAATGGTAATAATAGTAGTGGTAATAGTAGTAGTGGTAATAGTAGTAGTGGTAATAGTAGTAGTGGTAATAGTAGTAGTAGTATGTAGTAGTGATAATAGTAGTAGTAGTTGTAGTGGTGGTGATAATAGTAGTAGTAGTAGTAGTAATAGTGGTGGTGGTAGTAATGATAATAGTAGTAGTAGCCAGCAGTAGCTGTGGAAGAAACAAAAAAGCGGGTAGAAGTAATGCAACAGCAGTAGTAATAGTAGTAGTGGCAGTAGTAGTAGCATTAGTTGCAGTAGTGGTGGTAGTAGTAGTAGTAATAGTAGTAGTAGTAGTAGAAGCATCAGCAGTAGCAGTAATAGTAGTAGCAGCAGCAGCAGCAGCGCTAATAATAGCAGTAGCAGTAGTGTAGTAGTCGTCATAGCAGTAGTGGTAGTAGTACTAAAAGTAACAGTAATACTAGTAGTGATAATTGATTAGAGTTGTTTACGATGCTGTTGTGCCGGAGTGAGAAATGGACTAGCCCCATGTTGCCAACATAATGGTTCTATAAAATCGTCCCAGATGTACACATTCCCCGTCACAGGCTTTACATCAACAGAGTCCCAGCATTTGAGCTTTCAATTAGTAGTCCTCTGGAGATTTCACGGCAGATGGGGAGGATGCTGGCTTTACCTAATTATCTCCCTGTGAGGACAGGAGGAGATTACAAGTCTCAAGCCTCTCACAGTTGAGCAAATAGTCTCCCCTCTGTGGCACCCACACTATTGATCGAAGAAACCACAGTTGAATGTGGGCTATTGTGATGTTGAAAGTGTGTTGAACCAAGAGTGAATGATGAAAATGGTTTGTCAATAATGTTTATGTGATGTTCAAAATGAATGACACGGTCATATATGGATCAAAGTTCCGTTGAAAATGGATAATTGGTCATGTGTAAGTTAACATGATAGCGATTTAAAATAATGCTTTCTGTCCTTTGGAACACTGTTGAATCAGTGTACTCCCGCCGTGGAGATGCAGGGGTTCTTTGAGTATAAACAGTATCCCCACCTTCTGGAAATTCTGTGCTAGTAATTTCCACTTCTCTGTCACTCTCTTTTTTCTGCCTTGTTCCTTTGCTTTCTGTCATTTCTTCCGATCATTTTCTGCCTTGCTGGTCCATTCGTCTGAATGTGTTTGATGAAATCTTACATACTTTTTCCTAGAATTGATGATTGGGCACATGTATTATGTGCATTTTTGGCTCTAGGGAGGTGAGATATGCGGAAGCAATTTTAGGTAATTTATGTATGTTTTGGTGTCCTTAGGTATGCTTAAATTTGTATTCAAGTGTGTTTTTTAAATCCCCTGTGTGATAAATTGGACGGAGTGGTCAACGCCGGGGGCATGTCCTTAGATTATGTGCGCGAATGCATTGATATGTGTTCTTAATTTAACTGACCAGTAAGTTGTAGTTTGGCTTTTCCTTGACCGCTTATGTTTGTCCCCATTTCATGTTTACTGTTTCCTTAACAAAAGGTGTTTTGTTTCTATTTCAGAATATTGATATGATCCTGAGGATGCCATTTATTGGCGAAAATTACACACTGCAGTGATAATTCGAAGAATCATCGTTGGCTCAAACCAAGCATCGTACTACTTAATTTTCTTTTCTTTTTTTTCCCTGCTGAAGTTTGTTTTGTCTGTTTTAAAGCGGTTGTAGCCCTGATATGGCCCTACTATAAACAACAATAACAATGAATGTGATGTTTTAATAATGGGTAAGCTCTTTGTTCCTTTGGACGCTGATTCATTGTACGAATACAAGCTACACCCAGAAAACGTTATGCGTGTGTGCAGCCTACGATGTACCCAACTATGAAAGGGTACGTGGTGGTTTATCAGAGTCAGAGAAGATAAACCTGTGAAGACGAGGAGATAGGCACCACTCTTATAATGCTGGTGTGGAGAAATGTTAAAGTGTCCACCACATCACTACCGTATAGACTTCAGGGTCTTCCGTCACGTTAATTCCTTGCACCTTTGTCTGAGTATCTATTCTACCCCTTTGAACCATTCTATACCCATGTGTTTGAACTTCCATACTTTGCACTAGTTTTTCTTTCCATACTTTGCACTAGTTTTTCTTTCCTTAAATCTACGCGTAAGAGATTACAGAAGGGACACAACTCTGACACCCTTTATTCCTTGTTCCTTGTCCCACATAGAAAGAGTGCTAATTTTCAGCCACTTGTAATCGAGTTCTTTTTTTTTCCAACTACTACGGCCAACAGATATTGTTTGTGGAATGACAGAAATTGTGAAATCGGAGCAAACATTGGTAAACGTGTAATCTTCCCGTTTAACTCACACACTATAAAGACTTTGATTTCAAAATGGACAGCTGCTTACCTCAACTGCGTTTTAAAGCTGTGTCGAGATTACATGAATTCTGTCAAAATAGTTTCAAATTGATACCTAACACAACTACTCTACAGTAATGGCGTGAGTTCTCTTGTAATTGGCTTGAATGGTTCATGCATTATCAGAAGTGTATTGATGCGCATTGCCAAAACAATCCATCCATTTTGCTTCTGATACTAGCTGTTTACAAACTCCTCGATACAGATATTCCGCTGTCTGTCACTGCTCTTTTTCTGTGTCTGATCCATACAACTGGGCCGATACACCCACATCCATTCAGTCAAAGTCCCAGTGTTTCGAAACCCACGGGAGCCAGAGATGTCAAGCCACCATGCGGCCACGCACCAGAGGAGATCCTGCACGGGTGCTTGGTCATTTCAACGGAATTCAACAGTGCTGTTCATGATTCAATTTACTAAGGACATTACTTTTTTTTTTTTGATCATTGCATTTAGGAGATTACCTTAGTGCTCGCTTTTTTTTCCTTCTCATTTTCTACGCACTTTAATGGCTATAGAAGCTAAAACAGTTTTTATTATGCGATGATGATGATGTCGATGAGGATGATAATCATGGCTATGGTTCCATCTAGAATTGAGACTGCGTGACAGGGTTGTACTCTTCGCTTACTATCATAATATATCCTGGCCTCAACCAGGCCCGAGAGGAACAGACGCCTCGGTGTTGGTCAGAATATTTGAGCAACACCCTTAATGACGCATCCGCGAAGTGGATGAGACTCGATGTGTGGTTCCAGGTCTTCCCACTGAGCCCATAGCACGCCCAACTCTGGGTAGGAGCCGGTTAGAGCCGAAAAATCCCACAATGATTTTTGAAGGTACTGATGGGGATTCGAACCCACAACCTTCCAGTCAGTAGTCCGTTGCGTTAACCACTACACCACGGCGACTGGTTTACTAAGGACATTACTTACTAAGCCCCTTACTGACGACAATAATTACTCAGCCGTGGAGCCATACCGTGTGAGACCACCAGCCACAGCCCACGCCAAGCCAGGCCAGTGAGCAAATCTTCAAAGATGCTGAGAGACATGTGGCAGACTGAGTGTGTTTGGAAGGGCAGGGTTTAAGTTACTCCCTGTCTGTACATATTTCACTTAAAGTGAATGAGATGCGACTGCGTTTTCCCAGTCTTCCTAATGTACCCATAGTACGCTCAACTCTGATAGGAGCATTTAGAACGTACAGACAAAAAGAAAAGAAAAAAAAAAGAAAAAGAAAAAAAAACACGCTGGAATAGTTTTCTTTTGGGGTGGGTTTTTTGTTGTTGTTGTTGTTGTTGTTGTTTTAACAATGTGGTGTAAATCCACGACCTTCCAGCCAGCTGTCCATTGTCTAAGCACATCGCCGTGATGATTGGTATAATTTAGGACATATAAATACCAAAGTATTTAGTTGTACATGTAATTTATCTATTTGTCTAGATCATTTTCTTTCATTACAAATGAGAGCGTGAGTAATATACTCTGTTATCTGCAGCATTTTGATGCAGCAATATTCTTTTAAAGCGCGGTTTCATTTCAACTCTTTGGAGAAACAACAAAGTTAAACACAGAGCAGCAACAACAACATTAATATCTTTAAACAGTTACGATTTTCATTTGGCGATTGGCAGACTTGTTAAGTTGGCTGAACTAACATTTAGAATCAAGTAACAACAAGCATGTTAAAAATGCCACAAGCAATCAAACAATTGAGATTCTGGAATCGCACAAGGGCAAAGCGGATCAGTTCTCTCTTCTTCATAAAGAAGAACTAAACAAGGGAACGCCTACACGCAGCATACTTTCAAGTCAGGGGTGATTTGGGTAAATAGACACCTCATCGGGCAGAGTTCATCCCCCTACTCCATACCCCGTCACAGTCGCCATGACGGTTGCTGGGAGAGAAAGCAACCGCCAGTTCAATTAAGACTTGCTACCTTCCTCCCTTGGGGCCTTGTGTGAATCCCCAGGGGTCGGCGTCAGCTCATATATAATATTGCCTTTATTCCCTCCCTTGGGCCATGAGACATGCAGGAGACTGGAAGTTTGTTTGGCAAGGCACAGTTGTAGTGACTCCATGTCCGTAAATACGTCACGTCTGGCTTGTGTTGACGGTACCTGCACTTATTGTCAATCTCAACTTTTTTTCACTTGTGTGTGGGGGGGGTGGATGGGGGGTGGAATGCCTGCGAGCGTGAGTGGATGAGTAGGTGGGTATGTATGGTATTAGGGGATGGTAAGAGAGTGATGTCTCTATGTTGATTTGAACTTCATTGAATAACTAGCTTTTGTCTGTCAGTTTCAAGGATATGGCATCAGAGAGAGAAAGACAGACAGACAGACAGAAAGAGAGAGAGAGAGAAAGAGTGAGAGAGAGAAAGAAAGAGAGATAGAGAGAGAGAGAGAGAAATGCATCCGTTTCACCATAAATATCACACAGGGAAGAGAGAGAGGGAGAGAGACACACACAACACACAGGCAGACAGGACAGAGGGAGACAGAGAGATGCATCAGTTTTACTATAAATACGGTGTGATTGAATGCTGTGTCTTGTCTTTCTGGCTAGTAACATTAACTCAGAAAAAAATATTTTTAATGTATTTAAAGGAAGAAATCTGCTATCTGTGTTTAACTATCATCTAATCCAAAACACGAGCGACTGCCCGCGTTCAAGTAAACAGGAACCAGAAAAACAAAACAAAAAAAACAAAAAAATAGAATACGAACGCGTATTAAATCAACAAGACAAGACAGGCGCAAATGTTCGGCCAACTGGCCTTTGTCAAGCGTAAGATTACAAACAAACAAACACCAGATACAAAAATTATGTGAAAAAGACTGAAACTTCCCTGTTGCTTCGTCCAGTTGGAGAAAGGCACTCATCTAATATTGTTTTGAATAAACATAGAACATTTACAACATATATTCACTATTCTGATAAACTGGTGGAAAGAGAATAGACAAGGAGGAATGATTTGGTTGTTCTTTATAATACAGTTTTGCTTACAATGTAAAAATCACCATTCTGGTAACTTTTATTTCATTGGGACCGTTTTGAACCGTCTATAAGGAGCTCAGTGCCAGCTGCATTGAGTGGTCTGTCAACCATTTGGAATTTCAGGTCACAGTGAAACACTCACCTGTTCACGTAAGGCTTGGAATATCGTAGCTGTTCCGCCACCAATATGTTGTTTTGTTTCTAAGTATAATCATATGGCATTGTTATCATTCATGTACTAGTAATAATAATAATAATGAATAACTTTTGTATAGCGCTATTCTCAGCTCGACTCACTGTGCTGTTATATAAATAATCTCACTCACATACCAATAACATCATTTTTCAATCACACAACAACAACAACAAAACAACAAAAGGGGTGGGATACTTATGAAAATGCCTGCAGAAACAAATGTGTTTTGAGTCTTCTTTTGAAAGCTTGAAGGGTTGGAACATCTCTTAGACTGGCCGGCAACTCATTCCATGCAGACGACGCGGTGTATCCAAACGAACGGTACATATTGTATGACGTATATGTTAACTGCTGAAATTGAATTATGGTGCATATAGTATAGACTATTTGTGTGTGTGTGTGTGTGTGTGGTGTGTATGTGTGTGTGTGTGTGTGTGTGTGTGTGTTGTGTGTGTGTATTGTTGTGTTGTTTGTGTTGTGTGTTGTGTGCTTGCGTGCGTGCGCACACGCGCGCGTGTGTGTATGTGTGTGTGTGTGAGACGTCAGTGCTTCTGTATGCATAACACTCTGTGTCCTGTAAATGTCCAACATGCAATGAATCCAAATGAGTATGGAAGATAACGCCGTACAATGAATATCTTAAGGGAAAACCTGCAGACAGAAAACATCAAGGCTTGCACAAATGTCGAAAAAGTCTTGATCCATTTAAGCCCTACGCTTCAGAATCAAAAAGCTCCATCGTGTATGATGTGGCAGAATTTACTCAGCCAGATCAGATGTCTTCTTACTGGGGCATGAAGTTCATGGCTGACCCTCGTTTACATTTGTCTTCAGATCAGTCATGCCCAAAATGTTTGTGTGCTGAGTGGAGATGGCGCTAATTGATTGTCGGCCCTAGTGTGTACGTGTGACGTGTATTGATGGGTTTCCTTTCTTCTGTCGTCCTGTCTTTCTTTGTTCACTTCTGTAGGGTTTCTTTCTTTCTTTCTTTCTTTCTTTCTTTTCTTTTCTTTCTTTGCTTGTTTGTTTGTTTCTTTCTTTCTTTGCTTGTTTGTTTCTTTCTTTCTTTTCTTTCTTTCTTTGCTTGTTTGTTTGTTTCTTTCTTTCTTTCTTTCTTTCTTTCTTTGCTTGTTTGTTTGTTTCTTTCTTTTCTTTCTTTCTTGCTTGTTTGTTTGTTTCTTTCTTTTCTTTCTTTCTTTGCTTGTTTGTTTGTTTCTTTCTTTTCTTTCTTTCTTTGCTTGTTTGTTTGTTTCTTTCTTTCTTTCTTTCTTTCTTTCTTTGCTTGTTTGTTTGTTTCTTTCTTTTCTTTCTTTCTTTGCTTGTTTGTTTGTTTCTTTCTTTTCTTTCTTTCTTTGCTTGTTTGTTTGTTTGTTTCTTTTCTTTCTTTCTTTCTTTGCTTGTTTGTTTGTTTGTTTCTTTTCTTTCTTTCTTTGCTTGTTTGTTTGTTTCTTTCTTTTCTTTCTTTCTTTGCTTGTTTGTTTGTTTCTTTCTTTCTTTCTTTGCTTGTTTGTTTGTCTTCTTTCTTTCTTGCTTGTTTGTTTGTTTCTTTCTTTCTTTGTTGTTTGTTTGTTTCTTTTTCTTTGCTTGTTTGTTGTTTCTTTCTTTCTTTGCTTGCTTTGTTTGTTTCTTTCTTTCTTTGCTTGTTTGTTTGTTTCTTTCTTTTCTTTCTTTCTTTGCTTGTTTGTTTGTTTCTTTCTTTTCTTTCTTTTCTTTCTTTGCTTGTTTGTTTGTTTCTTTCTTTTCTTTCTTTCTTTGCTTGTTTGTTTGTTTGTTTCTTTCTTTCTTTCTTTCTTTCTTTTCTTTTTCTTTGCTTGTTGTTTGTTTCTTTCTTTTCTTTCTTTCTTTGCTTGTTTGTTTGTTTCTTTCTTTTTTCTTTCTTTCTTTCTCTTTCTTTCTTTTCTTGTTTGTTTGTTTCTTTCTTTTCTTTCTTTCTTTGCTTGTTTGTTTGTTTCTTTCTTTTCTTTCTTTCTTTGCTTGTTTGTTTGTTTCTTTCTTTCTTTCTTTCTTTCTTTTCTTTCTTTCTTTCTTGCTTGTTTGTTTGTTTCTTTCTTTTCTTTCTTTCTTTGCTTGTTTGTTTGTTTCTTTCTTTCTTTCTTTCTTCTTGCTTGTTTGTTTGTTTTCTTTCTTTCTTTTCTTTCTTTCTTTGCTTGCTTGTTTGTTTTATTTGTTTGTTTGTTTGTTTGTTTGTTCGTTCGTTTTTTGTTGTTGTTTGTTTGTTTGTTTGTTTGTTTGTTTGTTTGTTTGTTTTCGGGTTTGTTTTTCTTTGTTTGTTTACTTGTTTGTTTTCTTCGCTCATTCTTTTTCCTGCTTCTCCTCCTCCTCCTCCTCCTCCTCCTCCTCCTTCTCTTCTTCTTCTTTTCTTCTTCTTCTCTTCTTCTTCTTCTTCTTCTTCTTCTCTTCTTTCTTCTATCTCATTCATATTTTCTTTCTTTTCTTTTCCGTTTTCTTCTTCAGAAAGAAAACAGAGTGGAGCTGTTTTCATTGACTGGAAGGAGGCTTGTGTGTGTGTGTGAGAGAGAGAGAGAGAGAGAGAGAGTGAGGTGTGTGTGTGTGTGTGTCTGTGTGTCTGTCTGTGTCTGTGTGTCTCTGTGTGTGTATGTGTGTGTCTGTGTCTGTGTGTCTGTCTGTGAGTCTGTGTCTGTTTATGTGTGTCTGTCTCTGTGTATCTGTGTGTGTGCGTCTGTCTGTCTGTCTGTTTTTCTGTCTGTCTGTGAGTGTGTCCGTGTTTGTGTGTGTGTATGCTTGAGAGAGAGAGAGGAAGACGTGTCCCTAAATGTCAAGACTTGTCTTTGCTCTCTCTCTCTCTCTCTCTCTCTCTCTCTCTCTCTCTCTTCTCTCTCTCTCTCTCTCTCTCTTTCTCTCTCTCTCTCTCTTCTCTCTCTCTCTTTCCATCTCTCTCTTCTCTCCGCACACCCTCTCTCCCTCTCTGTTATTGCTCTATTGATCTTTCAGAAATGAGTTTCAAACTCAAGATGTGACACAGATTAAAACGTATTAAAATTTCATGTGGAAAGAGTCTTGGTATAAACCATTCCACGTCCCAATTATGCGACAAAAATTAATTGTCTCATTCAACTTAATTGATTCGTAGAAGTCTGTATTCTGCTTGTAGTTTTTTTTTCTCTTTTAAATGCCTGCATGCCACTCGTTTTTACTATTTAAAGCACCATTATATCTGAGTGTAGACAATTGAAAATGCCAATGCCAAGTAATGCGTAAGAACCAGCGATGTGAAACTGCTCTATAGCAAGCCAGGAGTATCTGCACAGCTGTCAGTTCTGTTCTATTCTGTAGATTTTAAAGTCTTACCACTCGCAGAGTATACGAGGACTAGCGAAAAAAAATTGCTAAATGAAGCCTTTAAAAATTTTAGAATGGTTTTGAGATACCAATGCTTTATTCGGTTCTCCTTCGTGATCCAAGCATGATTGATCGAATACAAAAGTGTCTGTCTTGATCTAACATACACAAGACAGTACTAATAAACACGCAGTGTTACTGACAATACAAAAGTGTATGTCTTGATCTAACATACACAAGACACTACTAATTAAAGCGCAGTGTTATGGACAATAACAGCTAGGCCAAAGACCTCAACTGACTAAACATTTCCCTCTCCTCCTCTTACCTCTTTCCCATTAACCCTTTGACACCCGCACCCTATCTTCCCAACTGCAAAAAATTAACCCTCTGACTTCCTCACGTATCCGCCAGCTTCTTGACTCTATCCACCAGCTTCCTGCATGAAGCTGGTGGATAGGGTGAGGATGTAAAAGGGTTAAGTTTTTGCTTTGCTAGCATGGTTGACAATGCAGGATGCAGATTGACATGGTGCAGGAGTCAAAGGTTAAGAGACCACAATCATGTCACTCCAAAGCAACCCCCGCAAGTCTGCCAACACTGAACTATCCAATGAAATTACTACAGGCAGAAATGCAGAAAAAAAATAACAACAACAAAGACCGAGTCCATCATGTGATCAGGGCACCATGAGCACTGAACCACAGACCATGTTCACAATGCTATAACGATTCCAAAGAATGTGCATGATAAAGAAGATGTTTTGGAGTTCCGTCGTGGATTGAGACTGTGTACTTGCAGGATGTGGTTTCTAAGAAGAATGTTGATAATTCCATAGACAGCAAAGAAAACAAACGAGACAGTCTTGATGGAGGCAGACACAAGAAGATCATTCATAAGGAAGATTCGGAAAAGACAGGCAACATATATCTGCCGTTTTATGAGGAAAGGGAAATTGGAGCACCTAGTCACAACGGGAAAGCTGGAGGAAAAGAGAGCACCACGTAGACCCAGGGAGAAGGTATTGGACGGACTTGCAGAATGGCTGAAGACAAAGAGGGTGGAAGAGATGCTTGAGGCAACAAGAGATAGGGACAGATGGAAGGCTATGATCGCCAACGCCATGTGGCAAGGCACTTGATGATGATGATGATGACTTGCAGGAAGATTGCACTCTGTACTTCCTTTCATAATATACCATGCCATCAACCAGACCCAATAGATACTAGTAACTGCCAAATTGTCAGAAATTTTGAGCTGTATTCTTTCTGACGTGTCTGTGATTTGTATGAGACTAAAACGTACGGTCCCAGTTTCCCCACCCAGAAAACAGCACAATCAACTTTAGCAAGAGCCAGCTGAGTTCACAATAATCCCACAATGATTTGGACTTTGGGGACTCAACCCCCCAGCCTTCCCGTTGTTAGTGTGTTACACTCACCACTGAGCCACAGCAGCTGGTCTTTGTCCTCTTTGTATGCTTGACAAAGGCCAGCTGGCCAAACATTTGTGTTTCTTTTGTCAACTAAATATGCATTTTTGTTCTCTTTCCTTTTGCTTCTGATTTGTCTCAAACAAAGTATGAATTCATATTGATTTTTCAAGTGCTTCCAGTTTTCATGCAGCCAATGTTTGCCAAAAGATCAACCTTCACTTCCTATCAGTCATTTATGTCATTCAGATAAGTACTATAGCTCACTCAGAAAGACGGTGGGAGTATTCAAAAGCAAGCAGGAATGTGGCAGGACCTAAGTGACCGTCCAGACGTTTGTCCATTCACACAGCTCTTACAAGATGACGACTTGGGGGCAGATGGATGCTTACACACTTTGTGAAAGAGGGGGCTGAAATCTGCTGGTGTTGGTTTTGTTAATAGGCTGCACAGTTCCTTTTGATCTCCTGTATCAAACTGGCAAACCCATCCATTTTCTGTTTGTCTGCAATGGCTAGAGAGGGCAATGTTATAGGGTTAGGGGGGGGCAGAGTATAGGGTAGAGAGGCAATTTCAAAGCGTCATGGGGAAGCAGTCATAAAATGAAATGCGGAAAAAGCTTTGACAGACAGTCAACGAGAACTGTCCACTGCCACTGTCTAACTCATCCCATCCCATCTTTCGTCCCTTCCTCTCTCTGTCTTCTGGAGACAGATGGTATGACTGATGACTTTGACCTCTTCCCTTTCTTGTCCTTGTTCTACACTAGTTTATTCTTTGTATTCCTCCTTTTTCTCCTCTTCTTTCTCTTTTCTTCTTGTTTGTCTTTCTTTCCTATAATAGACATTAACCCTCTTTTACTTATGTTTCTATCTAGTACTACATCTTAGGGACAATATATCTCTCTTCCACAAATTATATTTTCTATGGGTCTATCACATCGGTGATCATTCTTTTGAGTTGGTAATCTGATCGGAATGGTTAATGGGGGGGGGGGGGGGGCTTTTCAGCCAGTACCGACTCATCCATAAATCGTCAAAGAATGGCAAAGAATGACAGACATTCCATGAACAGTTGAATAACTCAGGCTGATGGTGAGTTGATCAAACCACTGTGTCTTCTGTGAATCCCATCAGACAACATTCTGTACAGTCACTCCATCTCACTGGTAGAACTGAGTGTGACTATGATCGAATGAACCGAAAACTTGCTATACAGGGAGATCAGTTCTAAAGAACGACGACTTTCAAAACATACCTCAAGATTACTTAAAGTTATGGCAGCTACAACACTGAACTTTCGCTGTTTCAGGACTGTCAGCCTGGAATATATGGTCAACTATCGTGGTCAATAAAGTCCAACCTAACACTTTATTTGTGTACCTTGTTGTGGGATTATCGTGGTCGATAAAGTAACCAACCTAGCACTTTATTTGTGTACCTTGTTGTGGGATTATCGTGGTCGATAAAGTCCAACCTAACACTTTATTTGTGTACCTTGTTGTGGGATTATCGTGGTCGATAAAGTCCAATCTAACACTTTATTTGTGTACCTTGTTGTGGGATTATCGTGGTCGATAAAGTCCAACCTAACACTTTATTTGTGTACCTTGTTGTGGGATTATCGTGGTCGATAAAGTCCAACCTAACACTTTATTTGTGTACCTTGTTGTGGGATTATCGTGGTCGATAAAGTCCAACCTAACACTTTATTTGTGTACCTTGTTGTGGGATTATCGTGGTCGATAAAGTCCAACCTAACACTTTATTTGTGTACCTTGTTGTGGGATTATCGTGGTCGATAAAGTCCAACCTAGCACTTTATTTGTGTACCTTTTTGTGGGATTATCGTGGTCGATAAAGTCCAACCTAACACTTTATTTGTGTACCTTGTTGTGGGATTATCGTGGTCGATAAAGTCCAACCTAACACTTTATTTGTGTACCTTGTTGTGGGATTATCGTGGTCGATAAAGTCCAACCTAACACTTTATTTGTGTACCTTGTTGTGGGATTATCGTGGTCGATAAAGTCCAACTTAACACTTTATTTGTGTACCTTGTTGTGGGATTATCGTGGTCGATAAAGTCCAACCTAACACTTTATTTGTGTACCTTGTTGTGGGATTATCGTGGTCGATAAAGTCCAACCTAACACTTTATTTGTGTACCTTGTTGTGGGATTATCGTGGTCGATAAAGTCCAACCTAGCACTTTATTTGTGTACCTTGTTGTGGGATTATCGTGGTCGATAAAGTCCAACCTAGCACTTTATTTGTGTACCTTGTTGTGGGATTATCGTGGTCGATAAAGTCCAACCTAGCACTTTATTTGTGTACCATCTTGTCGAATCTCAGGCCAAAGTCTGATGCACACAATGAGGAGGTTTGGCGTTTGGTGTCATGCGCATATATTATGTTAATTGCTGTTGTTTGCGCAGAGCCTCAGCAACTCTCTCCACCTGCCTCCACAAGTACAGGGCAAACCGAGGTAAGACAACTGTTCTCACAGGACACACAGACGGCTGAAATAGACTTCCGCTTTCCCTTTCTGCTTTTAAATCCAATTTAAAAGCCCACCTCTTTTCCCAACGGATATAAGAGGGAAGCAGGGAGAATTTTAAATATTAACTAAGCAACGTAACTCTTGAGAGTTATCTCCCATGTAGAATTTCTCAAATCCAACACAGTTTGCTATTCAGCTAGCACAGACGCTGCCACAAGGCACAGAAATGCAAGCTCAGAACATTCCTCTTTTCCCAACAATCAATTCTACAAATACTTCTTTCCCTCAGTCTGTGTACTTATGGTAATATTAAATATTATAAGGTAGTCTTTGTCGATTGCATGCGTATGCCTGTAGCGTTAGTGTGCTTTGATATGAATTGTCAAGATTTGGCGCCGTATAAATACTGGTGGTAGTAGTAGTAGTAGTAGTAGTAGTAGTAGTAGTAGTAGCAGTAGTAATAGTAGTAGTAGTAGTAGTAGTAGTAGTAGTAGTAGTAGTAGTAGTAGTAGTAGTAGTAGTAGTAGTAATAGTAGTAGTAGTAGTAGTAGTAGTAGTAGTAGTAGTAGTAGTAGTAGTAGTAGTAATAGTAGAAATAGTAGCAGTAGTAGTAGTAGTAGTAGTAGTAGTAGTAGTAGTAGTAGTAGTAGTAGTAGTAAAATAGTAGTAGTAGTAGTAGTAGTAGTAGTAGTAGTAGTAGTAATAGTAGTAGTAGTAATAGTAATAGTAGAAATAGTAGCAGTAGTAATAGTAGTAGTAGTAGTAATAGTAGAAATAGTAGCAGTAATAATAGTAGTAGTATTAACAATGCCATCCGTCCATTTATGGCACATTGATAGTCTGTGCCATTTACTATCAGGGAGTCACAGGTACAAAAAGCAGTTCTAGTCTAGCTGAGTGTGGGTAATCATAGATCAGGAGATTTAACCAATAAGTGAATCAGTTGATAGAACTGAAACAGACACACAGAATGGAGACTTTATCTCGGCTGCTACAAACGCCCATACGAAACAGTCATGTCACCAAAATATTGACAGGCATTCACTAGATTATTTATAATGTTTTTGCTTCATGTAAATCACACACAAAAAAATAAAGAAAGAAAGGAAATGGCCATGACGGGCTAGGGAGAGAGACAGACAGACAGAGAGAGACAGAGACAGGGAGAGACAGAGAGAGAGAGAGACAGAGAAAGACAGAGAGAGGGAGAGAGACAGAGACAGACAGAGAGACAGACAGAGAGACAGAGACAGACAGACAGACAGAGACAGACAGACAGAGAGAGACACAGAGAGAGACACAGAGAGAGAGACAGAGACAGAAAGAAACAGGGAGACAGAGAGAGACACAGAGAGAGAGACAGAAAGAGAGACAGAGAGAGAAACAGAGAGAGAGACAGAGAGAGAGAGAAAGAGACAGAGAGGCTGACAGACAGACAGACAGACAGACAGAGAGACAGACAGAGAGAGAGACAGACAGAGACAGGGAGAGAGAGACTCAGAGACAGAGAGAGACAGACAGACAGAGAGACAGAGAGAGGCACAGAGAGAGACAGAGACAGAGAGACAGTGAGAATGACAGAGAGACAGAGACAGAGAGACAGAGACAGAGAGAGGCAGAGACACAGACACAGACACAGACACAGACAGAGTGACAGAGACAAAGAGAGATCACGTTTCAATCGGTCTGGTTGGTTGGATAATGTGTTGGTTGTATGACTGGATCGCTGGTTTGTTTGTTCGTTCGTTCGTTCGTTTGATTATCGGTTGACCATACTGACATATATGCAGTAAAACTGCAAGCCACTGTTTGCCCGCACACAAGCAATGCACGCACACGATAAGCACAAACAATAACACGAATGCACGCATGTTGCATGTTCTGTGCACGCACAGCATAATGTCTGGATTAGTGCCCAAGCAGAGAGACAGAAACACAAAGAGAGAGAGAGACATACAGACAGAGGGAGAGACAGACATAAAGAGACAGATACAGACAGACAGAGAGGAGGGAAGGAGGTAGAGACAGAATGATGGATAGAGAGACACAGAGAAGAGGAGAGAGGGGGCGAGAGACAGACAGACAGATACAGATACAGACAGAAAGAGAGAGAGAGGGAAGGAGAGAC
>JAPXFY010000020.1:6872568-6875068 GCA_030674185.1 Monoplex corrugatus
AGGGGTTTCAGTGGACAATATGCAATTTTATCCTGAGGGAATGATGCTTTGGTATCAGATGACTGACAGTGATGGCATTTTGAAATGAACTTGTTGACATATTTCGGTATTAAATGATGACATTCATTTAGATATAATGCACCCATCACGTACGCCACAGATACAGATTAATTTGGCATGGTTTATGCAAACACAAAGCACCCATGTACATTAAAGTATTGACGCAAACAAATGAATAAATGGATACTACATAAATAAACAAGTACACTACTAAGAGCATATCACTTGACACTAATCACTTTTCTTTCACTGAGCTACAAAACGTTAACTATGTGGAGATTTTGTCGGCCCCAAATGTATAAGTTGTAAGCCTAAGATACATGCTTGAGTGTGGAAACATGCATGATTAGAGGGAGGAGATATAAAGAACGTGGCACTTTTTTAATAGGATCCTTGCATCAGGGAGATTACCTTTGCGCTCAACTTTTTTTGTTTTTCGTCCCATTTTTTTGCGGCACCTTAATGGCCACAGAAGCTGGCACAGCTTTTTTTTTTTTTTTTTTTTTTTTTACAATGCGATGATGATGATGTCTATGAGGATGATAATCATGATGCTATGGAGTTCCATCTAGGACTGAGACTGCGTGACAGGGCTGTACTCCACGCTTACTGTCATGATATATCCTGGCGTCAACCAAGCCCGAGAGGTACAGACACCTGCGGTGCTGGTCAGAAGATTTGAGCAACACCCTCCATGACGCATCCGTGAAGTGGATGAGACTCGACTGTGTGGTCCCAGTCTTCCCAAAGAGCCCATAGCACGCCCAACTCTGGGCAGGAGTCGGTTAGAGCCGAAAAATCCCACAATGATTTTTGAAGGTACTGATGGGGATTCGAACCCACAACCTTCCAGTCAGTAGTCCGTTGCGTTAACCACTATACCACGGCGACTGGTCAAGAACGTGGTACTGAAGAGAGTGTGTTACGCTGTAATGTAATGCTTGACCACTTGAGTCACAAAACATGGAGCGAAACTGAACTGATTATACTTCACTATCTCTTTCCTTTGCTTCCAGCGTTTATGGTGGGACTAGAAAGCATATCAGTACTCCCTCACTCTCTTCCTTTCCTTCATTCCCATCTCTCTGTCTCTGTCTCTGTCTCTGACGCTGTCTCGGTCTCCTTGTCTCTCTGTCTTTGTCTCTCTGTCTCTCTGTCTCTCTCTCTATGTCTCTGTCTCTCTCTCTCTCTCTTTGTCTCTCTCTCTGTCTCTCTCTCCTTCTCTGTCTCTCTCTGTCTGTCTCTCTCTGTCTCTCTCTCTCTGTCTCTCTCTCTCTCTCTCTTCTCTCTCTCTGTCTTTCTCTCTCTGTGTCTGTGTGTCTTTCCCTCTCTCTCTCTCTTCTCTGTCTCTGTCTCTGCCTCTGTCTCTGCCTCTCTCTCTCTCTCTCTCTCTCTCTCTCTCTCTCTCTCTCTTCTTTCTCTGCGATGCGACAGGCTCGAGAGTCAATTGTGTAAACATCGGTCTTTTAATCGGAAGGTCCAAGGTTCGATTCGCCTAGACTCGTCCGTCTGGTGGGTAAATGGTGGAGATTTTTCCCATCTCTAAGGTCAACATGTACATGGGTCATTCTCCTGAAGACGTGTCAGTTAGGGACCGCTCCTGAGGCCCGCAAGACTCTCAACCTTGCTCCTTACGTATTCCATCAGTCTTGTGCTCCAAGAAGCAACTTCCATAAGCGTTTGTTTTGGATGCCTGAATTAGTCCTTCTGACTCTACCAGCAGTGTTCAATGAGGTGAATGCCAAGTAGCGGTTTTAGACAGCTTGTGGGAGTGGAAAGTGTTGGCCGGGCGAGGCGGTGGCTCTTGGCAAACTGTAACAGTCTAAGGCTTCTGTCATGGTCTTCTTCCCACTGCAAATTGTCCAGTCCTCCATACCTGTCGTTATATGCGTCTGTAATCTACTGTGTGAGAGTTCTTGAATGTTATATAGAGCCAATACTGTTGTACTGTTGCGAGGCGTGGACAGTCAATAAGCAAAGCCAGAACAAACTTGAGGCAAGCCGAGATGTGGTTTCTAAGAAGAATGTTGAGATTCCATGGACAGCAAAGAAAACAAACGAGACAGTCTTGATGGAGGCAGACACAAGTAGATCATTCATAAGGAATATTAGGAAAAGACAGACAACATTTATAGGCCATTTTATGAGGAAAGGGGATTTAGAGCACCTAGTCACAACGGGAAAGGTGGAGGGAAATAGAGCACCAGGTAGACCCAGGGAGAAGATGCTAGACGGACTTGCAGAGTGGCTGGGGACAGGGAGGGTGGAAGAGATGCTTGAGGCAACAAGAGATAGAAACAGATGGAAGTCCATAATCGCCAACGCCATGCGGCAAGGCACCTGATGATGATGATGAATCTACTGTGTTGTTCGTGTAATGCTTATTGTTCGTTGCAATTTGTAAGGGGGCGGGGACGACTGGATACATATTATATGCAAT
>JAPXFY010000020.1:6880068-6887568 GCA_030674185.1 Monoplex corrugatus
GTTTTGGTTTATGCTAACACTGAAAATATATGTTTCAGTTCGATTTCGTTGTATGGAAATATGTAGAATCCTTTGGAACAATCTATAAATGACAAAGAAAACGTAGAATACCTTAGATCTTTCTAGAATGTTCCGGAAATCGTAAACAAATTTAATCTGTATAATGACTGGCTAGAACTACAGAATATTCTAGAAAGGGAAGGTTCCAGAATGCAGCTATGATTGGCTGAAAATCATGGGAAAAGCCGAGAATACTCTGAAACTTCCCATGGTGTTATAAATAAAGCGTGAGTGTGGGTCGAGAGAGAGAGAGTGAGAGCGATCAAAAGAATTGAAGTGTAAGCCTGCTGTCAGAGATAGAGAAGTTGCTGTAGATTTGTGGAGTTGCTGCGTGTAGATTTAAGGGCTGAAGAAGAAGAATTCTGCAAACCAGGAGTGATGCAAAGGATGTGTGAAGTATTTACCCAGTTCCTGTTATGTTTTCTACGTTCTTTCAAATAAAAGATCATTTCCGTTTAACCTGGACTGGTGTATTCTGTCTCTGAGAAGAATGATCAACTGCTAGATCTTCACGAACCTGCATGAACTGCAAGACACTACCAGTCAACTACATCATTACCTGTGGCACTTTGGTCATAAGCTTAAACATGTATGATTGAATACAATACCATGTTTAGACTATGCAGTAGAAGTGGAAGTACATATTGATGGATGAGCAATTATGATACCAACAATGGAGGTCATGGGTGATCATGTAAGTCTTACAGTGACTTGAAGTGCGAAATAGCGAGAGGACCCTTCAGATCAGCTAGGATGACACTTAAAGCATGCTGACCAACTGACTTATGCCTGATGCCATATCTGGTTACACACTTGATGATAGGTTTGTCAAAATCCTACACCTGTCCTGTGTGGTTTTGAAACAAAAATCATCGCCTGACCTAGCTTTTTTCAGAGTTACAGCAATTAATGAATTATTCATCTCCACAGTAGTGTCAACAGAGGGAGCTGTAATAGTAGTAGTAGAAGTAGTAGTAGTAGTGTAGCAGTAGCATATCAGTAATAGTAGTTGTACTAGAGGCTCAACATTTTCCATTTCCGCTGCTTGCAACGCATCCTCGGCATCCGATGGCAAAACAAGGTGACCAACACAGAGGTCATCCGTCGTGCGGGCCTACAGACCTTCTTTGCCCTCCTAAGCCAACGCCGATTATGCTGGCTTAGCCATGTGCGTCGAATGGAGGATGGACGCATACCAAAAGACGTTCTCTACGGCGAACTGGAAAACCGGAAGCGAACTCCAGGACGCCCACAGCTATTTTTTTGTAGACGCATGCAAAAGGGACCTTAGAAGCTCAGGGATCGACCCAGAATCTTGGGAGACTCTGGCGGAAGACAGGGCAGCGTGGAGGCCAGCCGTTCAGCAAGGCGTTGTGAATGCGGAGAGGAGGGGAGCAGAAAGCTCAGATGAGAAAAGAGCTTTTCGCAAGCAACGTTCCAGAAACCAGACAACAGTGACTCAATTTGTATGTGGCAGATGTGACAGAGATTGCCACTCAAGGATCGGCCTGCACAGCCACAGCAGAAAGTGCACATCATGACCACAACGCCTCCTGGTGCAGACTATCATCTCCTGAGATGTAAAGAGGCCGACGACCGAGTGATGGTAATAGTAGTAAGTATAGCAGCTGTAATACTTGTTATTGTAGTTGTAGTAGTAGAAGTAGCGACAGCTCTAGTAGTAATAGTTCCAGATTTAGAAGCAGCACTGGCGGCAAAACTGATATATAGCAGTGGCAGTAGTAAAGTGCTGTTCATGATAATGTGTGGTGGTGAGTGATCATATGCCAGACATTGTCAACTTAATGCCGTTATCAAAATGTCCCAGTAGTACACAGTCCCCGAAATGAACTCTGCCTAAACAGATTCCAAGCACTTAAGAGCGTTCACTTGATGGTCCTCTGGAGATTTGACAGCAGATGTGAAGGATGTTGGCTGTCCCCAGTCATCTCCCTGTGAGCACAAGGGGACATAACAAGCGTCAAGCTTTTCACAGTCATACACATAGTCACCATCTGTGGCACGGACTAGTGATAGATTGGTAGTTGTGGGCCTGTTGCTTTCATTTTGACATTTGATTTAAGGCAGCAATGGACATTAGCCGATAAATGACACTTAAGTCAATTTAGCTGACATCTTCGTGTCAGGAAGATGATTGAAATTCGATTCAACGTCCATTCATTGTCAAATTAACTAAAGTCTTGACGAGGAAGATGACAAAGTCCTTTACAGTGCATGCCACTTAATGTGGCAACAATTTGTTAAAACAATGACTGACATTTTCTACAGAGAAGAGAAATGTGAATAAATCTTTCATTGTAAGAAACGTGGTGCAGTTCTTCTTCAGTATTGGCACAATTACAATGTTGCTGTGTTTTGTGAGTGTTCTCCTTATAATTACTGATATCCTCTCTTCATCCTAAACTAGCGATGTTTCAAGTCCTAGTCGAAAAACAATGGCGTGGATGATGGTTAGTTTGTTAAAATCAAAACAGGTCGAATCGCTGCCTTTCCCTTTCGTTTTATGGATAATTGTTACCATTCTTCAACTAGCCTGCTTAGTTCTTTGAGTGATTAGAGAATGTTCAGTTGTGGTTTTTTCATCTATGTTTTAAATGTGTGGTTCATTAATGGTACGCTCTACTTTCTTCAGTATTTTAACATACTGCTATTACTACCGTACGTGAGCACTTGTAAAATTGCAGCTTCTTGGAGAAACAACAGAGTCAAAAATATTGCAGGAACAATAGCAAAACAATGTTTTGCCCAAAGTCTTCAAACAACTCGGATTTGTTTTTCCGGCTGTAATACTTTGTTGCCTGAAATCGCTTTAAAATCAGTTCGTAAAAAAACAAACAATAACCTGTAACAAATGTCAGGAAAATCAAAGGACCCCGTTGCATAACAACCACCGAATGGACCATTCTCCGTTTTCTTTAAAAAAAAAAAAGAAATGAACAAAGCAATAACACTGGAACCATGCTTGAAGTTGGAGTGGTTTGGGGTAAATAGACAGCTCACCAGGCAGAGTTCAGTCCCCTTCTCCACACTTTTTCGGTCGCTATGACGGTTGCTGAGTGAGAAGGCAGCCGCCCGTTCAATTAAGACTTGCTGCCTCCCTCCCTAGGGGCTGTGTGAGTCCTTGGGAGTTGGGGTCAGCTCATATATCGCCCACGTTTCTTCCCTTAGCTAGAGACATGTCGTCTCCCCTGCCACGATGTGGAAGACTGGAGTTTAGGGAGGGACAGAGTTTTATTTACTCCCTGTCTGTAAATACTTCACGTTTATCCTGTGCTTGCTTAACTTTCTCAGTCTCCACTTTCTTTTATATCTTGTCTCTCTCTGTCTCTCTCTGTCTCTCTCTGTCTCTGTCTCTGTCTCTGTCTCTCTTCTCTCTCTCTCATTTGTTTTTGTTTCTCTGTCTCTGTGTTTCTCTCTCTCTCTCTTTCTCTCTCTTTCTCTCTAACCCTCCGTCCCTCCCATCCCCCCTCTCTCTATATATATTTGTATCACCGTGTGCGTGTCTGTCTGTCTGTTTCTGTTTCTGTGTCTGTGTATTTGTGCATCCGCGTGTTTTGTCTAAGTCGGCGTCCTGGGTAAGTTTCGTTCAAAGTTCCCTTTCTTTGATAAGTCTTTTAGCTACGCATTCGACACCTATCTCTCAGTTGAATAGATTTATCATCTGTGATGTGGGTAGGGATTTTCAGCCAAATCATGTGGCTTCATTAGTATGAGAGCAGGAAGTTTATGTTTGAGCCTTGTTTAGATCTGTCTGTAGATCACGCATCCCCAAATGTTTGTATGCTGAATGTGATGATGGAAAATAATCCAAAGTGATGATGGTAATAAGCCATTAAAACCTGTGCAATAAAAACCAACAATTCAAAAAATGTTTTCAATTTTCAAAATCAGTCGTGGACCTGAATATATTGAAACAGAGGAAATTACTGGGAGCTAACATTTCACTTCTCAGTTGTGAAGCAAAAGCACTCTTTTCTGTCAATATAGCCAATGAGACGGGGACTATCATCATCATCATCATCATCATCATCATCATCATCATCATCATCAAGTGCCTTGCCACATGGCGTTGGGGGATCATGGACCTCCATCTGTCTCTATCTCTTGTTGCATCAAGCATCTCTTCCACCCTCTTTGTCTTCAGCCATTCTGCAAGTCCGTCTAGTATCTTCTCCCTGGGTCTACCGATGCTCTCTTTTCCTCCAGCTTTCCCATTGTGACCAGGTGTTCCAATTCTCCAATCCTCATAAAATGGCCTATGAATGTTGCCTGTCTTTTCCTAATCTTCCTTATGAATGATCTTCTTGTGTCTGCCTCCATCAAGACTGTCTCGTTTGTTTGTTTGTTTGTTTGTTTGTTTGTTTGTTTGTTTGTTTGTTTGTTTTTTGTTTTTTGCTGTCCATGGAGCTCTCAACATTCTTCTTAGAAACCACATCTCGGCTGCCTCAGTCTTTTTCTGGCTTTGCTTGTTGACTGTCCCGCCTCATAACCGTATAGCATTAACGGTTCTATATAATATTCAAGGACTCTCTTCCTGATGATAATTGATAGGCATTTGTTATCGCTTACTCAAAAAGAGAGCGTCTGTCTGTATTGTGGAGAGGTCGTGGAATATGAAAGTATGCAGAACTTGGGGGGGGGGGGGGGGCTAGTGACCGTCCAGACGTGTGTTTATCAAACAGATTTTACACTAGAACTACTTCAAGGCATAGGGATGGTCAGACATCTTATAAAAAGAGAGAGAGAGAGAAAGGCCAAACTTTGTTGATGCCACTTTCGTTAATAGGCTGACCAGTTTTCTTTTCACCCTGTGTACCAAGCTGGCAAACGCATCCGTCTCTTGCTTGACGGCCATGGGCAGGGTGGGCAGTGAACGGAGTAAAGACGCAATTTCAAGGATCACAGCGAAGCAGTCATAAAATAAAGTGTGGAGAAAGCTTTGACAGACAGTCAGTAAAAACTGCCCACTACCACTGCTTCACTCACTCCCCACATCTCTCATCCTTCATCCTCTTCCTGTGCCTGGCTTCTGACGACAGGTGGCGTGACTGATGACTTTGACCCCTCTTCTTGTTTTCTTCTGACTCGGCACCAGCTCTCTTCGTTCTTCCCTTCCTCCTTGTCTTTTCTTTGTCCTTTTCCTCTGTGTTCTTTTCCTGCTTCTTTAGCATCAGCCTCTCTGCCTGTCTGTCTGTCTGTTCTGTCTGTCTGTTTGTTTCTCTCTTCTTCCTCTCTCTCTTTCTCTCTCTCTCTCGCTCTCTCTCTCTCTCTCTCTCTCTCTCTAGCATCAGCCTCTGTCTCTCTGTCTGTCTGCCTGTCTGTCTGTCACTCTGTCTCTCTGTCTGTTTCTCTCTCTCTTACACACACACACACAACACGCGCGCACACGCACACACACACACACGCACGCACGCACGCACACATACACACCCACATTCTCTCTCTCTCTCTCTTTCTCTCTCTCTCTCTTTCTCTCTCTCTCTCTTTTTTTCTCGTTATTATTGTGTATCTATTAAATTTTCCAAATAGTGTTTAGTTTGACTCAAACATAACAAAACTGCAACTATCTCTTCATAGGAATCAGTTTTAAACGAATACTGACCTTAAGAATCTATTTAAGAATTATCCACACACAGAAATGTAATGGGAATGTGTGCGTCTAAAAGTCATGGCTGCCAGAAACACTTAATAACGCCATCTTTATGAATATGACATACACATTTGACTTAGTCTGCAGTCTTTTTGATACTAAACATTTTCCAGAAAAATGGACCAGATCGGAGGAAAATGTCCAACAGATACATTGATAACCCTGGCAGACTTAAGTTTTCATTGTGACCGACAATGAAAAACAATCAAAGATAGAGGAAATCCAAAACAAGTGTGACTGCCTGCGTTCAAGCAAATAGGAACCAGAAAAAAACACGAAAGAAGAATACGAACGCGTATTTAATACAATAAGACAAGACAGGCGCAAATTTTCGGCCAACCGGCCTTTGTCAAACGTAAGATTACAAACAAGCAAACACCAGATACAAAAATTATGAGAAAAAGACTGAAACTTCCCTGCTGCTGTGTCCAATGTGAGAAAAGAAAAAGATAGAGAAGACTGTCAGAGCCGACTTAAATGTGAGGATTTACTGGTGAACAGAGGCTGCAATATACAGGGGGGTGCAAAAGTAGGCATACAGTAAGTATCACATCATTATTATAATGCTTAATTCCGCTCTCGATTAGAGGAGTGTGTGAATACCGACGGCAAGCAGTTTGAGTATCTAAGGGATTAAGGCTGTGCTTGTTATCACATGTATATGCAATATTCATTTGTTTGTATAATAAATGCAATGAGTATTGTACGTGTTTTCTTTTTTCATAACTGTATACCTAATTTTGCATCCCCTGTATATGCATACCGAGGTACAGAACTCACAGATATACACAGAATGGCAAAGTTATCCACGCTGCTGAACACGCTAATATTGAACATTCATAACCCAACATATTTTGAAGGTGTTCATGAAAAAGCCACAAGGCAAAGCTGATGCAGCAAGAAAAATACTGATGGCCAAAACAGAGGTTCATAAAATGTGGTTGTATACACAATGTCTCTGACACTAATAATTCGTCATGACAGAACTCCATGGCGAAACAAAAATGAACACCGTGACTGTGAATACATCACATCAATCATGTTTCATCTTCCTGTATCATCATCATCATCAGGTGCTTTGCCGCATGGCATTGGCGATCATGGACTTCCATCTGTCTCTATCTCTTGTTGCCTCAAGCATCTCTTCCACCCTCTTTGTCCTCAGCCACTCTGCAAGTCCGTCTAGTATCTTCTCCCTGGGTCTACCCGGTGCTCTCTTTCCCTCCAGCTTTCCTGCCGTGACCAGGTGCTCCAATTCCCCCCTCCTTATAAAATGGCCTAAAAATGTTGCCTGTCTTTTCCTAATCTTCCTTATCAATGATCTTCTTGTGTCTACTTCCATCAAGACTGTCTCGTTTATTTTCTTTGCTGTCCATGGAACTCTCAACATTCTTCTTAGAAACCACATCTCGGCTGCCTCAATCTTGTTCTGGCTTTGTTTGTTGACTGTCCACGCCTCGCAACCGTATAACAGTATTGGTTCTATATAACATTCAAGAACTCTCTTCCTGATGTTAATTGATAGGCATTTGTTGGTAAGAATGCCTTTCATCTTCTTGAATGCTGTTTTGGCGTGGCCGATTCTGCTGGCTATTTCTGATGTGCATCTGTCGTCTGGTGAAATGATCGTTCCCAGGTATTTAAATTTATCATCCTGTCTCAAGGTTGTGCCGTTTGTTGTTATTTTGCATGATGGGATTTCATGTATTTTACTGATCACCATGACTTCAGTCTTCCTGCTGTTTAGTTCCAACCCTTTACATTTGCTT
>JAPXFY010000020.1:6890068-6897568 GCA_030674185.1 Monoplex corrugatus
CAAGGGATAGGAAGGGTGTCGCTGTTGGGTAGTCCTTTAATGTTGAAATCACCTTGCGGAATTTTATGAACCTGTCTTCGATCAGCTTAGGGTACGTTACCAAGGTGATGGCACTGGTGGAAATTTCCATGAGAATACCTGGGAGCTTGCGCTGAGTTGGACTATTGGTGAGGATCTGTGTCCACATGGCTGATTCGGCTGACATATGGAGGTATACCAATGTCGTTTATATAGTTTAATCAAAACTTGGAAATAGGAATATCTCCAGCATGTGATGCCTATATACAGATTTACTATTATCTGTCGTTATGGACTGGATCCCGTCATCTAAGGTTTGTGGTATCAGTTACAAGCTATAACACTTTCCTAAGCGAACTGAAACTGAAATGGAAACAAGAGAGTTTTGAACCCTAACCTTTGCATTTCTGTGCCATCAACATTACGTGCAGGACATTGTCCTTGTATGTGGAAAAAATAACATTTGCTTTCCTTCCCTTCATGAACACCCTAATGCAGTCTGTCTTCGTTTGAAAACATTCAACTGACGGCTGAAAACCAACAAATATAAAAAGATATATCATATTATCCCCAAACAGTGTTTTAAAAGATTTCCATAGCTCCTGGGCACATTTGTATTCATAGCCCTCTTTTCATTGACAATTCAACGACTGATTCATTAACGAAGAACGAACACGTTTGTGGACTCAATAAACAGCCCAGTTTCACACCCCTTGGACGGATGGAAAAAAATTTCCCAACGGTGATAGAAAAGTGAGGAATAGAGAAACCTCGCTAGAGAGGAGAGAAAGATATTACACGCTGTTTTCAGCACGTCTGGTGCAGTTGATGCAGCAGTTGTGTTGACTGATGGTGACATTTTAAAATGAAATATGGAGGGTTTGGCCTGGTGGGTAACGCACTCACCAAGGACGCGAGAAACTCGGGTTTGATCCCTGGTTGAACTGGGTTTTATCTCTCCTTCCCCCCTCCAGGCACCTCGTAAGACTTTGAATAGTGGTCTGAGTACTAGCCTTTCGAATAAGATGACAAACCGAAATCTTCTGCGCAGCATGCACTAACAGCGCAGAAGAGATGCTATGGCAGCAGAAGAGTTGTGATTGACAAGTAGAAAAATCCTCTGTCACAGATAAAACAAGAATCATACAGTGAAAAAAAATTGGTGGCGTTGTTCTATGTCAACGTGTTTCCCTAGGGGAGCGACCTGCATCATCATCACCATCATCATGTGCCCTGCCGCATGGCATTGGCGATCATGGCCCTCCATATATATCTATCCCTTGTTGCCGCAAGCACAGCGACCTGCATGTAAGGTGCAAAAATCTGTTGTTATTAAAAAAAAGAAAAGAAAACAAATCCATTGCCAGGATGAACAGCATAGGAACAGACATGCAGAAGTGGTACACAAGATAGGGTAGAAAAAATAAAGAATAAAGAAATTCAATTAAATCAAATCCACTTCAATAATATGGTATGACCACTTTTCAAATTGCAGAATTCATCTCACTTCCCCTTTTGACATCATATTTGCCTCCCCTCTCCCCACTTCTTACCATTACCCACAAACACATTGAGATTTCATTTGGTGCATTTCTCCCACTGGACGAAGCAGCAGCGAAGTTTCAGTCTTTTTCTCATAATTTTGTGTTTGGTGTTTGTTTGTGATCGTGCATTCACGCTTGACAAAGGCCAGTTGGGCGAAAATTTGCGCCTGTCTTGTCTTGTTGTATGAAATACACGTTCTGATTCTATTTTCGTGTTTTTCTGGTTCCACTTCAAAAATGTTATTGATAGACTGATATAGTTCTAAAAATATGGTGATGTGGGCTTAAGTATGTAGTGCAAACCGCTACCAGTGGGCTGTGTATGTTACTGACTGACACACCTGGTGACAGTCAACACGGCTGCCTCGTTAGAGGACTTCTTTATGGTCAGCACAGAGAAGACACAAAGGTGAGGAACAAGGTTCATTCGGTGTCGATGACGATGGTGATGAAAATGGGCCTTCTGTTGATCTGACAGATGACTAAGCATACCAGTGCTCAGCACTTGGTGTGGGTCTTCGTGTAGGACAGAAGACCTGTCCTGGTGGTGTTTGTTCTTCCGCAGACACAGAAGGTGTGGGAAGGAGTTCTGTGGTCCAGAGATCTACTTCCGTCAGTCCTGTTGAATTATCAGCTGTTCTGTGCTGTTGAAACTCGACTGTGTCTTTGGGCGTGCTGCTGTCGAAATCACTGTTATTGTTATTTTTGTTTAAAGCCCAGCCGACTGCGTAGAGCCATATCAGGGTTATACCCGTTTCAAAACATACACGATACTTCGACAGGAAAAAAAGGAAAAGAAAATAAAGCACACGTATCTATGCATTTGGAGATGCCCCTGGTGTTGATCACTCCGTCGAGTTTATCGCACAGAAGATTTTAAAAAAAGCATACCTGACTACAAGTTTAAACATAACTAATGACACTAAAAATATACAAAATCGGACATAAGTTACCTAAAAATGTTTCCGCATATCTTATTTCCCTAGAGCCAAAAAGGCACTTAAATCATGTACCTGATTATCCATCCTGAGAGAAAGTACGTAAGACTTTATCGAACACATACAGGTGAATGGCCCAGGAAGACAAAAATCGATAGGAAGACATGACAGAAAGCAAAGGAACAAGGCAGAAACAACGATATTGACAGAAAAGGGAAAATTTCTAGCACAAAATTTCCAGAAGACGGGGGATACTATTTATACTGAATGAGCCCCCGGCATCCCAAGAGGAGGGGGGGGGGGTGTCGAAAACATGCATTCTGTTGCAGACAGTATCTTCCCAGGTGATGGTAGTAATAATAATGCCGCGGATGAAGAGGTTGGCCTGTAGAATATAACAATGCCACAGTTGACGAGGTTAACCTTCAGAGTGTTCTCTGACTTTTCGCTTTCCACGCACTAAGCTCAATACCTATGGTCCACGAGCCTTCTCTGTTTCTGGTCCACTCTCCTGGAACAAACTTTCTCTCTCAGTCCGTCAGTAACCTACTTTTGTCTCCTTCAAGTCCGCTCTCAAAATTCACCTTTTCTCCTCTGCATAAAATCCTGACCTCACTGAACCCCCACTGCAGCCTGTCTCCACTTGGTACGGAATCACATTGTAATATATATTTGTATATAATATGTTTTCTATTGATTTCTTTTTTTTCTACTTTGAGTACACATATATAATGTTCCATTGCTTTTCTTCTTTTTCCCCTTGTGTGTGTGTGTGCATGTGTGCGTATGTGTATGTTCAGCGCTTAGATTTGATTTTTATCAAGATTTTGCGCTATATAAATATTGTAATTATTATTATCATTTTATCACTTTAAAGGCCTTCCCTGGTCAGGATGTTCTTGCTTTAACTCTTTGTACAGCAGTATCTCAGGAAGGAAGGAATCTTTTATTTAATGTCTGTTCACAATAGTGATTTTTCACACACACACACAGACACACACACACACACACACACACACACACACACCACACACACACACACACACACACACCACGCATACACACACACACACACACACACACAAACACACACACACACACACACAACACACACACACACACACATACACACACACACACGTTCTTTTTACCAAAAATGTTTACACAAGAAAACTATTCTGAAGCTCATTTTAAAGAAATAACTTCAGATCAATCTTTGTCAGTTAGAATTTCAGAATCATTGGTTCACAGTCCTGTTAATGCATTGCTTTAAGTTTATGATGTTTGTACTTTAGCGTTAAAATTTTCTCTTCACATTGTTGATGTTAATTGTTAGTGTTCATTGTTAGTGTTAAGATCTTGTCCCATTTTTCTGTTTTCCCACCTGCTTATGTCTCTTAGTCTTACTCTGTCTCCCCTCTGATCCCAGTCCAACCCGCCCAACTCTCTTCCCCATTTTTACCCCTGTCTAATATCACTCATAGTGAAAAGACGTTAAATCAAAGAACGAACACACACACACACACATACACACACACACACACACACACACACACACACACACACACACACACACACACACACACTCACACACACACACACACACATACACACTCACACACACACACACACACAATACACATACACACACACACACATACACATACACACATACACACACACACACACACACACACACACACACACACACACACACACACACACACACACACACACAAAGAAAAAAGAAAAGGAAATGGACAAAAAAAATGTGTCCTGTCTAACGAAGCTAGTATTTTATGAACTTTCACACAAAGCCACGATTTTCTGTACAACTACGTATTAACATTTGAAGAGTTAATCTGCCTATCTGAAAAACACTGCGCAGTTCGTACAGATTAGACACAGGCCTGAAGGAATGTGCCTCGAGTTTAGAAATATGCATGATTAGAGGGAAGAGGCACAGAGCGCATACAATTTAAGAGAGGGTGTGAAGGAAATTCTGTCCACTTCAGCCATGACACATAGGCTGGGAAACTGGACTGTTTACACTCTATCATTCTGTTTCTGTTGCTTCTGGCGTTTCTGTCACATTCGGAAAGCACTGCTACTCTTTCTAATTCTCTCTCGTCTCCCATTCCCATCTCTCTCTGTTTCTCTGTGTCTGTCTGTCTCTCTCTCTCAGTCCCTCTCTCTCCCTGTCTCTCTCTGTCTCTGTCTGTCTGTCTCTGTCTCTCTCTCTGTCTGTCTCTGTCTGTCTGTCTGTCTGTCTCTCTCTCTCTCTCTCTCTCTCTCTCGCTCCGTCTCTCCCTCTCTCTTTTTCTTCTTCTTCTTCTTCTTCTTCTTCTTCTTCTTCTTCTTCTTCTTCTTCTTCTTCTTCTTCTTCTTCTTCTTCCTCCTCTCTCTCTCATATCTACATCTACACATATACATATAACACTTACACACACAACACACACACACACACACACACACACACACAGCTGATTGGTCCTTGTTTCAGACTGTTCTTTCTATTCGAGATTTCACACATTATGAAAGTGAAAATGTAGACGTTATGTTTTCTAAATTCCAGGAGTCAGTTCTAGCTGCTGCAGACCTTTCCATCCCGAAACTCAAAACTTTTAAGTCTAATAACCGTTTGGGTAATGTTTGGTGGACGGAGGTATGTGAGCAAGCAGTTCAGTATAAAAAAGAGAAATACAAAATCTACATCAAAAGCAGGAAACCTGAAGATCATATGGAAATGAAAAAAGCTAACACCCAGTGTAATAAAATCATCGCTGAAGCCAAGAAAAATTACTGGGCATCATACTGCACAAAAGAAATTTCAGATTTCAAGGATTTCCATAAAGTATGGACAAAAATGAATCAAATGAAAAATGGAGCCAACTTACCTAGGTGTCCAATAATGATTGATACAAGTCACAAATTTCTTTCCGACATGGACAAAGCTGAAACTTTTGTGGAACTTTTTGCCCAAAATAGTAAAGTAGATGGTTTGACTCCTACCTGCAAACACTACAGGGAAATGGCAGCTAACAACCCTATCTACACTGATCCAATACCTCAAAATGATCTCTGGTTTAATTCTCCAATCACCTTAGAAGAGTTAAAAAACACTATCTTGTCTCTGCGCAACAAAAGGAGTTCGGTAGGTGTCGATGCAGTTTCAACTGAAATGATTAAACATCTTCCAGAAAACTATATTATTTTTTTACACAAAATTTTTCAGAAATGCTGGGCTGGTGGAACTATACCACAATTATGGCAAACGTCTGTTGTTATACCAGTATTAAAGCAGGAAAGCCTAAAAACAATAAAAACAGTTACAGACCTATTGCTTTAAACGTCCCATACGAGCAAACTATTGGAAAAATTGGTATTAAACAGACTTGTACATTACTGTGATAAAAATAACGTTATTCCAGTAAATCAGGCTGGTTTTAGAAAAGGGAGATCTACAGTTGAGCACCTGGTTAAACTTACCACTCACATCAAGAAAGAGTTTGCCCGCAGAAAAAGTCTTTTAGCTACATTTTTTGATGTGAAAAAAGCTTACGATCAAGTTTGGCATACGCGTTTATTGTACAAGCTGAAATCTATTGGTTTATCTGGCAATATGTATGATTACATTAAGTCTTTTTTAGCCAATAGAACTATTCAGGCAAGAGTGGGAACTAGTTATTCTACTTCACGACATCTTGATATGGGAATTCCACAAGGTTCAGTGATAGCACCGCTTTTATTTAATATCCTTATACAGGATCTTCCTAAAGCACTCTCAAATCGTGTTGTTTTGGCACAGTATGCTGATGATATATGTATTTGGATGAATATTACTTTAAAAAAGACAACTCCACAGAGAGCACAGAATTACATTAGGAAATTGTATCAATCTGATCTTGATAATCTTGGAAACTATATGTTAGAAAATGGTCTGTCGTTGTCAGCGGAAAAAACTAACATGATGCTATTTAATTCTGGTGGTACTTTAAGTAACTTGCCTACTTTCAGATTGCTTGGTGAAGTGTTACATTACAAACAGGTTGTAAAATTTCTGGGAGTCTTTATGACATCGAAATTAAACTGGAATGTCCATTTTGATTATATTTCAACAAAAGCAAGAAAAGCCCTAAATTTTCTAAAGATAATAAGCCGATTACCTTGGGAATGGATACGAACATACTAATTCATCTGTCAACAGCACTTGTACGATCTAAATTATCCTATGCGCAAGAAGTGTTTTTCAGTGCACCAAAATATTTATTAAAGAAGATACAAAGCTTAGACTGCAAAAGTATTAAAATTGCTCTAGGTGTCCCTACTCATGCCTCTAATCTGGAAACGTACAAAGTTGCTGGAATTCTGCCTCTGAACAACTATCGTGAGCTAGCGACAGCAAAATTTGCAGTTAGAACTACTTCACAAACGGACAATTTTGTGAGTAAGGAAATTAAAATCAGGTCTGATGTTGACTTTCCAAAGCGAGCAAAAAGCATTTCATCACAAATGACTGTTTCAACTTACATATCTGACTTGGTCAAACAGTCTAACATAAATATGGATGAAATAGCTGAGACACCATCAACAACGCCTATCCCTACATGTGAAATGCAAAAAGCCTCTTTTGATATTGATTATACAGACGCTAAGAAATCTGAAAACGTCAACATTTCGATATCCACAGCAAGAGAACACATCGATGAAAAATACCGTACCCATCTTCACATTTTTACGGATGGATCAGTCTTAGAAAATAAATGTGCTGGAGCAGCTTTTTATGTTCCAAAATTTAAGATAAAAAAGTCATTTTTCGTTGGGGCAAACTTATCGATCTTTACAGCGGAATTAGTCGCTATTAATCAAGCATTGCATTATCTAGTAAATCTTAAAACCATGTCTTTCAAAGTAGTTCTCTTTGTTGACTCAAAATCTGTATTATATGCCTTACGGTCTTTTAATGCCGACACAAGACCTGATTTAATTACTGAGGCAAA
>JAPXFY010000020.1:6902568-6912568 GCA_030674185.1 Monoplex corrugatus
AACAATGGAAAGAAAGGCCAAACACCAAATAAACTCAAAGAAACAAAAAAAACACAGACAAATGAAAAGATAAGAATATTATTTTAAAGCTTACGATACAGTCAATAAAAGGTCAGAGAATTTCTCGGTTTTCGCTTCGCTCTTTATGTTGTTTGAGCCAACACTCAAACCACAACCACAACAGTTAACAGACATTTTCCCTTCCACCTTGCCATAGTCTACTCACCCTCACCATGCTCTTTCTACATATCTTCAACAAACCTGAATATAAAAATATTAGGTTGTTTACCTGTCATCAAATTTGGTCTATAACAAACAGTAGTTTTGCAAAATTAAAATGTTACGGAGAAAACGTAATTGTTAATGAAGAGGTCTTTCTGTCTAACAAAATATCAACATCAGTAAACTTGTAAACGTTTGCTCCACGTGGTCTTTTTCGACAACGAAGGACGAACAACGACATCAGCAACAACTATAGCAAGAATAAAATGATGATTGTCATGATAAATAATGTATGAACTATAAATTTGATTATTTGTTTCTTTACCGATATATATGTCTTTAATATCTTTTGCTACTATTTCTTGTTCACCTTAGTTACTAACGATTCTTGATGCAAGCAGTTTCTTTCTGAGCTGGTTAAAATCTGAGACATAGAATTGCACTTGGGATGATCATGATAGAGTACAACATCCAAATAGACTGATAACATAACTTAGGATAATCATGATACAGTACAACATCCAAATAGACTGATAAAATAACTTAGGAATGATCATGATACAAAACAACATCCAAATAGACTGATTACATAACTTAGGATGATATGAATACAGTACAACATCCAAATATGACTGATTACATAACTTAAGATAATCATGATATATGAACAACATCCAAACAGACTGATTACATAACTTAGGATGATCACGATACAGTACAACATCCAAATAGACTGATAACATAACTTAGGATCATCATGATAAGTAAAACATCCAAATAGACTGATAACATAACTTAGATGATCATGATACAGTACACATCCAATAGACTGATTACATAACTTAGGATGAATCATGATAGAGTACAACATCCAAATAGACTGATTACATAACTTAGATGATGACGATACAGTATACATCCAAATAGACTGATTACATAACTTAGATGATAACGATACGTAATGACATCCAAACTAGACTGATTACATAACTTAGGATGATGACGATACAGTATGACATCCAAATAGACTGATTACATAGTTAGGATAATCGATACAGTACGACATCCAAATAGACTGATTACATAACTTAGGATGATACGATACAGTATGACATCCAAATAGACTGATTACATAACTTACGATGATAACGATACAGTAGACATCCAAATAGACTGATTACATAACTTAGGATAATGACGATACAGTATGACATCCAAATAGACTGATTACATAACTTAGGATGATGACGATACAGTATGACATCCAAATAGACTGATTACAAAACTTAGGATAATTAGATAAGTACAACATCCAATAGACTGATTACATAACTTAGGATAATCATGATACAGTAGCAAATTCAAATAGACAGAATTACATAACTTAGATAATTCATGATACAAAACAACATTCAAATAGACTGATTACATAACTTAGGATGATCATGATACAGTACAACATCCAAATGACTGATTACATAACTTAGGATAATCATGATAATGAACAACATCCAAACAGACTGATTACATAACTTAGGATGATGACGATACAGTACAACATCCAAATAGATGATTACATAACTTAGGATAATCACGATAGAGTACAACATCCAAATAGACTGATTACATAACTTAGGATGATCACGATACAGTACAACATCCAAATAGACTGATTACATAACTTAGGCATGATCACGATACATACAATATCCAAATAGACTGATTACATAACTTAGGATGATCAGAACAGTACAACACCAATACGACTGATTACATAACTTAGGATAATCATGATAATGACAACATCCAAACAGACTGATTACACAATTAAAATGATCACGATACAGTTACACATCCAAATAGACTGATTACATAACTTACCATGATCACGATACAGTACATTCCAAATAGACTGATTACATAACTTAGGATGATCATGATGCAGTACAACATCCAAATAGACTGATTACATAACTTAGGATAATCAGATACAGTACAACATCCAAATAGACTGATTACATAACTTAGGATAATCATGATACAGTACAACATCCAAATATACTGATTACATAACTTAGGATATTCATTATACAGTACAACATCCAAATAGACTGATTACATAACTTAGGCATGATCAGATACAGTACAACATCCAAATAGACTGATTACACAACTTAGGATGATCATGATACAGAACAACATCCAAATAGACTGATTACATAACTTAGGATATCATGATACAGTACAACATCCAAATAGACTGATTACATAACTTAGGATATCATGATACAGTACAACATCCAAATAGACTGATTACACAACTTAGGATAATCATGATACATAACAACATCCAAATAGACTGATTACATAACTTAGGATAATCATGATACAGAACAACATCAAATAGACTGATTACATAACTTAGGATAATCATGATACAGAACTACATCCAAATAGACTGATTACATAACTTAGCAATAATCACGATACATAAAAATATCCAAATAGACTGATTACATAACTTAGGATGATCACGATACAGTACAACACCCAAACAGACTGATTACATACTTAAATGATTATCGTGATAATGAACAACATCCAAATAGACTGTTTACATAACTTAGCAGATAACGTACAGTACAACATTTCAAATGGTACTGAGTACATAAAACTTACCATGATCACATAACAGTAACTATATCCAAATAGAGCTGATTCATCTTAGGATGAAATGATAAGTACAAATCCTAATGACTGATTACAAAAATATGATAATCATGATACAGTACTACATTCCAAATAAACTGATTACATAACATGATAATCATGAAACAGTAACAACACCAAATAGACTGAAACATAACTTAGATAATCATGATACAGTACAACATCCAAATACGACTGATTACATAACTTAGGATATCACGATACAAAACATCCAGCATAGACTGAATACATATCTTAGATAATCATGATCAGTCAACATCCAAATGGGACTGATTACATAACTTGGATAATCATGAAGGTACAACATCCAAATAGACTGATTACATAACTTAAGATAATCATGATAGAGTACAACATCCAAATAGACTGATTACATAACTTAGGATGATCACGATACAGTACAACATCCAAATAGACTGATTACATAAATTAGGATGATCACGATACAGTACAACATCCAAACAGACTGATTACATAACTTAGGATGTATCATGATAATGAACAACATCCAAAAAGATTGATTACATAACTTAGGATGGTCATGATACAGTACAACATCCAAATAGACTGATTACATAACTTAGGATAATCATGACACAGTACAACATCCAAAAAGGCTGATTACATAACTTAGGATGATCATGATACAGTACAACATCCAAATAGACTGATTACATAACTTAGGATAATCATGATACAGTACAACATCCAAATAGACTGATTACATAACTTAGGATGATAACGATACAGTACAACATCCAAATAGACTGATTACATAACTTAGGATAATCATGATACAGTACAACATCCAAATAGACTGATTACATAACATGGATAATCATGATACAGTACAACATCCAAATAGACTGATTACATAACTTAGGATAATCATGATACAGTACAACATCCAAATAGACTGATCACATAACTTAGGATGATTACGATACAGTACAACATCCAGATAGACTGATTACATAACTTAGGATAATCATGATACAGTACAACATCCAAATAGACTGATTACATAACTTAGGATAATCATGATAGAGTACAACATCCAAATAGACTGATTACATAACTTAAGATAATCATGATAGAGTACAACATCCAAATAGACTGATTACATAACTTAGGATGATCACGATACAGTACAACATCCAAATAGACTGATTACATAAATTAGGATGATCACGATACAGTACAACATCCAAACAGACTGATTACATAACTTAGGATGTATCATGATAATGAACAACATCCAAAAAGATTGATTACATAACTTAGGATGGTCATGATACAGTACAACATCCAAATAGACTGATTACATAACTTAGGATAATCATGACACAGTACAACATCCAAAAAGACTGATTACATAACTTAGGATGATCATGATACAGTACAACATCCAAATAGACTGATTACATAACTTAGGATAATCATGATACAGTACAACATCCAAATAGACTGATTACATAACTTAGTATGATAACGATACAGTACAACATCCAAATAGACTGATTACATAACTTAGGATGATCATGATACAGTACAACATCCAAATAGACTGATTACATAACTTAGGATAATCATGATAGAGTACAACATCCAAATAGACTGATTACATAACTTAGGATATTCATGATACAGTACAACATCCAGATAGACTGATTACATAACTTAGGATAATCATGATAGAGTACAACATCCAAATAGACTGATTACATAACTTAGGATGATCATGATACAGTACAACATCCAGATAGACTGATTACATAACTTAGGATAATCATGATACAGTACAACATCCAAATAGACTGATTACATAACTTAGGATGATCATGATACAGTACAACATCCAGATAGACTGATTACATAACTTAGGATAATCATGATACAGTACAACATCCAGATAGACTGATTACATAACTTAGGATAATCATGATACAGTACAACATCCAGATAGACTGATTACATAACTTAGGATGATCATGATACAGTACAACATCCAGATAGACTGATTACATAACTTAAGATAATCATGATACAGTACAACATCCAGATAGACTGATTACATAACTTAGTATGATCATGATACAGAACAACATCCAAAAAGACTGATTACATAACTTAGGATGATCATGATACTGTACAACATCCAAATAGACTGATTACATAACTTAGGATAATCATGATACAGTACAACATCCAAATAGACTGATTACATAACTTGGGATGATCATGATACAGAACAACATCCAAATAGACTGATTACATAACTTGGGATGATCATGATACAGAACAACATCCAAATAGACTGATTACATAACTTAGTATGATAACGATACAGTACAACATCCAAATAGACTGATTACATAACTTAGGATGATCATGATACAGTACAACATCCAAATAGACTGATTACATAACTTAGGATAATCATGATAGAGTACAACATCCAAATAGACTGATTACATAACTTAGGATATTCATGATACAGTACAACATCCAGATAGACTGATTACATAACTTAGGATAATCATGATACAGTACAACATCCAAATAGACTGATTACATAACTTAGGATGATCATGATACAGTACAACATCCAGATAGACTGATTACATAACTTAGGATAATCATGATAGAGTACAACATCCAAATAGACTGATTACATAACTTAGGATGATCATGATACAGTACAACATCCAGATAGACTGATTACATAACTTAGGATAATCATGATACAGTACAACATCCAGATAGACTGATTACATAACTTAGGATAATCATGATACAGTACAACATCCAGATAGACTGATTACATAACTTAGGATGATCATGATACAGTACAACATCCAGATAGACTGATTACATAACTTAAGATAATCATGATACAGTACAACATCCAGATAGACTGATTACATAACTTAGTATGATCATGATACAGAACAACATCCAAAAAGACTGATTACATAACTTAGGATGATCATGATACTGTACAACATCCAAATAGACTGATTACATAACTTAGGATAATCATGATACAGTACAACATCCAAATAGACTGATTACATAACTTGGGATGATCATGATACAGAACAACATCCAAATAGACTGATTACATAACTTGGGATGATCATGATACAGAACAACATCCAAATAGACTGATTACATAACTTGGGATGATCACGATACAGTACAACATCCAAATAGACTGATTACATAACTTGGGATGATCATGATACAGTACAACATCCAAATAGACTGATTACATAACTTGGGATGATCATGATACAGAACAACATCCAAATAGACTGATTACATAACTTAGGATAATCATGATAGAGTACAACATCCAAATAGACTGATTACATAACTTGGGATGATCATGATACAAAACAACATCCAAATAGACTGATTACATAACTTGGGATGATCATGATACAGAACAACATCCAAATAGACTGATTACATAACTTGGGATGATCACGATACAGTACAAGATCCAAATAAACTGATTACATAACTTAGGATAATCATGATAGAGTACAACATCCAAATAGACTGATTACATAACTTAGGATGATCACGATGCAGTACAACATCCAAATAGACTGATTACATAACTTAGGATAATCACGATACAGTACAACACCCAAACAGACTGATTACATAACTTAGGATGTATCATGATAATGAACAACATCCAAATAGACTGATTACATAACTTAACCTGATCACGATACAGTACAATATCCAAATAGACTGATTACATAACTTAGGATGATCACGATACAGTACAACACCCAAACAGACTGATTACATAACTTAGGATGTATCATGATAATGAACAACATCCAAATAGACTGATTACATAACTTAGCATGATCACGATACAGTACAACATCCAAATAGACTGATTACATAACTTACCATGATCACGATACAGTACAATATCCAAATAGACGGATTACATAACTTAGGATGATCATGATACAGTACAACATCCAAATAGACTGATTACATAACTTAGGATAATCATGATACAGTACAACATCCAAATAGACTGATTACATAACTTAGGATAATCATGATACAGTACAACATCCAAATAGACTGATTACATAACTTAGGATGATCACGATACAGTACAACATCCAAATAGACTGATTACATAACTTAGGATAATCATGATACAGTACAACATCCAAATAGACTGATTACATAACTTAGGATGATCATGATACAGTACAACATCCAAATAGACTGAAAACATCTCTACAATGAATAGTTCATTTATAAATTGGTACCTGGACAATAAATTTTATATACTGTTACAGATCAAAGTGAAACAAATTAAGATGGTTTCTGGGGTACATACATATGTCTTGTTAGTGAGATTCACACAAAAACATACTGTGTACAATGACATAACAAATGAAAACGTTTCATACACAATGGCTATTATTTCGTTTTCATCATGGCATGACAATTTGAAATACAAATCCTTACAGTATTGTCATTCACCCACCCCAAAGAATCTGAACACGTTCATTTGCTCAGTGTCTGTCTTCTCGCTCCCACCCCACCCCATCCCATCACACACACATACACACACACACACACACACACACACACACACACACACACACACACACACACACTCACTCACACACACACACACACACACACACACACACACACACACACACACACACACACACACCACACACACACACACACACAAACACACACACACTCACACGAACTTCTGGTCAATATGAAGCAATCTCCCTTTTCTCAAAAAAATGGGACATTAAGAAACAGTGTAAACAGGGAAAGCAAAGCTACTAAGAAATCGTATCAACAACAACAACAGAACAGCTAATGGCAGTGTTAAATGTCACAACATCCATCTGTCATGGAACATCTTGATGGCAACCAGTCTTTGACCTGGGTACAAAAAAGCAGGACACCTCGCTTCCACACTGTTCTAACCCTAGCTCACCAATCTTTCCTTACCCTCCGGACAGTCCTTGGACTCAACGAGAGGGGATGGGCGCCGCCCTAATGGTGCTGGCCCCGGGAAAAAGTTGAGGTCTCTGCAACCTCACTCCCCTACGACCCCAAGGTTATGGAACTATCTAGGTAGGACTTCAGGACCTGGCCACCTCGTGGTTTTATGTGCAGGCTTAAAGCTTGTGCCGTGATCATTCTGGATCTTCTCCATCACACGACACCTGTGACATTAGTGCATAATTATGGAATTCATTCCGAGCGCGGAGACGTCATGTTGAGAAACTGATACAGAAACTGGAGTCAGCAAATTGAAACGGGAAATCTGTTCAGGTTTACATAAAGAACTAGCAGCCACGTGATCAATGACGTCACAAAGGAAAATTGATCCCCACTCACTCTATTCGATCGAAATGAAACCTTCCTGTCTGTACATGTAGTGTCTCGTTACTGCACTGCCGTAGGAAATGGTAATGCTATCCAAACATTTCCTGTTATTGGGCTGTGTCTATTAGCATCTCTCGTTGTCATTTTCTATCGAACTATGGTAGCTCGTATTTGTACTTGTGACTCCTTCTTGTATCCAGTTTTGGAAGATAGACTGTTATTTTATGGCCGAAATTATCATTTAGATTTGTTACGTGCTAGACCCACCTGTAATTTTTAACACCAGATATGCTCGATCACTGAATGTACATTTCAAAAGTCTTGTGTTCTACAAATTGATCATATCCAAAATATGTAAAGTCAGACAAAAGACCCAAGTATGTGAGTTGCTGTTCCACCGTCAGAGAAGAAAATAAAACTCGAAATGTAAACAACAAATCATATTTATGTTCTGATGAATAAGTTGACAACGATCACATTTATGTTCTTATGAATAGGTTGAAAACAATCACATTTATGTTCTTATGAATAGGTTGAAAACAGTCACATTTATGTTCTTAAGAACAGGTTGAAAACAATCACATTTATGTTCTTATGAATAGGTTGAAAACAATCACATTTATGTTCTAACGAATAGATTGAAGACAATCAATTTATGTTCTTATGAATAGGTTGAAAACAATCACATTTATGTTCTAACGAATAGATTGAAGACAATCACATTTATGTTCTGATGAATAGGTTGAAAACAATCACATTTATGTTCTTATGAATAGATTGAAAACAATCACATAATATATATGTTCTAATGAATAGGTTAAGTTAAATGTTCATGTTGTTGATGTGTGGGCGACTTTAATGTAAATGCATAAAATCAAATCGGAAACCGCCATTGATTTACAGGAAGAACGCCTCACATGGTTCGACTGTTACGTTTGATCCAACTGGTTGATTCACATAGCTTGCAACGACTGGTCAATTGTTTCTGCACACAGTTTGATTCATTTGTAGACACGGTGTTGTCTCCCCTACCTGCCTACCAGAATGGGAACAATTCTACCGGAACTCGGATTTTCATTTGACTGAAAAAAATGGTTTCGATTGGTTTCCATTCGATTCATCGAATCTGTGAGGCGCCCTTTAGACATCATTTTCAATTTCAATTCCAGCTTGCTAAAGAACACATCACAACGTGCTGTTGTTAAGATACGCAACGCACCAATAATGCCATGTAATCGATATTATAAATAAAAATCTGATCATTTCATCATCACTTGCACAATCCTTATGTAATGGTGAGGTCCTGCTGTGCTAAATATTAAACTTTTGATTTCCGCACCCTGTCCACCAGCATCCTACATTGTCAACCATGCTAGTAAAGCAAAATCGAACCCCTTTGATTCCCCCACCAAATCCACCAGCTTTCTGTAGGAAGCTGGTGGATAGGGTGAGGGAATCAAAGGGTTTAGTTTTTGTAGTTAGTGGATAGGGTGCAGGACTCAAAAAGTTAAACAAATCTGTAACCATCATTCTGCTATTGTGTTCATGATTCACTGTCTCTGAAATAAGACTGCAAGCCAGTCAGGCATGCTGAGGATGGTCCATTCTTTGATAAATATTTGCCTTTGGCTCTTTCTCTATC
>JAPXFY010000020.1:6917568-6940068 GCA_030674185.1 Monoplex corrugatus
ACTGAAAAAAATGGGTTTCGATTGGTTTCCATTCGATTCATCGAATCTGTGAGGCGCCCTTTAGACATCATTTTCAGTTTCAATTCCAGCTTGCCAAAGAACACATTACAACGTGCTGCTATTAAGATACGCAACGCACCAATAATGCCATGTGATCGATATGATAAATAAAAATCTGATCATTTCATCATCACTTGCACAAACCCTATGTAATGGTGAGGTCCTCCTGTGCTAAATATTAACCCCTTTGACTCCTGCACCCTGTCCACCAGCATCCTAAATTGTCAACCATGCTAGCAAAGCAAAATCGAACCCCTTTGATTCCCCTACCAAATCCACCAGTTTTCTGTAGGAAGCTGGTGGATAGGGTGAGGGAATCAAAGGGTTTAGTTTTTGTAGTTAGTGGATAGGGTGCAGGACTCAAAAAGTTAAACAAATCTGTAACCATCATTCTGCTATTGTGTTCATGATTCACTGTCTCTGAAATAAGACTGCAAGCCAGTCAGGCATGCTGAGGATGGTCCATTCTTTGATAAATATTTGCCTTTGGCTCTTTCTCTATCAAACTCAATGGCTGCCTTCTTCCAGAGTATCCTGAAACACCATCGTGGACATTTTGGTGGAGCAACTGACATTCTGGTGGAGCAACTGACATTTTGGTGGAGCAACTGACATACCTGTGACAACAAAACATAGGTACTGTTCTGCACCTGTGACAACAAAACATAGGTACTGTTCTGCATCTTTAACAACAAAACATAGGTAGTGTTCTGTACCGTTGACAACAAAACATAGGTACTGTTCTGCACCTGTGACAACAAAACATAGGTATTGTTCTGTACCTGTGACAACAAAACATAGGTAGTGTTCTGTACCTGTGACAACAAAACATAGGTACTGTTCTGTACCTGTGACAACAACACATAGGTATTGTTCTGTACCGTTGACAACAAAACATAGGTATTGTTCTGTACCTGTGACAACAACACATAGGTACTGTTCTGTACCTGTGACAACAAAACATAGGTACTGTTCTGTACCTGTGACAACAACACATAGGTATTGTTCTGTACCGTTGACAACAAAACATAGGTAGTGTTCTGTACCTGTGACAACAACACATAGGTACTGTTCTGTACCTGTGACAACAACACATAGGTATTGTTCTGTACCTGTGACAACAAAACATAGGTATTGTTCTGCACCTGTGACAACAAAATATAGGTAGTGTTCTGTACCGTTGACAACAAAACATAGGTACTGTTCTGTACCTGTGACAACAACACATAGGTATTGTTCTGTACCGTTGACAACAAAACATAGGTACTGTTCTGTACCTGTGACAACAAAACATAGGTATTGTTCTGTACCGTTGACAACAAAACATAGGTCTTGTTCTGTACCTTTCACAACAAAACATAGGTACTGTTCTGTACCGTTGACAACAAAACATAGGTACTGTTCTGTACCGTTGACAACAAAACATAGGTACTGTTCGGTACCGTTGACAACAAAACATAGGTACTGTTCTGTACCGTTGACAACAACACATAGGTACTGTTCTGTACCGTTGACAACAACACATAGGTACTGTTCTGTACCGTTGACAACAACACATAGGTACTGTTCTGTACCGTTTACAACAAAACATAGGTACTGTTCTGTACCGTTGACAACAAAACATAGGTACTGTTCTGTACCGTTGACACAAAACATAGGTACTGTTCTGTACCGTTGACAAAAAAACATAAGTACTGTTCTGTACCGTTGACAACAAAACATAGGTACTGTTCTGTACCGTTGATAACAACACATAGCTAGTGTTCTGTACCTGTGACAACAACACATAGGTACTGTTCTGTACCGTTGACAACAACACATAGGTACTGTTCTGTACCGTTGACAACAAACATAGGTACTGTTCTGTACCGTTGGCAACAAAACATAGGTACTGTTCTGTACCGTTGACAACAAAACATAGGTACTGTTCTGTACCGTTGACAACAAAACATAGGTACTGTTCTGTACCGTTGACAACAAAACATAGGTATTGTTCTGTACCGTTGACAATAACACATAGGTATTGTTCTGTACCGTTGACAACAACACATAGGTATTGTTCTGTACCGTTGACAACCACACATAGGTACTGTTCTGTACCTGTGACAAAAAAACATAGGTATTGTTCTGTACCGTTAACAACAACACATAGGTATTGTTCTGTACCGTTGACAACCACACATAGGTATTGTTCTGTACCGTTAACAACAAAACATAGGTATTGTTCTGTACCGTTGACAACAACACATAGGTATTGTTCTGTACCGTTGACAACAAAACATAGGTACTGTTCTGTACCGTTAACAACAACACATAGGTATTGTTCTGTATCTTTGACAACAAAACATAGGTACTGTTCTGTACCGTTGACAACAACACATAGGTATTGTTCTGTACCATTGACAACAACACATAGGTACTGTTCTGTACCGTTGACAACAACACATAGGTACTGTTCTGTACCGTTGACAACAAAACATAGGTATTGTTCTGTACCGTTGACAACAAAACATAGGTAGTGTTCTGTACCTTTGACAACAAAACATAGGTATTGTTCTGTACCGTTAACAACAAAACATAGGTATTGTTCTGTACCTTTGACAACAAAACATAGGTATTGTTCTGTACCGTTTACAACAAAACATAGGTACTGTTCTGTACCGTTAACAACAACACATAGGTATTGTTCTGTACCGTTGACAACAACACATAGGTACTGTTCTGTACCGTTGACAGCAAAACATAGGTACTGTTCTGTACCGTTGACAACCAAACGTAGGTACTGTTCTGTACCGTTGACAACAAAACATAGGTACTGTTCTGTACCGTTGACAACAAAACATAGGTACTGTTCTGTACCTTTGACAACAAAACATAGGTACTGTTCTGTACCTTTGACAACAAAACATAGGTACTGTTCTGTACCGTTGACAACAAAACATAGGTACTGTTCTGTACCTTTGACAACAAAACATAGGTACTGTTCTGTACCTTTCACAACAACACATAGGTACTGTTCTGTACCTTTGACAACAAAACATAGGTACTGTTCTGTACCGTTGACAACAACACATAGGTACTGTTCTGTACCGTTGACAACAAAACATAGGTATTGTTCTGTACCGTTGACAACAAAACATAGGTACTGTTCTGTACCTTTCACAACAACACATAGGTACTGTTCTGTACCTTTCACAACACATAGGTACTGTTCTGTACCTTTCACAACAAAGCAGCGAGTGAAAACTTTCTACCAGACAATGTTATTGCTGTTCGTCCTTTGTTGTCGAAGAAGACCACGACTTCAATTTTGACTGGGGTATTGGCGAGTGTGGGTCTGGAGGTGGCTGGTGAGGCCAGTCCTGGCCAGGAAGGCTCGCCCACACGTAGGGCAAACGTGGGTTGGTGCAACTGTAGAATTGGAGGTCGCTTGCGCCTTGCACGCTTCTCGTTTTTTTTTTTTTTTTTTTTTTTTTAAACCTCTGTTGTACGTCTTCTGTCTTCTGTTCTTACTCCGATGGTCAGCTTGCCTCGCCAGTTTGGTCGATCTGGTGCAAGTGTCTCCCAGGTTTTGGGGTAGATGCCCAGGTCATTGATGAATACTTTGAGGCAAGCTTTAAAGACTAGACATTAACTGAATAATAAATATATCATTGGCATAAATACATGTTTCTTGACCATGCCAACCAAAATAGTCAATGGTTTTTACCTTTAATAATGCGATCTGAATCAAAACGTATACAAGAGTTCAAATAGTGTACAATATCTAGTAACAATTTAAATAGACACTCACTGCTTTTTTACAATCTCCGTCCTGTGATCTGGTATTTGTTTGCCTGTAAATTTTAAAGTTTTTATTGAAATATTTATATTTGCAGTGAATTGTCAAAAAACGTTTTTGTTAAAAGCGTATGTTGTCATCACTGAGATTTTTGTCTTAGTCAGTATTTAGAACGTGTGTGTGCAAATTCAGCTGAAGTATCTTTCTTTTCGATGGCTGACAGTCGGTTTAACGTTTGTTTTTTGTTTGTTTGTTTGTTTGTTTGTTTGTTTGTTTGTTTGTTTGTTGTTTGTTTGTTTGTTTGTTTGATTGTTTTTTGTTTGTTTTTTGTCTGTTTGTTTGTTTGTTTGTTTTTGTTTGTTTGTTTTTTTTTGTTTTTTTTTGTTTGTTTGTTGTTTGTTTTTTGTTTGTTGTTCGTTTTTTTGTTCCAGAAATAGCCAAAAGTTGGATTGTCGTAATTGTGATGTAGTTTGATTTGTTGACGTCATAACAAGTCAGAGTCCTCCTTTTTCTTTTTCATATGTTTGTCGTCTCAGTTTAACTTATCAGGTCAACCCTGGGGATGCTGCTGACAATTCAAGAGGGAAAGGATCAGAAAAACGCCGGAAAGTATGGAGGGCCGACCATCACTGGATACAGACGTTTGATTTCAGCACTTGGCAATCTACTGACAAGTTCTCACTTTACGTGGTCGTCACTCACACAAGAGACAAAGTCAAACAAACTCCCAGTACTTCTCCAGATGACGCCTTACGTAGATGTCGACATATAGATGAAAATTCTATGTAGTTTCAGTTTCAGTTTGAGTTTTTCAAGATGACTTCTCCGCACTTGGAATGAATTCCATACGCACTAATGTCACAGGTGCCGTGTGTATGGTGATCATGCACAAATAGTAAGTCTGCACATAAACCCATGAGCTGGCCAGGTCCTGAGGTCCTAGCTAGCCTATGTTTTACCTAGTCTACATTCTTTTAGTAGTGTTGTATCAGTCTCTCATTGGAACTATCTTGGTTACATGTAAATGACATGTATCTGTGTATCGTATCTTCAAAGAAAAGAACAGATAAATAAAAGAGATAAATAATTAAAGGTCTGAATCACAACACAACTAGTGACTCAGTATGAACGTGTCTCACATCACAGAAAGCCCCCAAGTCAAAGCACAAAACCTCCTTCGCCTATCAACAAGATGAAAACAATATTTTCTTAATCATAGCCCTGCCATTCTATGTAGAACTGATGGATCAAGCCCTTCATTTTGGTAGATTATAATTCAGCCTCACTTTCTTCATCTAAACAGATAATTTAATGGTAATATAGTCTGCTGTTTTCATATTTAATATGATGTTATAGATAATGCATGCATGCATATATGCATATATTTAAAACAAAAACATCAGCCAAATACTAAGCAGCAACAGGAACAACAACAACATTATGCCAGGAGTCTCCAAACAGTAAGCCAACAACAACAACAACAAAAGCATACACACACAAAAGAAAAAAGAAAATGGCTAAAATGATACTTAACTCAAATAACAACAACAACAAAAAAGAAAAATCACCCCAAGCATTCAACAACCCTAGGGACTGAACTGCAGAAAAAACAACCAACTAGATCTCTCTCTGTCTCTCTGTCTCTCTGTCTCTCTCTCTCTCTCTCTCTCTCTCTCTCTCTGTCTCTCTCTCTCTCTCTCTCTCTCTCTCTCTCTCTCTCTTTTAATGTAAGTTTATCTCCAGTGAAGATATTACTTTTTATTGTTTTTATGTTTGTTTGCCGGATTTGGGTCTTCCTCTTACTTATATGACTAATTATGTCGGGTGGTTAACTGTTTTTTCAACTTTTTGTTTAACTTTTTAAAAGTTTATCTCCAGTGAAGATATCACTTTATATTGTTCTTATGTTTATTTGCCGGATTTGGGTCTTCCTCTTACTTATTTGACTAATTACTTCGGGTGGTCAACTGTTTCTTCAACTTTTTGTTCAACATTTTCTTCAACTTTTTTCGTTCAATTTTTTCTTCATCTTTAGGAAAAAAGATTAAATGGATGTAATGTCAGCCATGACTATATTTATAAATCTTTGTTTCGAGAAAACGTCGCCGAAAAATTTAATGACTTTGTTTTATGTTCCTTGCCACAAGGCCAAAAATGTCAATGGCAATAAACCATTTTCAGTTTCAGTTTCAGTTTCTCTCTCTCTCTCGAATGTTTGTGCCTCTCTCTCCTCTCTCTCTCTCTCTCTCTCCTCTCTCTCTCTCTCTCTCTCTCTCTCTCCTCTTTGTACACAAGGAGGAAAAGAACAAAGTAACGCCTATACGCAGCTAGTTTCATGTGGGAGTGATCTCGGTAAATAGACAACTCATCAGGCAGAGTTCACTCCCTTTCTCCTCACCTTCACAGCCGCCATGACGGTTGCTGGGAGAGAAGGTAGCCGCCCGTTCAATTGAGACTCGCCTCTTTCCTCCCTGGGGGCTACGTGAGTAGCCGGGACTCGGGGTCAGCTCATATATCGCCCACATCGCCTCCTGGGGCTGAGAGACGTGTCTTCTCACTGTCAGGGTACCGGGGACTGGGGTTTAGGGAGGAGCCGAGTTTTAGCTACTCCCTGTCTGCAAATACTTCACGTCTGTCCTGCGCCTGCTTCACTCAGTCTCTTTTTCAGTCTCCAGCTTTTAGTGTTGTGTGTGTGTGTTGTGTATGTGTGTTCATTGTCTGTTGTTGTCTGTCTATCTATCTGTCTGGCTGCTGCTGGCTGCAATCTACCCATCTGTGTATTGAGTTGGACGTGTGTGTGTATGCTCTGTGTGTGTGTTCATGTGTGTCTGTTTGTTGTCTGTCTATCTGTCTGTCGTCTGTTGGCAATCTATCCATCTGTGTATGAGTATGACGTGTGTGTGTGTGTGTATGTGTGTGTATGTGTTGTGTGTCTGTGTGTGTATGTGTATGTGTGTGTGTGTGTGTGTGTGTGTGTGTGTGTGTGTGTGTGTGTGTGTGTGTGTGTGTGTGTGTGTGTTCTTTGTTTACACCTTTCTGTCAGCTTACGTTCCAGAGGAAAAAATATTTCAGCATATGACATACTTATCTGGCAAACTTTAGGACGGCAGTTCCTGGTTTATCTGTTTTGTTTGTTTGTTTGTTTGTTTGTTTGTTTGTTTGTTTGTTTGTTGTTTGTTTGTTGTTAGTTTCCTTCTTGACGTAGCTTAATTTTATTATAAATCATTTTCGTAGAATGCTATTATCCAAACTCTTTGTGATTCATTTTGCATTGCATTATTTTAATGGAGTAAAGAGAACTCGTCCAAAATAACAGCAAATGGCACAGCATGGAGACAGGTTCATAAGCTGAAATATCTGGGCTGGAGCGGTCATCTCACCAGACGGCAGATGCACATCAGAAAGACCAGCAGAATCGGCCAAGTTTCAACAGCATTCAAGAAGATAAAATGCATTCTTTCCAACAAATGCCTATCAGGAAGAGAGTTCTTGAATGTTATTTAGAACCGATAATGTTATACGGTTGTGAGGCGTGGACAGTCAACACGCAAAGTCAGAACAAGGTTGAGGCAACTGAAATCTGGTTTCTAAGAAGAATGTTGATCCAGGAGAAAATATTGCACGGACTTGCAGAATGGCTGAGGACAGAGAGGGTGGGAGATGTACTTGCAGCGACAAGAGATAGATTCGTTTGGAGTTCCATGATCGCCATCGCCATGCAGCAGTGCACATGATGATGATGACAGGGAACTCACGCTTTAAGGCGAGCTGACTTCATTCCACTATGTCTGTTGCACAGTTTGTATTTTAGTGGTGGTGGCTCCACAGTTTGTATTTTAGTGGTGGTGGCTCCACAGTTTGTATTTTAGTGGGGGTGGTTACACAGTTTGTATTTTAGTGGGGGTGGCTCCACAGTTTGTATTTTAGTGGTGGTGGCTCCACAGTTTGTATTTAAGTGGGGGTGGTTACACAGTTTGTATTTTAGTGGGGGTGGCTCCACAGTTTGTATTTTAGTGGGGTGTGCTCCACAGTTTGTATTTTAGTGGGGTGGCTCCACAGTTTGTATTTTAGTGGGGGTGGCTCCACAGTTTGTATTTTAGTGGTGGTGGCTCCACAGTTTGTATTTTAGTGGTGGTGGCTCCACAGTTTGTATTTTAGTGGTGGTGGCTCCACAGTTTGTATTTTAGTGGTGGTGGTTCCACAGTTTGTATTTTAGTAGGGGTGGCTCCACAGTTTGCATTTTGGTGGGGACGGCTCCATACTAGAGCACGAAATTCGTGTTTGACCCATGCGTATTCTTTCTGTAGACCAGCCGTCCTGGAAGAGCTTGTGTGCTGTGCTGACTGGACGAGACGCTGGAGACGTCTGTGCCACATTCAAATGCTTTTATGTTTTCATCAGCCAGCGACCAGCATGACATACAGGATCTTTAACGTGCATATTCCACAGTCTGTATGCGTATGCACACGATGGAGGTTTAGGATCTCATAGGTCTGTACATATGTTGACCTGGCAGGTCAGTAAAATATCGAACATTAACCAGTCGCCGTGATGTAGTGGTCAGTGGGCAACGGACTACCGACTGGAAGGTTGTGAGTTCGCGGCTCCTACCCAGAGTTGGGCGTGCTATGGGCTCGTTGGGAAGACTGGGACCACACAGTCGAATCTCATCCACTTCACGGATGCGTCATTGAAGGTGTTGCTCAAATCTTCTGACCAGCAGTGCAGGTGTCTGTATCTCTCAGGCTTGGTTGATGCCAGGATATGTTATGATAGTAAGCGTAGAGTACAGCCCTGTCACGCAGTCTTAATCCTAGATGGAAATCGATAGCATCATGATTATCATCCTCATCAACATCATTATCATGGCATTGTAAAAACTGTGCCAGCTTCTGTGGCCATTAAGGCGGCGTAAAAAATGGGATGAAGAAAGAAAAAAGATAACCTCCCTGAGTGCGATGGTCCTTAAAAAAACATTAAACATTAATCATTTGACTCCTGCACCCTGTCCACCAGCAATCCGCATTGTCAACCATGCCAGCAAAACAAAAACTTAATACTTTGACTCTCTGACCCTATCTGACAGCTTTCTGTTGTTGCTGTAGTTAGACAGCCAGCGGGAGTCAAAGGGTTTAACCAAGTGATGTGTCTAGAAGATCAAACCCAGGACATTCCAAATGGAAGACCGCTGTTTACCCACTTAACCACCACGCCTGTCAATCACAATCATGATGAAGGAATACTAACAGCCCTGTTGTGTTTATTTCACTGAGACGGTTTTAGGTAGGAGAAAGAATAACAAATGTGATAAGAAAATAAGTTATAGTTAGTTTGCTCGATCGGGAGATCGGCCAAACTAACTATAACTTATTTTCTTATCATCTGTGACGTATTCCTTCCACTCGCTCCTGTCCAACATAGCTGCCTTGATCTCATCCATGTTTTCGAGGGCAGTGTCCCTTTTCGATAAGATCAATGAAGTCTGTTGTCTTCCTTCCCCTGTTTGCTCTCCCTCCAGTTGGCTGCCACAGTACAAGTTGTGAAGCAACTTCCTCTGGATGTCGCATACAGTGACCGGCTAGGTAAAGCCTACGTGTTGTTATCTTGTCACTAACTTTAGGGAGGTATCCATACAGCTCTTCGTTAGTCATGTGCTGCTTCCAAGAGACATCTTATGGCATCCTCAACATGCGAGTATACGTCCCATCAAGACTCTTCTCCATCTGCTTTGTTAAGGTCCATGTTTCCGAGTTGTAGAGCAACAGACTCGACAGTGGATATAAAGAGACGCATCTTTAGTTCTTTTTTCAAGTTAGAAGTCCATATCATCTTCAGCTTGTGACATGCAGACCAAGCAAGGGCTTTTCGAACAGAGATATCTTTCTGACTGCTCTTCATCCATCTGCCCAGATACTTGAAATTGGTGACTTGCTCGATGTCTCCCCCATTGATAGATTTCATACCGTTTTCACTACTTTCGTTGTACATCATCACTTTCGTTTTCTTAGCATTGCAGTGCAGTCCAACTTTAGTTGCTTCAACTTCAACCTGTTCCAGTAGCCTCTTTGCTTAATAAGTTCTGTTTGTAGCCAAATCAACAAAGCCTTACAAGGAAGGTAATACACGCTTGTGAAAGGGAAAGACAAAATTGTGTTGAGGCTACTTTTGTCAATAGGCTGACACAGACCCACAACTCTTTGTCCTTTATCATCATCATCATCAGTCCCGTAGTCTGGTTGACCGTTGGGGCACCATTGAAGATTTTGCAACCAACTTCCTCCACTCCTCACGGTCCTCAGCTTTCCGCAGAATGATATTCCATTCAAGGCCAGTCCACTCTCTGATATTGTCTTCCCATCTTTTTCTCTGTCTGCCTCTTCGTCTCCCTCCCTGAACTGTTCCCTGCAAGACGGTCTTGGCCAGTCCAGATGATCGTGTGACGTGCCCGTACCACCTCAGTTTGCGTCTTTTCACTGAGGTCAGGAGGTCTTCATACGGCCCGATGGCGTTTTCGATTCGGGTTTTCACTTCTTTATTGGTTATATGATCTATGTACGAGATACCAAGGAGTTTGCGGAAGCATCTCATCTCCATTGCCTGTATCCTTCTTTCAATGTCTGCTGTTATGGTCCATGTTTCGCATGCATACAAAAATATTGACATGACCAGGGAACGCATCAGTCTGATCTTGGAGCCGATTGCGATATTCTTGTCGTTCCAGATGACTTTTAGCTTGGTCATTGCAGCTGTGGTCTGTGCAATCCTGGAAAGTACCTCGGGCTTTGATCCTTCATCTGATACTATAGCTCCCAGATATTTAAATCTATGGACGGTCTCAAGTTTCTTGTTGTCTATGGTAATGTCAGTGCTGATGCCATTGGTATTATTTGTCATCAACTGGGTTTTCTCTGCACTGATCTGCATGCCATATGATGTGGAGGCCTCATCAAGATGTTTTATCAAGCTGACTAGCTCTTGCTCTTGCCCAGCTAGTCCGTCAATGTCGTCGGCAAAACGCAAGTTTGTGATTGTTCTACCTCCGATGCTGACTGTTCCCTCGTGGTCTTCAAGTGCGTCAGCCATTATTCTCTCTAAGAAGATGTTGAAGAGAGTGGGGGAGAGCAGGCATCCTTGGCGTACTCCAACTGTGGTTCGGAACCATTCGCCTATGTTGTTGTCATGGTAGACTGCACTGGTCGCCTTTTCGTAGAGGCATTCTATGGTTCTGATCAGGTTGGCATTGATGTTGTACAGCCTCATGGTTGCCCACAAGGCTGCGTGCCAAACTCTGTCGAATGCCTTCTTGAAGTCCACGAAGACGTGGTAAAGGCCTTGTTGGTGTTGCAGGTATTTCTCACAGAGCAATCTGAGGTTGAAAATTTGCTCTGTGGTACTTCTTCCTGGTCTGAAACCTGCCTGCTCTTCTTTTATTATCTCCTCAGCTTGTGGCTTCAGTCTACTCAGAAGGATTTTTAGCATGACCTTACTTGGATGGCTGATCAGGCTGATGGTACGGTAGTTTTGGCATAGTTGTAGGTTGCCTTTCTTCGGGAGAGTGATGATCAGGGACTGGGTCCAAGGTGTTGGCCACTCACCTGTCCGCCAGATCTTATTGCAGATGATGAGTAACATATCTATCATGGCCTCTCCTCCTGCCTGGACCAGTTCTGAGGGAATGTTGTCCATTCCTGCCGACTTGCCTTTCTTCAATGATTTTACTGCAGCTTCAACTTCTTCTCGCAAGATGGGGTAGCTGTCGTTGTTGGTTGGTGGAGGAACGTCTAGCACCTTGGGATCTCCTGTTGTTGTGTGTGTGTATAATTCGGAGCAGTACTCTGTCCACCTCTGCAGAATCTCTTGATCTTCTGTGAGACATTTCCCTGCTTTGTTCTGTATGGTAGTGGTTCTGCCTTGTTTTGAGCTTGCTAGTTCTTTCACAAGCTGGTAGGCTTTTTTGCTGTTATTTTTCTGCAGGTTTGCTTCGATATCTTGGCATTGTTCTTCAATCCATGTTTCCTTTGCTTTCCTCATGCCTTCTTTAACTTGTTGGTTGGCTTTTCTGTATAGTTTAGCACCTTCATCCGTACTCTTCTTTTGCTTTAGTTCTCTGCGTTTGTCGCTCAGCTTTAGTACTTCTTCCGTGACCCAGGGCATCTTTGTTGGTCGGTGTTTTCCAAGGATGTCGTTGGCTGCTTCGGTCACGGCAGTGTTGAAGTTGTTGATCAGAGTGTCTACTTCGGTGTCCATATTGTCAAGGACGAGGAGAGGAGCAAACTTCCCTCCTATCGTTGCTTGGAAGTTTTCAACTATGTTGGGGTCTTTGAGCTTCTCAAGATTGAACTTAATTCTTATGTTGCCCTGTTTCTTCATCCTCTGGAGGCGGAGTTTGAAGGTCATCATTACAAGCTCATGATCGCTTCCAATGTCGGCTCCTGGAAAGCTCCTGGTCTTTGCGATGTTAACACTTGACTGGAAGCGTCTTTGAACCATGATGTAGTCGATCTGACTGTGGTATTTTTCTCCTGGGCTGTGCCATGTCCAGCGTCTAGATGGTTTGTGTGGACCGAACGTGTTCACCACCCTCAGGTCGTTGTAACTGGCGAATTCTAGGAGCCTTAAACCTCTTTCGTTGGTCTCAGGGTTGCAGTATTGGCCACATATCCCTTTCCAGTTATTGTGTTCATCCTCTCCAATCTTCGCATTCCAGTCGCCCTGCACTATAATGATGTCTTTCTTTGGCGTCTGATCTACGATTTCCTGCAGTTGATCATAGAAATCTTCGACAGCCTCGTCATCATAGTCAGTTGTTGGGGCATAAGCTTGGATGACGGTGATGTTAAAAGGTGAAGCCTTAAGCCGAATAGTAATGAGTCTGCTAGAGACTGGTCGGCATCCCATGATGGCATTCACAGTGTCTTTGTGAATGAGGAATCCAACTCCATGTTCATGTTTGTCTTCACTGCCACTGAAGTAGAGTTTGTGGCCTTCCTTTATATAAACTAGCAAATCCTTTTTAATTCCAATGGCCAGGGTGGACAGACGATGAGGTAAGGGTCCAGTGTGAAGTCGTTATAGGGAAGACGTCATAAAACAAAAAGTGAAGAAAGCTTTTGATCTTTTGTAACAAGTGACCACTACCACTGCCTCAGCCAACCCTTCCCTCGTCCTTCTTCCGATCCTCTGCCTGTCTGTTGGAGACAGAAGGCGTGACTGATGAGTCTGACCCCTCATCCTCCTTCTCTTCTTTCTCTATCATCTCTTCTTCTTCTTCTTCTTTTCCTTTCCTTGTGCTCTTTTTCTTCCTCCCTATTTTGCTTCGTAACCGTTCTCTCTCTGACTGCCTCTGTCTGTTTGTCTGTCTGTCTGTCTGTCTGTTTGTTTGTTGTCTGTCTGTCTGTCTATCTATCTATCTATCTATCTATCTCTCTTTCTCTCTCTCTCCCTCTCTCCCCCAATCACAACAGCCACAATAACACAATACACAATCTAGGCAATTTACAGAGCACAGTAACACTGATATCTTTATATAGTATCTAGTATTTAAGTGGAGAAGGCTGGCTGAAACAGATGTGTCTTTAACTGGGTTTAAGAAGAACAAGAAGAAAAGGGGCATTGGGAATTGTCAAGGAAGACCGTTCACGTCACTGCTGTTTGGCACCTGGATGATCTCTGGACATGTTGTGAACAAACCAAATGAAATTCAGGCACATCACCAGTCGCTGTGGTGTAGTGGTTAACGCAACGGACTACTGACTGGAAGGTTGTGGGTTCGAATCCCCATCAGTACCTTCAAAAATCATTGTGGGATTTTTCGACTCTAACCGGCTCCTACCCAGAGTTGGGCGTGCTATGGGCTCATTGGGAAGACTGGAACCACACAGTCGAGTCTCATCCATTTCACGGATGCGTCATTGAGGGTGTTGCTCAAATCTTCTGACCAGCATCGCAGGTGTCTGTATCTCTCAGGCCTGGTTGACGCCAGGATATATTATGATAGTAAGCGTAGAGTACAGCCCTGTCACGCAGTCTCAAACCTAGATGGAACTCCATAGCATCATGATTATCATCCTCATCGCCATCATCGTCATCGCATTGTAAAAAAAAAAAAGAGAAAAAAAACTATGCCAGCTTCTGTGGCCATTAAGGTGCCACAAAAAAACGGGACGAAAAAAAAGGTGAGCGCAAAGGTAACCTCCCTGAGTGCGAAGAAAAAGAAATTCAGGCATATCCTTTAAAGGGGAAAATGCCTAACACATACTCCCTTAAAACAAGGCACTCAAAAAGGGGAAGAAAAAGTAAACAAGTAAATGGATACCCTTGGCACTCAAAAAGAAGAAAAAGTAAACAAGTAAATGCATACCCTTGGCACGCAAAAAAGGAAGGAAAAAATAAACAATGCGACAAATAAACAACAAACAAGTAAATGAATAACCTTGGCACACAAAAAGAAAAAGAAGAAAGTTAGCAATGCTGCAAATAAACAAACAAACAAGTAAATGACAAACGTATGAAATCGTCTTGACAACAACCAAAACAGCAAACCTCACAATATCTACCTGTCCTAATCATTCTGATTTCAGCTAGCTAATCTGTTCTCATGGAGCTAGAGTGTGTGTATGGCTAGCTCAGTGAGTGTGTGAGAGAGAGAGAGAGAGAGGAGAGAGAGAGAGGAGAGGAGAGAGAGGAGAGACGAGAGAGAGAAAGAAAAGACAGAGAGGAGAGACAGAAAGGAGAGAGGAGAGAGAGAGAAGAGAGAGAGTATGTGATAGGGAGAGAGGAGAGAGAGAGGAGAGAGAAAGGGAGGAGAGAGAGAGAGTGGAGAGAGAGGAGAGAGAGAGAGAAAGAGAAAGAGAAAAAACACACTCACACACACGCAAGGCCGGACAGATAGACAAAAAGACAGACAGAGAGACAGATAGGGAGAGAGAGTGTGTGTGAGAGACAGAGAAGGAGAGACACAGAGAGAGACAAACTGAGAGAGAGAGAGAGAGAGAATCAGAATCATAATGAGAAAGAAACGAAGAAACAAAGAAAGAGAGAGAGAGAATGAGACAGAGAGACAGACAGACAGACAGACAGACAGACAGAGAACCAGAATCATAAAGAGAAAGAAAGAAACAAACAAACAAAGAAAGAGAGAGAGAGAGAATGAGACAGAGAGACAGAGACAGACAGACAGAGACAGAGAGAGAGGCAGATTATGAAGACGAACCAGCGCCAGAGGGCATGAAACTTCCATTTGCAGCAAGTGTGACTGAACATGTGCTGGATTGTTTAAGAGACACTGTCAGTTTTCTCTGATGCTAACCGACATTCTCCTGAAAAAGATTTTTTTCTTTTTGGTGGGGGTACAAAAAAATCCCAAAGGTTGGGCTCTGATTGATGCTCGCAACTTATGCATGAAAAATATACCGTGATTACTAATAAATCAACCATGGAATCTCAAAACAGAATTCAAAAGAATCACCAGCGGTGCAGACAGGGTGCTGTGAATTTCAGGAATCGAAACATGCATGGACCTTTCATTTTAAACGCTATTTGTTTACCTCCATGATTTTGTTGCAGTTCCTGTTTGCCAACACCACCATTCCAGTTGTAGCTACATAACATTTCATTGTCCTGAGAATGTGTAGCATCTTTTGATGGGATTAACCTTGAATCTTATGGTTTTCTATTATGTTACCTTTTGATGAGTCATGAGCTGATTTCTATTCGGAAGTGTTTATAATAGTCTCTGTCGGAACCAGAAAAAAAAAACAGGAAAGAAGAACAAGAACGCGTATTTAATACAACAAGACAAGACAGGCGCAAATTTTCGGCCAACCGGCCTTTGTCAAGCGTAAGATTACAAAGAAACAAACACCAGATACAAAAATTATGAGAAAAAAACTGAAACTTCCCTGCTGCTGTGTCCAATGTGAGAAAAGAAGATTACATCATAATGTGTTTTTGAGTAAATATGATGTCAGAGTGGAAATGAGAACTATGACGCACTAGCAAAGAGTAGTGTTTGGAATGTAAAGAATACCAGTATTAAATAATGCATAAGAGAAAATATAGGCATATGTTCGACAGAATGGGAAAATATTTAATCAAGAGGTATGGCTGATGTAAATGGATCGTGCCTAGTGCAACGAATCCGGTCTGACCTTGGAATAAGAAGAAAAACATCCTAAACCAACAGCCAAGTGGCTGAAGGGAAAACCGGAGTCCCCGGAGGAAAAAAAAACCCTTAGTCAGACAAAGGCCAGTTGGCAGAAAATTTGCGCCTGTCTTGCCTTGTATTAGATACGCGTTCGTATTCTTCTTTCGTGTTTTTTTCTGGTTCCTGTTTGCTTGAACGCGGGCAGTCACACTTGTTTTGGATTTCGTATAATTCTCTGTTGGCTTCAAGATTTGCGCACAGTGTGAAGTTTCGAGACTGAAGATTCGAGTCTGAAGTTTGCAGCTTGGAGTTTGTTCAAGAGGGGTTTATTGGACTTGGGTATTTCCATACATGCCCCACTCCAATCTTCCAGCATTGTAGGCAGACCCTTTGACCAAGCGCAAAACACTACGTGCTGGTAAGGTCTTAAAGTGGGGAAGGGAACAAAACCTGTGGAACATTGACCCACCACAATGATATATATGTGTGTGTGTATAAATATATGTATATATAGATACATATATATATACATATATATACACACAGAGAGAGAGATAGATAGATGGACAGACAGACAGATAGATAGATAGACAGACAGAGAGATGTATAGATAGATAGGTAGATAGATAGATAGATAGATAGATATATAGATATATAGATAGATAGATATATAGACAGATAGACAGATAGCCAGATAGATAGATAGACAGACAGATACATACATACATACATACATACATGCATACATACATACATACATAGAAAGATAGATAGACAGACAGACAGACCGATAGATAGATAGATAGATAGATAGATAGACAAACAGACAGATTGATAGATCGATAGATCGATAGATAGATAGATAGATAGATAGATAGATAGATAGATAGACAGACAGACAGATAGATAGATAGATAGATAGATAGATAGATAGATAGATAGATAGATAGATAGATAGATAGATAAATAGATAGACAGATAGATCGATAGATAGATCGATAGATAGATAGACAGACAGACAGACAGATAGATAGATAGACAGACAGACAGACAGATAGATAGATAGAGATAGATAGATAGATCGATAGATAGACAGACAGACAGACAGACAGATAGATAGATAGACAGACAGACAGACAGATAGATAGATAGAGATAGATAGATAGATAGACAGATAGATAGATAGACAGACAGACAGATAGATAGATAGATAGAGAAATAGATAGATAGATAGACAGACAGACAGATAGATAGATAGATAGACAGACAGACAGACAGACAGATAGATAGATAGATAGATAGATAGATAGATAGATAATAGATAGATAGATAGATAGATAGATAGATAGATAGATAGATAGATAGTGGAGCATTATAGTGGACAGCGAACAAATAAGTCAACATGTATTTTGCATGATACGAATGAATTCGAAACATAGGATCTTGAATCCATCAATCCAGAGTGTTGAAGTGTATCACCCACCTAACAGTGAAACCCATGACACCAGCATTGTCAGCATGACACTCTAACAAGGAGAAGAGTGGCAGAAGCATTCACACGTTCGCCTCCCAATAACTGAACTCGAGTTTCCAGCGTTCGCTACCGGTTGAGACTTTGACTTTTCTTCTCAGTATGACCGGAAAATCGAACTGAATGTCTAGTCCTTCGGAAGAGGACTAAAAACGAGTCGGACCCGTGTACCCTCTGGCCTGCGCACATTTAAGATCCCACGGCAGTTGAAAATTGTGAAGAGCAGTGCTTTCACCTGGTTGCCTTGGTATAAAACATTGGAGATATAGGTTGATTTCCCAGGTCCATCCTCTTGAAGGCCAATTAGTCTTCTTGCCTTTCTGAAGTCTTGGTTAAAAAATGGGTTGCATCGTACTGCGGCGACGTGTACTTAAAATCAAGAGCAACTCGAATTTCACGTGCTAAACCCTCTGTGACAAAAGAAATGAATATGAATATGAATATGAATATGAATATGAATATGAATATGTATATGAATATGATATGAATATGAATATGAATAACCAACTGAGCCGACAGGACAACCAAAAAAGAGTATTATGGGTTTTTTCTTCATTGTTACAAGATTAGTTATGTAAAGAAAACATTCGTGAGATTGACGGGAAAATCTGTCATCATCACCGGCATTAGTTATTATTCCCTTTTGATTGATTCTTTAAAATCTGTTTTCTGTGTACTTTAACATGTTGCCACAAATAAAACATGCATATATAAAGTCCTTGAAGAAGCAAAAAGCACAAAATAATATTTAAAAAAATGAATAATCCTTTAATTCAAGAATCTTAAAGCAATTTCAAATTTCATTTGTCCAACAAGAAAGTTAGCTGAAAAATACAGAAATCAAGTAAACGATAAACAATCCCAAAATGATCAGACGTGTTAGAAAACATCTGCAGGCACAATTGCAAAACAACCAAATGGATTATTCTCTCATTTCAGCCTCAGGGAACAAATGAACACTGAAATAACTACGCACAGCATGCCTTAAAATGGAAGTGATTTGGGTATATAGACACCTCATCAGGCAGAGTTCACTCCCTTCCTACATAGACACCTCATCAGCCAGAGTTCACCCCCTTCCTCCATATCTTCACAGTTGCCATGACGATTACTGGGAGAGAAGGTAGCCGCCCGTTCAATTAAGACTTGCCACCTACCTCAGGAAGAGGTGGCCGTGTGAGCCCTCTCCCCCCCCCCCCCCCCCCCACCTCCAGGAGTAGGGTCAAGTCATATATTGCCTACATTCCCTCCCTGAATTGGCAGCACAGATATCCTTATACTTAGATTGCTCACTCCGCCTGACCTGTGTAACAAAACCAAGATGGCTGCCACACCGCCCACTGGAGCTGTCACATCCTTTTGCTAGTTCTTGGCAAGGTGAGAATTTCAGCCAGGTGTTACCGCTACTTTCAATAAAAACCATCATGGTAGCATTCAGTGTCTGGTAGTTAGTACTGGCAAATGTATGAGACATGGAGTATGTACCGTTCGTCATTGTCATGTGCCTGCTGCATAGCGGTGTGATCATGGCCCTCCATACGAATTTGTCTCTGTCTTTTGTCTCAGCAAGTATATCTCCCACCTATTTTGTCTTCATCCATTCTGCAAATCCATCCAATAGTTTCTCCCTATGTCTACCTGGTGCTCTCTACTCCTCTGGCTTTCCTGTTGTGACTAGGTGCTCAGATTTCTCTTGCCTCATAGAATTCCTATAACGTTGCTTGTCTTTTCTTCATCTTCTTCATTAATGTTCTTTTTTGTGTTTGCTTTTTTCAAGACTGTCTTTTTTGTTTTCTTTGCTGTCCATAGAACCTAAACATTCTTTCTAGAAACCACATTTCTGTTGCCTCAGTCTTGTTCTGGTTTTGCGTGTTTTACACATAATTACATATATTTTGGTTATATGTTTAGTAACTATTTAACTGCATCAAATCCGTTATTTATGATGAGCGAATTATGGTGTGTGTGAGAGAGAAAGACAGAGACACACAGAGAGAGAGAGAGAGAGAGAGAGAGAGAGAGAGAGAGAGAGAGAGAGAGAAATTAGATGAAGCATTGTTGTCTCCTCTATACATTTTGAATGAAGTTCAGGCAGCTAGCAGTTTTGTCATGACACGCCAGACAACACAGGCATAGTGTGTCTGGAAACCCAGCCCCATGGGTCCAATTGCCTCCAGCGGACAAATAAAATGGCGGGGAGCCTGTCACGTGGTGCCTACAACGCTGGCTTAGTCGCCGCACTGCAAGCTGAACAGTCTAGGTATAAGGATATATGTGGCTGACAGCTATGTCTTCTCTCTGTCAGGATATATGGGGTAACTGGATTTTAGGTCAGAGCCGAGTTACTTCCTACCTGAAAATATTTCACGTTTGTCCTGTGTTTTCTTAACCAATCTCTGCATCAATCTGTCTTCGTTTTCCTACTAATATTTGAATAACTGTGGTGTAGTGGTTAACGCAACGGACTACTGACAGGAAGGTTGTGGGTTCGAATACCCATCAGTACCTTCAAAAATCATTGTGGGTTTTTTTGGCTCTAACCGGCTCCTACCCAGAGTTGGGCGTGCTATGGGCTCATTGGGAAGACAGGGGCCACACAGTCGAGTCTCATCCACTTCACGGATGTATCATTTAGGGTGTTGCTTAAATCTTCTGACCAACCGCAGGTGTCTGTATCTCTCGAGCCTGGTTGACGTCAGGATATACTATGATAGTAAGCGTAGAGTACAGCCCTGTCACGCAGTCTCAATCCTAGATGGAACTCCATAGCATCATGATTATCATCCTCATCGACATCCTCATCATCGCATTGTATAAAAAATAAAACTGTGCCAGCTTCTGTGGCCATTAAAGTGCCGCAAAAAAAATGGGACGAAAAAAAAGTGAGCGGAAAAGTAACCTCCCTGGGTGCGATGATCCTTAAAAAATAAATAAATTAATTAAAAAATATTTGTTTTAATTTTTAAAGAACTGTGATTCTCAGTCAGACAACAACAAAGTCAATGAGGGATATGGGTTAGTGGGATTCAGGTAAAGGGCAGAATTACTCCCTGCTTGCAGATACTTCACGTCTGTCCTGTATTTACTTCGCTCGATCTCTGTGCATATCAACCTCTTTCCGTTTTCCTACCAATATTCCAATAACGGTGATTCTCAGTCAGACAACAGCAACAAAGTCGGTGTCAATAACAAAAATAATTGAGAAATAACGAACTTAAACATCAACCAAAGAACATAACTCTTGAGAGTCACGTAGGAATTATCTCCCATGTTGTGAAACTTCTCAAATCTAACATAGTTTGCGCTACCCATTCAGCTAGCATCGAAGCAGATACAAAGCACAAAAACTGTAAGCTCAGAACACTCCTCCTTAAATATCGTTTTTCAAGTGTTTGAACAACTCTTAGGGTCTCAATTACATAACAACAACTACCAAATAGGAGAAGAGAACAGTAAAATGTATGAATTCAGCATGTTCGAGAAGGATGTAGCCAAATGGACAGCTCTCCAGGCAGAGTTCACTCCCGTTCTCTACGCCTTCTCAGTCGCCGATGACGATCGCTGAATGAGAAGGCAGCGGCCCGTGTAATTAACCCTTTCACTTCAACACCCTGTCCACCAGCATCCTGCATTGTCAACCATGCTAGCAAAGCAAAACCTTAACCCTTTGACTCCTGCACCCTGTCCACCAACATCCTGCATTGTCAACCATGCTAGCAAAGCAAAAACTTAACCCTTTGACTCCCGCACCCTGTCCACCAACATCCTGCATTGTCAACCATGCTAGCAAAGCAAAAACTTAACATTTTGGCTCCTTCACCCTATCCACCAGCTTCCTACAGGAAGCTGATGGATAGGGTGAAGGAGCCAAAAGGTTAAGTTTTTGCAGTTGATGGATAGGGTGCGGGAGTCAGTGGGTTAAATTAAGACTTGCTGCCTTCCTTATAAGGGTCTGTGTGAGTCGTCGGCAGTCAGGGTCAGTTCATATAATTATTGCTCACATTCCCTTCCCTGGGCTGAGATATACGTGTTATTCTTGTAAGGGAGTGAGAGACTGGAATTTAAGAAGAGGCAGAGTTTTAATTACTCATTGACCGTAAATACTTTACGTCTGTCTTCTGCTTACTTAACTCAATCAGTTGCGTCTGTCAGAGAAAGAGAGAGACTGACAGACAGATAGACAAACAGGAAATCACAGAGACAGAATGAGACACAGACAGACAGAGACACAGAGAGAAACAGAGAAAGAGAGTCAGAGAGAGAGAGACAGAGACACGGAGAGAAACAGAGAGAGAGAGAGTCAGAGAGAGAGAGAGTCAGACAGATACAGACAGAGACACAGATAGAAACAGAGGGAGAGAGTCAGAGAGAGAGAGTCAGACAGACAGATACAGACAGACAGAGACACGGAGAGAAACAGAGGGAGAGAGTCACAGAGAGAGTCAGAGAGAGAGACAGAGAGACAGAGGGAGAGACAGACAAACAGAGAGACAGAGAGATAGAGGCATGTGGAAGAAGCGAACAGTGGGGGTGTTGTTGTTGTTGTTGTTGTTGTTGTTGTTGTTGTTGTTGTTGTTGTTGTTGTTGTTGTTGTTGTTGTTTTGTTTTGTTTTGTTTTGGGGTTTTGTTTTGTTTTGTTTTGTTTTTGTATTTGTTTTTGTTTTTTGAAGATTTGAGGTTCACTGATCAGTTTCCCCTTTTATTCAAGTCATACTAACGGCTACAGGGTGGAAGAAAGGTCTACTATATTAAGTACAATGTTCGTTTGGGTAGCAGGAGTTCTGTATTTGTCTCTTGTCTGTTAGCACTGTCTTAGGAAAAGTGATTGAAAACATTATTCACAATATATCGATATCTACCTGATACATTTTGGAGAGAAGGAGAGGGAAGAGGTACGATTTAGTTTTGCTTGCTTGCTTGCTTGCTTGCTTGCTTGCTTGCTTGCTTGCTTGATTGATTGATTGATTGCATGCTTGCTAGCTT
>JAPXFY010000020.1:6947568-6952568 GCA_030674185.1 Monoplex corrugatus
CACTGCATTATAAAAACTGTTCCAGCTTCTGTGGCCATTAAGGTGGCGTAGAAAATAATGGGACGAAAAAAGAAAGAAAAAAAAAGGTGAGCACAAAGGTAACCTCCCTGAGTGCAATGATCCTAAAAAAAAAAAAACAGACAAAGATGGGGATTATTTCTCCTCTGGTCCCACCCCAGCCAGACGCCATGTTGTTCTTACTCACGTGCTATGTGTGACACAGACGCCCCTCCCCTGGAAGTAGTCTCAGATTGTGTTATGTTAGACGACTATCGGGGGTCCAGTTCCGTGTTTCAGAATCGATTTTAATTTCCAGTTAGTTTCTGCAAGGAAACGGTAGAACTGCTGTTTGGATTAAAGTTGCAGTCACCTGATCGTGTGGCCTTTGGCTGTGTGTCTATGGGCCACGTAGACTGTTATTTCCTGCAGAGCAGACTTCAGCCCCTCATCAGTGGAGTTCTTTTGCCCCAGGCACAGAACATAATTTGGGTTGGAATGTCACCTACTGCACAAATTCCTGTCTCCCGAATCCCTTATCTTCCATAAAAAGACTTGACTTTAGTTTGCAGATGTGTTTCCTAAAATATCAAAGATATTTTACTTGCGTGTAGGCTGCGACTCAAGTACGGGCATGTCTTAGTCTATTGAAGATTTAACCACAAGCGGTGTTTCCTAAAATACCAATGACATTTTACTTGCCTGTAGGCTGTAACTCAGATACGGGCATGTCTTAGTCTACTGAATGATTTCACCACAAGCAAAATTGCCAGTGGCAGCTGTGTGGTGTTTCAGCGTTTGATGAGGAATGACTTGAATTTAATACACACTGGGTTCATACGAGGAAGTCATGAAGTGTCATGAATTGATGCCATTGTAGGATGCTTGGCATTTTTCTACCAGATCCACATTATCAACATAGGATTCTAGAAACCAGACACAAAAGTAAATGATAATACGTATTGGATTCACGAATCGAGTCTGACAATTTCAACAAACTGGCCTTTGTCAAGCGTACACAAGAGAGAAGAAGGAAACAATCACCAGATGTAGGATAAAGACAACAGATCAAATAACTTCCATCATAAGTGGATTCCATTCATTGAGATTTAGGGAATTCCTAAAGCAAACCATTGAAGCTTTTGTTGATTGTTATTGTTGCTGTTTTCATGTTTTTGTCGTTTTGGACTCATATTTCCCGTAGAGTTATTTTTGATTGTGATCATCACAAGTGAAATTAGACAGAGGCAATAGTATGCAAGTGATCACAGAAATAATTGCAATGTATCAAGGTGGTGATTGGATGGAACAGGAAAAGAAGAGCGTTGGTGAGTGGTCTTATGTCAGGTTTACAGACTGCAAGAATCCTATTAGTTGTGTAGCTGGTGGAATCATCAGAGTTCACTTCTCATGTCTGCCACGTTTCACTGACCAACAATCTACACAGAAAGACAGCGCGCGAGAACTTTGAATGAGGCAGAAAAAAAAAACATCGATGTGAATTGTCTCCCCTCCAGCTCCACCCAGCCAGACACGATGTTCCCCTTCTCACGTGCTATGTGCGACAGTGGCTCCCCCTGAAGTAGTCAGACGACTATTGAGCTCCCATTCGCTGTTTCAAAATTGATTTCAATTTCCAATTACTTTCTACAAGAAAAGGGTGGGACTACTGTTTGGATTAAAGGTGCAATCACTTCATCACTGGACCTTGGCAATGTGTCTGTAGGAGGCTTGTACTGCAGAGTACCTTTAGCCCACATCAGTACAGTTCTTTTGCCGTGAGCTAAAACAGTCATTTCAGCTATAAATGAATGCTACACAAAGACCAAATTCCAAAACTGCTTGATAAAAAAAACACCAGTCTAAACTCATCTGTTTGCTATTCAAACAATGTACAGGGGAGTGCAAAAGTAGGTATACATTTATGAAAAAAGAAAACACTTACAATACTCATTGCATTTATTATACAAACAAATGAATATTGCATATACATGTAATAACAAGCACAGCCTTAATCCCTCAGATACTCAAACTGCTTGCGTCGGTATTCACACACTCCTCTAATCGAGAGCTGAATTAAGCATTGTAATAATGATGTGATACTGTATACCTACTTTTGCACCCCCCCTGTACATAGCCCAGTCTATTGTTGTCTTTGACTGCTGGCAAGAAAATAGACTGGTTTACATCATGCTTCATTATCTTCTAGTGGTCTCTTTTATTTGTATCGTTTCTGTTTAGTTGAGTGGGAGAAGGGGCTGCGTTTTTGTTTTGTTTCGTTTTGTTTTATTTTATTTTTGTTTTAGTTGTTTTTGTTGTTGTCGTTGTTGTTTTTGTTGTTGTTGTTGTTGCTGTTTTTAAGGTACACCTTGAACTGCCACAAGTTGATGAAGGTGTAAAATACCTTGTACTTTTCCAAGATTACATTACCAATCTAGAGCTCGAAGCCATCATACCATTTAAAGATCCTCTGCACAGTAAAAAAAAAAAACAACAGCAACAACAACAACTAAATGTTGTGTGTTCAAATGGCTTTAACATAACTTGTTTACAGTCAACTAGTCGCCGTGGTGTAATGGTTAACGCAACGGACTACCGACTGAAAGGCTCTGGGTTCGAATCCCCATCAGTACCTTCAAAAATATATCATTGTGGGGGTTTACGGCTCTAACCGTCTCCTACCCACAGTTGGGCGCGCTATGGGCTCATTGGGAAGACTGGGACCACACAGTCGAGTCTCATCCACTTCGCGGATGTGTCATTGAGGGTGTTGCTCAGATCTTCTGACCAACACCGCAGGTGTCTGTATCTCTGGGGCCTGGTTGACGCCAGGATATATTATGATAGTAAGCGTAGAGTACAACCCTGTCACTCAGTCTCAATCATAGATGGAACTCCATAGCATCACGATTATCATCCACATCCACATCATCATCATCATCGTATAATGAAAACTGTTTCAGCTTCTGTGACCATTAAACTGGTGTAGAAAATGGGACCAAAAAAAGGTGAGCACAAAAGGTAACCTCCCTGAGTGCAGTGATCCTTATAAAAAAATCTTTTAAAACGTGTTTACCGTCACAAATTTTCGTTGTGACATACAATGGCTTCACACCCAAACCGACAGACCTATTATGAGCCACCTTTCAGCTTTTAAGGATCCATAGAAAAGATGAAGAAAACTAGACAAACAGCAGCAAAGAGCGAAGTGGGGCAAGCCTTCAGTCAAGCACAAAGCAGATTATATATAATCACCGGAAAATGGAGACAGCTTGGCTTGTCCACTGTCAAACCCTTTGAGGTGAGTTATTAAACGCGTGTTTCTGGCTGTTATCAGAACATAACCTCCAATGCTGTCTCCACAGGTCTAATAAAAATCTAATCAAAATTCTCTCTCTCTCTCTCTCTCTCTCTCTCTTTCTCTCTCTCTCTTTGTCTCTCCTCTCTCTTTTCTCTCTCTCTTTGTCCTCTCTCTCTCTTTGTCTCTTCTCTCTCTTCTCTCTCTCTCTCTCTCTTTTCTCCTCTCTCTCTTGTCCTCTCTCTCTCTCTCTCTCTCTCTTTTCTCTCTCTCTCTTTGTCTCTCTCTCTCTTCTCTCTCTCTCTCTCTCTCTTCTCTCTCTCTTCTCTCTCTCTCTTTTCTCTCTTCTCTCTTTGTCTCTCTCTCTCTCTTTTTCTCTCTCTCTCTCTTTGTCTCTCTCTCTCTTTGTCTCTCTCTCTCCCTCTCTCTTGTCTCTCTCTCTCTCTTGTCTCTCTCTCTCTCTTTGTCTCTCTCTCTCTTTTCTCTCTCTCTCTCTTTGTCTCTCTCTCTCTCTTTCTCTCTCTCTTCTCTTTGTCTCTCTCTCTCTCTTGTCTCTCTCTCTCTTTGTCTCTCTCTCTCTTGTCTCTCTCTCTCTTTTCTCTCTCTCTCTCTCTCTCTCCTTTGTCTCTCTCTCTCTTTTCTCTCTCTCTCTCTCTCTCTCTCTCTCTCTCTCTCTCTCTCTCTCTCTCTCTCTTCTTGCTTGGAAAGTCGGAGAAAGAAAACAACACAGCAATAAATTAATGTGAGTTTATCTCCAGTGAGGATATCACTTTATACTGTTCTTATGTTTATTTGCCGGATTTGGGTCTTCCTCTTACTTATTGACAAATTACGTCGGGTGGTCAACTGTTTCTTCAACTTTTTTCCTTCAATTTTTTCTTCATCATTAGGAAAAAAATTAAATGGATGTAATGTCAGACATCACTACATTTATAAATCTTTATTTCGCGAAAACGTGGCCGTAAAATTTAATGACTTTGTTTTATGCTCCTTGCCATAAGGACAAAAATGTCAATGGCAATAAACCATTTTCAGTTTCAGTTTCAGTTTCTCTCTCTTTCTCTCTCTGTTTAAACTGTGTTTGTTAATGTGTTCAACTCGTTTCGATTTCATTAAGAATTTTGGTTTGTTCCTGCTTAAAGCAGTTAAAATCAGGGAAACTGCTTTATCGTAATATAAGTTTCTTTTGTTGTTGATTGTTAATCCTATGATATGATATCTGATTATTTCATTGTACTTATAAGCACCCCTTCAGTAGGGGCTATGGCCTTTCTTGAATAAAAATTCTGAAGTCTGAACTCTCTCTCTCTTCTCTCTCTCTCTCTCTCTCTCTCTCTCTCTCTCTCTCTCTCTTTGTGTTTTGTTGTTGTTTTTTATAAGGGGAGCACTACTCCTGTCTGTTTACTTGACTGTGGTCCAGTTTACAAAGATTAATGTCCATCGTTTTGATCCTGTTTTTAAGAGGGAGATTGGTGTTTACAGTTATTGACTGGGGTGGTGAATGGCATTTCTGAGTAAATCTTATCGTTTGTTTTGATGTTTTTTCTTGTTTTTTTTGTGATTGACCAGCTTGACTGCTTTTTCATACTACATAAACAAGAAAAAAAGGTTTGGAAGTAGATGATATGATGCAATTTTATTCCTAAATCAGACATATCTCTTTATCTCTGTATCTCTCTCCGTCTCCCCCCCCCCCACCTCTCTC
>JAPXFY010000020.1:6970068-6972568 GCA_030674185.1 Monoplex corrugatus
ATAGAAGACCAATCTTGGAGGCACCTAGAAGGCATACTGATCCTCAGGGCTTGATGTGGGTCTTCTCGTAAGATAGAAGACCAATCTTGGAGGCATCTAGAAGGAACACTGATCCTCAACGCCTGATGTGGGTCTTAGCGTAGGATAGAAGATCAATCTTGGAGGCACCTGAGAAGGTATACTGATCCTCGGCGCCTATGTGGGTCTTAGCGTAGGATTGAAGATTAATCTTGGAGGCACCTAGAAAGAACACTGATCTTCAACACCTGGTGTGGGTCTTCGTGTGGGATACAAGACCAGTTCTGGAGAAACCTAATCTTGCACAGACGCTGCATGGGAAGGAGTTGTGCCCCTTTGGGTTCTGCTTACGCTGATCCTTCTTCTGTTGACTAGCAGTTGTTGTGAATTGTTCAAACGTGACTGTGCCCTGTGTGCAGCACCGTCGCCAACTTACTCTGTTGAGGGCAGTGTCTTCCGAGTTGGTGGTGTTCTTGCCAGTTCTGATGAGGGAGAAGAGTGGCAGAATGGTTCAGACGTTCGCTGTCAATAACTAAACTCGAGGTTCCAGGGTTCCCTCCCCGTAAAGGCCTCGACTTTTCTCCTCAGTTTGACCAGAAAATCGAACTGAACATCTAGTCCTTCGGAAGGGGACAAAAACGAGTCGGACCTGTGTGCCTTCTGGATAGATAGGTAGATAGATAGATAGATAGATAGATAGATAGATAGATAGATAGATAGATAGATAGATAGATAGATAGATAGATAGATAGATAGATAGATAGATAGATAGATAGATAGATAGATAGATATATACACGAACACAGAGAAAAACCATCATCACTATCATCACCACCGCCACCGCCACCATTACCACCACACTGACAACACATCCAACATCAACAACAACAACAACAACAACACACACATACGCGCGCGCGCGCAGAACACACACACACACACACACACACACACACACGTACACACACACACACACACGCACACACACACACACACACGCACCACACACACACACACACACACACACACACACACACACGTACACACACACACCCTTTCACCAACACCATCTCCACTACAACCGCCCCACCACCATTACTACCACCACCAATATCACCATCATCACCATCACCACCAGTAAAAGCCTCAGGGAGTCGGCTCAAGGCGTCAATTACATGTTGACTCGATTGATCCACGTGTTTCTGCCTCACCCTTAATTGCGGCCCAGGGGAGCGGGAGTGCTCAGGTCCCTAACGGCCCCACTGGCCTTAAGCGGTCATGATTTGTGTTTGCAGAACATGCCCCTCTGTGACCTGTACTCTTCCATTACGCCATCCATCGTGACTGTTTTCCCTTGTGTTGAGGCTGGAGAGTGTTCAGAAAGGACTTGACGCAATCGGACAATTTCATACGAGCTCCCACCCAAATCTGCCAGCAATTACCTGGCAAACTCTTTTAATCCCCCGCAACACTCTACGCACTGGTAAGGTCTGCAAACAGGGAGAACAGCAGCACCTGTCACACAGTTACAACACCAAAATGTTTCAAGCGCTAGCCCGCATCCTATCCACCAACTGTAAAAAAAAGATTAACCCTTTGACTTCATCACCCTATCCATCAGCTTTCTGCAGGAAGTTTTTGCTTTGTAAAGCTGGATAGAGAGAGAGCACCAGGTAGACCCAGGGAGAAAATATTGGACAGACTTGTAGAGTGGCTGAAGACAAAGAGGGTGGAAGAGATGCTTGAGGCAAGTGATAGAAACAGATGGAAGGCCATGATCGCCAACGCCATGTGGCAAGACACTTGATGATGACGACGACGACGATGATGATGATGATGATGATGATGATGATGATGATGATGATTATTTGCACAACATGCCTGTTTTGCGTGTGTGCGCACGCGTGCATTCGTGCGTATGTGCATGTGTGTGTGTGTGTGTGTGTGTGTGTGTGTGTGTGTGTGTGTGTATGTGTGTGCGTGTGTGTGTGAGTGTGTGTAAGAGAGAGAGAGTGAGTGAGTGTGTGTGAGAGAGAGAGAGAAGAGAGACAGACAACAGAAGAACCACACAAGAGAGAGAGAGAGAGAGAGAGAGAGAGAGAGTGGGTGTGTGAGAGAGAGAGAGAGAAGAGAGACAGACAACAGAAGAACCAGACATAATGTATTCATTCAACAATCTATTCAGCAACATGATGATGATGATGATGATGATGATGATGATGATGATGATGATGATGATGATGATGAAGCATGGTTGACAATGAAGGATGCTAGTGGACAGGCTACAGGGGTCAAAGGGTTCAGATCAGCAGCAGACAAACGAACGTGTATGTCGTGAACTGGGACTGAACTCGATACATGCTATCCTGAGTTGGTGGCCCTGATCAAATAGCTAGCCAGTTGATGGCCCTGATCAAATAGCCAGCCAGTTGGTGGCCCTGATCAAATAGCCAGCCAGTTGGTGGCCCTGATCAAATAGCTA
>JAPXFY010000020.1:6982568-7002568 GCA_030674185.1 Monoplex corrugatus
GTACTTCTCATCAATTCAAATACGCTGTAAGCATTATGAAGTTCATACGGTGCACTCACTGTCACGAAAAGATATGAAATAACAAAATACTAATATACCAAGTCACTTGAATGATCTAGTCTGTTGATGTTTCTGTGTTTGCATGAACGGTGTTCAGGACTTAGTACATAGTTATTTAACACAATAACCAAGAGAGGACTATAACATACAGATTGATTCTAATAACAAAAATGGCTGATTATTTTCAGTTTGTGTTATCATCATCATCAGTGGTGTGTACGAGTGCATGAGGGTGATCTCTCTCTCTCTCTCTCTCTCTCTCTCTCTCTCTCTCTCTCTCTTCTTCTTTCTTTCTTTCTTTCTTTCTCTTTCTTTCTTTCTTTCTCTCTCTCTTTCTTTCTCTCTCTCTCTCTCTTCTCTCTCTTTTTCTTTCTTTCTCTCTCTCTCTCTCTCTCTCTCTCTCTCTCTCTCTCTCTCTCTCTCTCTCTCATCATCACACACACCATACATACATACATACATACATACATACATACATACATACATACACTACATACATACATACGTACTACATACAATCCCTCCTTCTCTCCCTCCCTCCCTCTCCACAAACACTGAATTTGCAGATATCAGAAACAGAATAAATAAAACACAATAAGAATTAGTCTGGTGATGACGAAAAACAGTACTGACTTCATACTTTTATTAACATTTCCTGAAGTAAGCTTATAATATCAAAAGAAATGTGTTTTAGAATTAACGCTTTGACTCCCGCACGCTGTCAACCAGCATCCTGCATTGTCAGCCATGCTAGTAAAGTAAAAAGCTTCCTACAAGAAGCTGGCGGATAGGGTGAGGCAGTCAAAGGGTTAAGTTTTTGCAGTTGGTCGAAGGGATGTGGGAGTCAAAGGGTTAAGTTTTTGCAGTCTGTCGATGGGGTGTGGGCGTCAAAGGGTTAATATACGTCTGCCTCTGCATGCCCTCTGAACCTCTCAGTTCCCCCTCCCAGCTCCACTTTCCTTTCTCTTGTCTTTCTTTTCTTTTTTAATTTTTTTCCCTTTTGCCCTTACCGTGCCACATTCCATCCACCTGTCCAGCCTTTGCAAAGCCATAATGCGATGAATAAAGCAAGGGCCATGACAAGCTTAACGTCACATCAAGGCACCTACGTCGCCCGCTATCGGGCCAATCACAGCGCCGGTGATGAAGGCAGGAAGCAGTGCAGCTGACCTCGTTTTCTGATGATGGTGGATACGCCGCACGCTTCACTGGTTCCCTTTGATCTCTGGGCAGGCCAAGACAACGCTTTCACTACTTCCTCTCTGGCCGGCCAGCTAAAAAGACGTGGGGGGGGGGGGGGGCAAGCAAGTGGGAGAGTGGGGAAGGAGGGTATAGTTTAGGGAATCACGAAGGAGTGAATACTGTCTGATCATGTTGTTTGGAATTTTAGTGACTGAAGTTATCCTGTCCACAAAAAAGTACAGGTCCATATACTCCATGCCAGGGCAGCAGTAGTGGTAGTAGTCATACAAGTATTTGTAGTTGTTGAGACTGGCACCCCGTGGCATCAGTGCATATGGAATTTATTCCAAGCGTGGAGACATCATCTTGAGAAACTGAAACTGAAACTGTAACAGTTGAGAAGTAGTGGAATTAGTAGTAGTGGTTTCGATCAGTCATAATTTCAGAGACCAACTAACCACTAGGGCTATTTCAATGTGTTTAGTATCAGTTGAAAGTGTAATGATAAAGCGTTACTTGCAATAGCAGTGATGTTAATAATAGCCAGCTGATAAGATTACATGGTGTATCCATATGACTGTCTTCTCAACATGTCTGCAAATGGTTCCCCAATCTCAATGATCCATAGGTATATGAAATTTTCCCAAATTTGTGCTTAACTCTGGTTCAAAGGAATATGAACACATCAATTATCCAGTTTATAATTTCCAGGTCATGACTCCTGGATGTCCCTCTGCTGTCACCATCCTTTTTTATTTTGTTTTTATTTTTGGTTTTTGTTGTTTAGTTTTGTTTTGTTTTGTTTAATTTGATGGGGGATTTTTTGGTTTTGTTTTAGTTTGTTTTGTTTGTTGTTGTTGTTTTTTGGGGGGGTTGTTTGTTTGGTTGGTTGGTTGGGGGTTTTTTTTTGGGGGGAGGGGGTTTAACATCATGGAACAGCTGCTAGGGATGGAGCAGAAACAGAATCTATGTCAGAAGGCTCCTTGGCATGAAGATCTGTTGTAAACCTTGTGCCTCCAAGACTGGTCATATCATGTTCCAAAACAAGTGTGACTGCCCGCGCCCAAGCAAACAGGAACCAGAACCAAACATTCCATTTCTTACCCACTGGACGAGGCGGCAGGGAAGTTTTTAGTCCCGTTTTTATTATCCATTGTTTGGTGTCTGTGATCTGTTTGTGACCGTGCATTCGCGCTTGACAAAGGCTAGTTGGCTGAAAATTTGCGCTTGTCTTGTTTTGTTTTGTTGGATGCGCGCTTATATTGGTTTTCTTGTTCTTCTGGTTCATATCATGTTGACCCACATCAGGCACCGGTGACCAATATACCTACCGTCCATCAGACTGGTGGGAGAATCCATTACCAATAACACAGCATCCAATGATATGATCTTTTGTCTAGACCAGAACACCCACGCAATAGCTTAAAGTTGTACGAAATATGAATATATTTAGATGGTTCGGCTACCATGTTCGCTGAAACAAAAACAAGAAATTTGGTATTTTATGATGTTTGCTTTGCCAGTTTCTTTATCTGGTCTGCCACAGCTCTCCAGTTCTTCTTGTTTTCCTTGTCTGGTTTTTCCAAACTCCACATGTTCAGTTCTCTTTACTGAGGTATATGTGAATGCTATAAATGCATTTAATCAGTCCAGACAAGTTTATCTTGACCTGTCTGTAATTTGTACTGGAAATGACCATATTACCCATAACAGGACTCCACCTAACCCTTCCACCGCACACACACAGACACGCGCGCGCGCGCACACACACACACACACAAAAACACACACACATACACACACACAAACACACACACATATACGCACACACACCACACACACACACACACACACACACACACACACACACACACACAACACACACACACACCAACGCACACACACATACACACACACAAAACACACACACACACACACACACACACACGATTACTTCCCTTCTCTCCAGTATCACTTCCTCAGCTTTGTGATCAGTACCACACTGTGCATCATGACGAGACACAGCACACAGAGAATGTTCCAGACAGCTGACAGAAACCTCAGCACTCTGACACTACATGATCAAACATCATTCTTTGCCAATTTCCCACTGTCTAGCACCGTCCCTTCCTCAGCTACCTCTATTTTTTTCCTTTTGTTCGTTTCTTTTTTATCTCTCTCTTTTGTTATGTCGTTCTTTTATCTCTCTCTCTCTCTCTCTCTCTCTCTCTCTCTCTCTCTCTCTCTCTCTCTTTTTTTTTTTTTTTTTTTTTTTCTCTTTCTCTCATCTTGTTTTCTTTTTGCTGCCATTACTTCTAATTCTCTTTTTCTTTCTTTTTCTTCGTTTTTTGTTTGTTTGTTTTGTTTTGTTATTTTGTTGTTGTTTTTTGTTTTTGTGTGTGTGTTTTTTTTTGTTTTTTTTTTTTGTTTGTTTTTTTTTTTCTTTTTTTTTTTTTGGTTTTGCTACATCTTCCACGCCACTTCAGTTGCATTGCTTCTACACCACTCATCTTGGTTGGTCCACACCACACCAACCACAAGTTCCTTTAACCACTCATCTCGGTTTTTCTACACCTCACCGAACCCAAGTTTCTTTACCCAAAGCCTTAGAGCCAGGAAGTCCAGACAATGTCAAACTGCCTCGGGACCACCCACCTGATAAGACGCTGCACTGCTGCTGGTTCACCTCTGTGGAGTTCAGCCATGTCTGTTCTGATCCAACTTGTTGAAGAGATCATCTGCTAACATTTCACTGACAACAGTAATCACTGTGGAGTTAGACTGAGCAAGCAACTCCTGATTGATAAGGAGACCACCAGACTGAGTGAGCGACTCCCTGATTGATAAGGAGACAGTCAGACTGAGTGAGAGACTCCCTGATTGATAAGGAGACCGTCAGACTGAGTGAGCGACTCCCTGATTGATAAGGAGACCGTCAGACTCAGTGAGCGACTCCCTGATTGATAAGGAGACCATCAGACTGAGTGAGCGACTCCCTGATTGATAAGGAGACCATCAGACTGAGTGAGAGACTCCCTGATTGATAAGGAGACCATCAGACTGAGTGAGAGACTCCCTGATTGATAAGGAGACCATCAGACTGAGTGAGAGACTCCCTGATTGATAAGGAGACCACCAGACTGAGTGAGAGACTCCCTGATTGATAAGGAGACCATCAGACTGAGTGAGCGACTCCCTGATTGATAAGGAGACCATCAGACTCAGTGAGCGACTCCCTGATTGATAAGGAGACCATCAGACTGAGTGAGAGACTCCCTGATTGATAAGGAGACCATCAGACTGAGTGAGCGACTCCCTGATTGATAAGGAGACCATCAGACTGAGTGAGCGACTCCCTGATTGATAAGGAGACCATCAGACTGAGTGAGAGACTCCCTGATTGATAAGGAGACCACCAGACTGAGTGAGAGACTCCCTGATTGATAAGGAGACCATCAGACTGAGTGAGCGACTCCCTGATTGATAAGGAGACCATCAGACTGAGTGAGAGACTCCCTGATTGATAAGGAGACCATCAGACTGAGTGAGAGACTCCCTGATTGATAAGGAGACCATCAGACTGAGTGAGCGACTCCCTGATTGATAAGGAGACCATCAGACTGAGTGAGAGACTCCCTGATTGATAAGGAGACCATCAGACTGAGTGAGAGACTCCCTGATTGATAAGGAGACCATCAGACTGAGTGAGAGACTCCCTGATTGATAAGGAGACCACCACCACGTTCCTCCAGAAAACAGTCTCCATGAACAACTGACACCAAAGACTTCGATGTGAACATACCTGAAGTCTAAAACTGATGGAGAAAACAAAACTAAAGTCAGCGTGAGATAAGGGCATAAAAGGTCACACAATTTGAGACAACCTTTTCAGAATATCAAAACGTCGGATGAAAATGATGCTCTGGGGTTGGCTCCCGCATTCTATCCACCAGCTGCAAAAACTTAACTCTTTGACTCCCTCACCCTATCCACCAGCTTCCTGCAGGATGTTGGTGGATGGTGTGAGGAAGTCAAAGGGTTAAATGTTTGCTTTGCTGGCATAGTTAACAATGCATGATCCTGATGGACGGGGTGCGGGAGTCAAAGGGATATAAAACTGTGCAACGAGGCTGACCTATACGCTCTCTTTAAAAAGACTATCCCGGCATCAACCAGGCCTGAAGGATACAGACACTTGTGGGCTTGGTGATCAAATTTTAAACAACTCCCTCAATGACGCATCTGTACAGCTGATGCTGTGTAGGGAGGACACGAGACCTGGAAATGCAGTACGGGTATTTCATGCACAGTATAATATAGTGTGATACGTGAAACTGGATGACTTGTGTTAGGCATATGAAAGTGTTTTTATATGTATGTGATGCAATAATATACAGGGGGGTGCAAAAGTAAGTATACAGTAAGTATCACATCATTATTATAGTGCTTAATTCCGCTCTCGATTAGAGGAGTGTGTGAATACCGACGGCAAGCAGTTTGAGTATCTGAGGGATCAAGGCTGTGCTTGTTATTACATGTATATGCAATATTCATTTGTTTGTATAATAAATGCAATGAGTATTGTACGTGTTTTCTTTTTTCATAACTGTATACCTACTTTTGCACACACCCCCTGTATGTAACTCATGGTACAAAAACACTTAAACATATACGTTACATCAGATACACATCACTTGCTCGTAGGACACAGAACAAGATTAAAAGCGAAAGGGCTTAAATTTGACTTCCTTTCCAAAAACAGCCAGACATGTCATGACTTGTAAAATACACAGCTACGCAAGAGAGTGTATACAATGTATTACCAGCCTCTGTCCACTACACAGACAGCAAAGAAGCCGGACCTCTCGCCTCTAGTTTCCACAGTTACAGTCATCAGTTCAGTGGGATGAAACCGGCTTTCCAAAATCCCTCAAGTCACAACACTCAGTATAAAACGCTTAGCTGCCACACTTGCTACCTTTGGCGTCCTGGGAGACTGGGTAACATTGGGGTGATAGCCATACTTTACATCACCGATTTGTTCAACGACCAGAATAAATTACGTTACTGCAGGCTGAGTGACAGACGGGAATCAAAACGAGGTTATGCAAATTAGAGTAACTCAATCAGCCAATGGTTGGTCAATTTCAGCCCAAACTGTTGATTTTTTTTCTTCCCATTCAGACCAACGCTCAGGAGATGTGTGGATGTGTTCTGTGTATTGGGTTCGCAACTCTGCGTCCTGCATGGATACCGTAGTTTGAGATTTGTGTGAATGGGTCAGATTTTGTGTGTGTGTGTACATGTACTACAATTGCCCTCAGTGTGTGTGTGTGTACGTGTGTACGTGTGTGTTTGTTGTGTGTGTGTGTGTGTGTGTGTGTGTGTGTGTGTGTGTGTGTGTGTGTGTGTGTGTGTGTATGTGTGTGTGTGTGTGTAATATAATTTTACAAGCGATTTTTTTTAACAGTGAAGTTAATTCGTTATGTTATATTTAGATGAACAGCTAACACACTGTTGATAATGTAAGCTATTAAGATCATTACTGCAGAGGAATCTCTTCCTCCACATCCTGAGGAGGTTCGAGATGTCAAGGACTGTTACCACGTGTGACATAAATCACAAAGTGTTTATGTTCCAGCTAAGCAGATTCCATAATGAGGTTTCTGTGGGAATCTGTTTTTACAAAAATCAACACCAAGATGGTATATCCTTTTTCTGAAGAACCCAAACACACCAGAACAAAAATTGTATTCACGACACAAATCTAAAGTTGTTGGATTTTTAACTTCTTTTCGCTTTTAGTGTGCTTGTATTATGTATGGAGAACAGCACAGACATAGACTAGCTGTAAAGAGAACCAATAGAACCAATTCAAAACAGGAACCAGAAAAAACATGAAAGAAGAATGCGAACGCGTATTTAATACAACAAGACAAGACAGGCGCAAATTTTCGGCCAACTGGCCTTTGTCAAGCGTCAGATTACAAACAAACAAACAAACACCAGATACAAACATTTTGAGAAACATACTGAAACTTCCCTGCTGCTGTGTCCAATGTGAGAAAAGGAACAAACTGACTAAGATGACATCATAATGTGTTTGTGAGTAAATGTCATCTTAATTTATTTCCTTTTCTCACGTAGACACAGCAGCAGGGAAGTTTCAGTATGTTTCTCAAAATGTTTGTATCTGGTGTTTGTTTGTTTGTTTGTAATCTGACGCTTGACAAAGGCCAGTTGGCCGAACATTTGCGCCTGTCTTGTCTTGTATTAAATACGCGTTCGTTTTCTTCTTTCGTGTTTTTTCTGGTTCCAATAGAACCAGTGTTCCAGGACTTTGAGTAATAAAGTGTTTTGAAGTTTGAAGTTAGTATCTGCATGGTGTGTGTAGCAATAATTCACAAATTGTGTTCAGTGTCTTTGAGACTCATTCTGTTAAATCTTCTTCAGTGAGTTCATCATGTAAAACACACTAGGTAAAGATCTGTTGATAAACAGTTAAGAAATCTTTGATCACAGATTTTCACTTTTTGTGTCACAGTGACAAATAAACGAGCTAGGCCATGCTTATATAACCCTTTCACTCCCGCACCCTATCCACCAACTTCAAAAACATAACCCTTTGACTCCTTCACCCTATACACCAGTTTCCTGTGCAAAGCTGGTGAATAGGGTGAGGGAGTCAAAGGGTTGTTTCTGTTTTGCCAGCATGGTTGGCAGTGCAGGATGCTGATGGACTGGGTGCAGGGGTCAAAGAGTTAAACTGATTTGTGGTGGCTTCTCATAAGGTTGACAGTCTGATCCTAAATTTGGTGACAATCCATGCGTTAACACTCAAACATCTTTGTTGTTATTAAGAACATTGATGTATACACACACGCACACCACTCACTCACAAACACACACATACACCCATACACTCACACACACTCACTTACAAACACACAGAAAAGGAAACACAGATAGACTGACAGATAGACATGGATAAATGTGGCCTCCCTTTCATCAATACGAAATAAATTCCCTATTGACAGAAAAAACATGTAATAGTCATTGCAATATTATACCTGTAAAAAAACAAGACTCTGAAAAGTACAAAACACTCGTTTCACCAGAAGATGTCAACAAATCAAAACAGACATCTTAACTCCCTGTCTGTGAAAGAAAGCTCATTTCTGATCTACAACAACTCCTGTCGTTTTATAATGCACTTAACAAAGCAAGGACCACAACAGATTTGACCACACATCAAGGCATATGTGTCACGCACATTTCTGACCAATCACAGTGACACATTCCGGCCAATCACAGCGGTTGTAATTAAGGCAGGAAGCAGCGTAGCTGACCTGGCTTTTCATGGTAGAGAAGTCGGATGTACGCTTCACAGCTTCTCTTTGATCTACAGACAGGCCAAGAAAACATTTTCACTGCTTCCTTCCCGGCTAGCCAGCCAAGGTGGTAGGGACTGAACCGAATGTGAGCGGGAGGGAAAAAGAAGGAAACGTAGAATGAATAGGAGACTGACTGTTGATGTTTCTCTAAAACATGTTTACTGACAAAAGCAGTCCTTTCAACATAACAAGTATAGTTTGATGTGTACATGCCAATACAACAGTAAAACAGTAGCAGTATATGCAACAGCAGAAGTATTACACTGTAGTATCAAGCAAGAAAGTTTTTATAAAGACCAGTTGCCAGTGAGAGCCATTTCAGAACTGAAAGGAACAGTAGCAGTTGTAGTGGTGATGAGTTTATCTGATGTTATCTGATGTCTCTGTTGGTCTCCCAAATGTGTTGGCAAGGACTTACGTACAGATCTTCTAAATATTAGTCATAAAAGAACGGCCATGTAAAATTCAAAGGAACGTAGATGTAGATACTATGATTCCACATAGGATATATGTCATTCTGTTTCTTTTTTATCTCATTTTTTCTTTTCTTTTTTCTTCCTTTCTTTTTTTTTTTTTCTTTCTGTTTTTTTCTTGTTAGATTTGGTTTGGTGTATTTCTTTGTTTTTTAAATAGAAATATTTTATCTGCTTTTTGTAATGACATTACAGTTAATATTATACATTACATCATAAACATCTAAACAATGTTATTAATATCTAAATACATATATGTAGCCATAATTAGGAACACCACTTAGGGGAATAAACGGGAACAAAATTCCTTTTGATCAACTTCTATAACTTATTTTGCAATTTTTGGACAGAAAATATATGAAATGGCATGAATGGGCACTATTTTTGTTGTTGTTGTATTGTTCATATTGTTCTAACAAAAATAAGTATGGTTTGACCAACAGTTTTCTTTTTCCCAGCACTTATGTGTAAACAACCCGAGGGCAGATTGCCACAACACTCTTTCTGTTCCTTTTCTTGTTTTTTTTTTTTTTTTTCATAAATTAGCTGTAATTGATATTATCATATACCATTTTGTTTCCAGTGTTTACTGTGCTCTCCAAATGCTCGCCACCAATGAACACTCACAGTTTAGAAGAAGTGGGAATATTTTTTACTATCGAGATTTAAATCAGGTATCGTTTGTCCCCAAAATGAGAACAATACTGCTGAAGGAAATAAGATTTTGAGAAATTCTACAACATGGGAGATAACTCCTACGTGACTCTCAAGAGTTATGATCCTTGCTGAAGGTTTATGCTCTTCCAAGCATTGGTAGACAGAGTTTCTGCAGGCTCAACGTCTTACACTTGTTGAAACAAGGAAATGCTATTACACTGTTGAGTCAGTCACAGATTTCACGTAATACGATTGTGTTATTGCCGTGTAGTGAATCATGGCTGAGGGTTCTGTGATTGTCTATGACGTGTGACACCCATCTCCTCATAATAATCATAGTTTACGTCTTTCAGATATCCTACTACAAATTTGTATCCCCTTGTCTCTCAGAAAGATGTTAGATGGCAGATTCTAATATGCCAGTGGGGGGGCGGGGGAGCGATGGTTGGCCAACAGTTGAGAAAGAGGCGAAAGTATTAGACTGTGAGAAGATGGAGAAGAATAGTGCAATTGATCCAGTACGTTGTGCTGAGCGTTTTAGTAGATGTTTGCTGAATTCTCAGTGCGTGGTTTTGTTCATTCTATGGACAGTTGGGTACCAGATCCTCAATAAAAAAAAAAGTGGTACTAGTTTGTTGAAAGGAGGGTTAGGGTAAAGTACTTTTGTTGGTGATGTGCTCCTTTCAAGCAAGTGACGTGCTCATTTCAAGCAGAAACCGCAGATGAAAAATGTATCATGTTAAAGAGAACATAAGATAAAAGAAATTACGGGTAGAAGGAAAAGGATAATGAAAAAGTAGCACAGAACATATAAAACAGATGATAGGAAGCTGAGTAGGCAGTTAGAACAAAAAAGAACACACAGCAAATAGCAGTTTATTGGTGAGCACAATGATTAATGGTCTAAGTGTCTCACTGTTGCATTCAGTATTCAAATAATTATGTACAGCTGAAACAGTTATAAGTTAATACCTGGAACGATCATTTCACCAGACACAGATGACATCAGAAATAGCCACGAACCAGCCAAGCCAAACAGCATTCAAGAAGATAAAAGCATTCTTACCAACAAATGCCTATCAATTAACATCAGGAAGAGAGTTCTTGAATGTTATATAGAACCGATAATGTTATACGGTTGTGAGGCGTGGACAGTCAACAAGCAAAGCCAGAACAAGATTGAGACAGCCGAGATGTGGTTTCTAAGAAGAATGTTCCATGGACAGCAAAGAAAACAAACGAGGCAGTCTTGATAGAGGCAGACACAAGAAGATCATTCATAAGGAAGATTAGGAAAAGACAGTGAACATTTATAGGCCATTTTATGAGGAAATGGGAACTGGAGCACCTGGTCACAACAGGAAAGCTGGAGGGAAAGAGAGCACCAGGTAGACCCAAGGAGAAGACATTGGACGGACTTGCAGAGTGGCTGAAGACAAGGAGGGTGGAAGAGATGCTTGAGGCAGCAAGGGATAGAAACAGATGGAAGTCCATGATCGCCAACGCCATGTTACAAGGCACTTGGATGATGATGATGATGATGATGATGATGATGATGATGATGATGATGATGATGATATACAAGCTTTGTGACCCCACAAAAAGTGTAAAAATTTTCATAATCTTGAATGCTATGAAAGTGTGTGTTTGTGGAGAGAGGGGGGGATGTGTTATTACAGGCCATTCATACTTGGCAACATTGAATTAGGGTAGCTGACACACAAGACACCAGCATCCACTTAGGACAGCAAAGAACCAGATCTCTTGTTTGTAGTTCCCAATTACAGTCAGCAGCAGAGTGGAGTAAAGCTGGTTCTCTGAATCCCCACAAGTGACGTCACTTGGCTGCCTCATTACCCACCTCTCACAGTAGTGTGTGTGTGTGTGTGTGTGTGTGTGTGTGTGTGTGTGTGTGTGTGTGTGTGTGTGTGTGTGTGTGTGTGTGTGTGTGTGGTATGCGTGTGTGTGTGTGTGTGTGCGTGTGTGTGCGTGTGTGTGTGTGTGTGTGATCAGGTGGATGGATGGGTGCAGGTGTGATGGAAGGAGAGCATCCTTAGACAGACAGACAGAGGAAGATACACACACAGCATTCTCACTTAGATACAGAAACAGTCAGGAGTGTTTGGTTGGTAGTCATAATTTACACCACTAATTCGTACAACGACCAGAATAAATTAAGTTACTGCAGGCTGAGTGACAGACGGGAATCTAAACGAGGTTATGCAAATTAGAGTAACTCAATCACCAATGATTGGTTGATTCCATAAAAACTGTTGATTTTCTCTTCCCATTCAGAGCAAAGTTCCAGAAATGTGTGGATATGTGCTGTTTATTGGGTTCATACTCTGACCCTCGTGACCTATATTGGTACTTCATGGTGCGAATTTGAAGCAATTAGGTCAATGAATATTGTTCTTTCACTGCTATCATCATAGTCATTCTGTGTGTGTGTGTGTGTGTGTGTGTGTGTGTGTGTGTGTGTGTGTGTGTGTGTGTGTGTGTGTGTGTGTGTGTGTGTGTGTGTGCAAATACTTAGGTATTTGTTTGTTTGTTTTGTTTTATTTTGTTTTGTTTTGTTTTGTTTTTGTTTTTGTGGATTGGTGTTTTTGTTTTGGGCTTTTGTTTGTTTCTTTTGTTTCTTTTTTTTTTCTTTTTTCTTTTTTTTTCTTTTTTTTTTTTTTTTGCGTATGCGTGTGCATGTGTGTGCGTGTCAAATTCTCTGTCTTCCCATCCTTCTGACTGTCCATCTGTCTTTCTGTTTAAGAAGGTGACAGACTGATCCACACTCAGAATGGATTAAATATGCACCACTGCAAATGACTCGTGCCGGAAAAACGTCCAAAATTATTATAGTATGAACCATTAACCTGGGCATAAACCCCATATTTTGTCATGTTTATGTTCCTCATATCCTACCTTACTTTGGGGTTCTATGTACTATTATATACGCTTAGATCAATTGTAACTTAAACATACTTAGGCTATCTGCAATGCCCCATAAAGCCCCTCTCCCTTAAGGAAAAAGAACAAATAACGAACAAATCAACAAATGTAAACACGCTAAACCTACTCCAAAATGTCAGTTTGTGTGAAAAATGCCATCTATGCACTAGAATTTTGTTTCATTTTTTTCAGATTGCAAATGTCGAAGCCTCTAATTACATTGAACACTTGACGTAATTTTGATTTTTTTTTTTTCTTAGTCTGTTCATAGATAGCAAGAAAAACTTCTATGAACAACTGTGTTGACAGTCTATGTCACTGAGACAAAAAGAAGCTGGGTCATATACATATAATCAGATATTTCTGTGGCTTTCTATTAGGCCAGACCAAAAGTATCCATTCAAAATCAAGTAAGCTATCTTTGGTCTTCACACACACACACACACACACACACACACACACACACACACACACACACACACACACACACACACACCACACACACACACACACACACACACACACACACACACACACACACACACACACACACACACACACACACACACACACACTGCGCGCACTCACACACACTTCACGACACACATGCACACAAATGCACACACACGCACACACACTTACACAAACTCACAGGGGAGACATAGACAAGCATTAGTTTTGTAGTCTATCTGAAATAAATTCTCTTTTCACTGGAAAAGCAGTTTTGAAATGTAATACACAACAGAAACGAATAATAACAATTTTTATCATTGCCAGATTACAACCTTGTCGAGAAAGTAATGAGTTAATCCGAACTCTATACACATAAAAGAAAATACACATTTCTGATCACGACAGGAATGGTCCCAAATTTCATATGGACAGACAGAATCCAGACGAAGCATCAGACATTCAGATTTACAGAGATGTCACGAAAGAAACAGAAAGTGCTAAACAAAATAACGTTAAGTCTGTTGGTAACTTAATCCTATATTTAACATTATCCCAAATAGTTCTTGCCATTATTAAAAGACGTCCTTTCAAATCTATATGACGTCCACCCCTGCCTGTCTTTTTAGACGTCTCAACCTCCTGTCTAACACCAGTTCCCTTCTTCGGCCCCTTAGCCTTTATCATTCTTTATTCCATCCACCATTCCAGCCCTTGTCATTCCATTATGCAATTAATGAAGCAAAAGACTTGAAGTAACATTAAGGTGCAAGCGTTACCCACATTTTGGCTATAACATTAAGGTGCAAGCGTTACCCACATTCTGGCTACAACATTAAGATGCAAGCGTTACCTACATTTTGGCTATAACATTAAGGTGCAAGCGTTACCCACATTTTGGCTATAACATTAAGGTGCAAGCGTTACCTACATTTTGGCTATAACATTAAGGTGCAAGCATTACCCACATTTTGGCTATAACATTAAGGTGCAAACGTTACCCACATTTTGGCTATAACATTAAGGTGCAAGCGTTACCCACATTCTGGCTACAACATTAAGATGCAAGCGTTACCTACATTTTGGCTATAACATTAAGGTGCAAGCGTTACCCACATTTTGGCTATAACATTGAGGTGCAAGCGTTACCCACATTTTGGCTAAACATTAAGGTGCAAGCGTTACCTACATTTTGGCTATAACATTAAGGTGCAAGCGTTACCTACATTTTGGCTATAACATTAAGGTGCAAGCGTTACCCACATTTTGGCTATAACATTAAGGTGCAAGCGTTACCTACATTTTGGCTATAACATTAAGGTGCAAGCGTTACCCACATTTTGGCTATAACATTAAGGTGCAAGCGTTACCTACATTTTGGCTATAACATTAAGGTGCTAGCGTTACCTACATTTTGGCTATAACATTAAGGTGCAAGCGTTACACACATTTTGGCTATAACATCAAGACACATGTGTCACCCACATTCTGGTTATAACATCAAGGTACATGTGTCACCCACATTCTGGTTATAACATCAAGGTACATGTGTCACCCACAATCTGGTTAGAACATCAAGACACATGTGTCACCCACATTCTGTTTTTAACATCAAGGTACATGTGTCACCCACATTCTGGTTATAACATCAAGACACATGTGTCACCCACATTCTGACTTAACACCAAGACACATGTGTCACCCACATTCTGGTTATAACATCAAGACACATGTGTCACCTACATTCTGGTTATAACATCAAGACACATGTGTCACCCACATTCTGGTTATAACATCACGGTACATGTGTCACCCACATTCTGGTTATAACATCAAGGTACATGTGTCACCCACATTCTGGTTATAACATCAAGGTACATGTGTCACCCACATTCTGGTTATAACATCAAGGTACATGTGTCACCCACATTCTGGTTATAACATCAAGACACATATGTCACCACATTCTGGTTATAACACCAGGACACATGTGTCACCCACATTCTGGCTATAACATCAAGACACACGTGTCACCCACATTCTGGTTATAACACCAAGACACATGTGTCACCCACATTCTGGCTATAACACCAAGGTTCATGTGTCACCCACATTCTGGCTATAACATCAGGGTATATGTGTCACCCACATTCTGACTTTAACACCAAGACACATGTGTCACCCACATTCTGGCTATAACATCAAGGTACATGTGTCACCCACATTCTGGTTATAACATCAGGGTATATGTGTCATCCACATTCTGGCTATAACATTAAGGTACATGTGTCACCCACATTCTGGCTACAACATTAAGGTACATGTGTCACCCACATTCTGGTTATAACATCAAGTCACATGTGTCACCCACATTCTGGTTATAACATCAAGTCACATGTGTCACCCACATTCTGGCTATAACATCAAGTCACATGTGTCACCCACATTCTGGCTATAACATTAAGGTACATGTGTCACCCACATTCAGGTTATAACATCAAGTCACATGTGTCACCCACATTCTGGTTATAACATCAAGTCACATGTGTCACCCACATTCTGGTTATAACATCAAGTCACATGTGTCAACCACATTCTGGTTATAACATCAAGTCACATGTGTCACCCACATTCTGGTTATAACATCAAGTCACATGTGTCACCCACATTCTGGTTATAACATCAAGTCACATGTGTCACCCACATTCTGGTTATAACATCAAGTCACATGTGTCACCCACATTCTGGGTATAACATCAAGACACATGTGTCACCCACATTCTGGCTATAACAGCAAGACACATGTGTCACCCATATTCTGACTATAATATTAAGAGCCTCGCAAAGTATACATGAGAGAAAATATACGTGAGAGATGTCAGTGTTTATCTACCGCAGACAGCAAAGAAGCAAGACCCTCCGTTAACACTTCCCAGTTACAGTCATCAGCAGAGCACAGAAAGCTGGCTGTCCTGACCTCTTAAGTGTCAACACAAGCACAACACTGAGTTGTCTTACTTGTTGCTTCTCGTATTCTGTGAAGAGAGAGAGAGAGAGAGAGAGAGAGGGAGGGAGAGAGAGGACAAACAGACATACAAATAGACAGACAGACGGAAAGAGAAACTGAGAGAGAGACAGAGAGAGATGGGGAGACAGACAGACAGATGACAGACAGACAAACAGACAGACAGAAAGAGAGACTGAGAGAGAGACAGAGACAGAGAGAGATGGAGAGACAGACAAACAGACAGATGACAGACAGACAGACAAACAGACAGACAGACAGACAGAGAGACAAAGACAGAGGCAGTGAAATTGGCATCTCCAAAGAAGGGAGAATGAGAGACAGGGGGGAGGGAGAGAGAGGGAGAGAGAGAGAGAGAGAGAGAGAGAACCTCTGAGAGAATCAGATTATTTATTCATAAAGGTCATGGCCCCTCAGAAGGGATGATGGCACAAAAACAACACACCGACACATTCATGCAGACAGTGATTATGTTGTCCAAACATTTCGTGATTTGAACGCCTGTGTAGGTAAATAGCAAAAGGTTTTACGATTTCTTTATTCACTGTTGACATTTATAAAATAAGCTTGAACAAACACAAATTTTCACAGTAGTTTTGGAGTTTAAGTTTTGCTATTACATCCTTTAACTCTCAACATAGTGAACATCTTCCTGTGTTTTTAAACACAATAGACATAGGGGACTACCAACAAGTGATGGTCTGCAATGATAATAGAAAACAAACAATAAATGATGTCCAAAAATGCTAGTTATATTCTTGTTACCATGCCTAACATATTTCTATCAAGATTCGTAGACAGTAAGAATATAATGCAAGTGGTAAAAAACTGAGAGAGAGAAACAGACAGACAGACAGACACAGAGAGAGACAAAGAGAGAGAGACAGACACAGAGAGAGACAGAGAGACAGAAAGAGAAACATGGAGAGAGAGAGTGTGTGTGTGTGTGTGTGTGTGTGTGAGAGAGAGAGAGAGAGAGAGAGAGTGAGAGAGAGAGAAATGTTTGGTTGGTAACTATACTTCGCATGACCAGTTCGTACAACTACAACAAATTAACTTACTGCTGGTTACGTGACAGATGGGAATCAAAACATTTTATGCAAAAAGAAATAAATTGTCTATCTGTGCCTGGCTGACTACATTACAACTCTGAATAATCACAGGTTCTGGGATTGACAGATAACACAATTTGCCCTAAAAATGATGACCGAAACACAACACAGATCTCACTACATATGAAGGAAACTCATTTCTGATGCACAGCATAAATTGTCTCAAATTTCTTATAGAGATGGACAAAAACCAAAACTACATAGCTTCAGACATTCAAATTCACAGAGACATCACGCCAAGACCAGCACATCATCATCATCATCATCATCAGGTGCCTTGCTGCATGGCGTTGGCGATTATGGACTTCCATCTGTCTCTATCACTTGTTGCCTCAAACATCTCTTCCACCCTCCTTGTCCCCAGCCACTCTGCAAGTCCCTCTATACAGAACAGCAACTCTATTCAGAAGACAAATTGTAGAGTCGATCCTTTAGTTGACGTTTATCCGCTTAGACCTTGGTGTCACCAGAGTTTTAGGTCAACAATGACGTCCACCCTGTATTCCCCTTAACTTTTTCAACCCCAACTCCCTTCCAGCTCTAATCTCCTTCACCTCATTATCCTCACACCCTTCATTCCAGCCATCATTTCAGTCCCCAGCTGCCTCATAATGCAATTAATGAAGTAAAGGCCGCGACACGCTTCATGCCACATCAAGGCACGTGCGTCGCCCATACTCCAGCCAATCACAGTGCCTGTAATAGGAGCACGTCCTAGCTAATCACAGTAGTTGTAATAAAGGCAGGAAGGAGGCCAGCTGACCTTGCTTCTGATGTGGAAAGGCCGGCTGCACGCTTCACTAGTTCCCTTTGATCTGCAGGCAGGCCAAGAAAGCTTTCACTACTTCCTTCCTCACTGGCCAGCCGAGACAGTTGAGGGGTGGGGGGTGGAACAACAGAGAAAATGAGGGGAAGAAGGAGAGTTGGAATATTGCAAGAGGCAGACAGACAGACAGAGACAGAGAGAGAGGGAGAGAGAGAGACAGACAGAAAGAGACAGAGAGAGAAAGTTAATTGTTTTTCTCAGATTTCGTAGTCACTGACACTATAAAGAGAAGGAAGAGAGTTGGAATACCGAGAGAGAGAGAGAGAGAAAGAGTTAATCGTTTTTCTTGGAGTTCTTAGTCACTGACGCTATAAAGGGAAGGAAGAGAGTTGGAATATTGAGAGAGAGAGAGAGAGTTAATTGTTTTTCTCAGAGTTCTTAGTCACTGACACTGTCTTTTCAGTTTGCCAGTATAGTGTGATGTGGTCCATACAAGTACAATAGTAATAGTAGTGGTGGTAATAGTACATGTAGTAGGTGCTGTGGTTCAATTGGTAGTAGAAGAAGGAAAATGAACTGTTGTGGCAGGTAGTAATTGTAGCAGTATTAGTAGTAATTGTATCAAAAGAAAAAGAAGAAAGTGCCCCAGTATCAATAATAGCAGTAATAATTCCAAGTTAGCCTATTTGATTTATCCACATATCTCCCAAATGAACCATCAAAAGGTATCTTTTCTCACAGATCATGTATAGATATTTTTTGTACATTTTGGTCATATATCTAGCTCGACAAATGCCTATCAATTAACATCACGAAGAGAGATCTTGAATGTTATATAGAACCAATACTGTTGTACGGTTGTGAGGCGTGGACAGTCAACAAGCAAAGCCAGAACAAGATTGAGGCAGCCGAGATGTGGTTTCTAACAAGAATGTTGAGAGTTCCATGGACAGCAAAGAAAACAAATGAGACAGTCTTGATGGAGGCAGACACAAGAAGATCATTCATAAGGAAGATAAGGAAAAGACTGGCAACATTTATAGGCCATTTTATGAGGAAAGGGGAATGGAGCACCTGGTCACAACAGAAAGCTGGAGGGAAAGAGAGCACCAGGTAGACCCGGGGAGAAGATACTAGACGGACTCGCAGAGGGGCTGGGGACAAAGAGGGTGGAAGAGATGCTTGAGGCAATCAGAGATAGAGACAGATGGAAGTCCACGATGGCCAACGCCATGCGGCAAGGTACCTGATGATGATGATGATGATCTAGCTCGAAGATGTGTATGTCAGTGAGAGTGAACTTGATCCAGTTTTGTGGCGGCATAAAGCGTCTAATACCACTGAAACAGAGTGCTTGCTTACTTGTAAGTGAAAAACAACTCTAAACCGTTGTCACCAGAAATGCCACAGAGTGACTTGCCTTGCACTCAGACAATATGATGGTGTTTGGTGTACATTGTTGCTGTGAACACCAAGGAAGGAAACAAACTGTTTGCATGGTTACCATCAGCTTTCCTTTTCCCAACTTTTGAATGTCTGGAACTCAGAACGGAGTATAGTACTGTTGTCACATTACATGACACTCTTTATTCTCCTCTCTACGCGTTTTAGTTGAAACTAGTAGTAGTAGTAGTAGTAGTAGTGTTATTATTATTATCATTATTGTTATTCAAGCTTTCAAAAGAAGACTCAAAACACATTTGTTTTTCTGCAGGCATTTTAAATAGTATCCCCCCCCCCCCCCTTTTTTTTGTTTTTTGTTTTTTTGTTTTGTTTTGTTTTGTTTGTGATTGAAAAATGATGTTATTGGTATGTGAGTGAGATTATCTATGTAACAGCGCAGTGAGTAGAACTGAGAATAGCGCTATACAAAAGCTATTTATCATTATTATTATTATTTATTATTATTATTATTATATTATTATATTATTATTATTA
>JAPXFY010000020.1:7010068-7017568 GCA_030674185.1 Monoplex corrugatus
AAAAGCTTAACCCTTTCACTCCCACACCCTATCCACCAGTTGCAAAAGCTTAACTCTTTCACTCCCACACCCTATCCACCAGCTGCAAAAGCTTAACCCTTTCACTCCCACACCCTATCCACCAGCTGCAAAAACTTAACTCACTCCCACACCCTATCCACCAGCTGCAAAAACTTAACTCACTCCCGCACCCTATCCACCAGCTGCAAAAATTTAACCCTTTCACTCCCTCACAGTTTTTGTTCTGCTGTCATGGCTGACAGCGCAGGATTTTGCGGATAGGGTGAGAGAGTCAAAGGGTTAATGAAAACCAAAGGACAAGTGACCATTCATCATTGCCTTCTGATTTGTTTCTCCCTATTCCACAAATGCTTATCAATTAACATCAGGAAGAGAGTTCTTGAATGTTATATAGAACCGATAATGTTATACGGTTGTGAGGCGTGGACAGTCAACAAACAAAGCCAGAGCAGGATTGAGGCAGCCGAGATGTGGTTTCTAAGAAGAATGTTAAGAGTTCCATGGACAGCAAATAAAACAAACGAGACAGTCTTGATGGAGGCAGACACAGAAGATCATTCATAAGGAAGATTAGGAAAAGACAGGCAACATTTATAGGCTATTTTATGAGGAAAGGGGAATTGGAGCACCTGGTCATGACAGGAAAGCTGGAGGGAAAGAGAGCACCAGATAGACCCAGGAAGAAAATATTGGACGGACTTGCAGAGTGGCTGAAGACAAAGAGGGTGGAAGAGGTGCTCGAGGCAACAAGGGATAGAAACAGATGGAAGTCCATGATCGCCAATGCCATGTGGCAAGGCACTTGATGATGATGATTCCAACTCCGAGTTTATTAAATCAAATAAACAATGGCATGGCTTTTGACACACACGCCAGTGACAGCTACAACAAGCCTAACTCATACCATTTTCCTGAGTTTGTGTCCAGTAGAGGCCTTATCATAATACACCACCAGCCGAAGTGTCTGCAGGACAACAAACATTGGCTACTCTTCAATGGATAAAAGCGCATATGGACAAGCACTTGATCGGTTTCATCCGGAGCTCGTACTCAACTCAGATACCAGTGCAGGTCGCCATCAATTTTTTGTTCGCCATCTATGTGGTCAGCCACATCTGACGGTGACTGTGGACGGTGACTGTGCCAGATCTTGCTACTATCATCTCCATCGTATAAGCCTGATCAGGAAGTATCTCTCTGTCGAAACAACTGCAAAACTCGTTCTCTCCTTCATAATGTCTCGCATTGACTATTGCAATTCACTCCTGTCTGGTCTTCCTGCCTCCACCATTCACATCCTACAGCGCATTCAAAACAATGCTGTACGCCTTGTACTCAAAAAGAAAAAAGCTGACCACATATCTCCTCTCCTGGCACAACTTCACTGGCTCCCTGTATCAAAGCGCATACAGTACAAACTAGACACCATGTGCTACAAAAGCCTCAATAACGCAGCCCCCGATTACCTGTCGAGCCTACTTGAGATCTATGTTCCCTCACGTACACTCCGCTCTGCCTCCGATCCTCTGACTTTTCGCTTTCCACGCACTAAGCTCAATACCTATGGTCCACGAGCCTTCTCTGTTTCTGGTCCACTCTCCTGGAACAAACTTCCTCTCTCAGTCCGTCAGCAACCTACTTTTGTCTCCTTCAGTCCGCTCTCAAAACTCACCTTTTCTCCTCTGCATAAAATCCTAACCTCACTCAACCCCCCTCTGCAGCCTGTCTCCGCTCGGATGGGAATCACATTGTTTTGATATATAATTGTATATGATTTGCTCTCTATAATTTTCCATTGGTTTTATTCTTGCTTTTATTGCTTTTATTCTTTCTCCCCATTTATAGCCATGCGCGCGCGTGTGTGTGTGTGTGTGTGTGTGTGTGTGTGTGTGTGTGTGTGTGTGTGTGTGTGTGCGTGTGTGGTGTGTGTGTGTGCGTGCGTGCGTGCGTGCGTGTGTGTCTGTTTCAGCGCTTAGATTTGATTTTATCAAGATTTTGCGCTATATAAATATTGTAATTATTATTAAATATTGTAATTATTATTTTGTTGTTGTTGTTGTTGTTGTTGTTGTTGTGTTGTTGTTTGTTGTTGTTGTTTGTGTGTGAGAGACGATCGGTTCATTGTGGATGGGACGACATCGGCGCTTGCGTGATGGTTGCGCTTGCGGTTCTCGTCACACCCGAATCCGTGACCCCGATGAGCGTTGTTCTCGCCAGGGTCACGCCTTCTTTGGGTAACGTGTGAGGCAGTCCAGTCTCCAGCTATTCTCCCCGAACAGTTGACACCGCCTGTGCTCGGTGGCCGGGCATCTCTGGAGCCAGTGTGCCAGGTCTTGGTCCTCCTCTTTGCACATGGGACACACTGGATCCGTTGTTTGGTCAATTCTATTTTTACAGGCCCGCAGCTAAGGTTGAAGTCTTTTCATTTGGGCGCAAGCGCTGCTATACGAGATAGGTTGCCCTGGGCCCAGGGTGATCGTTGCCTGTTGTTGTTGTTGTTGTTGTTGTTGTTGTTGTTGTTGTTGTTGTTGTTGTTGTTGTTGTTGTTGCTCTTCTTTTCTTCTTCTTCTTCTTCTTCTTCTTCTTCTCCTTCTCCTCCTCCTCCTTTTTGTTGTTGTTGTTGTTCTTGTTCTTGTTCTTGTGTTCTTGTTCTTGTTCTTGTTGTTCCTGTTGCTTTCAGTTCCTGATGGCTGCCATGGATCTTGGTGGTCAGCTAAGTTGTAGTCGTTCATGTCTCCTGTCGCTCTGTTTGATACATGCAACATCGCTGCAATGTTATGTTCAGTTATCTGGTCTCCCTGACCACTGGGTTAGGCTGGCAAAGGTGTGAGTTTGAACTGGCGGTTCATATGGGCCAGGGCAGGTGAGAAGAGAATAGAAACCGTCAGCACTTATCATGAAGGCCAGAAGTGTTGGTTCATCATCATTATCATCATCAGGTGCCTTGCCACATGGCGTTGGCGATCATGGCCTTCCATCTGTTTCTAATTCTTGTTGCCTCGAGCACCTCTTCCACCCTCTTTGTCCTCAACCACTCTGCAAGTCCGTCCAATATCTTCTCCCTGGGTCTAACTGTGCTCTCTTTCCCTCCAGCTTTCCCGTTGTGACCAGATGCTCCAATTCCCCTTTCCTCATAAAATGGCCTATAAATGTTGCCTGTCTTTTCCTAATCTTCTTTATGAAACTTCTTGTATCTGCCTCCATCAAGACTGTTTCGTTTGTTTTCTTTACTGTCCATGGAACTCTCAACATTCTTCTTAGAAACCACATTTCGGCTGCCTCAATCTTGTTCTGGCTTTACTTGTTGACTGTCCACTCCTCGCAACCATACAACAGTATTGGTTCTATATAACATTCAAGAACTCTCTTCCTGATGTTAATTGATAGGCATTTGTTGTTAAGAATGCTTTTCATCTTCTTGAATGCTGTTTTGGCTTGTCCGATTCTGCTGGCTATTTCTGATGTGCATCTGCCGTCTGGTGAAATGATCGTTCCCAGGTATTTAATTAAACTTATCAACCTGTCTCAAGGTTGTGCCGTTTGCTGTTATTTTGCATGAGGGGATTTCATGTTTTTTACTGATCACCATGTGTTGGTTACCATTCGCAAAATCACAATTGGAGTTATTGGGAGTTATTCCATGAGGGATTCACCTTGCTCGGAGAACTCCATATGCGCTCCACCCAATCCGCCAGCAATTATCTGACTGAATCCTGAGCCTGCACAAAACCCTATGCATGCACTGGCAAGGTCTTAAAAAATAACAAATCCTCAGCAATAACCAGTGGCCGTCCCACACGGAGGCTGAGGCGTATACTGGAGTGGGATATCAGCACACTGAACTTTAGTATTACCTTCTTACCTTGAGTTAGTGGTTCGTGTTGCAGAGCACATGTACTTGTGTTTTATTGTTCAGTCGGAAGTCAAGTATGCTGTGTACCACCATCAAACCCCCACCCCTTCTTTTTTTTCTTTTTTTTTTTCTTTCTTTCAAAGGATTTCATTCCTTACACAGTAAATCATTTACAATCCATCTCTCTCCCTCTCTCTCTCTCTCTCTCTCTCTCTCTCTCTCTCTCTCTCTCTCTCTCTCTCTCTCTCTCTCCTCCCTCTCTCTTTCTCTTTCTCTCTCTCTCACACACTCTCTGTCTGTCTGTCTGTCTGTCTCTCTCTCTCTCTCTCTCTCTCTCTCTCTCTCTCTCACTCTCTCTCTCTCTCTGTCTGTCTCTCGCTTTCTCTCTCGCTCTCTCTCTCTTGCTCTCTCTCTCTCTCTCTGTCACTCTCTCTCTCTCCCTCCCTCCCTCCTCTCTCTTTCTCTTTCTCTCTCTCTTTTACTCACACTGTCTGTCTGTCTCTGTCTCTCTCTCTCACTCTCTCTCTCTCTCTGTCTGTCTCTGTCTCTGTCTCTTTCTTTCTTTCTCTCTCTCTCTCTCTCTCTCTGTCACGCACATACACAAAAAGACTTAAGGTGATAATTACAAGATTTGTCTGGTTGCTTGCTTGCTTGCTTGCTTGCTTGCTTGCTTGTTTGCTTGCTTGCTTGCTTACTTGCTTCCTTGCTTGCTTGCTTGCTTGCTTGGTTATCATATCCATATCCAGGGGCAAACGGCTGTCAGGTCAGCGTAAGGTATCAGAGAATGCGCTGGAGACTGCAACAGACATAGGAAAAGCAAACACATAGCGCATGGTAAAAACAGGTGGAAACAGTACAGACAGAAGTATCTTGCCTCTGCCCTAATACTCCACTGCTGTCCTTCCATTCCATTCGGAGATTTCATTGACTTCTGACCTGTGGTGCTTAGCTACTCGAGGCTAACGTGTGATGCCAAACACGTCCTACTGGCGAGACTCTTGTCTGGAACAGAGGATTAGATTACGACAAACAAGATGGTCAAACCATGTTCATCATCCTTTGTTTTTTTCCTGAGCCGCCACACAAACCAGGCCAGCTGTCAGTATGACATCAAAAAGTTCGGAGTTTGTTCAAGAGGGGTTCATTGCACTTGGACAACTACATATGCGCTTCGCCAGAATTTTCCAGCAATTATCTGGCAGGATCCCTGAGTGCTAACAAAGTCTTGAAATGGAGATGGAGGAGAAGTTTTCAGTTTCAGTTTCAATTTCTCAAGATGACGTCTCCGCGCTCGGAATGAATTCCATATGCACTAACGTGTGATGGCGAAGATCCAGAATGATCACAGCACAAGCCTTAAGCCTGCATATAAACCTACGAGCTGGCCAGGTTCTGAAGTCCTACCTAGATAGTTCCATAACTCTGGGGTCGTAGGGGAGTGAGGTGGCAGAGACCTCAACTTTTTCCGGGGCCAGCACCACCAGGGCGGCGCCCATCCCCTCTCCCTCGCTTCAGATTCATATTCATATTCACATTTTTTTAACCAGGACTTCAGAAAGGCAAGAAGGCTAGTTTTTCTTTAAGGGGTAGGACCTGGGAACTCAACGTATCTCTCCAATGTTTTATACCAAGGCAATCGGGCAGTGCCCTGCTCTTCACGATTTTCAACTGCCGTGCGATCTTTAGCGTGCGCAGCCAGAAGGCACACGGGTCCGTCTCGTTTTTCGTCCCCTTCCGAAAGACTAGACGTTCAGTCAGGACGAGAAAGAAATGACCATGGAACACCAAGCTGACGCCATCAAAATGATAGGATTAAGAATAGAAAAGAACAGATCAATGTTGATGTTGCAAACTGGGACTGAACTCAAGACATCGATTTATAGCCCACGCCCCTATCAACAGGGGCAGCCAGTCTTCACAACATTCGTTCACTTGTAACGTGCAAGTTTGTGCATTAATGAACTAGAAAATTGTAACATTCATTCACTTGTAACGTGCAAGTTTGTGCATTAATGAACTAGAAAATTTTAACATTCATTTACTCGTAACGTGCAAATTTGTGCACTAATGAACTAGAAAATTTGAACATTCATTCATTTGTAACGTGCAAGTTTGTGCGCTAATGAACTAGAAAATTGTATTTTTCATTCACTTGTAACGTGCAATTTTGTGCACTAATGAAGTAGAAATTTTTAACATTCATTCACTTGTAACGTGCAATTTTGTGCACTAATGAACTAGAATATTTTAACATCATTCACTTGAAACATGCAACTTTGTGCACTAATGAACTAGAAAAACAAATTAAGGATCATCGCACTCAGGGAGGTTACCTTTGTACTTACCTTTCTTCGTCCCATTTTCTACGCCACCTTAATGGCCACAGAAGCTGGCACAATTTGTTTACAATGCGATGATGATGATGTCGATGATGATGATAATCATGATGCTCTGGAGTTCCATCTAGGATTGAGACTGTGTGACAGGGTTGTACTCTACGCTTACTATCATAATATATCCTGACGTCAACCAGGCCCGAGAGATACAGACACCTACAGTGTTGATCAGAAGATTTGAACCACACCCTCAATGATGCATCCATGAAGTGGATGAAACTCTGCTGTGTGGTCCCAGTCTTCCCAATGAGCCCATAGCACGCCCAACTCTGGGTAGGAGCCGGTTAGAGCCGAAAACTCCCACAATGATTTTTGAATGGACTAATGGGGATTCGAACCCACAACCTTCCAGTCGGTAGTCCGTTGCATTAACCACTACACCACGGAGACTGGTCATGAACTAGAAAATTGTTCGATACCTCTGAGACATCCTTGAGAACCGCTCCAGAATATGCTGAAAATATGATCCAAATTTGGCAAACGAAAATGATTGATTATCAGCGAAACGTCTCATCAAAGAATTCTGCATTTTGGATCACAGTGACAAATTATGGATTAATCATCATCATCAGGTGCCTTGCCGCATGGCGTTGGCGATCATGGACTTCCATCTGTCTCTATCTCTTGTTGCCTCAAGCGTCTCTTCCATCCTCCTTGTCTTCAGCCACTCTGCAAGTCCGTCTAGTATCTTCTCCTTGGGTCTACCTGGTGCTCTCTTTCCATACAGCTTTCCTGTTGTGTCAAGGTGTTCCAATTCCCCTTTCCTCATAAAATGGCCTATAAATGTTGCCTGTCTTTTCCTAATCTTCCTTATGAATGATCTTCTTGTGTCTGCCTCCATCAAAACTGTCTCGTTTGTTTTCTTTGCTGTCCTTGGATCGTTCATTATTTATTAATCATTGAAATTCGGGCGGCTCTCCCTAGGGAGTGTGCATAGCTGCCACAGTATGACGCCACCTTTTTTCTGTGCACGTACATTTCTTTTTACCCATAGAATTTTACCAATAACAAGTCCTTTGTTGCCGTGGGGTCTTAAACGTGCGCTGAGTGCAAGCTACACTCGGGATCTGAGTTTATCGTCTCTACTGAAAGACTAGAGCCCTGACTTCTCTTTAACATGAAGTGGACAGAGCGGAGATAGAGACAGACAGACAGACAGAGACAGAGACAGACAGACAGAGAGACACACAGAGAGAGAAACAGAGACAGAGACAGAGAAAGAGACAGAGA
>JAPXFY010000020.1:7045068-7052568 GCA_030674185.1 Monoplex corrugatus
TCTCTGTCGGGAATAGAACATACAGACTGACACATTGGACATTCTTGTCTCTGTCGGGAGTAGAACATACAGACTGACACATTGGACATTCTTGTCTCTGTCGGGAATAGAACATACAGACTGACACATTGGACATTCTTGTCTCTGTCGGGAATAGAACATACAGACTGACACATTGGACATTCTTGTCTCTGTCGGGAGTAGAACATACAGACTGACACATTGGACATTCTTGTCTCTGTCGGGAATAGAACATACAGACTAACACATTGGACATTCTTGTCTCTGTCGGGAATAGAACAACAGACTGACACATTGGACATTCTTGTCTCTGTCGGGAGTAGAACATACAGACTGACACATTGGACATTCTTGTCTCTGTCGGGATAGAACATACAGACTAACACATTGGACATTCTTGTCTCTGTCGGGAATAGAACATACAGACTGAACACATTGGACATTCTTGTCTCTGTCGGGAATAGAACATACAGACTGACACATTGGACATTCTTGTCTCTGTCGGGAATAGAACATACAGACTGACACATTGGACATTCTTGTCTCTGTCGGGAGCAGAACATACAGACTGACACATTGGACATTCTTGTCTCTGTCGGGAATAGAACATACAGACTGACACATTGGACATTCTTGTCTCTGTCGGGAATAGAACATACAGACTGACACATTGGACATTCTTGTCTCTGTCGGGATAGAACATACAGACTAACACATTGGACATTCTTGTCTCTGTCGGGAATAGAACATACAGACTGACACATTGGAAATTCTTGTCTCTGTCGGGAGTAGAACATACAGACTATAACACATTGGACATTCTTGTCTCTGTCGGGAATAGAACATACAGACTGACACATTGGAAATTCTTGTCTCTGTCGGGAGCAGAACATACAGACTGACACATTGGACATTCTTGTCTCTGTCGGGAGTAGAACATACAGACTAACACATTGGACATTCTTGTCTCTGTCGGGAGTAGAACATACAGACTGACACATTGGACATTCTTGTCTCTGTCGGGAGTAGAACATACAGACTGACACATTGGACAGTCGTGTCTCTGTCGGGATAGAACATACAGACTGACACATTGGAATTCGTGTCTCTGTCGGGAGTAGAACATACAGACTAACACATTGGACATTCTTGTCTCTGTCGGGATAGAACATACAGACTGACACATTGGACATTCTTGTCTCTGTCGGGATAGAACATACAGACTGACACATTGGACATTCTTGTCTCTGTCGGGAGTAGAACATACAGACTGACACATTGGACAGTCGTGTCTCTGTCGGGAGTAGAACATACAGACTGACACATTGGACATTCTTGTCTCTGTCGGGAGTAGAACATACAGACTGACACATTGGACATTCTTGTCTCTGTCGGGAGTAGAACATACAGACTGACACATTGGACATTCTTGTCTCTGTCGGGAGTAGAACATACAGACTGACACATTGGACAGTCTTGTCTCTGTCGGGAGTAGAACATACAGACTGACACATTGGACATTCTTGTCTCTGTCGGGAATAGAACATACAGACTGACACATTGGACATTCTTGTCTCTGTCGGGAGCAGAACATACAGACTGACACATTGGACATTCTTGTCTCTGTCGGGAGCAGAACATACAGACTACACATTGGACATTCTTGTCTCTGTCGGGAGAGAACATACAGACTACATTGGACATTCTTGTCTTGTCGGGAGTGAACTACAGACATCAATTGACTTCTTGTCCTGTCGGAGAAGAATACAGACTAACACATTGGACATCTTGTCTCTGTCGGAGTAGAACATACAGACTACACATTGGACATTCTTGTCTCTGCGGAGTAGAACATACAGCAACACATTGACATTCTTGTCTCTGTCGGGAGTAGAACATACAGAAAACATTGGACATTCTTGTCTCTGTCGGAGTAGAACATACAGAAAACATTGGACATCTGTCTCTGTCGGAGTAGAACATACAGATAACATATTGGACATTCTTGTCTCTGTGGGAGACATACAGACTACACATGGACATTCTTGTCTCTGTCGGATAGAACATACAGACTAACACATTGGACATTCTTGTCTCGTCGGGAGTAGAAATACAGATGACACATTGGACATTCTGCTCTGTCGGGAGTAGAACATACAGACTGACACATTGGACATTTTGTCTCTGTCGGGAGTAGAACATACAGACTAACATTGGACATTCGTGTCTCTGTCGGGAGTAGAACTTACAGACTAACACATTGGACATCTGTCTCTGTCGGGAGTAGAACATACAGACTACACATTGGACATTCTGTCTCTGTCGGGATAGAACATACAGAACATTGGACATTCTTGTCTCTGTCGGGAGTAGAACATACAGACTAACACATTGGACATTCTTGTCTCTGTCGGAGTAGAACATAGACTAAACATTGGACATTCTGTCTCTTGGGAGTAGAACAAACAGACTAACATTGGACATTTTGTCTCTGCGAGAGTTAGAACAAGAACTTGGACATTTTGTCTCTGAAAGTAGAACATACAGAATATACCATTGGACATTTTGTCTCTGTGAGTAGAACATACAGATAACATGACTTTACTTGTCCTGTCAGAGTAGAACAACAGTGATACAACATTGTTCACTTCTTGTCTCTGTGGAAGTAGAACATACAACAGAAATTGGACATTCTGTGTTCTCTGTTTGCCGGAATAGAAACATACAGGACTACACATAGGAATTCTTTCTTGTCGAGAGTAGAACATAACAGACGTACACATTGACATGTTCTTCTCTGTCGGAAGTAGAAATACAGAACAATTGACATCTGTTCTCTGTCGGAGTAGAACATAACAGACTAACAAATTGGACATTCTTGTCTCTGTCGGGTGAAATATAGATAAACAGGTATCATTCGTGTCTCTTTTGGTGAGTGATAACAAAGATAACAATTGGACATTCTTGTTCTGTCGGGAATAGAACTTTAGATAAAATTGGATAGTTTCTTTTCCTCGGAGTGAAATAAGAGATGACACATGTGACTTCTTGTCTTGTCCGGGAAGTAAATAAAGATAAAAGTTGGACATTCTTTCTCTTTCGCCGGAAGAACATAAGACTAAAATGGACTTCTTGTACTCTGTCTGAGTAGAACATAAGAGTACTACATGGATTACTTTGCTCTTCGAGAGTAGATAAAGAGTATGAAACATGGTACATTTTGCCTGGGAAGTAGAACATACAGACTACATTGTACTTCTTGTCTCTGTCGTGATAAACACGACTATACATGGACTTTCTTGTTGCTGATAGGTTTAGAATACAGTATGCACATTGGACTTCTTGTCTCTGGGAGTAGAAATACAGACACATTGGACATTCTTGTTCTCTGTCGGGAGTAGAAATACAGACTACATTGGAACATTCTTCTTTTGCCGAGAGTAGAACAGATAGCATAACGATTGGACATTCTTGTCTCTGTCGGAAGTTAGAACATACAGAAAGATTGGACATCTGTCTCTGTTCGGAAGTAGAACATACAGATAAAACATTGGACATCGTGTCTCTGTTGGGCTAGAAATTAGATAAAACAATTGGACATTCTGTTTCTTGTCCGGAAGTTTGAACATACAGATGACACATTGGATTTTTCTTGTCTCTGTCGGGAGTAGAACATACAGACTGAACATTGGACATTCTTGCTCTGTGTGCCTAGAACATTCAGACTAAAACTAGTGGACATTCTGTTCTCTTGTCGGAAAGTTGTAACATACAGACTGACACTTGGACATTTTGTCTCTGTCGGCTGAAACATATCAGACTAACACATTGGACATCGTGTCTCTGTCGGGAAGTAGAACATACAGATATACCATTGGTACATTCTTGTCTGTTGTCGGGTAAGAGGATACATACGATATACATTTGCGACATTCTGTCTCTGTCGGGAGTAGAACATACAGACTACACATTGGACATTCTTGTCTCTGTCGGGAGTAGAACATACAGACTAACACATTGGACATTGTTGTCTCTGTCGGGAGTAGAACATAAGACTAAAATTGGACATTCTGTCTCTGTCGGGAGGAACATACAGACTAACACATTGGACATTTTGTCTCTGGAAGTAGAACATACTGTAAACATTGGACATCTTGTCTCTGTCGAAGTAGAAATACAGATAACATCTGTTCATTTTGCCTGTAAAGTAGAACATAAGAGATATACATACTTACATTTTGCCTGAAGTAAGATAAACAGACTAACACATTACGTTTTTTTGTCGTGAAAGTAAATACAGACTAAAAGAAGTAGGTACATATCTTTCACTTTTGCCTGAAAGTAGAAATAAAGGATAACACATTGACACTTGTCTTGTCCATGAAATACAGATAAAAAGATTGACATCTTGTTCACTTGCCGGGAATAGAACAATCAGACTAAAACATTGACATTCGTTTCTCTGTCGGAGTAGAACAACAGACTAACACATTGGACATTTCTAGTCTCTGCGGGAAGTATACATAACAGACAACACATTGGACATTTTTCTCTGTCGGGAGTTAGAACATACAGACTAAACATTGGACATTCTTGTCTCTGTCGGAGAGAACATACTAGACTAAAAACATTGGACATTCTTGTCTCTGTCGGAAGTTGAACATACAGACTAAAATTGGCATTCTTCTTCTGCGGGAGTAGATACATACAGACTGACATACTGGACATTTTCTCTGTCGGAGCTGAACATAGATAAAAATTGGACATTCTGTTCTTGTCGGAAAGTAGAACATAAAGACTACACATTGGACATTTTGCTCTTCGGGAGTAGTAGAACATACAGACTAATAACAATAGGACATTTTTACTGTCGGAGAAACTATGATAACACATAGGACATTCTTGTCTCTGTGGTTGTAGAAAGTTTAGATAACACATTGGCATTCTTGTCCTAAGTGGGATAAAAGAACATACTGACTTAAAAACATTGGACATCTTGTTTCTGTCGGGAGTAGAACATACGATAAAATTGGACATTCTTGTACTCTGCCGGAGAGAACATACGACTAAACATTGGACGTTCTTTCTTTTGTCGAAAGTTAGAACATACAGATGACCATTGACTTTTACTCTTCCGTGAGTAGATAATACAGCAACACATTGGGCATCGTGTTCTGTCGGAGTAGAAAACGATGAACATATTTGGACATTCTTGTCTCTGTCGGGTATAGAACATACAGACTGACACATTGGACTTCTTTCCTGTCTGGAGTAAACATAAGGACATACTGTTGACATTTCCTGTATTTGTACGGGAGAGAACATACAGACATACATTTACATTTTGCTTGTGGAGTAGAACATACAGTGAACACATGGACATTCTTGTCTCTGATCGGGAGATAGAACATAAGAACTGACTACTTTTGGACATTCTTGTCTCTGTCGGGAGTGAAACAATAACTGGACTTTGTTCTTCATTACGACGACATCTTTTGCCTCGAAGTTTTAAGTAAAGAGTAGTGTGGATGCGTGTTTACTTTTGCCTGAAAGTTTTAGATAAAAAGAAGTATGCATACGTGTTTACTTTTGCCTGAAAGTTTTAGATAAAGAGTAGTGTGGATGCGTGTTTACTTTTGCCTGAAAGTTTTAGATAAAAAGAAGTATGCATACGTGTTTACTTTTGCCTGAAAGTTTTAGATAAAGAGTAGTGTGCATACGTGTTTACTTTTGCCTGAAAGTTTTAGATAAAGAGTAGTGAGCATGCGTGTTTACTTTTGCCTGAAAGTTCTAGATAAAGAGTAGTGAGCATGCGTGTTTACTTTTGCCTGAAAGTTTTAGATAAAGAGTAGTGTGCATGCATGTTTACTTTTGCCTGAAAGTTTTAGATAAAAAGAAGTATGCATACGTGTTTACTTTTGCCTGAAAGTTTTAGATAAAGAGTAGTGTGCATACGTGTTTACTTTTGCCTGAAAGTTTTAGATAAAGAGTAGTGTGCATACGTGTTTACTTTTGCCTGAAAGTTTTAGATAAAGAGTAGTGTGCATACGTGTTTACTTTTGCCTGAAAGTTTTAGATAAAGAGTAGTGTGCATACGTGTTTACTTTTGCCTGAAAGTTTTAGATAAAAAGAAGTATGCATACGTGTTTACTTTTGCCTGAAAGTTTTAGATAAAGAGTAGTGTGCATACGTGTTTACTTTTGCCTGAAAGTTTTAGATAAAGAGTAGTGAGCATGCGTGTTTACTTTTGCCTGAAAGTTCTAGATAAAGAGTAGTGTGCATGCGTGTTTACTTTTGCCTGAAAGTTTTAGATAAAGAGTAGTGTGCATACGTGTTTACTTTTGCCTGAAAGTTTTAGATAAAGAGTAGTGTGCATACGTGCTTACTTTTGCCTGAAAGTTTTAGATAAAGAGTAGTATGCATACGTGTTTACTTTTGCCTGAAAGTTTTAGATAAAGAGTAGTGTGCATACGTGTTTACTTTTGCCTGAAAGTTTTAGATAAAGAGTAGTGAGCATACGTGTTTACTTTTGCCTGAAAGTTCTAGATAAAGAGTAGTGTGCATACGTGTTTACTTTTGCCTGAAAGTTTTAGATAAAGAGTAGTGTGCATACGTGTTTACTTTTGCCTGAAAGTTTTAGATAAAGAGTAGTGAGCATACGTGTTTACTTTTGCCTGAAAGTTCTAGATAAAGAGTAGTGTGCATACGTGTTTACTTTTGCCTGAAAGTTTTAGATAAAGAGTAGTGAGCATGCGTGTTTACTTTTGCCTGAAAGTTTTAGATAAAGAGTAGTGTGCATGCGTGTTTACTTTTGCCTGAAAGTTTTAGATAAAGAGTAGTGTGCATACGTGTTTACTTTTGCCTGAAAGTTTTAGATAAAGAGTAGTGTGCATGCGTGTTTACTTTTGCCTGAAAGTTTTAGATAAAGAGTAGTGTGCATGCGTGTTTACTTTTGCCTGAAAGTTTTAGATAAAGAGTAGTGAGCATGCGTGTTTACTTTTGCCTGAAAGTTTTAGATAAAGAGTAGTGTGCATACGTGTTTACTTTTGCCTGAAAGTTTTAGATAAAGAGTAGTGTGCATGCGTGTTTACTTTTGCCTGAAAGTTTTAGATAAAGAGTAGTGTGCATGCGTGTTTACTTTTGCCTGAAAGTTTTAGATAAAGAGTAGTGTGCATGCGTGTTTACTTTTGCCTGAAAGTTTTAGATAAAGAGTAGTGAGCATGCGTGTTTACTTTTGCCTGAAAGTTTTAGATAAAGAGTAGTGTGCATACGTGTTTACTTTTGCCTGAAAGTTTTAGATAAAGAGTAGTGAGCATGCGTGTTTACTTTTGCCTGAAAGTTTTAGATAAAGAGTAGTGAGCATACGTGTTTACTTTTGCCTGAAAGTTTTAGATAAAGAGTAGTGTGCATACGTGTTTATTTTTGCCTGAAAGTTTTAGATAAAGAGTAGTGAGCATGCGTGTTTACTATTGCCTGAAA
>JAPXFY010000020.1:7057568-7067568 GCA_030674185.1 Monoplex corrugatus
GGTCTGCGTTTCTCGACCGCAACAGTGTGGACTCCTCGGATCGTTCAGACCATCGGCAAGATCGTACGGATTATCGACAAGATCGTACGGATTATCGACAAGATCGTTCGGATTATCGACAAGATCGTTCGGATTATCGTCAGGAGCGTACAGATCACCGGTCCTTGGATAGTTCGGACCTCCACCACAAGGATCTGCAGGTCATGTGTGAGACCAAGGTGAAGGTCAGGGAGAATGGCGAGAACGAAGTTCTGCGTCACGTGAGGCGAGGCGGGGGAGGGGGCAGCGGGACAAGTGGGGAAGGGGAGGAGTGTCATCCAGAAGGGAGCGCTTTCTGCCCCGGGAGTGCCAGCGGCTGATGAAAGGATCCTCGTCCGTCGTCAAGCCGCCGGAAGTGACGTGGCACGAGATCGGCAAGTCCTTGGACCACATCCTGTTCTGGATCTTTTTCATCATCACCAACACCATCACCACCATCATCCTAGTCCTCTTCATGGTCTTGTAAGGCCATAGGCGCACAACTCACTTCATGGCTGTTGCACAAGGTCTTTGAGTGACAGAGCTGTTGTTTACACACTGGAGAAGGATCAGTACGTTTACTGTGAGACAATTGACGTATGTAAACTATGGTATGAGATACGAATCCGAGAAGCTTTAAAGAGTGAATGTTTGTGAGACAACGTGAGTGGTGAAATATCGTGCATTAGACAACGTGGCCGGCAAAAAATATATGTATGCCGGAGAAACGAAATTTGTGATGCAACGTCAGTAATGTCATGTACCTGAGACAAGGTTTGTGTGATACAAGTCAGACTTTCTGTGCACTACAAAGGTTCAGTGATTGTTGGGTGGATGAGAATTCTAATAACACTGAAAAGGGATGTACATGTATTATGTACGACAAGATCAATCCCATACAAATAAGGTGTCATGATACAAGACTACAGTCACCTCACAAAAGACTCGGCAGTTTGAGTGGCGGGAAATCAAATCCTACAGATGACGTCAATTCAGTACCGTTTCCGCTCATTTCAAAACTTCGCTGACGTCACACGCTGGGGCTGACCGACACTACGACAAAGGCATGAGGGGAGCGAACTACATGCCCTTAGAGACACTTCTTGTGTGTCGTTGTCAGTCTTTTAACGCTGCACACAAGAGAAATGGAGAGTCTAACTGATCATTAAGATGTGTTTTATGACAATGCTCTGAATTGACTTCGGACACTCAATCAAGATATTTTACTTTAAAATACGATTATCGGCAAGATCGTACGGATTATCGGCAAGATCGTTCAATTATCGACAAGATCGTTCAGATTATCGTCAGGAGCGTACAGATCACCGGTTCTGGAATATGTTGTTTGAAAATACTGTGGTAACTGTGTCTTCTGCTTTTGAAAAGTGACTTCGTTGTACAGTGGAAAATAGAAAGATGATGTGAGGACGTAAAACGGCATGGTGGTTAGATTAAGGAACAACTGCATTGATGTAAGACTCTTCTGCACAACAAGGTCACGTGTCCCTTCAACTACATACAGCCGTTGTTCCTTCAGAAACCAATTGCACATGTTAGTTTATGTGTACAATTGCCTGGTTAAGACGTCTGTCACTGTGTGACGTAGTTAGGTGTTGCACGTTTTGCTTCATGATGACTTCAGTCTCCACGGGTACACTGTCAGATATGTTACTGAAGGGTCAGCAACGTGTTAAGGATCCCGGGAGGCTCCTCTTGACAGGGAATGTTACTGGAAACGCAGTGTTGTCTCCTTTCACAGTGGCATGCTGGCCAGATTCAAATTGCAAGAGAATGGAAAGGCATCTAGGCCTTTTCCAGTGCAAAGCGGAATAAAGCAAGGATGTCTTCTGGCGCCAACGCTTTTCTCTATTCTTTTACAGCAATATAGATTGATGGATTCAGAGACTTCGACAAGATTATGTGTGCTCCTGGTTCCGCATCGATGGAAATCTCCTTAGCCGGTGGAGGTTGAGGCATGACCAAAATGGTCAAAACCACACCATGACAATTTGTCCTTGGAGATGGCTGTACTCTAGAAGCATACCCGCACGAGAACATGTAGTACGTCACTGGCCAATTTGCTGCGGCCTGCGGACATTTAGGTCTTACAGTTGTCCTCATTGAGATGAAGGTTGTGTTTCAGCCAGGTCAGGCTTCTGGTACTTTGCCAAATCTGCTTGACGTTTACAGCCACGAGATCAGGACTGTTGGCAAGCTCTGCTGCTTGAGCAGCAAAATATCGATGGATCTTTCAGTATGAGATTGATGCTGCGTATCTCCAAAGTCAACTCTGTTTATGGAAGGCTGACCAAGAGATTGCTATGCGCAGAGTGTAGCCATGAACGTCCTGCTGTGCTGCTACAAGTTCCGGACTTTCTGCCGATGGTGTATTCAACAGCTGGAACAGTTTGGCCAGGGATGTGTGGGCAGGATCTGCGACATAATATGACACGATTGAGTGTCCAATCCTAACAGTCTGAAGAGAGAAATAGAAAGAAAAGAAGAAGAAACGAATAACTACACTCAAAATTTTGATTTTTTTCAATAGAATATCTGCAATGTTTCTTTTGGACCCATCCAGACAGATTTGTGATGTGGCCTGTGTAGTACTGAACGAGAGATGTGACATCTTGTGCAAACAAATTGAAAATAAAAGATACACACAAAGTGCTGGATTCCTTGTTGTTAACCAAATCTCAGTACAAACGTACAAACACAGAAGTGGGTTAAGTGTGAACAAAAACAAAAAAGCACCTTTAACTGTTCACGTGTGGCACTTTTAAGAAACAAATGACTACTCCTGCTGTGATGTGTGTGTGATGTAACTTGTCCAGGAGAATGTTTTGACTGATGTACCAAGGCAAGCCTTATTTTTAACAGTTCTGCAACTGTCCTGACCAGCTCCTTGCAATGTTCCTTCTGTGAGGCGCAGGTCACGTGCTGTTTATATCAGTTCTCTGTGTGTTGTTGGTGGCACAATACAGGAGGCATACATTCCTTCAAATGTTAACAGTTGTGTTGAATAGCGGTAGTAGGTATATACCGTTCTTCTTTTCCTTTTTCTTCTTATTACTATCATTATGGCTGTGGTTGTTTTCGTGTTGCTATTCTTCGTCTTGTTCTTGATATTATTGTTCTTGGTACCGGTAGTTGAACAGTCAGGGTGTTATGAGTTAACCTGTCAAAAGACTAATGTCCGTCAGCGTCAGTTACTGTCCTTGTGTGTGTCTGTCACCTGTCGTGAAGAACTGTGAGGGAATACTCATGTAAACTATCAGCAAGCAGATCTGTGGAATCTGTGTAGCCTACCTCTCGCTCGTATACCGGTTTACCATGATAACACAAAGCATGTTGCTTTAGGCTATAGGCGTGTGACACGTGTTGGTCCCGCTGCTCACCAACTTCGGCATATGCTGTGGAATTTGATACATAGATCTCGAACGAAGTTAATGTTTTGAAAGCATTATATCATATTTATATATATGTGTATGAATATATGTATATATGTATGAATATATATATATGTATATATAATAATAATAATAATAATAATGTTTATTTGTATAGCGCATATTCCATATAAAAACATGCTCACCAGCGCTTTACATTTCGCAAGAAAGGCAAAAGGTGATAAAAAATGTTCACAATTACATACACAATAAGATAACAACAAACATTAAAGCTATACAAGTAAGAAGACACATAAGAAACCACAGAATATTAAAATTTAAACACTGACTTATGTAATGAAGAAAGATTAACAGATTTTTCATATGAATAAAGAGGCATACTGTGTTTATATATTGCTGCGTGTGTGTGCTTGCGTACGTGTGTGTGTGCGTGCGTGTGCGTTGCTGTGCGCGTGTGTTTGTAAGAATGTGTGTGTGTGTGTGTGTGTGTGTGTGAGAGAGAGAGTGTGTGTGTGTGTGTGTGTGTGTGTGCGTGTGCTATGTTTGCATGCGTGTGTGTGTGTTTATGCATGCAATAGTTGTACATAAAATTATAATCAATATTTTGAATGAAGATAAAAACAGAAAAATTCTAATCCATATACAGGAAAAACATTACAACTTCAGTATTACAGCATTAATACCTTGACAATCAAAATTCCTCACAAATTATGAACTATTCGCATATCATACATCACAATTTACATACAAACAAAGATTTGAAAAAGTTTCTTAAAGTATTTCAGTCTCTTTCCCACTCAATTTCTCCCCTATCCCTTCCTCAGCTGTACACATACAGTGATACACACACATGCTCACTCAAGCACACACACACACACACACACACACACACACACACACACACACACACACACACACACACACACACACACACACACACACATACACACATGCACGCACACACACACCTTGCTCTATAGGCCCTTATACAAAATACTGTTATACAGGCAGGAGAGATTAGTCTGATGACAGACTTGCAAACTAAGGCTCTTCAGGTTAGATGAGTTTGAAAGAGGTGGGTTTTCAGGTGCCGTTTGAAGGTTGAGAAACACTTAGTTTTTCTGAGAGACAGTGGTAGAGAGTGTGTGTGTGTGTGTGTGTGTGTGTGTGTGTGTGTGTGTGTGTGTGTGAATATATACATACATGTCTATTTGTACATATATATGTATATACATATACACATATATATGTATATATACATATCTATATATACATACATATGTATATACATACACACACACACACACACACACACACACACACACACACACACACACACACACACACACACACACACACACACAGCTGGGTAAAATAAGTAATGGAAAACAGGGTGTGAGTCAGGATCAAGAAGTTTGTCAGATGATAACTGGCAGATTTAGATGGGAGGAGCGCGTGTGGAATTACCCGAATGTTATTGATCTCTCTCAGACAAACTCCAAACTCTTGTCCTGAGCAGACATCTGGCAGATTCTTCAAGTCTGCCCGAAACTCTATATACTCGTACTGGCAAACCCTAGAGATGGAAACAGGAACGGGACTTATCGAAGCATGCACTCTAACGCCTGTAGAAGGATTAGGGCATTAGATTAACCCTTTGACTCCCGCACCCTGTCCACCAGCATCCTGCATGGTTAATCATGCCAGCGAAAGCAAAAACATAACCCTTTGACTCCCTCACCCTATCCACCAGCTTCATGCAGGAAGCTGGTGGGTAGGGTATGGAAGTCAAAGGGTTAAGTTTTTGCAGTTGGTGGTTAGGGTGCAGGAGTCAAAGGGTTACAGTAGACGGCGACCAAGCCAATTTTTACGTTCTGCGCTGGGATTGAACTCGAGACACGACAGCTTGAGTCCAGGGCTCTATCAAAAGGGCCAACCAGTCTCCGTGTTAAAACTGTAGCCTGTCTGAGGACTGAACCCACGGCCCCTGTGCTATCAGTATGGCACCCTCACCACCTGAGCTAGCGGGGCCATGAAACGTGTATCGACCATAACCCGAAGAACCTTATGAAATCACGAATAGTGACATGGACAGAACTAAGGCTAGGCTAAACCTGCTCTGTTTTAACTAATTAATACACGTTGAAAGTTAACCCTTTGACTCACGCACCCTGTCGACCAACTACAAAAACTTAATCCTTTGACTCCCTCACCCTGTCCACCAACTGCAAAAACTTAACCCTTTGACTCCCTCACCCTATCCACAGCTTCCTGTAGAAAGCTGGTGGACAGGGTGAGGGAGTCAAAGGGTCAAGTTTTTGTTTTGCTAGCATGGTTGACAATGCAGGATGCTGGTGGACAGGGTGTGGGAGTCAAGGGTCAAGTTTTTGCTTTACTAGCATGGATGACAATGCAGGATGCTGGTGGACAGGGTGCGGGAGTCAAAAGGTTAACAGCCTAATGAAATCCCTGTCTGACTGGTAATCATTTATTGTGTTAAATCACTCTGTGCTTCACAACGCACACATAAACCTGACAAACTACCTAATGTAACTTTTTTTTTCTTTCGTGGATTGATCTATTTGTTTGTTTATTTATGTATTTATTTACTTATTTATTTAATAATCTGTATGTAATGGATATGGTGTACGTCTTTTGAACACTTCATACTTTTTGTCACCGTTCCCATTTTTTTCCCCGTATGCGTGCTGTTTTGTCCACACTGTGCAGGCGATATGTTGCTGCATAGTCTGCATACTCCGTCTTCGGTGTGTGTGTATGCTAGGTGTTTTCATGTTTCCACAAGCCACAGGACACCGACATGTTTCACAGAGTCTTTAACGTGCATAGCTTTATCGGTGGTTCAAATTTATTCGTGAAGAGACTGTTTCAGTATGTGAGGTGTATGCGCAGCCTCAAGTTTTAAACCATGATCAGTTTGGATCTTCTCTGTCACATGGCATCTGTGGCGTCAGCGCATATGGATTAATTCGAGTGCGGAGACATTATCTTGAGATACTGAAACTGAATCCTGGAATATTTTGGCCAGTCTTTTCGTTTATCCAGATTAAACAGTCGCTGTTGTTGTTGTTGATGTGTTGTTGCTGTTACTGTTGTTGTTGCTGCTGCTGTTACCGTTTAAAATGCTTTGACATAAATATTAAAAGATGGCGCCATAATGACAGTCTACATGCCAGCATCATTGTATCTTGGTAATTTTGAAGAAAATCATTCCAACTTAACGTGAAACAATCGAGATCCAAAACAAGTGCGACTGCCCGCGCCCAAGCAAACAGGAACCAGAAGAACAAGAAAACCAATGCAAGCGCGTATTCAACAAAACAAGACAAAACAAGTGCAAATTTTCGGCCAACCGGCCTTTGTCAAGCGCGACATGCCGGTTGGCCGAAAATTTGCGCTTGTCTTGTCTTGTTTTGTTTAATACGCGCTTGCATTGGTTTTCTTGTTCTTCTGGTTCATGAAACAATCGTATGTCCTAACTGCGTGTAATTTTCGATCAGATTTTGGTAACGTTCACCAGCGAGCATTCAAAGAACCCGCATTGATAAGTCTGACCGATAACTGTAAATGAAGTATTGGGTCGTATCTGTTAATTGTATAATTATTTTAATGACTGCCCTTTGCTTCTAGGCAGTTTGGTTCACATCCATATTAAAACAAGTGGAAAAATTGCTGCCGATTTATTCCCGTTGAGTTTGAGGCCACTATGAATTGCACAATATATATTATATATATACATTATACACTCATTTACGTATCGGAATATGATTCATATCTGGAACAAATGAAGTTTAAGAAACCCAGAAATACATACTCCCACATTCGTGTCTTTAGGAGTGTGGAGTTTGATCAAGAGGGGTTCATCGCACTTGGGCTTTTCCATATGCGTTCCCCACAAATTTGCCAGCAGTTATTTGGCAGATTCCTTGGGCCTGTGCAAAATCTTATGCCCAGCCACGGTCTCGAAATGGCGAAGGGAACAGTGGCTATGAAACACTGACACCATCAGAATGATTGACTCATTAAGATGGGCAGCGAACACGCCGAATTTCATGCTGCAAGGTGGCATTAAATTCAAGACGTAGGTTTTGTGTCCTCGGCTCACTCCAAAGAGTCAGCCAGTCCATGTTAAACTATGGCCCAGCTGGCCATGGAGCACACAGCATGTGCATAGACGTACAGACAGACAATCACAGTATGTTCATAGACGTACCGACAACCACACAGTATGTTCATAGACGTACAGACAGACAACCACACAGAATGTTCATAGACGTACAGACAACCACACAGTATCTTCATAGATGTACAGACAACCACACAGTATGTTCATAGACGTACAGACAGACAACCATACACACAGTATGTTCATAGACGTACAGACAGACAACCACACAGTATGTTCATAGACGTACAGACAACCACACAGTATGTACATAGACGTACAGACAACCACACAATATGTTCATAGACGTACAAACAGACAACCACACAGTATGTTCATAGACGTACAGACAGACAACCACACAGTATGTACATAGACGTACAGACAACCACACAATATGTTCATAGACGTACAAACAGACAACCACACAGTATGTTCATAGACGTACAGACAGACAACCACACAGTATGTTCATAGACGTACAGACAGACAACCACACAGTATGTTCATAGACGTACAGACAGACAACCACACAGTATGTTCATAGGCGTACAGACAACCACACAGTATGTTCAAAGACGTACAGACAACCACACAGTATGTTCATATGTTCATAAACGTACAGACAGACAACCACTCAGTATGTTCATAGACGCACAGACAGACAACCACACAGTATGTTCATAGACGTACAACCACTCAGTGTGTTCATAGACGTACAGACAGACAACCACACAGTATGTTCATAGACGCACAGACAACCACACAGTATGTTCATAGACGTACAGACAACCACACAGTATGTTCATAGACGTACAGACAACCACTCAGTGTGTTCATAGACGTACAGACAACCACACAATATGTTCATAGACGTACAGACAACCACACAGTATGTTCATAGACGTACAGACAAACAACCACACAGTATGTTCATAGGTGTACAGACAACCACACAGTATGTTCATAGACGTACAGACAACCACACAGTATGTTCATAGACGTACAGACAACCACACAGTATGTCCATTGACGTACAGACAACCACACAGTATGTTCATAGACGTACAGACAACCACACAGTATGTTCATAGACGTACAGACAGACAACCACACAATATGTTCATAGACGTACAGACAGACAACCACACAATATGTTCATAGACGTACAGACAGTCAACCACACAGTATGTTCATAGACGTACAGACAACCACACAGTATGTTCATATGTTCATAGACGTACAGACAGACAACCACACAGTATGTTCATAGACGTACAGACAACCACACAGATGTTCATAGACGTACAGACAACCACTCAGTATGTTCATAGACGCACAGACAGACAACCACACAGTATGTTCATAGACGCACAGACAACCACTCAGTGTGTTCATAGACGTACAGACAACCACTCAGTGTGTTCATAGACGTACAGACAACCACACAGTATGTTCATATGTTCATAGACGTACAGACAGACAACCACACAGTATGTTCATAGACGTACAGACAACTACACAGTATGTTCATAGACGTACAGACAGACAATCACACAGTATGTTCATAGACGTACAGACAACCACACACACAGTATGTTCATAGACGTACAGACAACCACACAGTATGTTCATAGACGTACAGACAACCACACAGTATGTTCATTGACGTACAGACAACCACACAGTATGTTCATAGACGTACAGACAACCACACAGTATGTTCATAGACGTACAGACAGACCAGAACACAGTATGTTCATAGACGTACAGACAGACAACCACACAGTATGTTCATAGACGTACAGACAACCACACAGTATGTTCATAGACGTACAGACAACCACACAGTATGTTCATAGACGTACAGACAACCACACAGTATGTCATAGACGTACAGACAACCACACAGTATGTACATAGACGTACAGACAACCACACAGTATGTTCATAGACGTACAGACAGACAACCACACAGTATGTTCATAGACGTACAGACAGACAACCACACAGTATTTCATAGACGTACAGACGTACAACCACACAGTATGTTCATAGACGTACAGACAGACAACCACACAGTATGTTCATAGACGTACACACAGACAACCACACAGTATGTTCATAGACGTACAGACAGACAACCACACAGTATGTTCATAGACGGTAACAGATGCAGACAGACCAACACACAGTATGTTCATAGACGTACAGACAACCATACACAATGTTCATAGACGTACAGACACACAACCATACAGTATGTTCATAGACGTACAGACAGGCAACCACACAGTTTGACAAACTAGCTTCTACAGGTTAAGCACCTTTCAAAAACATGTTTGTCAACCCTTTGTTAACCTTTGACTCCCGCACCCTAACCAAT
>JAPXFY010000020.1:7075068-7077568 GCA_030674185.1 Monoplex corrugatus
ATTAAGAATAATCGTGGTGAGGACAGGGAATGGAATCAAAAACAAAAATAGCAGAAACACAATGCGGATTTGTTGACGGGAAAGGAACTGTTAATGGTACAAGACAGAAGTACAAGATAGTTATAAACCACTAGACAGAAGTACAAGATAGTTATAAACCACTAGACAGAAGTACAAGACAGTCATAAACCAAATGGACATAAAAGAAGCAGGGGTACTAGACAGAAGTACAAGATAGTCATAAACCAAATGGACATAAAAGAAAACCAGAAGTACTAGACAGAAGTACAAGATAGTCATAAACCAAATTGACATATAAGAAGCAGGGGTACTAGACAGAAGTACAAGATAGTCATTAACCAAATGGACATAAAAGAAGCAGGGATACTAGACAGAAGTACAAGATAGTCATAAACCAAATGGACATAAAAGAAGCAGGGATACTAGACAGAAGTACAAGATAGTCATAAACCAAATGGACATAAAAGAAGCAGGGATACTAGACAGAAGTACAAGATAGTCATAAACCAAATGGACATAAAAGAGGCAGGGATACTAGACAGAAGTACAAGACAGTAATAAACCAAATGGACATAAAAGAGGCAGGGATACAAGACAGAAGTACAAGACAGCACATCACACTGAAAAACAATTGATGGCCCCGGGCCTGTAGACGGGAGATCAGACATCACAAAATGACCCACACCCTCTCTTTGAGGACATCGTTTCCCTTCAGTCCAGCGTAAGGATGGCGATCGTTCAAAGCTAAAACAATCGATTCATACATGTTCAGGAGTCTGCACTGCGTGTGGCAGGGCACGATATTGCCTGCTTAACCCTCTCCTATTTGCATTGCTCGCTGTGAAATTTCCCCTAGTATTCGCCATCTTTCTCGCGTTCACACAAAGACAAGAATGGAATGCGGTCATTTCCTTCTTCTCTCTTGTGAATGATGCAGTGGTGGCGTCTTAATTTTTAAATAGAATCCTGTTTGGGGAAATAAGAGAGGCTGGGAGGTACACGGGAGAGATGACTTAAATTAACCCTTCGACTCCCGCACCCTATCCACCAACTGCGCAAACTCAACACTTTGACTCCCTCACCCTATACACCAGCTTCCTGCAGGAATTTGGTGGATGGGATGAGGGAATCAAAAGGTTAAATTTTTTTGCTTTGCTAGCATGGTTGACAATGCAGAATGCTGAAAGATAGGGTGCGGGAGTCGAAGGGTTAACAATATACAGGAAGGTGTTAAACAATGGAAAGTTTGACATCAACAACGTCAACGACAGCCATACAGCCATTGTTAAACAATGGAAAGTTTGACATCAACAACGTCAACGGCAGCCATACAGCCATTGTTAAACAATGGAAAGTTTGACATCAACAACGTCAACGACAGCCATACAGCCATTGTTAAACAATGGAAAGTTTGACATCAACAACGTCAACGGCAGCCATACAGCCATTGTTAAACAATGGAAAGTTTGACATCAAGAACGTCAACGACAGCCATACAGCCATTGTTAAACAATGGAAAGTTTGACATCAAGAACGTCAACGACAGCCATTCAGCCATTGTTAAACAATGGAAAGTTTGACACCAAGAACGTCAACGACAACCATTCAGCCATTGTTAAACAATGGAAAGTTTGACATCAACAACGTCAACGACAACCATTCAGCCATTGTTAAACAAAAGGCATGTACATGAGTGTGCTTGTGGAAACGTCAGTCAAAGAATGAGATAGAAGGGTTTTCCTTTGAAAAAATCAAAATGCCGTATTGCTCAAGGATAGTAGCATCAGGTCTCACTGGACCTGTCTTATTCCTTAATACTCTACACATAGGTAGCCTGATATTCTTGAAAAATTTTGTTATGATCATCGCATCCAGGGAGGTTACCTTTGCGCTCACCTTTTTTTTTTTCTTTTTTTTTTTTTTGTCCCATTTTTTGCGGCAGTTTAATGGCCACAGAAGCTGGCACAGTTCTTTTTATGTTTTGGGGTTTTTTTTTTACGCTGCGATGATTATGATGTCGATGAGGATGATAATCATGATGCTATGGAGTTCCATCTAGGATTGAGAATGCCTGACAGGGCTGTACTCTACGCTTACTATCATAATAGATCCTGGCGTCAACCAGGCCCGAGAAATACAGACACCTGCGGTGCTGGTCAGAAGATTTGTGCAACACCCTCAATGACGCATCCGTGAAGTGGATGAGACTCAACTCTGAGGTCCCACTCTTCCCAATGAGCCCATAGCACGCCCAACTCTGGGTAGGAGCCGGTTAGAGCCGAAAAATCCCACAATGATTTTTGAAGGTACTGACGGGGATTCGATCCCACAACCTTTCAGTCAGCAGTCCGTTGCAATAACCACTACACCATGGCGACTGGTATATTCTGGAAAATTAGATCATTTTACAGCCTAGCTGTGACGGGCGCGATAATCGAGTGGTTTGAACGCCTTCTTGAAACTGGAATGTCTAGGTTCA
>JAPXFY010000020.1:7082568-7107568 GCA_030674185.1 Monoplex corrugatus
AGGACGATCATGTAGGACAGGTTCGGTCAATGTTGTTGCACGCGTCATAACCTCTTATAAATGGGAGCTAACCAGCATTGTGCATGATGAATCATCTCCCCTTCCACATGCCACGCCTCCAATGCAGGGCAGTTGCAGAACAATGAGACGTAATGGCATGCTAATAATTGAGAAAAGCTGATCTATTATTTGTTCTTTGTTCGGTGTGGTAACAAAAGCGTGCAGCAGGTCGGACTGCTGATGGCTGTGGAGACAGACTGATGGTAGTTATCAATGATGGCTCAGTGCTGCCTGCTAATCCACATGTATGCGTTATGTGTGTGTGAGAGAGAGAGAGAGAGAGGAGAGATAGTGAGAGAGACAGAGACAGACAGATGGAGAGACAAGACAGACAAAAGGATAGACAGACCGACAAGACAGACAGACAGTGACAGAAACAGAGAGAGAGAATTTTATCTCAGATGTTTACAATGTACTAGTATAACCAGCATGTGTGTCTATAAGCGACGTTCATATTTGCAGGAACATAACTACTATCATTCATCACACTTGACTTTACCACAGGAACAGATAAACATTACCACTGACAATGTATGTGCTGCATGTTTAAATAATTGTGATGGTATCGATCTTGATGATTACCGTTTATTGAACTTTTGTTCACGTAAACGTCAGCTGTTGAGCTGAACACAATAAATTAATATGTTATGAAGTCATATTTTGCAGTGTGTATGTGTGTGTGTGTGTGTGTGTGTGTGTGTGTGTGTGTGTGTGTGTGTGTGTGTGTGTGTGTGGTTTAACGTTTGAGTGCAATGATTCCATACAAAAAAAGGTGTGTCTGAGTTTGTATATATAAAAAAGAGGCAAACAGACAGAAGGAAAAATGTTATTATTGTTCACGACAACACTGGCACGTAAAGGTCTCGGGCATTTTCTCGAACGCATAACCACTAGATCCTCTTCATGTAATAACAGATACCTTTTAAAGTTCTCATCTTGTTTCTTCTTCAATTTAATCTGCCTGACATGATCTGTAACAGAATCCTGGAGAGACCTTGCCAGTGCATAGGGTCTTGCGTAGGCTTAGCGAGTCTGCCAGGTAATTGCTGGCAGATTTTGGTGGAGCGCATATGGAATTGTCTGAATGCGAAAAATCCCTCTTGAACAAACGCTTAACTCCAAACTCCTGGGTAGAGCAAGCTAATGGTTTATAGCAGGCTGAAGAACCTCGACAGGAGTGGTCCAAGATTCACTCATCACCATCCAGGATGTTCTCCATATAATCGTGAGCAATTATTTTGTAATTGCAACCGGTTTGCAATGTTGAGAGTTCCATGCACAGCAAAGAAAACAAATGAGACAGTCTTAAGGAGGCAGACACGAGAAGGTCATTAATAAAGAACATTAGGAAAAGACAAGCAACATTTATAGGACATTTTATGAGGAAAGGGGAATTAGAGAACCTGGTCACAACAGGAAAGCTGAAGGAAAAGAGACCAGGTAGGTATTGGGTGGACTTGCAGGGCAGAGATGGTGGGAAATGTACTTGAGCGACAAGGGACAGATTCGTATGGAGGGCCATGATTGCAAACGCCATGCAGCGGGGCACATAATGATGATGACCAGTTTGCTATACCATTTGCTAAGTCCATCAAAGTTGGTCAAAATCTTAAGTGTGTCTTGCCATTCACATTAATTCATAACAAAGTCAGTGTAAATCAGTTGTTGCTTTTTATTGGCTCTGTGTCCTCCCTAAAGCTCAATGTCTGTTCCACAAAACCAAATCTGAAAACTGAACGTCACCACTTTGATCCCACATTTCATCACAGATATATATATATATATATATATATATATATATATATATATATATATATATATATATATATATATATATATATATATATATATACATACACTCACATTATAGCACTACAAAACTACAAAATGTACAAGCAGTAAGCCTATGTACACAACAGAGATTAGAATCCATCAAACATCACACATCCTGCCATCATACATAAAAACTCATAGATAAAAATTAACAACACTTTAAAATACCACTGACTTAAATAAATTCATTTCCCCCATCTCACCTCTATCAAAAAATCAAAAATTCTGCTGCAGCCAGAATGTCAGCCTTGTAGCACATATGTATCACCTATCATCTATGTAAAGTCTAAATGTAAAAGAAAAAAATCTCCTTCTGTATGATTATGATATACATGCATGCAATCAATGTGTACTGTGTTGTGTCACTTGTCACTAACTGATGAGAAAGAAAGAGAGGAGGGGAGAGAGAAGAAGAGAGAGAGAAAGACACACACACAGACAGACTCACAGAGACAGAATGGCTGACAGTAAATTCTACAAAGCTTGAATAAACAAGTCTGTTTTTTAGCAAAACAGCATTTCCTCCTTTCTGACTCCCAGGAGTCAGTGAAATAAGAATATGCTTGTCATCAAGCTACCATCATTAGCAACAAATGTGTTAAACAGTACAATGTCCCTCAGCTTAAAACTTACACGTCCACATAAAAACCACTTGTTTCAAGCCGTAATGTTTAACTGAAGAGCAGCTTTTGTCAGCTGTCAACCACTCATTTTTCTGTCTTTTCATATGTACTCTGTTCAGAGGTAAAATGTAATGATGCTGGAAAATAACTGTTCATTTTGCTGTACCTAAACACCTGGCATTGGCTCAAGCACCATCTAGATGAATGCTAATACTATATCTTTACACATGACAATAAGGTGAGACTGCATTAATTATTTTATGATTCAAGGTCACAATGTTAACAGGCTGCACTGAATATTTTATGTTTCAAGGTCACAATGTAAATGGACCACATGCATCAATTTGTGATAAAGATTTTCTGGTAGGCTACGAATCTAATCTATGATCATGCTAATCTATGATCATTTCTTATTACAAATATTACCAAAAGCTGATTAAGTTGTATACATCTATTGTCACTTAGCTGAAACCAGCTTCTTCCCTAAAGTTATTGATTTGCTATATGCGCTAGACACTGTTAGCGTAACATACATACCTTACAATGTCTGTGCAAAACTAGAAGGAATGCACTACCAGACACTGGATTATGAAACTAAATAAACAAATCTTATTGCATATTCCACAACTGTTTCTTCAAAGTTTAAGTCCGATGTCTATTACAAAAGTAATCTCAAAAATAAAGTGAAAAGTTTCGGAATAGGCAGGGGGGTGAACTTTAGATAAAAATCAGAGCAACAAGCAAAAAAACTTAAAGCAAATACAAAAATTGCAGTAACCCAAAATCCCCCTTAGTTTCAAAGACAGGAAGAATTTTCATTTTATAAAATGTTGCAATCCATTGTGTCAAACAGTAGAAAGCAACAAACGTCTTACAACCCACTGTTACGGTAGAGTATTTTTGTTTTTCTGTTGTATACTCCCAAACGCTTTCTCCAACCTTTTTTTTTTTCAATTTCAAACAAAATTGTATATAGGCCTACACACAAAAACAGTCATGACAAAAATACTTTCTCACACATGTAAATATACAGCAAAGCATGTACACTTGTCATGATCTAAATCCGAACATTATAATGGTGTTCATACATATATTATATACATACAAACACAATGTCAGACACAGAATCCCATGACAGAATTAATCTCACATATACAACATCCATACATATACGCTCCCTCTGATCTAAATCTGAAGAACAGTATGATATTGCAGTGCATAACAACATCCATACATATACGCTCCCTCTGATCTAAATCTGAAGAACATTATGATATTGCAGTGCATATAAAAAGAGAAATGACAGAATAAACTTTCAGTATACATACACAAACTCAAGTAACCACATTTGCTCTTATTCTCAATATAAAAATCACAACAACATTGGCCAATACACTGTCAAATCCTCCCTCAAACAGTTTCAGTTTCTTCAAACACAACCATCAAACCCTCATACACAAAACATCCCAGTGCTACATGTGTTAATGCCTCGACAAGTCTACACCTCAATGCCACGCATGGCAGCAATGGTGTTGGAGATTCGCTGAGGCATAACTTCCGCTGTGTCCCCAAACTCCTGGGGACCGATCTTCAGTAGACTTTCAATCTGACTCAGCGTCTCCGATGTCTGCAGGCCAAGGTCATCCAGCACATTGCGCAGATACTCTGAACAACAATCACAATAAAAACCAATAATGAATTTAAGACTGTAGGCAAGTGAAAAGTATTTTTGTAAATAGGCCTACATTATCCACAAAAAATAAATAAGAAAATAGAATATCTAAACACAAACAATTAACCCTTTGACTGTTTCATAACATATACAGTACATACCTGTATATACAACTGTATGACACCCAACTTCATATTCCAATGGAATCACTTCGGCGTAAGTTTTACAGATACTATTCAAGGGAGACAACAATACCATTGGTCAAAATGTCCAGAGCAGAAGTGCTTCTATCAGGTGTAGCCTCCCTTCGACCATTAGTTCACTAGCAAACACCGTTTCGGTTTGAAAAATTCCAAGAGCTGATAGCACTGGCGACAGCCAGATGTGTGTGAGTTGTTTTGACAGCTTTCAAAATATTTCAAGAGTGGTTGAATGACAAAGACAGATGTGACAATAAAGGTGGACAATGTTTCCAAGGCAACACATGTCATGTGTGTACCAGTGAAAGCAATGATTTGAATGATGAATCTAATATACCGTTCCAAACAAGACTTGTTACATATAGTGTTTTGTGGATTTGAGTGATAAATCTTACATGCCTTTCCAAACAGGATTCTTGTACCTACAATGTTTTGGTGTTTTGTGGATTTGAGTGATAAATCTTACATGCCTTTCCAAACAGGATTCTTGTACCTACAATGTTTTGGTGTTTTGTGGATTTGAGTGATAAATCTTACATGCCTTTCCAAACAGGATTCTTGTACCTACAATGTTTTGGTGTTTTGTGGATTTGAGTGATAAATCTTACATGCCTTTCCAAACAGGATTCTTGTACCTACAATGTTTTGGTGTTTTGTGGATTTGAGTGATAAATCTTACATACCTTTCCAAACAGGATTCTTGTACCTACAATGTTTTGTGGACTTACAAAAACAATTCACTGAAAGTGAAAGTCAGTGACAGTCACCGTGTGCCTATGAGGTCTGTTTTCAAGTAATTTGTTTGGGTAATGTGTACTTGTATTCTGTCGACTAAACAACCATTTCAACCTTACATTTTTCAGTGGTGTAAAAACATCATGAGTCAAGGGGTTAATACATTTTAACATTGTTCATAATTGTAACAGTAAAAACAATCAAACTGTCTCTTATTATTTCCACAACATAAAGCAAGTGAACGGTAATAAAAACTGGAAGGCAGCAAGGAATACTGACCGATATCCGTGATAAGTTGTTTGGTGCCATGTGGGGTCAGCTCTGGGATTTTGAGCATCTCCTCCCCAAATACATGCATGGTGCCACGTGCCACTGACTCCAGCCACAGATCAGCCAGGTGTTCTGGCGGCTCTGTACACAGGTATATATTTTATTACACCCCTGTACACATATTACACTGCAGGCAGAAGGTTTCTCTCACACACACAGCCCTGATACTACTGGGAGTAGGACTGGAGCAGAATGTTTCTGGTGCAGAAGGTTTCTATCACACACACAGCCCTGATACTACTGGGAGTAGGACTGGAGCAGAATGTTTCTGGTGCAGAAGGTTTCTATCTCACATACACAGCCCTGATACTACTGGGAGTAGGACTGGAGCAGAATGTTTCTATTGCAGAAGGTTTCTATCTCACATACACAGCCCTGATACTACTGGGAGTAGGACTGGAGCAGAATGTTTCTGGTGCAGAAGGTTTCTATCTCACACACACAGCCCTGATACTACTGGGAGTAGGACTGGAGCAGAATGTTTCTGGTGCAGAAGGTTTCTATCTCACACACACAGCCCTGATACTACTGGGAGTAGGACTGGAGCAGAATGTTTCTGGTGCAGAAGGTTTCTATCTCACACACACAGCCCTGATACTACTGGGAGTAGGACTGGAGCAGAATGTTTCTGGTACCAACTCCCAAGCTTACCTGATAGACTCTTAACCCTTTCACCGCCAATGGCGCCTTTTAGCAACAGTACGGCAGACCGCCGATGTCGCCAAAATACAACAACAATAGGGTCCATTACTCTCTCACTTGCTGTTCTTAATTGTGCTCTTAAATCAGTCCGTTGCATAAACATACTTTACTGTTGCATAATCCCAAACTCCAGTCATTCTTCTTTCTTTGAAAAAAAAAGAAAGCAATTTGGCTGAGAAATAAGAAAGTTAGTCATCTGAAATCGGTAGGTGCATTTTTCTTGTTTTTTCTGTAAAACAGCTGGCGCTGAGGACTTTAACATTCTAGAATCACTGGCGGTGAAAGGGTTAACTTGTGATTCTGTTTGTTTACCATGATCCATGAGTTCAAGTTCATACTGCTTATAACCCAGCCGGTACTAGAGCCATATCAGGGCTAACACCATGTCAAAAATGACAACCCGGTTAAGATAAAAGACAACAGGTAAAAACCATGCTCACTGTTAACCTTGCAAACCTAAAATGCAAATAAAGAAAAACAGCCATAAAATCATGTCATGTGAAATCTATTGATCTCTTTTTAAAAACTGGAAAACTGCATCAGGAGGGACATCTCAGAAAAGGTTCGTTAAGGAGTTCACCATGTAGTGCTTTTGTCTCATATCATACATGTTCCAGCAATCAAGGAGGAGGTGTCTGATGCTGAACGGCTCATCACATGGTATATACCATGGAGCTTCTTCATTTTTAAAAGGTACGAATGAGTGTAGGATGTATGACCTGTGTAAAATCCTATCAGGTGAAAGCTATTGATCTCTTGCACACACACACACACACACACACATACACACACACACACACACACATAAACACACACACACACACACACACACACACACAATATGACACACACCTTGTTCCTCAGTATAGGGCAGTTTGCTGTGTTTCAGAGCGATGGACAAGGCCGGACTGTCCTGCATGGTGAAGGGGTCCAGGTGTTGTGGAAGAGTCATCAGATACTGACCAATCTGAACACAACATTCCAGCATTTTATTCACCTTTGATACTTACTGCGATACAGGAGATACAAAGTAAGAAACAAATGATCTAACGTAATAAGCAAATAACTACTTTAACACATTATGCTCAAACATTTAAAACATATGGAATTAACAGTCAATTGATGTCCATAATAAGCAAACAACTATCTCAATACATTATGTTAAAAAATTTAAAACATACAAATTTAACTTATCAGTCAATCGATGTAAACCGTAATATCAAATTAATAATGATACTGTCCATTAGAAAATAACAGAATACTACGCACTGGAGTGAAAGAACATAATTTTGTTTCTGCAGCACTTTCCTCTAAACTCAACTGGGCACACAGCGTATTACACGTGGTCTGACACTTAATGGCACATGGAAACCTCAAGGCATTAGGCAAACTGACCACACTCCACTATACTGGTGCAGAAATTCCTGTATAAATCATCTGGAAATACATGTCATGCTTAAAGCATCATTCTATGTAATTTCATACATAGATTGCCACAAATATGGAAGTGACAGTTGTTTTAGTGTACATGGTAGTGATGCAACATTTCCCCCCAGCATATAAAAAACACATATGGAAAACATCAGATGTCAAAAAACATTGGCAGTCAAGGGGTTAAGATGCTTCCTTCTTGTCTTAATCCTGTTGGTATACTTTGTTGATGGCAGATGTGATGCGTCTAGTGTGTCGGCTAGTGATTGCATGCTTGTCACCTCTCACTTTCAGCCTACACCGCTGGCTAGCACTGCTACTTGCAGCTATGCCAAAAGAAGAGCAGAATGCGTAAGTCTCTTCCTGTCAGTACATAGCCTCACCATCAGCAAGCCCTACGTTGTGCCTCCTCGTGGCATTATGCGGTACTGAGCACCTCACGGACTCAGGCTAAATGTCGTGGGACTCAGAGGAGGTCTGGCCCCCAGACATGCGGCACGCAGGCCCACCAGCGTGTGGATATGCCCTGGTGCCCACGAACCAGATCCCCAAGCTATGGGTAAATAGCTCCACTGCCTTATGGACATCTCGGGAGAGGATAAGACTAAGGGAGGTAACCCCGAAGAAAAAAACACACCCTACTGCCTTGTAGGTTGTCATGGGAACGACAAAGGCTAGCGAAGAGACCGCAAAAAAAAAAATTGATGGAAGGCAACGGGAAACCACCATCGTATTCTCCCAAGAACATTATGAACAGAAAATATAAGGAAATCACAACGGGAAAGCTGGAGGGAAAGAGAGCACTGGGTAGACCCAGGGAAAAAATACTAGACGGATTTGCAGAGTGGCTGGGGACAAGGAGGGTGGAAGAGATGCTTGAGGCAACAAGTGATAGAGACAGATGGAAGTCCATAATCGCCAATGCCATGCGGCAAGGCACCTGATGATGATGATGATACTTTGTTGTTGCTACTTTCATAGCTTTTATTTTACAAAAAATTAAATAAAATAAGAAAGCGACTGATCAAGTTTTATAAACCTATACAAATCTTTGCTCAGTTCCAAGAAACCTTTGAAGCCTTGAACAAGGTTTCTTATTTCCCCAAAATCTTCACTGACCGTGTGAACCTTATTAGAAATCCAGCTTAATGACATGTGACTGTTGGTGTGACTTACTTTAGTAATGTATTCCTGGGGGGCCAGACTAAAGGTGGGCAGATCTGATGTCAAGGCCCCACCAGCACTCTGTGATGTCCACATCTGTAACACACACACACACACACACACACACACACACACACACACACACACACACACACACACACACACACACACAACACAACACAACACAACACAACACAACACAACACAACACAACACAACACAACACACACACACACACACACACACACACACACACACACACACACACACACCCCACAATATCTGGGTTTCTGTTTCAGGTACAGGAAAAATCTGAAATGGGTAACACGCATGCACACAATATGCATACAGCTAACATGTAAGTCAGTAGTGTTGATCACAAATACATATAAATATAAATACATATGCACAATCCATATCTTTCAAACATACCCACACATACACACACTCTTTCTCTTTCTCTCTCTCACACACACACACACACACACACACACACACACACACACACACACACACACACACACACCACACACCACACACACATACACACACACACACACATACACACACACACACACACACACACACAAATACATATGCACAATCCATATCTTTCAAACATACCCACACATACACACTCTTTCTCTTTCTCTCACACACACACACCACACACACACACACACACACACACACACCACACACCACACACACACACACACACACACACACACACACAGAATCTTCATGGTAGAGGCTTTAGCCAAGCATTTTTTCAACAGATTAAAGACGATACACATGCCCCAACACAAACACAAACACATACACATACGAATTCACACACAACAGACCTCCATGGTGGACACGTTAGCCAGGTAATTTTTCAGCTGAGCAAAGACAATCTCAAAAGCCAACTTGTGCACTTCTTCACTCAGTCTGCCCAGGTCGGCCATCACCTCTGTCAGCACTGATGGAGTGTCACCTGTAACAAGCCCACAAGTTATCGCAGGTACATGCCCTCAGCCACAAGACAGAGAAAGCAGGATTCTTCCCTTAGGATTGGGTACAAACAAACAGACAGAAAAACAAAAACGAGAAAACAAAATGTCTTGGTATGAACAGACAGACAGACAGACGAAAAACAAAAACGAGAAAACAAAATGTCTTGGTATGAACAGACAGACAGACAGACAGAAAAACAAAAACGAGGAAAACAAAATGTCTTGGTATGAACAGACAGACAGACAGACAGAAAAACAAAAACAAGCAAAACAAAGTTTCAGTTTTAGTTTGGATTGGTAAGAACAAACAAACAAACAAACACAAAAACAAGCAAACAAAGTTTCAGTTTCAATTTCTCAAGATGGCATCTCCGCACTGGGAATAAATTCTACATGCACCGAAGCCACAATTACCATGTGACAGATATGATTGAAAATAAACATGACATAAGCCCTGTGATCGAAAATAAACATGACATAAGCCCTATACCTGCACGTAAGCTCAATGCAATGGCAAGGTCTTAGGTGAGAACAATCAAAGAAAGAAGACCTTTAATTTGACAGAATCAACAGCTTGATCTGAAATGACATAAACACAACAGAAACTTTTGAGGGAAAAAATGAAGAAAAAAAAATAACAGACATAAATACAACAACAACAAAATGAAATAAGTTTTAAAAGGAGTTGAAATGGGAAAACACTGCAAACCAAATCAACGAAACAAGTTTTAAAAGGAGTTGAAATGGGAAAACACTGCAAACCAAATCAACGAAACAAGTTTTAAAAGGAGTTGGAAGGGAAAGCACGACAAACTGAAACAACGAAACAAGTTTTAAAAGGAGTTGAAATGGGAAAACACTGCAAACCAAATCAACGAAACAAGTTTTAAAAGGAGTTGGAAGGGAAAACACTGCAAACCAAATCAACGAAACAAGTTTTAAAAGGAGTTGGAAGGGAAAGCACGACAAACTGAAAACAACGAAACAAGTTTTAAAAGGAGTTGAAATGGGAAAACACTGCAAACCAAATCAACGAAACAAGTTTTAAAAGGAGTTGGAAGGGAAAACACTGCAAACCAAATCAACGAAACAAGTTTTAAAAGGAGTTGGAAGGGAAAGCACGACAAACTAAAACAACGAAACAAGTTTTAAAAGGAGTTGGAAGGGAAAACACGACAAACTGAAACAACGAAACAAGTTTTAAAAGGAGTTGGAAGGGAAAGCACGACAAACTAAAACAACGAAACAAGTTTTAAAAGGAGTTGGAAGGGAAAACACTACAAATTAAAACAACGAAACAAGTTTTAAAAGGAGTTGGAAGGGAAAACACTACAAATTAAAACAACGAAACAAGTTTTAAAAGGAGTTGGAAGGGAAAGCACTACAAACAAAAACAACGAAACAAGTTTTAAAAGGAGTTGGAAGGGAAAGCACGACAAACAAAAACAACGAAACAAGTTTTAAAAAAGGAGTTGGAAGGGAAAGCACGACAAACAAAAACAACAAAACAAGTTTTAAAAGGAGTTGGAAGGGAAAGCACTACAAACTCACCCTCTTCCAGCTGTATGACAAAAGACTCCAAGTGTTCCACTTCCTGTTTGTTGCTAAGGAACAGGGATGCCTGGTAACTCAGTGTGTGTAGATTGCTGTTCACCCTGACACAACCACAGAACAGAGTTCAGTGCACAATAATGAAAATATAATGAGTGTATATATCTATTTCTATTTATCTATATCTACTTATCTAATCTATCCATCTATCTATCTATCTCTCTCTCTCTCTCTCTTCTCTCTCTCTCTCTCTCTTCTATCTTCTATCTATCTACTCTCTCTCTCTCTCTCTCTCTCTCTCTCTCTCTCTCTCTCTCTCTCTCTCTCTCTCTCTCTCTCTCTCTCTCTCTCTCTATATCTATCTATCTATCTATGTATATATCTACCTACCTACCTACATATATCCCCATGTGGGGATGCCTAGGCTCTTTCAGTATAAATAGTATCCCCACCTTCTGGAAACTCTGTGCTAGAAATTTCCTCTTTTCTGTCACTCTCTTTGTTTCTTTCTTCCTCTTTTGCTTTCTGTCATTTCTTCGTATCATTTCTGCCTTGCTGGTCCATTCACTCGTATGTGTTTGATAAAATCTTACATACATTTACTTACGACTGATAATTGGGTAAATGTACTAAATGCATTTTTGATCCTAGGGAGGTGAGATATGCGGAAACAATTTTAGGTAATTTAGGCCCGTTTTTATGATTTGGTGTCCTTAGGTATGCTGAAATTGGTATTCACGTGTGTTTCTTAAATCACCTGTGCGATAAATTGGACAGAGTGGTCAACGCCAGGGGTATGTCCTTAGATTATGTGCGTGAATGCATTGATATGTGTACTTAATTTTCTTCTTTTTTTTTTTCCTGTCGAAGTTTTATGTTTTAAAACAGTTATATCCTTGATATGGCTCTATGCAGTCAGCTGGGCTTTAAACAACAATAACAATAACAATCTACATATACATATATGTATATACATTCAGCGAGCAGGTTGTGACAGAAGAAGATACTGAAGACGTGTGATTAAAAATAGGGGTCAAAACATTACAAATCTACAACAAAAGTTATGCACGTAGAAGAAGAAGAAAGTCTGAGATATTCAAATCAATAAGACTGCCTTAGGAAATGTAAGTGATTTTAAATATTCAGGCTCAGTTAAGCTCACACATTAATCTATTCAAAAGGTATCTACATGTAAAAGCTGCTGATGATAGGTATCGATTTATAAACATGTCATAATAAATTCATAAATGATTGGTTTCCTTACAAAGGATTGACGGATGGATGGTGATGATAAAACGCCAAACTAAGAGGTATGTTCATGTCTAGCTGTCATTTCAATACAGGTAGTGTGTCACCTGAAAAGCTTTTCTGAAATTTTTGATCCATGGTTAGTGTTTTGCTGCTCAGATGTTGATCTATGCCATGCATTTGCATATGTTGACTGATGCCCTCAATCAGTATCTGCTGCATATGATCCAATGTTTACGTACTGTACATGCCAAATAATGACATGGTAAGCTGTCTGATATCACACACGATTATAGGTTTGTGTGTTTGCTTCTTTGGTTTTGGTTGGTTGGTTGGTTGGTTGGTTGGTTGTTGGTTGGTTGGTTGTTGGTTGGTTGGTTGGTTGGTTGGTTGGTTGTTGGCTTGTTTCTTTCTTTCTTTGTGTTTGTTGTTTGTTTTCATGTGCTTGTTGTTTGTTTTCATAAATGTTACAAAAAATTAAAAATACATATATAAAAAAGAGAAAGAAAAATGTGAGACAGACACACACACACAAACAATCCAACACCAACTTTTTGAAGGGTTCAAATACTGATTGACTAATTGAGTGACTGATTTTTTTACTGACTGAATTTTGATTTCCAACAGTAAAGACAATGATACAATACATATAACAATCTTTGTAGTTTCCTTCCATGTTACCTGTTGCTTAACCCTTTGACCCCTGCAACCTGTCCACCAGCATACTGCATTGCCAACCATGCTACCAAAGCTAAAACTTAACCCTTTGATTCCCTCATCCTATCCATCAGCTTCCTGCAGGAAGCTGGTGGAAAGGGTGAGGGAGTCAAAGAGTTAAGTTTTTGCAGTTGGTCGATAGAGTGCAGAAGGCAAAGGGTTAATTCTACTAAAGAAAGCACAGAGAGACAAACACAGGGAGAGACAGCAGGAGATACACAGAAACAGAGACACCAACTTTTTGTTGTGTTCAGCATGTGTAGGGGTGAGGTGGGCCAGTGTCTGCAGCATGGAGGTGATCAGTTGTTTGTCCAGTTCCTCTGTGTGCATCACTAAGAACCCTGGAACACACACACACACACATGTATGACATATAACACATGACATAACAATACATACATGTGCGCACAAATGCACACACACACACACACACACACACACACACACACACACACACCACACATACACACACACACACACACACTCTCTCTCTCTCTCTCTCTCTCTCTCTCCTCTCTCTCTCACACACATACATACATGTACACACACACACACACACTCTCTCTCCCTTCTCTCTTTTCTCTCTCTCTCTCTCTCTCTCTCTCTCTCTCTCTCTCTCACAATACACACACATACACAAATACACACACTCAAACAGCACATACATGCACATTCATGCACTCATACATAACACACACACACACACACACACACACACACACACACACACACACACACACACACACACACACACTCACACACACACACAACACAAACACACATACACACACACACATACACCCTACCACACACATTCATGCACCCACACACAACACACACACACACACACACACACACACATACACACTTTCAAACAGCATATACACAAACATACATGCACTCACACACACACACAAACAAGCAAGCAAACACATATTCATATAAGCAAGCAAATACACATACACACAAGCAAGCAAACACACACATTCACACAAGCAAGCAAACACACACACACATTCACACAAGCAAGCAAACACATACACACATTCACACAAGCAAGCAAATACACACATTCACACAAACAAGTAATACACACATTTACAGAAAGAAGCACACACACACACACACACACACACACACACACACACACACACACACACACACACACACACACACACACACACAACACACACACACACACACCACACATATATATATACCTACCACAAGTCTGTACAATCCTAAGAGAGTGTTGGAAGTTGGACCAGTCCTCAGATTCCTCACTCTCTCCAGCTCGACATTTCTCACGAATGTTCACAACCACACGTCTAAACTCTCGTGTGTAGCTGCAGAAAAAGGTCTGGGAGGAAAGAAACACAGGCGTCAATCACTAACATTCCCATTCTGTATGGTTCACACATGTATTTCACATTAGTATCATCATCATCATCATCATCATATGCCCTGCCGCATGGCGTTGGCGATCAAGACCCTCCATATGCATCTGTCCCTTGTTGCCGCAAGCTCATCTTCCACCCTCTCTGTCCTCAGTCATCCTGCAAGTCCATCCAATATTTTCTCTCTGGATCTACCTGGTGTACTCTTTCCCTCCAGCTTTCCTGTTTTGACCAGGTCCTCTAATTGTCCTTTCCTCATAAAATGGCCTATAAATGTTGCCTGTCTTTTCCTAATCTTCCTTATCAATGATCTTCTTGTGTCTGCCTCCATCAAGACTGTCTCGTTTGTTTTCTTTGCTGTCCATGGACCTCTCAACAATCTTCTCAGAAACCCACATTTCGGCTGCCTCAATCTTGTTCTGGCTTTGCGTGTCAACTGTCCACACCTCACAACCATATAAAATATGCAGTCACACAAAAATGACTGGGCAGGAAAGGAACACACATCTTGAAGTGCTAACTCCCAATCTGGCCTCTCCTATTATGCCTTATGCATTAGCCGTGCACTGATTCAACTAATTTTTACTGCTGTTTTCATTACTAAAAAAAACATTCAGACCATTTAAAAACAACACATAATAAACAATGAGCACTAAATCATATTTATGGGCCACATTTACAGTATCTTCATACTCTGGTTCTCACAGTATTTGACAAGGACTGGAAGAGATGCAGCTTACAACAGTAAATGGGCCACAGACCTACATTTTGCACCAAATGTGTTTGTCGCAGAATAAAGTTGGTCTCATTTACCAGCTTCAACACTGAACATCATGACCTACATTTTGCACTAACTGTGTTTGTCGCAGAATAAAGTTGGTCTCATTTACCAGCTTCAACACTGAACACCATGACCTACATTTTGCACTAACCGCATTTGTCGCAGAATAAAATTGGTCTCCTTTACCAGCTGCCACACTGAACACCATGTCATCTATGCCACCAGTGAAGCATAAACCCCAAAGTCACTTCCATAAGCTGATCATTTATACCAACACCTGACTTTTTAACCAACTACCCTATGTCATAATTTACTGTTTTCTGTAGGATCTGATCTTGAAAATAACCTTTGACTTCATCAAAACTCATCACATGGTGGCCAATATGTAATGAGTCAAACATCACCACATGATGCTTCAATCAGCGTTTGTCCCTCCTTTGTGAAGGAGGGTGGTGTCACTTTTCCAAGTTAGTAACAGTATTTCACTGGACCATTCTGTGGGTTTCCTACCAAGCTGGGGGCTTCCCTGACTGATAAAACACAGTTGGTGTGTGATGGAAAAGTAGGGGCCTGCTGTATGCACGCTCCTGCTTCCTCCTGTTATGAAATCTAGCAGCACTGAAATAATCATCAGTTCTCTGCCACTGTAAAAACAAGAAGATTAAAGGAGAGACTTGGTCACCTTATATAAAACTAGGATAGCAAACGTTCAAGCAACATATTCTGATAGAATCATTCATGAAAAAAGTTATAATATCAGTTAAAGAAAAAATTACTTTCAACTTAATAGGCTCTGACATTTCAGTTTTTCTGACTTTATGAACTTTCAACATTAAACAGTATATATGGCAATAAAATGTTTCTTTTCCTGCATTTCTTCTTCTTTTCTAGAACTGGCAACCTGATACTTTCATGACAGCATATCTTCTTGGCCTGAAACATAAATCAGACAACCTTGAGCCCACATCCAGTCCCCCTCACCTATCTTCATAACTGTCTTTGGAATGCATACAAATGAAACAGAATGAAATCAAATAAGGCAAAGGAGGCAAGACAATCACACAACTGTACATTTCTCTCACCTTAAAAGCTTCCAACAGACCCAGGTAACAACAACCGTTGGTCAGCTGTTGACACCGTTCACTGGACTGAAAGTAAATGATTGCCATCACTGATCACAGACACCATCACTACTGTTTTCAGCCTTATCATCACCATCATCAAAGTCATAACATGATTACCATCACCACTGTTTTCAGCCTCATCATCACCATCATCAAAGTCAGAACATGATACCACCACCACTGTTTTCAGCCTTATCATCACCATCATCAAAGTCAGAACATGATTACCATCACCACTGTTTTCAGCCTTATCATCACCATCATCAAAGTCATAACATGATTACCATCACCACTGTTTTCAGCCTTATCATCACCATCATCAAAGTCAGAACATGATTACCACCACCACTGTTTTCAGCCTTATCATCACCATCATCAAAGTCATAACATGATTACCAACACCACTGTTTTCAGCCTTATCATCACCATCATCAAAGTCAAACATGATCACCATCACCACTGTTTTCAGCTTTATCATCACCATCATCAAGTCAGAACATGATTACCACCACCACTGTTTTCAGCCTATCATCACCATCATCAAATCAAACATGATCACACCATGTTATTTTCATAATCAACATCATCATGATCACCATCATCCTTAGATAATAAACAGGCCTGACCGATTCACCTAGTTTTGTTCTATAATAGTTAATACCTCTATTCTGCCATCCTGCAAACTGATAAAGTGTGAAGCTAAGTTCTGATTTCAAGAAAACAGTGATACTGTTACACAAAAATCCACAGCCTCAGCAGTTCATATATTCTGCGCTTTGAATTTGTTTTTCAGGTGATCTGTTTTCATGAATGTCATTCTCAATCCATTGCCTTGTGCTTTGTTGCTAATTCTGTTGGAATACTTTACATACTTTGTGCATGATTATAAAAGAAATTCATAAATATCAAGTGAACTTTTAAAGCACTACTCACAACCAAAGTATTAAAAATGCTAAAAGTGATAAAACAAGTATTCCCAATTGACTTTATTATTTCATATGACGTTGTTGTTGCTGTTCTCTGTAAGCAATGTGGTCTCAGATAAGTGTATTATACAGTGTTCCAATGTTTGGCCCACACTGCACAGACGTCAAGTTGCTGCATAGTCTACACGCTCTGTCATGCTGTTTTGGGGTCTGCTGACGTAGGATATTTTCATGTTGTTATAAACCACCAAACACTGACATGCTTACAGGACCTTTAACATACATACTTGATATTGTGCATGCCAATATATATATATATAATATAAATGTGAAGTGGGGGCAGCCATTTTCAGGTCTGCATGAATATCGACTTGGAAATAAAAAAAAATCTCCACCTTTTATCTATTTTGCACTCTTCAGATTGGGTCAAAGATCAAACTCAGACTTTCTGTTTGCAAGTACTACATCCTAATCAACTTATGCCTATTGTAGTGGATTAAATGTGTCACTATTTGCTTCTGTCCTTAGATGTGCTGCTTAGATATACGTGTTCAGCCCTGCTAAACTGAGAAAAAGCAGAGTAATGTCTAAGACAACAGTGCTTGTGTGCTTCTATGAATGTGTGCATGTATGAATGAATGTGTGTATGCAGGTTCACGTAATAATCAGCACTGATCAGATGTTTAATTTGTAAAGCAACAGATATGACAAGGCATCAAACAGACAAGCAGATACACAGTATGAAGGAAACACAGGCAGACAAACATACAAACAGACAAATAGTAAAAGAGGACAGGCAGACAGAGAAACAAACATGGAAACTCACAGTGTTGGCAGCACTAAAAACTTTGCTGACAGATTCTGCCAGCAGTTGAACTGTGTCAAAGATTTCCTCATGATCCTGCACACACACACACACACACACACACACACACACACACACAACACACAACACACAACACACACACACACACACACACACACACACACCACCAAACATACACATGCGCACACATACACACACACACACAGACACACACACACACAGCAACACAGACACACACATACACACTCACACATACACACACACACACAACAAACATCCACATGAGCACACACACGCGCGCGCACACACACACACACACACACACACACACACACACACACACACACACACACACACACACACACAACACACATCACACACACCCAAGACAGTCAGTCAGTCAGTGAATCAAATAATTCTAACACATCCACTGTCTTCTCCATCATATATACATCATCCAAACGTAATACAATCGTAAAGGTGGCCCTCTTTATTCAGCCTGCTTCCCACATTCATTCTTACAATGGATCAACAATACCTCCAATCTAAGTCACTACCATGACCCAGGGGTGGGACTGGAGGAAAGTCAAATAAGAGGAAAAAATCAATGTAATCTAGGGGAGGTCTGGAGGCATGCTCCCCCAGAAAATTTTGAAATCTAAACACAAATCTGTGCAATCTGGCGCATTTTGGGGCTCTAAATTCACTTCTGAATTGAGTTAGAAAATGATTAAATGTTGTCTGAATTTCACATAAAAATCGCCTGACTGTTATTTCTCACATTAAAAGCTCATAGTTTATCTCTGCATCTTTCGGATGAAAAGGCTGATGGTTTCACTGTCCACTTTCCTTTCTACTCATTCCCAGCGCCAGCAATTCTCCATTCCAGGTTCACTAATAGTATCCCCACGAGCGACAATGTCTTTCCGCGTGACCATGTTGAATCCTAGAATGCACTGCGCAAATAAGAGGTAACTCTGAGAGCACTGAATATATGAAGTCTGCACTTGACAGCGATACGGGTTCAACTGATCAGACCATTCCACGCATTTTCCTTTTTTTCTTTTTTTTCCCTCCAAATTTTTTTTCCCTGCGGAAACGGCTATTGGAACACACGGATTTGAGATTCTGATCCACGGAAATCCGCCCATACGCGGAAGAATCCCACCCCTGTTGACCTATACTTTGTTTTCAATTTAAAATAAATATGTCATTAGTTCTATTCATCAGTGTCCAATGATTTCTCCACCAGCCTCATGCCAGTATCAGCTGTAGAACCAACACATGATAACAGGGAGTACATAAAGCCAAAGCATTTCAAAATCTGAATCAAAGTGACAGCTAGTACTCAGGCAAAACATCACAGAAAACGGAAACACAGGAAAACAGGAAACAACAGGAAGAAGGTTCTGTTAATGTTTTTTTCTAATCTCGTGAAGTGATTTCTTCGTTGTCTTTTGCATGCGCTTGACAAAGGCTAGTCGGCCAAAAATGTACACCTGCTTTGTTCTGTGCATTACATACACAAGCTCATTCTGTTTTCATGTGTCTCTGGTTTCAGTCTCTCAAAGTCCCTTCATTTTGGTCAGTCTGGTATGAAATGAGAATGCGAACAGATTTGCAGATCACGGAACTACACCTTAGTGGTCAATCAGGACAAGAAACAGTCAATCCATGGTCAAAACTATTGTCAACATCAGTACAGAGGGCCCTTTAACTCCACCTTGGCTTTTGCCATACACAATGTACAAGAGTAGAACAGACCTCGAAATACCACTTCAGCAATGTTCTTCATCAGAGTAGAAAAGACTATTAACCCTTTCAACTTCCGCACACTGTCCACCAGCATCCTGCATTGTCAACCATGCTAGCATTGCAAAAACTTAATCCTTTTGACTTCCTCACCCTATCCACCAGTTTCTCAAAGGAAGCTGGTGGATAGGGTGAGGGAGTCAAAGTGTTAAGTTTTTACAGCTGGTGGATAGGGTGCGGTAGTCAAAGGGTCAAACAGAAGAGAAACAGAACACAACACAACAGTGTAGAACGAGCAGCACAGCATCAAAGAAAATACCAAAGCAAAACTATTCTCTCTCCTTCAGCAGTTGGTCATCTTTGAGCTGGTGGATACAACATATAATACTATAGCAGAAGAACATAACTGACCAAGCGGATGTTGTCCAGCTGTTTGCCGGCTGTTGGGTACAACATATAATACTATAACAGAAGAAAGTGACTGACCAAGTGGATGTTGTCCAGCTGTTTGCCGGCTGTTGGGTAAACATATAATACTATAACAGAAGAAAGTGACTGACCAAGCGGATGTTGTCCAGCTGTTTGCCGGCTGTTGGATACAACACATAATACTATAACAGAAGAAAGTGACTGACCAAGCGGATGTTGTCCAGCTGTTTGCCCAGGGCCACTTCTTCAAACACCTTGTACTTGACCAGGTAAGGACGGTAGGGTTGGTACACCGCCAGCAACATCTGTTCTAAACTGGTGGCCTCTGCTAAACTGTCTGCACATACACACACACAGACACAACATAATGCTGCTCATCATTATCATTACCTGCCCTGCCACATGGCATTGGCGATCATGGCCCTTCATATGTATTTAACCCCTTTTGCCCAAGCACATCTTCCACCCTCTCTGTTCTCAGCCACTCTGCAAATCCGTCCAATATTTTCTCCCTGGATCTACCTGGTGCTCTCTTTCCCTCCAGCTTTCCTGTTGTGACCAGGTGCTCTAATTCCCCTTTCCTCATAAACTGGCCTATAAATGTTGCCTGTCTTTTTCTAATCTTCCATATCAATGATCTTCTTGTGTCTGCCTCCATCAAAATTGTCTTGTTTCTTTTCTTTGCTGTCCATGGAACTCTCAACATTCTTCTTGGAAACCACATCTCGGCTGCCTCAATCTTGTTCTGGCTTTTGATTGTTGACTGTCCACGCCTCACAAGCGTATAACATTATCAGTTCAATATAACTTCAAGTAACTCTCTTCCTGATGTTAATTGACAGACATTTGTTGGTAAGAATGCTGCTAGGAGACTGAAAACTATATTATCACCGTATGGATAAGAGACATGGTAAAGAACAAGTGATATTCCTACAACCCAAAATATAAGAGAACTGAGGTGTAAGGACCACACTTATCTCAAGTAAGCATTTTAGGCAGGTTTTCACGTCTCTCTGTCACTGCTTACTTTTACAAACGTTTGAACAGTCAGGCTGCCTATTCATGATGAAGTCCTCATGCTCCATTACAATATTTTGAATAAAATAGATACTGTACATCATGACATCATGTGCTGTGTACATACATCATAGTTTTTGTCAGAACTAACCATTCATGTAGGACTCCACAGCAGTCTCTATGCTCTTGGCAAACCGTTCAGTGATCTGAAATACAGTAACATTAATGTTAGCAACATAAGTACACAATTTATCAAATGCACAACACACACACGCCACGCACATGCAGCTGCACACACCACACACACACCACACACACACAGCGCGCACACACACAACACACACACACAGCACACACATCTCACACATGCACACGACACACACACACACACTACACACACACACACACACAGACACACACACAACATCACACACTACACACACACACACACACACACACACACACACACCACACCACACACAACACACCAACACACACACACACACACACTCAACAACACATACACACACACACACACACACACACACACACACACATACACACACACACACACAACACACACACACACACAAGCACACATCACACACACACACACACACACACACGACACCACACACAACACACACAACACACACATACACACATACACACACAACACACACACACACACACACAACATACACACACTCACACACACACACACAACATACACACATCACACACACACACACACCACACACACACATACACACACACACACACACACACACACACACACACACACACACCACACCACACACACACACACACTCACACCACACACACACTGCACTCACACACACACACGCAACACACCACACACCACGCACGCACGCACGCACAGCACACACACACACACACACACACACACACACACACACACACACACACACACACACACACACACACACACACACACACACACACACACACACACACACACACACACCACACACACACACACACACACACACACACACACACACACTAACAAGCACACATACAACATCTGCTACATCTCCTCACACAACACCAAAACACAATCCATGAGCACCAACCCCACAGATGTCACGATGGAAGAAAGATCCAAAAAGAGATAAAAACCATAAGTCTTACATAAACCAGATGATGTTCAGGTTTTGAGGGTCTACCTTACTCACTTGCTCAAGGGATAACTTCAGGGTTACTTAACTTAGGGGTGAACTTAATCCTGTACAATCCATTTGAATGACCTATGTGTTTGTACAAGCACAAATTTCAGTAAAATCTGGCAGGTTTTTTGAAATTTCAGAGTTTGGTACTCACAGGGGACAAACAGAGAGAGCCTGCAATAAACAGAAATGAAAATACTTTGAGCAACTTTGTGAAGAGAAATAGCTGGAATGAAATCTTTTTTTTTATGTTATAACTCATCACATCTAGGCAGTCAGGAATCCTTTTTTAAGATCTGATGGGGATTCGAATCCCACAACCTTTCAGTCAGTAGTCCATTGTGCTAATCACTATAAGATGGTAACTGGTTGACAGGACTACATCTAACTTCAAAGCTTTTAGTCCAAAGATCCAGATCTGCGATCAGTTCCTCAAAGAGTCACCCAAATCCTTTCTACTAGTGACATGCATAATCCCTAAAACCACTAGAACTATAACGACAGACACAGGAGAAGGAGACAGACACAGACACACAGCCTAGACAAGGACAGAACTAAACTGGATAGACAGACAATCAGACAAAGATACAGACAGCCAGATTACACAAACTGGGGAGACAGGTACAGACAGCAAGACAAGACCAACAATGAGACAAGAGGAGACACGACACATGGACAGACAAGACACAGACAAAACACAGTGATGTCAGACAGACAGCCATACAGACAGTGAAATAACACAAACAGACAAGCAGACAAAACACACAACCTGTTTCAGTTCCAAGAGAGCAGAGAGTGTGTCCGAGTTTTTGTTGCAGGTGAGTAGCAAAGCAGGTGGACAGAGAAGGGTCAAGGGTCAACAGGGCATCCGTCAACATGTCTAGTATGACAGGAACGGGTTCTTTGAACACAGGAGATGTCCACATGATCTGGTGACAAGACATATAACCATGTTATGTGACAACACACATCTATGTCAAGTGACCTAACTTGAATCAGTCACCATGTTATGTGACAACACATCTCTATGTCAAGTGACCTAACTTGAATCAGTCACCATGTTATGTGACAACACACATCTCTATGTCAAGTGACCTATCTTGAATCAGTCACCATGTTACGTAACAACACACATCTCTATGTCAAGTGACCTAACTTGAATCAGTCACCATGTTATGCAACAACACACATCTCTATGTCAAGTGACCTAACTTGAATCAGTCACCATGTTATGTGACAACACACATCTCTATGTCAAGTGACCTAACTTGAATCAGTCACCATGTTATGTGACAACACACATCTCTATGTCAAGTGACCTAACTTGAATCAGTCACCATGTTATGTGACAACACACATCTCTATTTACAGGGGGATAAAGAAAGACAAAAAGAGTTAAACAGGGAGTTTAGAAGGAAAAGTAAAGTTGCTAAAAGGGAATACAAGGACAAAGTGGAGGAAAAGTTGACACAGGGGAATGGGAGGGCGGCATGGGATGGGTTGAATACGATGATGGGGAAGAAGGTAAAAAAGCAAGGCGTGAAGTGTGATGACCCGGTTTCTTTCTCCAATGACCTAAATGCGTTCTATGCACGCTTTGACAACAAGGACTTTTCTCGTGAAATTGAACGTGTGTGTCAGCCTCTATTTACTACCCCCAATAATGTCACTGTTTCAGAAGCCATGGTAAAGAAAGTTTTCTCTCGTTTGAATCCAAGGAAAGCTAGTGGACCAGATGGGGTGGGGGGAAAAGTCTTAAAAGAATGTTCTAGTCAGCTTTGTGTTGTTTTTAGTCGTTTGTTTCAGTTGTTTATGAACTTTCATTTTGTTCCTAGAATCTGGCGTACATCTACCATCATTCCTGTTGCCAAAAAGCCAAATGCAAAAGACATGAATGATTACAGGCCGGTGGCCTTGACATCTGTGATCTGTAAATGCATGGAAAGGATAGTGTGTGATCAGCTGACGGCCTCTGTGGCCGATCGCATGGACCCCCTGCAGTTTGCCTATAAGGCAAAGCGGGGTGTCGAAGATGCGACCTTGACCTTACTTGATCTAGCGTTCTCTCATCTTGACAAAGCTGGTACCTTTGTACGGGTCTTGATGATGGATTTTAGTTCCGCGTTTAATACTCTTCAACCCCACTTGCTGATCAAGCGTCTTCTTGACATCGAGGTCAGCCCAGGCCTTGTGCTCTGGATCCGTTCTTTTCTATGCAGTCGGCCACAGAGAGTCAGCATTGATGGCATTATGTCTAAGGAACTCGTTTTAAA
>JAPXFY010000020.1:7112568-7220068 GCA_030674185.1 Monoplex corrugatus
AAATGTAAACATAACATACAAAACCATGTTACGTGAAAACAAATCTCTATGTCAAGTGACCTAACCTAGGTCAGTAACCAGGTAAAGACAATTCAGGAGACAGGGCGTAAGCAATCACATGGAGTCATCGTTAGAACTAAAAACATGAAATATGAATGTGTATTTATTGACAAAACATAACAAGAATGTGTTATATTCTGTCATTCAAATATACACCTTTCATCTGTTTACGTGTTTCTGGTTCCTAATCACTTAAATGCTGTCAGCCCATTTGATTCAGATCCAGTCTCTTGTTATTCAACAATGTCTATATTTGACTGTACTGAAATTAACATCTCTTCTCTGTATACATCTCTAAGGACAGTTCTTCCCCGTTACAGTTTCAGACTTCCTCTTGCTGCCATTTGACAACTTATACAGTTGTTTCAAGTTCCACTGTTAAAACGTAAAAATGGAAGTTATGATCTGAAATGCAGTACACTCCTCAAGTAATGTTTCTGTCTTGTTTCACAGTGAAGCCCATTTATGTTCCCAGTAATTTCTACAATACTGTGTTATTTGATTGTCATAAGGATAAAAAAGAATAGCTTGTCACAAATGATAACATAGTATATGGTTTATCCTCAACAACAAATGTCTTAACAGCTTATCCTGACACAACCAACATCATGTAATTGTTGAAAGATTAATGTATACCCCTGCATGTGATGAAACCAAAGGAAAATACCTGCATGTGCCAGGTGGACAGGAGGTGATCATAGAGTTCAGTCAGGTGTTCCTGCACACTGCCCTCTGTTTCACTGATGGTTTTCCATGACTGAAGAATTTGTGTCTGAAAGGCAAGACTCAAAGACTCAAAATGGTTATTTGTTTGGCCATGGGCCTTTAAAACAAATTGAACACATAACAACACTTCATTTAGTATATCTGTGAGGCAGATAAATGGTGTATGGACAGGTAACAGGCATCGTATCTGGGGCTACATAAAGTCAAAGACTTGTGTCTTATCATTCTGCAAAGGTAAAACCAGAGATCACGTACAGCAGGTACACAGTCAGAGGTCATCTGTAGCAAGTGCAAGACCACAGTTCAAAACGAGAGTCCCCACACAAGGATTAATGACAATTGTACTCTGTCGTTTCAACGAACGATCTCCCTAACCCCAGTTAATGAATAATGACTTTTTCCTAAGTGGATGGGCAATAGCAATCGATGCCTTTAGAGCTTAAGTAAACCTGCCTAGACAAGCTTTTCCAGTTGCTATTTAGTGTACAGTACAATACTGCACTCTAGTATCATGCACAGTCATGTGACTGCCAGAGTGCTTCTATGACTGGAACACTCTCTCCATATTGTTTTGGTTTCAGTTTCTTATGAATGGCATCTCTGCACTTAGAGTAAAATCCATACGCACTGATGCCACTGATGCCACAGATGCCAACTGATAGATGAAATCAAAATGATCACAGCATAAACCAAACACAAAGGCAGGGCCTTAAGGTCATACTCAATGTATGGATTCTATGTCTATTCTTGTATAATTCTGTCAATGAAACGACCTAGATCATATCACAGTGAAATGTATATCCCCATCTGATATGTTCCATAAAGTTAGAACAACAACAAAAGCAGGATGAAAAAAAAATAGAGGTCTCCAATACAAACTGATCACATTAAAGCCCGACACAACCATGTTACATACATCCACCAGCAGACAACACAATACACAGCCCCCATCCACTCTGCAACACAATTAACCATCCTAATCACCCTTATTCCTTCAGTGACCCCTCCACCCCTGATCCATGGAAAAGAAATATCAAAAATTGTGTGGAGAATTGTGGTATAATGATAACGTAGCCTAACATACTGTACATATTGTATTGATGGTCACAGTAGTCAAATGGGCAAGTATCAAACTTTAAATTGGAAGATTCTGAGTCTGAAAGCCTAGACACCTCTGCCAGTCGGGTAAAGGGTGAAGATTTTTCTGATATCCCAGGGCAACATGTGTACAGACTTACAAATGCCTAAACCCACTTTGAGTTTATACTTGTAGAATATCAAATATGAATGTAAGAGACCCTCTGAGTCATGTCAGTGGTTGCTTTATGGAAACATGTAGAATATCAAATATGAATGTAAGAGACCCTCTGAGTCACATAAGTGGTTGCTTTATGGAAACATGAAACACACAGCACGCACACAAACCAAAGATGCAGATCATGCAACAACATAGTGGAACCAGAAACAGTATGAGTTCTCCTTAATCCACAAAATTATTGCTGTTATTGTTTAAAGCCCAGCCGACTGCACAGAGCCATATCAGGGCTATAACCATTTCAAAACATGAACAATATTTCAACAGTAAAAACAATGAAAAGAAAATTACATACACATATCAATGCAATCGCGCAAATAATCTAAGGAGATGGATGCCCTTGGCGTTGACCACTGTCCAATTTATCACACAGGGGATGTAAAAAACATACCTGAATACAAATCTAAACATAACTAAGGACATCAAAACATATGTCAAAACAGACCCAAAATACCTAAAATTGTTTCCACATATCTCATTTCCCTAGAACCAAAAATGCACATTACCCAATCATCAATCCTAAGAGAAAGTATGCAAGGCTTCATCGAACATATACAGGTGAATGGACCAGCCAGGCAGAAAATGATAGGAAGAGATGACAGAAAGCAAAGGAGGAAGAAAGAAACAAAGAAAGTGACAGAAGAGAGGCAATTTCTGACACAGAATTTCCGAAAGGTGGGAATACTATTTACACTGTAAGAACCCTCCAGTATCTCTGTGGGGATGCTCCACTAAATAATGTGATTGTGTGCAATACACAGTGAGTCTAAATGAGTCTGGATAATAGCGCTATACAAGAACAATTTGTAACAGTAATACAATACAGTGAAACATATGTATAACGTATAACCTTGTAACACTTGTGGTAGTACTTGTACAGCTGGGGCAGTCTCTCCATGTCTTCAAACATCTGGGTGAAGCGCTGTGTGGCTTCTACAAAACAAAAATAAACCAAATACAAAACAAACTGTTAATTAGTGCAGGTATAAGTGAAAGAGAGGAGGAGGCATGTATTGTGTCTATGTGTATACATGATTCTGTGAACATTCATCCTCACATTAAGCACATTCACCTTATACGCACACACATACACTCACAAAGTCACCTACAGAGCAACATACACAGGAATCAAACACAGACACACAGACACACACACACACACACACACACACACACAAACACAAACACAAACACACACACACACAAACACACTCACACTCACACACACACATGCACACATGCGCGCACATGCACACACACACACACACAAACAACACACACACACACAAACAACACACACACACACACACACACACACACACACACACACACACACACACACACACACACACATACAAACCTAGAGACTGAGAGTTGAAGGCAGCAATAAGTTGAGGACTGATCAAAGCTTCCAGTCTGTTCTTAAGTTTCTCCAGATGTTGGCATTTGTCAGCATAGTCTGGTGTGTCCACCAAGATTTGCTGATCATGGAGAAAACACACACACACACACACACACACACACACACACACACACAACACACACACACACACACACACACACACAATTAATAAAGATTTGCTAATGATGGAACACACACACACACACACACACACACACACACACACACACACACACACACACACACACACACACACACACACAACACACACACACACACACAAAATTAAGATTTGCTGATGATGGAAAAAAAAAAACACACACACACACACACACACATGCACATAGACATGTATGCATGCTCACATGCACACACATATACATGCACATGTACACATGCACACATGCACGCGCACACACACACACACACACACACACACACACACACACACACAAAATCGCTAAATGTATAACAGGGCTGGTTAACCTCAGACACAGACAAAGAGGTTAAGTATGGAATTTAGCCAAAAGGGATTTACCGCACTCGGACAATTCCTACACACTCCACCTAAACCTGCCACCTGTTATCTGGCACATTACTTCAGAAACAAGAAATCTATGTGCTTGCAATGTCTTGAAATGGGAGAAGGGAAGAGGACTTAACGAAATACCGAGCTGACACCATCAGATGGGTAGCAAGTAAGCCTGTTTTCTTATGACGGCTTTATCAATATCATTATCATTGCTATTGTTGTTTAATTTAAAGCCCAGCCAACTGCACAGAGCCATATCAGGACTATAACGTCTCAAGACGTATGCAACATCTCACTGACGTAAATCCTTTACAGCGCTTTCCTTCTGAGTAACAAAAACTAAGAGATGTTTGCTTTTTCTTTTACTTTTGATTTCTATCACTCTTTCCATCAGCTACAGGCAACAGACTGTGACAAACATGTCAGAAACACGCTTCAGGCTGCATACAATGTCCACAAACACAGACACACAGACATGTTATCTTTACTCACCAGACTTTGCTGCATGCCAGCCAGTTTCTCTGTTATCTGTCAAATAAACAGAACACAACATGAGTCACTACACTGATTATAACATTTCCATCTTCTTCTCTCTGTAGCCTACATGGTCAGACCACATCTGGTGACGAATGTGCCTGGAGGTACTTCCAGTTCTTGCTGACTGTCATGAAGATCTGGCGGTTAGATGAGGGTAGACCCTGTCAAGATGCAGGACGCAGCACTGCTCCATTCTGAGAGGACCTCAAAGGGGCAAGAGCACAGCCATGAAGGCATTTGCCTTATATTACATGGTACCATGGTTTGTTAGAAGGCATCCACAGACCCGGTACTTTTGACTTCAGCCTTCTAGAAGTACACGACCATGAAGGCATTTGCCTTATATTATATGGTACCATGGTTTGTAAGAAGGCATCCACAGACCCGGTACCTCCAACTTCAGCCTTCAAGAAGCGCATGACCACATAGATATTTGCATTATATTACATGGTACCATAGTTTGTTAGAAGGCGTCCACAGACCCGGTACTCTGACTTCAGCCTTCAAGAAGCGCATGACCACGTAGATATTTGCATTATATTACATGTACCATGGTTTGTTAGAAGGCGTCCACAGACCTGGTACCTCTGACTTCAGCCTTCAAGAAGCGCATGACCACGTAGACATTTCCATTATATTACATGTACCATGGTTTGTTAGAAGGCGTCCACAGACCTGGTACCTCTGACTTCAGCCTTCAAGATTAGAAGCGCATGACCACGTAGACATTTCCATTATATTACATGTACCATGGTTTGTTAGAAGGCGTCCACAGACCTGGTACCTCTGACTTCAGCCTTCAAGAAGCGCATGACCACGTAGACATTTCCATTATATTACATGTACCATGGTTTGTTAGAAGGCGTCACAGACCTGGTACCTCTGACTTCAGCCTTCAAGAAGCGCATGACCACGTAGACATTTCCATTATATTACATGTACCATAGTTTGTTAGAAGGCGTCCACAGATCTGATACCTCTGACTTCAGCCTTCAAGAATCCCATGACCACGTAGACATTTCCATTATATTACATGTACCATAGTTTGTTAGAAGGCGTCCACAGACCTGGTACCTCTGACTTAGCCTTCAAGAAGCGCATGACCACGTAGACATTTCCATTATATTACATGTACCATAGTTTGTTAGAAGGCGTCCACAGACCTGGTACCTCTGACTTCAGCCTTCAAGAAGCGCATGACCACGTAGACATTTCCATTATATTACATGTACCATAGTTTGTTAGAAGGCGTCCACAGACCTGGTACTTTTGACTTCAGCCTTCAAGAAGCGCATGACCACATAGACATTTCCATTATATTACATGTACCATAGTTTGTTAGAAGGCGTCCACAGACCTGGTACCTCTGACTTCAGCCTTCAAGAAGCGCATGACCACGTAGACATTTCCATTATATTACATGTACCATGGTTTGTTAGAAGGCGTCCACAGACCTGGTACCTCTGACTTCAGCCTTCAAGAAGCGCATGACCACGTAGACATTTCCATTATATTATATGTACCATAGTTTGTTAGAAGGCGTCCACAGACCTGGTACCTCTGACTTCAGCCTTCAAGATTAGAAGCGCATGACCACGTAGACATTTCCATTATATTACATGTACCATAGTTTGTTACAAGTGGTCCACAGACCTGGTACTTTTTACTTCAGCCTTCAAGAATCCCATGACCACGTAGACATTTCCATTATATTACATGTACCATGGTTTGTTAGAAGGCGTCCACAGACCTGGTACTTTTTACTTCAGCCTTCAAGAAGCGCATGACCACGTAGACATTTCCATTATATTACATGTACCATGGTTTGTTAGAAGGCGTCCACAGACCTGGTACCTCTGACTTCAGCCTTCAAGAAGCGCATGACCACGTAGACATTTCCATTATATTACATGTACCATGGTTTGTTAGAAGGCGTCCACAGACCTGGTACTTTTGACTTCAGCCTTCAAGAAGCGCATGACCACTTAGACATTTCCATTATATTACATGTACCATGGTTTGTTAGAAGGCGTCCACAGACCTGGTACCTCTGACTTCAGCCTTCAAGAAGCGCATGACCACGTAGACATTTCCATTATATTACATGTACCATAGTTTGTTAGAAGTGGTCCACAGACCTGGTACCTCTGACTTCAGCCTTCAAGAATCCCATGACCACGTAGACATTTCCATTATATTACATGTACCATAGTTTGTTAGAAGTGGTCCACAGACCTGGTACCTCTGACTTCAGCCTTCAAGAAGCGCATGACCACGTAGACATTTCCATTATATTACATGGTACCATGGTTTGTTAGAAGGCGTCCACAGACCTGGTACCTCTGACTTCAGCCTTCAAGAAGCGCATGACCACGTAGACATTTCCATTATATTACATGGTACCATGGTTTGTTAGAAGGCATCCACAGACCTGGTACTTTTTACTTCAACCCTCTACGTTTTCTGTAGGGATTATCCCACCTCTAGCTCATGGTCAAAAGACCTACCCTACAAGAAGGGAGCTAGGGCTTTCAGCAGCCCATTTCAGGGCTTTAAGCAGCCCATTTGAGGGCTTTCAGCAGCCCATTTCAGGGCTTTAAGCAGCCCATTTGATGGCTTTCAGCAGCCCATTTCAGGGCTTTAAGCAGCCCTTTTCAGGGTTTTAAGCAGCCCTTTTCCACCTGATGGCCCCACAGTAAGACACACAGTGCATTTTCTAGGTGTGGCCTTATAAGTGCCACCCTTTCCCATCCTGATATAAAGCATCATCAGTCTTCCAGGACTGGTCATTTATCCAGGCAAGCCTGGCTTCTTTTGCAGCTGACCCCAATAACTAAACACCATCTGCTATCCACTATTGGGTTATGAATGGTCATTCCATGACCAAGTAGGACGAAGCCTTTCCCTGACTAATTACTGACAACAGACACACTACAGACAATTTTCTGACAACAAACACATTGCACACAACATACAGACAACAGACACATTACAGACAACAGACACATTACAGACTACAGCACATTGTTGACAAAAGTCGTACTAAAGACAACAGACACATTACAGACAACAGACACATTACAGACAACAGACACATTACAGACTACAGCACATTGTTGACAAAAGTCATACTAAAGACAACAGACACATTACAGACAACAGTATATTACTGACAATAGTGGTATTAAAGACAACAGACACATTACAGCAAAAGTGGTATTACAGACAACAGACACATTACAGACAACAGACACATTACAGACAACAAACACATTACAGACAACAGACACATTACAGAACAACCACAACACATTACAGACAACAGACACATTACAGACAACACATTACAGACAACAGCACATTATTGACAAAAATGACATTACAGACAACAGACACATTACAGACAACACACAGACAACAGACACATTACAGACAACAGACACATTAAACAGACACATTACAGACAACACATTATAGACAACAGACATATTACAGACAACAGACATATTACAGACAACAGACACATTACAGACAACAGACACATTACAGACAACAGACACATTACAGACAACAGACACATAACAGACAACAGACACATAACAGACAACAGACACATTACAGACAACAGACACATTACAGACAACAGACACATTACAAACAGACACATTACAGACAACAGACACATTACAGACAAAAGACACATAACAGACAACAGGCACATAACAGACAACAGACACATTACAGACAACAGACACATTACAGACAACAGACACATTACAGACACATTACAGACAACAGACACATTACAGACAACAGACACATTACAGACAACAAACACATAACAGACAACAGACACATTACAGACAACAGACACATTACAGACAACAGACACATTACAGACAACAAACACATAACAGACAACAGACACATTACAGACAACAGACACATTACAAACAGACACATTACAGACAACAGACACATTACAGACAACAGACACATAACACACAACAGACACATTACAGACAACAGACACATTACAGACAACAGACACATTACAAACAGACACATTACAGACAACAGACACATTACAGACAACAGACACATTACAGACAAAAGACACATAACAGACACATTACAGACAAAAGACACATAACAGACAACAGACACATAACACACAACAGACACATTACAGACAACAGACACATTACAGACAACAGACACATTACAAACAGACACATTACAGACAACAGACACATTACAGACAACAGACACATTACAGACAAAAGACACATAACAGACACATTACAGACAACAGACACATTACAGACAACAGACACATTACAGACAACACATTACAGACAACAGACACATTACAAACAGACACATTACAGACAACAAACACATTACAGACAACACATTACAGACAACAGACACATTACAAACAGACACATTACAGACAACAGACACATTACAGACAACAGACACATTACAGACAACACATTACAGACAACAGACACATTACAGAGAACAGACACATTACAGACAACACACATTACAGACAACAGACACATTACAGACAACAGACACATTACAGACAACAAACACATAACAGACAACAGACACATTACAGACAACAGCACATTATTGACAAAAATGACATTACAGACAACACCTTACAGACAACAGACACATCACAGACAACAGACACATTACAGACAAAAGACACATAACAGACAACAGACACATTACAGACAACAGCACATTATTGACAAAAATGACATTACAGACAATAGACACATTACAGACAACAAACACATTACAGACAACAGACACATTACAGACAAACCACATCAGCAACAACAGCACCAGATCATATCAATCTTTAATGCAATCCAAATTAATCTTCTATCTTATGGACAAACCTTTTAACTGTCTTTAAAATGATGTGTTTTTAGAAACCGATCAAAACACAATTCCCAAAAGTACAATGTGAAAGCTGTGATAAACATCTATGCATACAAACTGAACAAAAACTATCTGGATACACAGAAATAATAATCAAGTTAAGCAAACCTATGTTAAAAAATAAGATGATCAAGCATTGTAACAATCTACAGTTTTTAGGAAAATTACAATAACATAAAATCAAGATCCAGGTTTTGTACTGCTCAATGTCTCTGTGACCTTGTATAAGCTCGAGATGAAAAGGAACTTTATGTTTTGTGAGTGAAACGGTAATCTGTCATAAAAGTGAAAACAGAATTAAAGTATTGCCAGAAATTCTCCAAAAAGTCTTGTGTCTTCCTTGAAAAGTGCTGATCTTTGGTACTTTTTAGTGGTCTTGACCCTGACACCATAACATCTATTGTTATGCAGAAGCTATTCACATCTTTGAACCAAATGTGGTAAAACTTCAACCCAAAATAGCTCAGAAAATCTGGCCAAAATAGTACTGTCAAACAAACACACAAACACATTTATGCACACACACACACACACACACACACACACACACATACACACGCACACACACCAACACACACACACACATGCACACATACGCACGCATGCACACACACACACACACACACACACACACACACACACACACACACACACACACACACATACACACACCTCAAGTCAAAATGAAATAAACCTTTCAAAAATGAAAAGAAAAACACAAAAAGTCAGTAACCTTGTTGATATCCTGCGACTGAAAGACTTCCTCCATGTCAGCACTCAGTGTTGTCCAGTTGTCTGCTTCCTGCAACATTCCAACAATCATGTACTACTCTGTGCTGTCTTTTAGTATTTGTGTTGCTGTACAGCACTGTAATGTACTGTGCTGTTGTCATGTTATATGGTATTGTACTTGTAGGTCAATGAACAATGTTGTGCGGTATATGTGACCTCCCACCACGAAATCAGTCTTAACTCTTTCCGTGCCGATCGACGATATATCGTCGATATAGGTGGCTGCAGTTGTGCCAGGCAACGATATATCGTTGATATAACTTTGTGTGCTTCATTTAGTTTCCGATGATAGCCGATCCGACTTTTTACTGTAGCCACACAACCGATAACTCTTGTAGTTTCCGTCGCTTCTGCCCTGAGCAGTTCTTGTGTGTTTACGTTTGTTTTGACCGTGTTTTTCGGATCTTTATCAACAAAACAATGGAGGTACGTCGGGCGTTGCCAGTGAACGTTTTAGACAAAAATGTGCACAGAACAGTGACTAACTGGAATATTTTCAAGCTGTAAAAAGCATTCATATCACAACTGGATGTGCCTTTTGGAGTATTCATCTGATTTTGTAAGGGAATCTGCACAGACGATAGGCAGTCTGATTTGTATGTATAATGTGCATGACTTTTTTTTGTTTGTTTTTTGTCCTCATTTTATAATCCATATAATCCTAATTTACAACTCCAATATTGTTGTTTTCCATGCATATCCTTATTGCCTGTCCTCTTACCTTTCTTTTGATATCTAACATGACTAACTTATGTGAATAATCACATGCACAGTGACCTCAGATATAAACACACCCTAAACAATTTTCAGTCACGCGAAAATGGTCTGGCACAAACGTGGAAAACCCTCTGGCACTCAATGAGTTAACTAGCATTTTGGGATTTTAAGATATACATATCACTGGAAAGTGTACATTCTGCTGACTATTTTGGTACTTGAATAAAGCTTGTACTCAAAACAATGTAGAAGTTATGTATGTTTAAAGTCATTAAGTTGTATGACGGCCATTTTAAGAAAACGGCCTCTAAAGTTTTTGTGTGCTCTACTAGACATTTTCCTTAAATTTCTTTATTTGGTGGCTTTGACCCAGTTTGTTTCTAATTTTCGCTGTCATTATCTGAAAGGCGCACCAAAGAGCTTTCCGTCAGTATGTTACATGTGCGGGTACTGCACAGATTACAGTTTATAATAAGAGACAAAAATAGGTACTTTTATTAGGAAATTGCATTCTTTCTGCTGTGATCAGTGCAATAAAATACCATTTTAAATTGATTAATAATATTTTTTCAAGAAAAAAATTTCTGTGAGGGATAGATTATAGTCTATAGAAATCAGTTTTGAGAAAAAGTCAAACACCCCAGACAGACCCTCAGTCACCTTTGCAGCTCCTAGTGCTATTCGACTGACTGCAAGTTAAGACTGATTTCGTGGTGGGAGGTCACATATTGTGTTAAAATGTATTCATTACACTGTACTGTATTGCTCTGTAGTGATGTGGTAGTATAGTCAAAGTCAAAATGTCTTGGCTTCCTTTTTACTGAAGAGAACTATGACATGTTAGAGTTGTGTTAAGAAAAAAAATCAATCAACAAAAACAAAGATTCATCTTTGACTATCAATAAGGGATTTTCTTCCATGTAATGTTTTATGAACAAATTATTGCATTTTTTTCGTGATTGTTTCAATGGTACATGCTATCAATAACAAATTTAAACAGTGAAGGCTGACAGTCGTACTTCTTAGGAATTAACTCAGCTCTCAGAACTTCACATTTATAGTAGACCAACACAAAATGAATCTCTGTTTCAATGCTACCTTCGAAAATGTTCAGTTACACTTTCCGTCATTATTCAATGTTTTGTATTGTAGAAAGTGACCATTCAAAGATGACCTTCCTATTTTAAATCTTGTTAAAACATTTTCTTAATTTTACATTTTGAATTTGAGAGGTAGTGTGACATGATGTGATATGCTATGGTGTGGTGTGGTGTGGTGTGGTGCGGTGTGGTGTGGTGTGGTATGGTGTGGTGTGGTGTGGTGTGGTGTGGTGTGGTGTGGTGTGGTGTGGTGTGGTGTGGTGTGGTGTGCTGTGCTGTGCTGTACTGTGCTATACTGTGCTGTGCTGTGTTTGCAGTGTTGGGCTGCACTTTGCTGTGACATTCATTGTGAATTTTTTGGCAGCAACATATAGAAGTACTGATGAAGTAGAGGATGTGCTGGAGTTCTACAGACAGTGAGGGTGATGACTGCAAATGGTTTCTGAAAAGTTTTGAAGACCTATCATGTGAAACAATTAGATTTTTGACATGGCTTAAAAGCATCTTAATAAGACCTTTGTGAATGAAAGATTGTGGTGCATATGCAGCAAATATCTTGAAGAAATAATCACAGTTTCAGTTTTCTCATCATTTTATCTAAACTATTTTCTACGTTCCAGACCAGTCTTCCAGATATTGACAATAACAATACAGTCCCCATTTCTTTGACTGTACTGTGCACAACTCAAAACATTACTGTGTGACTATAACTGACTGTTCTTGTTGACAAATCTGGCCATCATAGACAATAAAAGGTCAAACGATATGAATGTTTATACAATGCAGGCAAATGAGCAGACCTTGAGGGCATCAGCTGTGGTCTTCATGCGTGACTTGATAGAATCCAGAGTCAGCAGCATCTGCATTGACTGGGCTGTGTTCTTCTCCACCTGATGATACACAATGAACAATGAAACACTTGTAAGAAACAATGAACAATAAAAATAGAAAAATAATGAACACAAAATAAACAATGCAAAATAAACAACACACAATAAAATATAAAGCAGCACACACTGAAAAATGAACAATGACAAAATAAGCAACACACTATGAACAATGACCAATACACAACACACAATGAGCAATGAAAACACACAATGAATAATGAAAGATATCTACACATTCAACATGAAAGAGATACACTTTCACTTTCAATAGCTTGTTTCACAAGGACATCTACATAATCAACATTTTGTTTTATAGGGTCACTTAGATTTTTAATGTCCTGTTTCACCAGGACACCTACATATTCACCATCCTTTTTTTTAAAAAGTTACACATTTTCAATGTCCTCTTTCTGCAGAACATTTACAATATATTCAACATCTTGTTTCATCAGGATACTTACATTTTGAGTGTCCAGTTTCAGCTGGACACCTATATTTTTGTTATCTTGTTTCAGAGAAGTCCATCATCATCATCAAGTGCCTTGCCACATGGCGTTGACGATCATGGTCTTCCATCTGTTTCTATCCCTTGTTGCCTCGAGCGCCTCTTCCACCCTCTTTGTCTTCAGCCACTCTGCAAGTCCGTCCAATATTTTTTCCCTGGGTCTACATGGTGCTTTCTTTCCCTCCAACTTTCCTGTTGTGACCAAGTGCTCTAATTCCCCTTTCCTCATAAAATGGCCTACAAACATTGCCTGTCTTTTCCTAATCTTCCTTATGAATGAATGGAACTCTCAACATTCTTCTTAGAAACCACATCTTGGCTGCCTCAATCTTGTTCTGGCTTTGCTTGTTGACTGTCCATGCCTCACAACCATATAACATTATCGGTTCTATATAACATTCAAGAACTCTCTTCCTGATGTTAATTGATAGGCATTTGTTTGTAAGAATGCTTTTCATCTTTTTGAATGCTGTTTTGGCTTGGCCGATTCTGCTGGCTGTTTCTGATGTGCATCTGCCGTCTGGTGAAATGATCAATCCCAGGTATGAGAAAACTAGAGTAAGACCCTGGATTAAAGGTTGGAGGAAAAATGATAAACAACATTCGATATGCAGATGTCACCATGCTAATTGCAGAAAATGAAAAGGACCTACAAAACCTTGTGAACATACTAGAAATACAGTAGAAAGCAAAGGTAAGGGGTTGGAACTAAACAGCAAGAAGACTAAAGTCATGGTGATCAGTAAAAAACATGAAATTCCATCATGCAAAATAACAGCAAACGGCACAACCTTGAGACAGGTTGATAAGTTTAAATACCTGGGAAGAGGAGTCCTTACATGTTCAATATCCTGTTTCACAGAGATACACTTACATTTTCAATGTCTTGTTTCACTGATCTCATCTGATCTCTAAGCAACATGGACTCCTGCTTGACTGCATCCAGCTCACGCATCACTCTGTGGACAGTCAAATTAGTGACAGTGCGTTAAATTCTACCACACTCCACACACACACAAACGCACAAACACATACAACATACATACCCATGCATAAATACATACATTTATACATGAATAAACATGTATGCACATTGCACATATATGCGTGTAAAAGCAACAATACACACACACACACACACACACACACACACACACACACACACACACACACACACACACACACACTCCACACACACACACACACACACACACACACACACACACACACACACACACACACACACACACACACACACACACACACACCCCAAATACAGAATCATACACACATGCACATCCATGCATGCATACACACACACATGAACACACACATTAAAATTCAGAGGCACACACACACACACACACATTAATGAAAATACCTGGGAAGATTCTGCAATGCTTGTTGACTGGCCTCTTCCAACACATTATTCACTTCCTGAATCAGCAAAACATAACTGTTATCATCAACGTACTTATCATCATCATCGTCAATCTGAATATCATCATTATCAGTAAGAAAAGCAACAGCAACTGCCATCATAAATACTAATATTAATTTCATCATCACTGTCATAGCAATCAACACTAATATTATCAGTTATATTCTGAACATTTCAAATTCAATGTACAAACCAAAGATCATTGCATATCAATGACACAAAATATGACAACTCTTACTGTATATCAATCTGAATTCCACTAAATTTGATGTTAACACGAGGATCATAACATATCTGCATACTAACAATAATTCTGCAAAACTGACTAAACAATGTGATTCATAAATCAAAGCATGAGGATGCAAAGTGACACAAAAACACCACCACCTGTCTCTCTCTCCCTCTCCATTGCATCTTTTTACACACACACACACACACACACACACACACCACACACACACACACACAACACACACACATACACACACACATATGAGGTAACCAGCCAGAGTTGTGTTGAAGGTATGTGTGTGTGTGTGTGTGTGCTTGTGCACTGAAAATAAATAAGCATGTTACTTTTGTTAGGCTATGTCAGTATGAGCATTGTATTTTCCTACTTTTATTTGTGCATTGTTTTCAGACTTTTCTCTCAAGGCAAGTAGAAATTCTGTCTACTTGCCCCCAGGAAAAAAGTGTTACTGTCCTACTCTGAGCTTAAGACTGAGGGTTAGACAAACACGTAACAGATACTGAGAAAAACATAGGTTGTTTTATGACCATGTATAACTAAAATATAGATTTTCTATGTTTGCAACCAAAAGACTTACCTGTATAAACATCTGTAGCTTCATGACCATGGTAGTGGCATGTTGCTGAAAGAGAAAACATGAATCACAACACTGGGAGTTTTAGTTTTTCAGTACGCTTAACAAGGCATCAAAGCGTACAATTTCTATTTCAACTCAAGATAACATCTCCTAACATCGGAATAAGTTCCAAATGCACTGATGCCATGTGATGGAAAATATCTAAAATGATCATGGCATAAGCCATGAACCTGCACATAAGCCCCTTTTGTCGGAAAATATCTCTACACATCACAGGGAAGAAGGGGGGAGGAGAGAGAGAGAGAGAGAGAGAGAGAGAGAGAGAGAGAGAGAGAGAGAAAGAAAATCTAAAATCCTGGTGACTGAGATATAAAACACATACGACTACACACACATAATTATACATGAACACATGAACACACACATACAAAACATACACACACAGGACAGAGACAGACTGCAAAACCTTAGCAAACTAAGTAAAACAAAGTCATTACTTTCATTTCAAAAAATCCTTTGGGTAATACATGTTAACAAAGCACTCTCATTTGATTTTAAACACACACACACCCACACACACACACACACACACACACGCAGCACGCAGCATGCACGCACGCACACACACACACATGTCATGCACACACACACGCATGCATGCACGCACACACACACACATCACACAACACACAAACACACATGTAATGATTACACACACACACACACACACACACACACACACACATCAAACGCACACACACTAACATACAGAAGAAACTACTTTAAACATCACTTACATCCAGAGAAACCCCTGGTTCTCTGTGTTGGCGGAAAGCAGCATTGACCCAATCTTTGGCGTCAAAACTGGCATCCATAAATTTAGAATAGTCCTGAAAATACACAATACTCAATGAGACTAGATTCAATATTTGTCACTACAGAAATTTTATGCATGACATGTGGTTTGAAAACACACTGCGAAAATAGGGTGCCAGCCTTCCATCCCCCCCTACCCCCTCTTTCCTGAATATTCTTTTTGTTTACCTATGAAACAGTATCTTTATGCATAATTCTGCCAGGGTAAACTCTTTTTGTTGCCAAGGGATTCTTTACATGTGTTAAGTGCATACAGCACTTTGGTTTATCATCTCATCTGACAGACTAGCATCCATACCATCCCTCAAGGCCTAGTGGATAGGAAAGAAAATCTGTCTAGTGTCTAGCCAGGGATTGAGCCTTGGACATCTCACTTCCCAGGCTGGTGTTCTAACTGGGTCATACACTCTGCTCTTTACAATGATTTTTTTATACTCCTAAATATGTACTTGCAATCATAGAATAAAACTCTTTAGCCATTCATATAGAAATATTCAACACAAAAACATTTTGATGAAGAAATAAACCATATGAATAAATCATTCAAATTCAATGCATAAAAAAAATTAACAAAAGAGAGCCCAGTGGTGTGTTAGAATAATTGAATGCAAGCACAAATTCAAATCTATTTATACCATTTCATCCTGCAGATTCAGTGGATCTGTACAATTCAAAAAAGATTCCATTTCATTCAAAAGCTATATGAAAACTGTGCATGAATTCATCATACAAATTGAGACCTTGCTCTAAGATGGTAGATTACCTACTGATAATGCACTGACTAAGTTTAAAAAAGGAAAAGGGAAATTCATCCAGTGAAATGAAACGGAACTTGATATTTTATCATTAGTATCTAAACTGTAAGAATAATTCAGTTGTTGTGAGTGTTCATGTGACAGACAAATCTAAGAATGCAGTCTGAAGTTGTGAGGCTCAGAAAAGAAAAAATACATTTGTGTGCTTTGTTTGTTGTTTGTTTGTTTGTTTGTTTGTTTGTTTGTTGTTTAGTTTGGTTTGGTTTGGTTTTCCATTTTGTTTTTGCTTTGCCTTTATCAAGTTTATGTTTTTTTTTCCTGCTTGTGTGTATTTTCTTTTTGCCTTTTTTCTGTTTTTGTTGTTTTTTGAGGGGATGAGATGGAGAAGGAGATATTTGTTTTTCTTATTGTTCCTGTTGTTCTACTGATGGAAATTCATGCATGCATCTGGACAAATGCAAGAACACACACACACACACATGCTCTCTCTCTCTCTCTCTCTCTCTCTCTCTCTCTCTCTCTCTCTCTCTCCCCCACACACACACACACACACACACACACACACACACACCCCACAGAACGACATACAACCAGAAACATGAACGCTGACTCACTCAGTAAAAAGGATAGGCCTACAGGCTACACATTACTGATTATAACCAAATCATGATCTCAATAGCTGGGCTCACGTGCATTTAATATATATCACAACACGGTAAACACACACTTATTCACTCTGTAATGTGCAAGCGTGCGTATACACGCACGCGCGCGCGCGCACACACACACGCACATACACAACACACACACACACACCCTCTCTCTCTCTCTCTCTCTCCTCTCTCTCTCTCTCAACATACAAACATAGTTAGCCTACATACCCTCAGCCACAAGAATGATATTGATGGGCTGATCAAAATGATCATGATTGATTAGGACTAGGAGCCTAGGATAACAGGTGCCGTAAAAAAGAAAAATGGAAACAGGTGGAGGAGATCCTTTAATTTCAGTTCACATGAAACACCTTTTCACCGGGACAAACGAAAAAAATATCAAAACACTCACCATATTTATGAAAATTGTTGTTTGTTACCAAGTCGCCTGCACCAGCCACATCATTTTTCTCCAAAGTCTCTGAGTGGCGTCCCTTGCACAGGGAGACAACTACCCGCAACTGATTGGGTTCGCGGTGGCACTACTATTTTCAGTTCCAAATTTTTTCAAGGTGTTGCACGATGACAATTCCGTATGCACTCCACCCAAATCTGCCAGCTGTTATCGGCAGTTACCTGTGAAACACTGACACTCCCAAAATGATGTATGGGCAGTGAACAAAGCAAAATTTATATTACGGGCTGGAATTTATCTTGGCTCCGGACGGCTCTGTCAAGAGTCAGCCAGCCTCTAATTCCATACTGTGACATCGTAAGATCCCAAACAATGATGACAGCAATTATTATGAGCTTGAGCAGAAAGCCTAAGTGTTGTACGAGTCTTGATAATTCAACCAAAATAGGACTGACTTGATTGATAATGATGAATGATCATTTTCGATTATTTTAAATCGCTACATTTGTCTATAAGAATGCAGATTGCTTCCTGGAGAAAAGGTATCATCGAGGAGGGAGATGGGGATCTGCTACTTTCTTAAGTGTTTACTACACACAAGACCACAGTTTATCGTCTCATCCAAAAGTCTAGCACCCAGACCACTGCTCAAGGTGTAATGGAAGGGGCAGAGTAACCCCTGTTTAACCAGGATTTGAACCACAGAACTTTGATTTCTCTCATTTTCCAGGATGGTGCTTAATCTATTGGACCATGTGCGCCATCATTTACCACACATAGGTACGTTGCTACCTGTGCTTATCACCTGCCAAGTAACATGGCCTGTGATGAATTTTTTCATGCACATCAATGTCTGCATATAGTTCAACTCTTCTGATGGGCAGACTGTTCATACTAGCACTGGAACTTTGCTGGAATGAGTTGTGCTTTGTTAGTAAAGTAGACCAAGCTTCAAGAATGTAATACATGTGAAGCAGAGTGAAATACAGATTAATAATAAAAATTTAGAAAAAAACCATGAAATAACATTTTCATTGAAATGAATGGTATTTTTTCATGATGCCATTTGACTCAAATAAGTTCACGTTTGTCAAAATGCACAGCAGTTGGTCATTTCTCTGGCTATGAGTAAGGAAGTGTCCATTCAAGAAAAGAGGTAAAGTGGGGGTGGCTATGCTAATAATCACCTTTTTTTTCATATATCTCACATTTTTACACATTATTCGTCTGAAGAAATTCAACATTGTAGCAATCGGATTAAAATTTCCTCCAATCAGGGTTATTTTCCAAACTTCTAATGAAATTCCAATCTCAAGCACATGAAAGAAAACACTGGAACATTTTCACATTTCCTGTCACTTCAGATGACATCAATACACATTTATGCATTCATAACTTCTCCGAGGCTTGTCTTTTAAGTTTTTTATTTCAGTTGTTATTTTTTGTTTGTTTGTTTGTTTTGTTTTTTGTTTTTGTGTACAGATCAAACCATGAATTCCATAGTCTCAAATTTAATTAAAATTTGATCAAGATTGTTTGACTGTTAATTGTTTTTCTTTTACCTCAGAAACACATATATAACACAAAACAAATATAACAGCCTAATTAAAGCTGCTTTGAACCGATCTCCACTTTATAATAATAATAATATATTTTATTTATATAGCGCAAAATCTTGATAAAATCAAATCTAAGCGCTGAGCGTATACATGCATACATACCTACATACATATGAGCGTATACATGCATACATACATGCATACATACTTACATACATAAATCTAAGCTGAGCGTATACATGCATACATACTTACATACATAAATCTAAGCGTATACATACATACATACATACATACGCACATGCATACATAATAATTACAATATTTATATAGCGCAAATCTCGACAAAATCAAATCCAAGCGCCGAAAAGACACACACGCACACATGCACGCACGCACACACACGCACGCACGCACGCACACACACACACACACACACACACACACACACACACACACACACACACACACACACACACACACACACACACACACACACACACACACACACACACACACACACACACACACACACACATGCATGGCCACAAATGGGGAGAAAAGAATAAAAGCAATAAAAGCAAGAATAAAACCAATGGAAAACCACAGAGAGCACATCATATACAATTATATATTAAAACAAAGTGATTCCCCTCCGAGCGGAGACAGGCTGCAGAGGGGGGTTGAGTGAGGTTAGGATTTTATGCAGAGGAAAAAAGGTGAGTTTTGAGAGCGGACTTGAAGGAGGCAAAAGTAGGTTGCTGACGGACTGAGAGAGGAAGTTTGTTCCAGGAGAGTGGACCAGAAACAGAGAAGGCTCGTGGACCATAGGTATTGAGCTTAGTGCGTGGAAAGCGAAAAGTCAGAGGATCGGAGGCAGAGCGGAGGGTACGTGAGGGAACATAGATCTCAAGTAGGCTTGACAGGTAATCGGGGGCTGCGTTATTGAGGCTTTTGTAGCACATGGTGTCTAGTTTGTACTGTATGCGCTTTGATACAGGGAGCCAGTGAAGTTGTGCCAGGAGAGGAGATATGTGGTCAGCTTTTTTCTTTTTGAGTACAAGGCGTACAGCATTGTTTTGAATGCGCTGTAGGATGTGAATGGTGGAGGCAGGAAGACCAGACAGGAGTGAATTGCAATAGTCAATGCGAGACATTATGAAGGAGAGAACGAGTTTTGCAGTTGTTTCGACAGAGAGATACTTCCTGATCAGGCTTATACGATGGAGATGATAGTAGCAAGATCTGGCAGTTTGAGAAACAAAGTTGTTCATGGAGAGGGTAGAGTCAATGCAGACACCAAGGTTTTTAGCTGAATCAGAAATTGGGACTGATGTGCTACATAATGGGAGAGAAAGAGGAGGCAGCTGGGAAAGTTTCTGACGGGTGCCAATGAGGACAGCTTCTGTCTTGTCGTCATTAAGCTGAATTTGAATAAAGTGATCAAAATTATGATAGTTTTATTACCATAATTATCTATATGCACATAAAATTATGTATGCATGTACCCAGGCTCACACATTCATATGTTCGCAATCACCCCACACAAAGAACAAAGACTCCAAGCTAGATTCATACATATATTTGAACAAAGAGTATGCTATAGCTTAAAAAACAGGAGGCAATGTTTGAGTGCACATCAAAATGTCCATCTAACTAAACTTTTACGATTAGATGTATAAAAGTGTACACGAGTACATTCTTATGAACAATACACAATCATAACTGCATTCTAACCCTGCATAAACCAGTAATCACAACCTTCATGCTGTATACATCAATAACTGACTGGAATCTGGCAGCATACGCATGTGTATGCAGATACACATGCAAGCATATATCAAACACAAAATGAACTGGTCAAGCTATACTTATCATTTCCATTGTCCTGATTCCATTCACACATTCTGTAAATGTGACATCATCAAACTGTGGCCTTGAAAATGCATTCATCAAGTACATGCATCACAATCACATCAGTTTTAGATTTCAGGCCCATTATACTTCACAACATCCAGCTGGGATGATTTTTTTGTCCCAAATGTGGCCAAGAACTACCTAAAATTGACTGATGCATTTTGTCACCACTCTCTCTCTCTCTCTCTCTCTCTCTCTCTCGCTATCTCTCTCTCTCTCTCTCTCTCTCTCTCTCTCCTTCTCTATCTCTCTCACTATCTGAGTATCTCTCTATCTCTCTCGCTATCTCTCTCTCTCACTCGCTCTCATACCTGGGTCAACCTAAATCAATTGTAGGCTACCTTTTTGATAAAAGGAAGTTTAAAAAAAACTTATCATCAATAAGGCATGGTAACTTTAGAAAGACTGCAAGACTGTAAACACTCAAAGGCGATATCACAGGTGACAGACAAATGTGACCCGTTCTGACAAAGAGATAAAAAACCCATGCAGCCTGCTTTCCACATTGGGCTCAAACAACATTCAGGGACTTCTTACACAAGGCAAGACTCCTGCAAGCACGCACTATCTATGCACTGAATTCAAACAGATGTATGTACCTAGCAGAGGAGGGCATTTTTGCACATATGACCATTCTTTATCCCACCTTAAAGGCAGTCATATTCCGTCTTAGGGGAACTAAGGAAAAGATTTGGAAGAATTACAGGTGAATGATCTGGAAGGCAGAAATAAGAGAGTGGAACTTGAAATCAAACTAGATAGCTCCTGTGGTTCTAAAACAGGAGGGACCTCACTTTCTGCATCTGCAGTACCCTACTATGGGTTGCAAAGAGAGTATGACCTCCATTATCAGTATCCACAACCATTTTTCCACCATGTGTGATAAACTGGAGCAGTTGTAACAGTTCAAGACAGCATTTTCTTTTGCATTAGGTAAAAACATTAGTCCCTAACAATAACCTATTTTCACATTTTTGCTGATCTACTAAACTCTGGTGTCAAAATATACTTTTGTATATGAATGGCAAAAAAAAAAAAGATTAATGAGCTTGAATGTCATATTTCAGCTATTAAAAAAATACATTTTTCCGAAAAAGATGTGTTCACTTCCAAACTCCCAATTTCTTACAACAATCATCTCAACAGTTTCTGATTTAAAATGGTAAAATGTCTGTAAATTCTGAATGGAATTTACAGTACGGCTGTAAGTTTTGCACCAAAAGAAAGAAACACAAAAAATGTAGTTTTCAATGACAGCATAATCCCTAAAATGACAAATGAAACGTCTGACACCTTTGTCAAAGCAGGTCACATAATGTCGATATGTCAATAGAATGATATATACAATAGTGTGAAGACAGTTATACAATAGTAAGTTAGTGAACAATACAATAGTAAGTTAGTGAACAATCAATGTCTTTGTGTAGATTTGTTCCCACATCCACCAGCTTAACAAAAAGAGTAATGCTATGTCATGGCTGTTGTTAGTTGTATGGGACATTAATATGCTTTGTTTGTCTTCATTTCCAGTCAGACATTTACACAATTAGAAATTTGCAATGATTATTGCATCGCTCTAGCTGGTTTTGTTTGTTTCATATGTTGTCCATAGAGCCTGGGGGTGGGTGGGAGGTGGGGTACACACAGTTTTATTTCATGTTCTGTATCTGTGTGCCTGTGTGTGGACTGCCCATAGATGTATGTATGGATCAATTTCTTTCTTTCTATCTAATTTTGTTATCCACAAATAACACATGTACACTCTGGGAATTCTTCAATATTAACTGTGCTGATTGCTTTTGCCAGTGTATAAGTCAAGGATGCTGTAGAGTGTTTCTATTTTCGATGCTGTAGTGTGTGTTTCTGTTTTCAGACAACTGACACAACTATGCCAGTCTGTGACAGCCATGCTGACTACACCGAACTATCGGACTATATCTGTGAATATCCATACATCCCACAACACTACATGGCACTTGACGTCTTCACATCTTTCCCTATACCTTATCCACACTGATTCTAACTCACAGTTATCTAGATTGTTATGTACAAACACTCAACCCCTGCCAACTTCAGCATGAAGCCGAAATAACAAACAGCCATCAACCTTCCAGTATGGAGAGATACATGATCAATGTATTAAGTAGAACAAAAGCAAAACTTTATTTTACAACAACCTAAAATTCCTCTCCCAGTGTTTTAAAGAGAAGTTAAAAAATATCCTCTCCCAAGTCCCACCTCCAAACCTGGCAGAAACTGTGCAAAACATATAGAATAAAAAAGACAATGTACATGTTTTAAAAAAGAATGTAATTGAAAAGAATGTGCACATGTCTGCAAATATCTCCAAAGAACAACAAACACACAGAGTAGGTTAGTCCCATAAGAAACATGAAAACTTGCTACAATTTAATGCAATATTTTTTGTTTTATTTGTTTATGTTTGGCAGCATCAACTACGTGAACAGAGTAGCATCATTAGACTACTCCTTAAGCCACGGACAGAAAAGGATGACTATCTCTTTCCGTCCAGACAGCAGCAAGTGATCCTGATGACACTTCACACCTGTCACAACCAGCTCAAAGCCCAAATGAACTATAATTTCAAAATGACACCTTCACCAACCTGCCCCTGCAGTCAAGAGGATCAGGCAACTGAACATATCAAATACTGCAGCAATGTCACATCTATCGGGTGGAGTAACAGGAGACAAGGCTGACTACAACTCCTCTGACCACCAAGCTCCATAGCAGCCAGTAAGATCTAGAAAATACTAGAAAAACGGCTTGATCACGTAGATGTCAAATAAAAGAAGAAAAAAGACATTTTGGCAGCCATCTTTAAACATCAGTAATAATACGCATGACACTTCCAATGTTTTACATGGAAACAAGCAAAGATGAACACAAAAGAATCTCCATTTCTGTCACTAATAGATCCAATAAAGACAACACAAGCAAAGTTGTGCAGGAAAAGTCTCCATTTCCATCACTAACAGACCCAAGTCTGCCACACACAGATAACACAAGCAATGATGAACAGAAAAAAAGTCTCCATTTCAACCACTAACAGATTCATGCCTGCTACATACAGACAGCAATATACACCAGAAAATGAGGCTATGGGTCCCAGCATTAATCGTCACACACACACACACACCAGATCTAATTTCATGAGTCCATGAGTTCCAGCATTATTCACAGAATACACAAACCATCCTAACACCATAAGCTGAGTTCATAGCTGATTATGTTCTCATTGTTGGGATAAGGCAAACAAGCACAGACACCACAGCTGCTCAGTTAGAACAAAACAATGCAATATCTAACAAAAAGAACCTTCATCTTCTTTCTCTCAATTCTGCTATAAATACTATAACCTCACACATGTATACACACTTACACATTAACATAAACACTCAATCAAGGGAAAAGCCATGCATGTCATCACATGGAGTTTATAAATATATGTAAGTACAACAAAACTGTCCTTTCATCAATAGTACATGGACAGTGACTCATAGACAAAATGTCATGTATCAGAATAAAGAATAATTGGAATGAAAAAGTCAAAAAGTGAGAGAATACATATATAATAACAATCTTATAAATTGTTTGGAAAAATATTTTACTACTACATGTACTTGTTTGTTGCGTTCTGCTTCTCTGGTTGGTTGTTTTTTGTTGTCGTTTTTGTTTTTTGAGTGTGTGTGTGTGTGTGTGTGTGTGTGCGTGTGTGTGTACTGTGTGTGTGTGTACTGTGTGTGTGTGTGTGTGTGTTGTACTCTGTGTACGTGTGTTTCTGCTGTGTGTGTGTGTGTGTGTGTGTTTTGTGTGTACTGTGTGTGTTGTACTGTGTGTGTGTTGTACTCTGTGTGTGTGTGTGTGTGTGTGTGTGTGTGTGTGTGTGTGTGTGTGTGTGTGTGTGTGTGTCTGGTGTGTGTGTGTTTCTGCTGTGTGTGTGTGTGTTTCTGGTGTGTGTGTGTGTTTCTGCTGTGTGTGTGTGTGTCTGTACTGTGTGTGTGTGTGTGTGTGTGTGTGTGTGTGTGTGTGTGTGTGTGTGTGTGTGTGCATGCGTGCGTGCGTGCGTGTGTGTGCTCAGTGCAAGTAAGTGTGTGTTTTCAAAAAAATGTCTAGCCTTTGTCATAAAACAGATCTATCTTACGGACAACCCACCCCCTCTTTTTCTCTCATCTTTGGCATCATTACATGTTAAAACTACACAAGATCAAATGAGATCAGTCTGTGTTCAATGTCACAATCAGACAAAACTTACGAGAACCAGCAAAAGATGTAACTTTCTTAATAGTAAGGGATGTAAACGTCCATCTTGCATACCTGTCTCCCAGTGAAGACTTCGCTCAAGTTGTCTTGTGTTTCTGTCTTTTTACGGGAAATTCCAGTTTATTAGTATGGCTTGACCTTGTTTGTCTCTTTTCTCAAAGCAAAAATGTCAGGATCAGATGTGGCCCACTTGAGGTTCGAATTTACAACCCCTGCGTTACTGGTGTGGCACCTTAACCAACTGAGCTAACACAAGCAATGATGTCAAAAACGACACACAGCACTTCACAAACTTGATAGTCTTGTTCTCATTCTCTGTTTTAAACAATATAGGTTTGGGGGCAGTGGTGGTAGTTGTTTGATTTGGTTGCTTTACTGTTTTCTGCAAGAGTGAAGCAGGGGATAAAATTACTTTGATTCTCAAAATTTATCAGCTGGATTTGTGATATATTTAGTTGTAGGTAAGGTTTTCCCATAACTGTTTCAGAACGATCTGTAATCTGTGCCGCATGTATGTATTTCTGTCTGTGAGTTACAAACACAAAACAAAAACATTTTACACTGAAATCTGAAGGTGGCATGGATATCTACACAACACTGTAGAAAGCCAGCTCCACAGGGGACACAATGGCTTCATCAACTAGAATGTGTGAATTATCACAACACGAAACACAATCTATGTGAGAACAACAAATCTGCTGCTGAACGCCCTGAAAAAATATGACAGCATTAAATAGAACACACCATATAACTCAGACATCACCAACCGATGGCTCCGTTAGGTCACAGATTAAGTGATATGCATGAAAGCAGCCTTTAAATGTCGGTGGAAACCTTTTTTGCGACATGATAAGAAACCGTTATCAGCCGTTTGTCTGGTGGTATTTAGTCGAGATGTCATGTATATGATGTCAAACAGCTAAACAATCAGTGAGCACACTGTTTATTCAATGATTCCATTATACCATGATATACATTTCAATATCAATGGAATTCAAAAAAAAAAGTCAAACATATGGATATGCCTTATCCACACTTTTAGTGTTATGTTCATGCTTACACTGATACCATCTCTTGTGAGCCAAAATGTTTGGATGCCAACCAGTGCTGATTTATCTGATGGTTGATTATAAGAAATATTCACACAATGCATACACAAACATAAGCATGCACACATGCATTCACACATACATGTACACACACAGAGGTGTACTAATTTCATACTACATCCGACATATTGTGCAGGCTTAACAAGTGCAGCTACACACACGCATGCACACACGCACGCAAGCACACACGCATGCACGCACGCAGGCACACACACACACACACACACACACACACACACACACACACACACACCACACACAACACACACAACACACACACACACACACACCTACGTACACTTTCAAAACTACATGTTACAAAGTGTGCAGAATTAACAAGTGTGCTAAAACTCATCAAAGTTTACCTACTCACACACACACACACACACACACACACACACACACACACACCACACACATGGACATGTAACACACACACACACACACACACACATACAAACAGAACACAGTATACATCACCCTCATTCACTCTGGAACAAGCACCCTAACTTGTGACAAAGAGGGCAGCTGACTGACAGACTGACTTGAAAACCATAGCAACATACCTGATCATGTAAGTCACTTCTTCACTTTACACACACTTCCCAACAACATCTTAGCCATTTTAGGACATCTCATTTAACCCAAACATTTCAATCATATCTGTCCTACAATAACAGCAGGCAAACATCTTGCAGGACAGTTTCCATAATGTCTGAATTATCCAAACATTATTCGTTGATGTTTTACTTTTTATATACAGATAACAACTTGAAACACTGATCAAATGTAAGTTTGACTAATTCTATATACTAACAACATAAGGAAACTAATATGTGATCCATTCTCACAAACAGGGTCATTGTCAAGATTCGGTGATATCAAATTGTTGTCACTGGAAAGGGCATAGAATTTCTTCTCCAATGACAAGTAAATGAAGTCCTTAGGTCACAAACTGTGTGAGTTGTGGCCAATTGAAATATCACAACTGCAAGTCCTTTGGTCACAAACTGTGCGAGTAGAAATGTCACAACTGCAAGTCCTTAGGTCACAAACTGTATGAATTGCGGCCAATTGAAATGTCACAACTGCATGTCCTTATGTCACAAACTGCTAGTTGTGGACAATTGAAATGTTACATATCCATGTCCTTAGGTCACAAACTGTACAAGTTCTAAACAATATTGAAATGTACAATATGTCATTAATGTCCTTCTAGGTCACAAACTGTACAATTTGTGGCCAATTTGAAAATGTCACTAACTGCATGTCCTTAGGTCACAAACTGTACAAGTTCTGACCAATTGAAATGTCATATATCAATGTCCTTAGGACACAAACTGTACAAGTTGTGGCCAATTGAAATGTCACAACTGCATGTCCTTAGGTCACAAACTGTACGAGTTGTGGCTAATTGAAATATCACATATGCATGTCCTTAAGTCACAAAATGTACAAGCTGTGGCCAACTGAAATGTCACAACTGCATGTCCTTATGTCACAAACTGTGCGAGTTGTGGACAATTGAAATGTCACATATCCATGTCCTTAGGTCACAAACTGTACAAGTTGTGGCCAACTGAAATGTCACAACTGCATGTCGTTAGGTCACAAACTGTACAAGTTGTGGCCAACTGAAATGTCACAACTGCATGTCATTAGGGCACAAACTGTACCAGTTGTGGCCAACTGAAATCTCACAACTGCATGTTCTGAGGTCACAAACTGTATGAGTTGTGGCCAATTCAATTGTCTTGTGCACGTAATTCTCAATCTCAGGAAACAGGAGAAAGTTTGAGAACATTTGCCTACAAATTTTCTACTTAGAAACCACAAAGATAAAAGTAAATTTGCATTATACTGAACTATTATATATGCAACATTCAGAAGTAACATCATAAAAATGTATGGAATTTTGGGGTTCTGTGGAGACAGTTGCCAATTTCAGCTAATTTCAATGAAGAACAAGGCGTATCACCATAATCATTTAATTATGATGCTTTTTAAGTTATTCAATTTAAATACTTTTTCAGTTTTTTTTAAATTCTGTTTTCTGGGTTGTTTAATTCTAATGCTTTTGAGGTTATCTAATTCTATTGATTTTTAACTGAACTTCACAGCGAAACCTGTCATATACTTAAAGAAAAGCCTGCAGATTAAGTTGTGACTAAAATCTCAAATTTACCTTTCTGAGGTTGCATCTTCAATTTGCTAGAGTGCAACTTATGTCCCCGTTTTTGAGAATGAATCACATGTATAAATAATAACTAAAATGACAGCCTAAAAATAATGAGCAGATAAATACATTCCAACAAAACAACAGATAGGTTAAAAACAAAACTACAGGAATGAACTTCAGTTCAAAATAAAAAGAAGAAAAAAATTCTGAAGGAAAGGAAAGAAGAAAACAAAAAATGTAGAACTATACTTATATGTCAGCAAGTTTCCTGACACTGACTACCAATCAGACTATATGCTTTGTACAGAAAATAGGGAGGAGGGTGATGGGGGTTTTAAGCAACTGGGGGGGGGGGAGGTAGAGGACAGAGAAGATGGTGATGACATGATGACTTACTCATAACTGGGTCAGTAAATTTGTTTTCTCTTTTTTAAGAGGCCAAGTGTTTCAATTTCTCAAGACAGCATCTTGGCGTTTAAAACAAATTCCATATGCACCAGCACTACAGATGTCCTGTGATGGACAAGATCCAAAATGACCATAACATGAGCCATACGCCAGCTCATTAGCCCTATGTGCTGGTGAGGTCTTTGGTCCTGTCCAGGGCATGGGTTCTATGTCTATATTGATCTGTCACTGAAACAACTTATACTATACTGTAGAGGAAAAAAAAAGGTTAACTCTCTCGCTACGAGCTTGGGATTTCTCGATCATGTCTCAACAACACTTGTCTACAAATGTCGGAGAAATACGAATTGAGTTTTGAAAATTCGTGGGGCTTTCAGTATTTCCGTTAATCGAAACTTATAGCCAGAAATAGATTCTTCGGTCATTCTTAGCCTCGTTTCAGGGTGTGAAGTCACTGTACTACGCAGTTGGTGAGTGGTCAGTGCAAAGTTCACGACCCACTATCTCTGCAGTGAAGCAGATGACGGAAAAGCAAATGGCTGAACAGTACTCAACAATTCAGCGCTGTTCAACACAATCTCTTCCTTCAGTGTACATGGAGTGTATGCACATTGGTTTTTATCAAATTTCATTCAAAATGTGACTGTAGGAACTGATGTATTGACCTGACCGTGTATTTTGTAAGAAATTTTTCACCTGAAAATTTCTCTAATTTCACTTGTACCGCTTCTCAGCAGCCATGAGGGTTAGACAGTTGAAATTTCAGCATGTTGTACACCAATCTTTTAATATATGACCCGCCAAATTTCAAAACTCTCTGTTTTCATTTGATTGTATGAGAATTTTTCTCATGACTTATACAAATGGTACATATCAGGGGAACGGCAAGGAGAATAATCGTATGTAGCAAGTGAGTTAAAAGGTTCAATAACAACAATGGGATGAAGTCATCTGCTGCATGACTTTCATATAAGTACACAAGGAATCCCTAGGAAGCTCTTTCCACTTAAATTACTATCACTGTCATTTCAATTATCTGTATTTTGTTAAAATTGTATGTACATATGCCAAATACAGAAAACCCTGAAAGAAAAAGGGGAGAAGGCCTCTTGGACGGAAGAAAAACCAGATCAATTTCAACAGATGAATCAATCAATTAACTGATCAATCCATTATCATCGCCTCCTGGAGTAAGTGGATCTGGCTGTAGATTCACCCTCTGTGTAGTCGTCGTCGTCGTCATCATCATCATCATCATCGTCATCTTCATAGTCATCACTGTCATCATCTTCCAAGGTCTGGAAACATAAACAACATCCTTAACTCATTTCTTTATCTTTTCTAAATGTGTATTCACATAAGTACTCTTAGAAAAGACAGAAAAAAAAGAGAGACACTGACGTGACACATAATGATAAGGACATGTATATCATTGAATACGCATGTAATTTTGTACCTATATTTTGTACTACATACAGTGATACACTAAAAATGATGCACATATATACCACCATCTGGAGATACCTCACTCTGGGAGTTATACAAAACTAACTCTTTGGAGACGCGCCCTAAAATGGCTCTGAAACTGTCGAGATGCAGTTTTTGGCATTTTTAAAACAAATCATGGAGAATAACCAACGATAATAAACCTATCATGTTATATATGTTTAAAAAGGTCATTATGTCTACCTTGTAACTGTGTAGACCATTTTGTTCATGCTTGCTTTCATTTTTTTCTGGTTTACCATTGAAAAAGGCAAATGCAAATAGCTGAAAAAAAAAAAGTTCCCAAGTAGGCCCTACACTCACATGACTTATACTGCTGCTTATAATCCTTTGAATATCCATGTCATAAAACTGCACTGAACATGTCACAGGATGTATCCTGCACTGGAAGTCACTATGAGTTCCGCTTTTATGAATATTTTGTCCCAAAAATGATTGTATACAGGCGCAGTGTCTTTTGACTCTTCAAAATTCCTTTGTTTGGGGTACCACGAAAAGAAGCCAAAAATAGATTTCCAACAGTCTGTTACGGTCAAAGGGAAAGAAATCTACTTAGAAAAGTGGTCAGACTGTGCTTTTAGCATAATCTCCCTTACTATAGTATGCAAATTGTCCCAGTAAAAAAAAGTCATAATATCCTCCACAGCTTTGGCTGTGGAGTGTCATAGTCAAGAAACTGAGCTCCGAAGCCTGAGCTACGGAGCATCGCCAACGAGTTAATGACACGTTATCAAGACACAATGATAAACTTTAGATGTCGCTAGTATCATGCTGCATAAAAAACATGCAAGTGTACACAACTCTTACGGACATGCTATGACACAAACATCAATCTATTAGGCCTAATACTGTTAAGATATTAAAAATGACTGATAAAATAAATCAAATCAAACTCATCACAAAAACACACAGACAAAAACACATGGAAAGTCAATCCAATTATTTGACTTGAATAATTTGTTAAACAAAAAATAAGTTATTGTTATTGTTATTGTTGTTTAAAGCCCAGCCACAGAGCCATATCAGGGCTATAACCATTTCAAAACACACACAATACTTCAACAGGAAAAAATGGAAAAGAACATTAAGTAAACATATCAATGCATTCATGCACATAATCTATGGAGATGCCCCTGGTGCTGACCACTCCATCCAATTTATCGCACAGTAGATCTAAAAACATACCTGATGCAAATTTAAACATAATAGAGGCACAAAAACACATACAAAACCAGGCCTAAATTCCCTAAAATTGCTTCCACATATCACATTTCCCTAGAGCCAAAAATGCACTTAATACATGTACACATTTATCAATCCTAAGAGAAAGTATGCAAGACTTTATCAAAGATATACAGACGAATGGACAAGCAAGATAAAAAATGATAGAAAGAAATGACAGAAAGCAAAGGAACAAGGCAGAAACAAAGAGTGACAGAAAAGAGGAAATCTGTAGCACAGTATTTCCAGAAGACAGGGACACTATTTATACTGAAAGAGCCCCCAACATCTCCGCGGGGGAATAATAAATAATAAACAAACAGATAAAAAAAGAAATGAATACACAAAGAAAGAAATAAAAAAAGGAATACACAAAGAAAGAAACAAACAGACTTGACGTCATATCGCTTGCTAAAATGTGTTTTTATAAACATAAGTACAATACCCTGATACTTTACTAACATTTCTGCTTTGAAAAAAAATAAAGAGCTGAAATACAGATACAAAACTGAACAACACAATGCAAAATTCAAGGGCAACTATACCAAACTTCAGGCTCATTGTAATATTCTGTAAATTAACGATTCCTTTACTGGACATTAATCATTTATGACTCTTCTTTGCATGATGCCTAGAATTTGATAGGAGCAATGATGATGAACAATTTGTCTCTATGTTGTATAGCTCACCTGATAACCTACATGCATTATGAAATCCAAAACAAGTGTGACTGCCCGCATTCAAGCAAACAGGAACCAGAAAAAAACACGAAAGAAGAAAACGAACGCATATTTAATACAACAAAACAAGACAGGCGCAAATTTTCGGCCAACTGGCCTTTGTCAAGTGTAAGATTACAAACAAACAAACATCAAATACAAAAATTATGAGAAAAAGACTGAAACTTCCCTGGTGCTGTGTCCAATGTGAGAAAAGGAATAAACCCCTGGACATTGGACACATCAGCAGGGAAGTTTCAGTCTTTTTCTCATAATTTTTGTATCTGGTGTTTCTTTGTTTGTAATCTTACGTTTGACAAAAGCCAGTTGGCCGAAAATTTGCGCCTGTCTTCTCTTGTTGTATTAAATACACATTCTTATTCTTCTTTCTGTTTTTTCTGGTTCCTACATGCATTATGTTGTTGACTTCAATAATGACATAACTGACCAGTTGCTCTATGTGCTGACTTTTCATCTATTTCTCTCTGTATTTCTTTATTCCTCCCTTAGCAAATTTTAATTTTTCCTTGGATTGAAGTGTGGCCAATGTTATATTGTAAATGACTCTGTTGTACAGAAACATTTTTTTTTAAAGTTTCAGATACAAACAAACAAAACTCAAAGAAAAAGTTTAAAGACTTAAAGTCAGCTGGAGACTCAATTTCACTGCACCATCCATATAGAACTCACTGTCAGATGATCTAAGGGATCTGTCTAGTCTTACTAATTTCAAATCACAGATAAAGACCTGTCTGTTCACTATGGCCTTCCACTGTTGATATTGTAATTACTCCTCCACCAACAGGTACAATTACAAGTACTGCTATCACTAATCGTGTGGCGTCATAGTACTATCCATGCATGTACTCTTAAGTTCATGACTGTAGGCATACATATACAGTTAGACTCGGTTAGAATGTATTATCTGTGAACGTGTGTGTGTGTGTGTGTGTGTGTGTGTGTGTGTGTGTGTGTGTGTGTATGTGTGTTGTGTGTGTGTGTGTGTGTGTGTGTGTGTGTGTGTGTGTGTGTGTGTGTGTGTGTGTGTGTGTGTGTGTGTGTGTGTGTGTGTGTGTGTGTGTGTGTGTGTGTGTGTGTGTGGTGTGTGTGTGAGTGTGTGTGTGTGTGTCTGTCTGTGTGTCTTGTCTGTATGTGAGCGTACGTGTGTGAGCGCGAGTGTATGTGAATGCATTTGTGTGTATAAGTGTGATATATCAGTATCTCTGGTAAGTATTACACTGTGTCTTTAAACAGTTTTTAAGTCATGTCATGCACGATACAAGAATGATTCACTGCTATCAACCCTTTGACTCCCGCATCCTATCCACCAACTGCAAAAATTTAACCCTTTGATTCCTACATCTTATGCACCAGCTTTCTGCAGGAAGCTGGTTGATGGGGTGAGTGAGTCCAACAGTTTTGCTTTGCTAGCATGGCTGACACTGCAGGATGCTGGTGGACAGGGCGCAGGAGTCAAAGGGTTAAAAATAACACGGCTGATGACCAACATCACCCACCTCATGTCGTACGCCGTTGGTGACTGGAGCACAGAGGTACGTAGAGTAGGGGGCTGGGGGTGAGGCTGGGGACGAGGCATTGGGCGTGCACTGCTGTTGTTTCTGCTGCTGTTCTGAGAGTCTAGAGACTGCTGGGAAGCTGTCCTTGCCAATTCCTTCCGCACTGTGTTTGCTGGCTGAACCTGCCTCTTGAATATCCTGCAAAACAGTGATTTGTCTTCAATCTCCCTTTAAAACTTTGTCTATATTCACAGTAAGAAGACTGTTTCCTGGTCTTGCTATTACAAGCAATGAAGAAATCTGTTTTCTTCAAAATCCATCAGCTGCTGTTTCACAGATTTTCAGTCCTGTGAGACGAATGAAAATTCCTGGCAGGACTTTGATGGTGAAAGATTTCTTTTAATCAGTGTTCATTTACCTTGTTAGCACAGATTTTTAGTCCTGTGAGACAACTGAAAATGTTTGGTAAGACTTTGATATGAAAGATTTCTTTTTGTCAATGTTCAGTTACTTTGTATTTAGTGGGAAAATGTTTCTGTTCTGTGTGTGAAACTATTGTTTTTGTTTTCTTTTTATACAGAGGCTAAAAGTCTTGTTTTGTTCATACTTTATGTATTACTTGTGACTGGAAGCAACCCCAAATTCCTCCTCTTATTGTTTGGGGAGGGGGGAATTATGTATACTTAATACTGATGTATGTCTGGGTTTTTTTGTTTTTGTTTTTTTTTTTGTTTTTTTCTGTGTACCATCACAATGATTGTAACGAAGAAAATCCCCAATCACTTATACATCACTGAATCAAAACATGGAAAAACTGTGCTCTGTGGTGGTGGTCAAGATGACAATGGATGATGGTGGGGTGGTGGTGGTGGTTGGTCTGGTGGTGGTGGTGTGGTGGTGTGGTGATGATGATGATGATGATGATGATAATTGTCCTCTGTGGTGATGATAAAGATGATGATGATGATGATGATGATGATGACAATGACGACCACAATGACAATGACAATGATAACGATGTGAATACCTCCAAGTCACTTTCAGGATCAATAACATCCAGAGACTGGAAGCATTGTGTGTAGAGCTCAAGGGCCTTGGCGTGGAAGACCAGCTCAATGTTGACAAAATCACGCAGCACCTTCTTCATGTCTGTGATCTTCTTGCTCTCAAATTTTGATACCTGCTGCTCCAAGGCATGCTGACTGCGTGATGCCTCCAGGCTGGCTTTCTGCAGCTCTGACTCTGCCTGAAATGTGTCTTGTTTTTTAGTTTTCTTCAAGCATTATCGCGATTGGAAAATTTTACTAACATCAAAGATGCTATGTAATAAAAAAAAAATCAAAACTAATCATGGTCAACACAAAAGCCTGCATCTAAATCCTATGGGCTAGCAAGGCTTTAAGTTCCATCTAGCTTATCATTTTCCAAACCTATTTTTTACCCTATTTTCTATCACTGAAGCAAAAGGCTCAATGATATGCATCTTACTGATCTCAGTCATTACAGTTCACAGAAAATTATATATGACCTTCCAATATGAAATGAATGATCAGTTTTAATTCACTGCAGAATCAATATGTAATTTTTACGCTGTTTTTAATAGAGAAAACTGTTTAAAACTCAGTTATTACATTTCTGAGAATAATGGAATCCCTCTGACTTGCCACTTTGAGAAAAACAATGAAAACTAAATCATGATTTCAGCAATATTTCCAATAGTGACCAAAACCCAATCATCATAAAATTCTGCACATTTGTTAATCAATTATGTGTAGTTCATCAGGGACTGTTGCAGAAACTGAAGGGGTAATCAGTTGTTGAAAACAGTCCTTAAAGAAAACATTTTCTTAAAAAAAAGCCTGTACAATGTCAGGCATACGGTTTCAAATAACATTTTAACTAGGAAAGAATCACAATATTACGAATTTACAGGTAGTAGCATGTGCAGGAAGAGTTACAGTATCAGTTTAAATCAAAATCCCAACATCGAACACAAAATCCCTGCCTCCTATTTCCACTGCTAGCGGCAAACACTGTGAAATGACAAGCAACTCATTTTGTGGTGGAAGGTCATACATGTCTTATCAACATGTCAGAACCTTTATCATATCTACACTGACTATCTGCCACCCTAAGTATCATATCTACGTTGACCCTATGATGACTCTGTATGAAATATCTTTGAAGTGTCTAGCTCACAGTCATTCTCAGAAATTAGTACTTCACAAGTCACTTTTATTGACACAGATCAACTGCCTCTAATTCTTCGAGTCTTGAAATGCTTCATTACTACTCATACTGTAGTAATAACAAACAACGACAATATTCTGGAAAAGCACTCATAACACATTTGACAGTGAAAAGGTTTGTGTACAGCTCTTACTGTTAGGTTCTACAGGCTGCAAACAGCTGTTACCTTTCTCTGGCATGAGTGGGTTATGAGACAAACCATCCCCCCTCACTGTTACATAGCATTGCACCAATTCAAGGACCATGAAACTCTCTCACTAGTACATGGAGATAAGGTAAAGGTGACTTTAACAAACATTCCTTGTCTGTCTTTGATGCAACTACAATGGCTACATAGTCTGGCACAATTTATCACCATCCTATGATAATACATGAGCATGAGGATGACAACCAGCATGCTACTGAGCTTGACTCCAGATTGAGACTCTGTCACAGGGCTGTACTGTATGTTTTCTTGCTTTATATATCCTGGCATGTATAGTGCTGGTTAGGAAATTTGAGCAACACCCCCAATGATGCATTGGTGAAGTGGATGCAATGCCACTATGTGGTCCCAGTCTTCCAAATGAGCCCACAGCACACTCAACTCTGTGTAGGAGCCAACTGGAAGCAAGAATTTCCAGTCAATTATGCAAACCACTTTGCCAAGGTGACTTTTTTTTTTTTTTTTAGCAAACTTCTTTATACAAAAACATCAATGACATAATTCAGTTTCTCACTGGCTTCAACAGTTCTTTTTAATTTACTTCTTTCTTTTGTCCTTACAGACCAATCAATCTCAAAGACAAAACTGAAAAAGTGGCATACTTTAGTGTTTACATACTTACACACTTACATACTTACATATAAAACTGAAAAAGTGACATACTTTACTGTTTACATACCTACACACTTACATACTTACATACTTTTATGTTAAAAAAATTACAACAATAGCTACAGATTTTCTAGTAACATTAAATACACACTTACATACTTTTATGTTAAAAAAATTACAATAGTAACAGATTTTCTAGGAACATTACTAACCAAGCATTGTACTTCAATTCTAGCCACTACATCTGTAAAAACATTTAAAACGTGTCTATCAAATAGTTATCATAACTCTAATCCAGGCATCCATTTTATGGCCGAAATCAGACGATGTGACAGTCCAATTATTTATACCAACCAAAAGAATATTCTGGCATATATCTTTATTTATTGTGCAACCTGATAAACCAAAGTGCAAGGTTAAAGTGCATGGCCATTCAATCTACACTCAAGCAGTGTCTGTCAGAGGCACACTATGCTGGGAAGCCTCCACCATCCCTCCCCCTCCTTCTTCCTTGCTCCAGATAAACTTCCGCTGTGTCTGTCATTCATCCAGTGTTGTCAATTTACCTGTGTCTGTACATACATCAAGGAAAACCAACAGCACACAACAAAGCTACATACTGTATAAAACAATGGTAGTCAGAACAGTTATTGCTTGTTTGTAGTCTGCTGAAGAGGAATTCATCACACTCAGACAACTCCATATGTGCTCCACCCAAACCCCCCACCAATTATCTACAATAGTACAAAACTCTTTCATCATGTGCAAAACCCTATAAAACACTAACACTACCAAAATGATTGGCACACTTAGATGGACCACCAGTCAACAGACTAACTTTTATGTTGCAAGGTGGGATTGAACTCAAGACGTAAGATCTTGCGTCAATGTCCTCTCAAAAGAATCAGTCAACCCACTTACAAATGAAAAAAATTGAAAAAAAACTAAATGACTTTGCACAGATTGTGGCACTGAACTGTTATCATTCACCAATTATACAGTATCTGAATAATTATGCCTCCATTTTCACATATTCTATGTAAAATACAGCATTCATCATATTGCGTTTATCACTGTATAAGATACATCTGTTACAGTTTTGTTTTAATGTCATCAAGAAACACCAGAGGGTAGTGGATAGGATCCAGAGAAACAATGCCTCACCACAAAATACAGCATTCATCATACTGTTTTCATCATCATCATCAGTCCCGTAGTCTGGTTGACCGTTGGGGCCCACTGAAGATTTTGCAACCAACTTCCTCCACTCCTCACGGTCCTCAGCTTTCCGCAGAATGATATTCCATTCAAGGCCAGTCCACTCTCTGATATTGTCTTCCCATCTTTTTCTCTGTCTGCCTCTTCGTCTCCCTCCCTGAACTGTTCCCTGCAAGACGGTCTTGGCCAGTCCAGATGATCGTGTGACGTGCCCGTACCACCTCAGTTTGCGTCTTTTCACTGAGGTCAGGAGGTCTTCATACGGCCCGATGGCATTTTCGATTCGGGTTTTCACTTCCTTATTGGTTATATGATCTTTGTACGAGATACCAAGGAGTTTGCGGAAGCATCTCATCTCCATTGCCTGTATCCTTCTTTCAATGTCTGCTGTTATGGTCCATGTTTCGCATGCATACACAAATATTGACATGACCAGGGAACGCATCAGTCTGATCTTGGAGCCGATTGCGATATTCTTGTCGTTCCAGATGACTTTTAGCTTGGTCATTGCAGCTGTGGTCTGGGCAATCCTGGAAAGTACCTCGGGCTTTGATCCTTCATCTGATACTATAGCTCCCAGATATTTAAATCTATGGACGGGTCTCAAGTTTCTTGTTGTCTATGGTAATGTCAGTGCTGATGCCATTGGTATTATTTGTCATCAACTGGGTTTTCTCTGCACTGATCTGCATGCCATATGCTGTGGAGGCCTCATAAAGATGTTTTATCAAGCTGACTAGCTCTTGCTCTTGCCCAGCTAGTCCATCAATGTCGTCGGCAAAACGCAAGTTTGTGATTGTTCTACCTCCAATGCTGACTGTTCCCTCGTGGTCTTCAAGTGCGTCAGCCATTATTCTCTCTAAGAAGATTTTAAAGAGAGTGGGGGAGAGCAGGCATCCTTGGCGTACTCCAACTGTGGTTTGGAACCATTCGCCTATGATGTTGTCATGGTAGACTGCACTGGTCGCCTTTTCGTAGAGACATTCTATGGTTCTGATCAGGTTGGCATTGATGTTGTACAGCCTCATGGTTGCCAACAAGGCTGCGTGCCAAACTCTGTCGAATGCCTTCTTGAAGTCCACGAAGACGTGGTAAAGGCCTTGCTGGTGTTGCAGGTTTTCTCACAGAGCAATCTGAGGTTGAAAATTTGCTCTGTGGTACTTCTTCCTGGTCTGAAACCTGCCTGCTCTTCTTTTATTATCTCCTCAGCTTGTGGCTTCAGTCTACTCAGAAGGATTTTTAGCATGACCTTACTTGGATGGCTGATCAGGCTGATGGTACGGTAGTTTTGGCATAGTTGTAGGTTGCCTTTCTTCGGGAGAGTGATGATCAGGGACTGGTCCAAGGTGTTGGCCACTCACCTGTCCGCCAGATCTTATTGCAGATGATGAGTAACATATCTATCATGGCCTCTCCTCCTGCCTGGACCAGTTCTGAGGGAATGTTGTCCATTCCTGCCGACTTGCCTTTCTTCAATGATTTTACTGCAGCTTCAACTTCTTCTCGCACGATGGGGTAGCTGTCGTTGTTGGTTGGTGGAGGAACGTCTAGCACCTTGGGATCTCCTGTTGTTGTGTGTGTGTATAATTCGGAGCAGTACTCTGTCCACCTCTGCAGAATCTCTTGATCTTCTGTGAGACATTTCCCTGCTTTGTTCTGTATGGTAGTGGTTCTGCCTTGTTTTGAGCTTGCTAGTCCTTTCACAAGCTGGTAGGCTTTTTTGCTGTTATTTTTCTGCAGGTTTGCTTCGATATCTTGGCATTGTTCTTCAATCCATGTTTCCTTTGCTTTCCTCATGCCTTCTTTAACTTGTTGGTTGGCTTCTGTGTATAGTTTAGCACCTTCATCCGTACTCTTCTTTTGCTTTAGTTCTCTGCGTTTGTCGCTCAGCTTTAGTACTTCTTCCGTGACCCAGGGCATCTTTGTTGGTCGGTGTTTTCCAAGGATGTCGTTGGCTGCTTCGGTCACGGCAGTGTTGAAGTTGTTGATCAGAATGTCTACTTCGGTGTCCACATTGTCAAGGACGAGGAGAGGAGCAAACTTCCCTCCTATCGTTGCTTGGAAGTTTTCAACTATGTTGGGGTCTTTGAGCTTCTCAAGATTGAACTCAATTCTTATGTTGCCCTGTTTCTTCATCCTCTGGAGGTGGAGTTTGAAGGTCATCATTACAAGCTCATGATCGCTTCCAATGTCGGATCCTGGAAAGCTCCTGGTCTTTGCGATGTTAACACTTGACTGGAAGCGTCTTTTAACATGATGTAGTCGATCTGACTGGGTATTTTTCTCCTGGGCTGTGCCATGTCCAGCGTCTAGATGGTTTGTGTGGACCGAACGTGTTCACTACCTTCAGGTCGTTGTAACTGGCGAATTCTAGGAGCCTCAAACCTCTTTCGTTGGTCTCAGGGTTGCAGTATTGGCCACATATCCCTTTCCAGTTATTGTGTTCATCCTCTCCAATCTTCGCATTCCAGTCGCCCTGCACTATAATGATGTCTTTCTTTGGCGTCTGATCTACGATTTCCTGCAGTTGATCATAGAAATCTTCGACAGCCTCGTCATCATAGTCAGTTGTTGGGGCATAAGCTTGGATGACGGTGATGTTAAAAGGTGAAGCCTTAAGCCGAATAGTAATGAGTCTGCTAGAGACTGGTCGGCATCCCATGATGGCATTCACAGTGTCTTTGTGAATGAGGAATCCAACTCCATGTTCATGTTTGTCTTCACTGCCACTGAAGTAGAGTTTGTGGCCTTCTGGGGTAGACGTTTCTCCGAGGTTTTTCCATCGTACCTCACAGAGCCCAAGGACGTTCCATCAGTATCTCTTCATTTCATGTGTTAGTTCTGCAACTTTTCCTGCTGCTCTCAGCGATCTCACATTCCAGGTGCCGATAGTAACATTTTTTCTTGTACGTAGGGATTTTGGTCCACCAGTCACATACTTTTCACCTCCGCCCTGATGGCCAGCGACGGAAGGCGCGGTCCTTGTTCCGGGCGACGACCGGGCCGGTATGGATTGAGTTGTGGTTGTAATCTTCATTTAGTGTGTCTTGGGCAATGTCGCATGGCGGAGCCCATCCCTCTCCATGCCAGACCACAGCCGACGTCCTCCATCTAGGTGGTTCGCCTTGGTCTTGAACACATAGCCGTTGAGTTCCTTGCGGAACTTCGTCCGCCTTGGCCGGTAACCTGCATCGTGGAGGTTATTCGCCCAGTGATGCAGTGTTAACATCACCCCCTCACATGGTTTGGCACGCCTGCTGAGGCGAGGTCCCGGGGTGTGGCGCTTGGAGCCAGCACGTGAGAGATTTAGAGGATGGACAGGACCAGTGATGCCCGTCCACCCTACCAGGTAGAGTGCAGCAGCCAGACATCAAAGGTACTACCTCTATCCAGAGCCCCTACACTGTGTTTACCACTGTATAAAATATAACATCTGTTACAGTTTTGTTTAATGTCATCAAGAAACACCAGATGGTGCTGGATGAGACCAAGAGAAACAATGCCTCACCACAAAATACAGCATTCATCATATTGCGTTTGCCATGTATAAAATATAACATCTGTTACAGGTTTGTTTAATGTCATCAAGAAACACCAGAGGGTAGTGGATGAGACCCAGAGAAACAATCTTCACCACAAAATACAGCATTCATCATATTGCGTTTATCACTGTATACGATATAACATCTGTTACAGGTTTGTTTAATGTCATCAAGAAATACCAGAGGGTGGTGGATGAGACCCAGAGAAACAATACTTCACCAAACGCCAGACAATCAACTCCCAACTCTGATGCCACAAGGTAGTCGTTTTGCCAAGCCAAGGAGAGCTGTCAATAACTGTAATATTCTTTGCTGTGTATATGGTTAACCGCTGGTCATGAGACCAGATTTAGTACTGCTTTCACTGTGTATGAAAATAGTATCAACTCAGTGTGAACTCAGCCTTATTACTGAGAGTTGATGAATTCAGTGTTCCTGCTTTTACTTCTCTACAAGCCACCACTTTCTACATTTGCTCTGAAATGTATGTCAGTGCCAAAAAAAATTAACAGAAAATACAATACACACATACACACACATACGCACACACATACACACATACATACACATACACACCACACCACACATGTATACACACACACATACATACACACTCACACATACACACCCACATACACACACATACATACACACACACACAACACACACACACACACACACACACACACACACACACACACACACACACACACACACACACACACACACACACACACACACACACACACACACACACACACACACAACATACACACACACATAAACCATAAGCTCCTACAAATTCTGTACCAATTCCAAGCAACTCATAACATGCTGCAATCACCACAGCCACTACCACTATTAGTCTCCTGACCACAACCACCATCACCACACCACCAACACCATACTCTCTCCACCTATACCATCACAGCAAACAAATACTGATCAAGCCAAGGATACTATCTGTTGCCGATTCTGTGGCGTCTTCATTTTCACTTGCTCCAGCTTTTTCTTCTGGGCAGCCTCTTTGGACTGTGCGTTGAAAGCCCCCTTTAGGTCGTTCTGAAAGCAATCATCAAATGCAAAACGTCAAATTTCATAAACCCATTTCAGTTTTAGTTTTTTCAAGACAGCATTTTTGAGCTTGGAATAAATTCCATATGCACCAATGCCACAGATGCCATGTGACAGAAAAACATCCAAAATTATCATGGCATATGACTTGTGGCTTACAGATCTATCACGCCACACACATGTCATATGCATGGCAATCCGAGATACTGAGCAAATAGGCTATTTATATAAAACTACAAATAATGTATTATCATCATCACCAGGTGCCCTGCCGCATGGCGTTGGTAATCTTGGACTTCCATCTGCCTCTATCTCTCGTTGCCCCTTGTATCTCCCCCACCCTCCTCGTCCCCAGCCACTCTGCAAGTCCATCCAGCATTTTCTCCCTGGGTCTACCCGGTGCTCTCTTTCCCTCCAGCTTTCCCGTTGTGACCAGGTGCTCCAAATCCCCCGTCCTCATAAAATGGCCTATAAATGTTGCCTGTCTTTTCCTAATCTTCCTTATGAGTGATCTACTTGTATCTGCCTCCATCAAGACTGTCTCGTTTGTTTTCTTTGCTGTCCATGGAACCCTCAAATATTCTTCTTACAAACCACATCTCAGCTGCCTCAATCTTGTTCTGGCTTTGTTTGTTGACTGTCCACGCCTCGCATCCATACAACAGTATTGGTTCTATATAACATTCAAGAACTATCTTCCTGATGTTAATTGATAGGCATTTGTTGGTAAGAATGCTTGTCATCTTCTTGAATGCTGTTTTGGCTCGGCCGATTCTGCTGGCTATTTCTGATGTGCATCTGCCGTCTGATGAAATGATCGTTCCCAGGTATTTGAATTTATCAACCTGTGTCAAGGTTGTGCCATTTGCTGTTATTTTGCGTGAGGGGATTTCATGTAGTATACCAAATATAAAAAGTATCTTTGTAATTATGTGCCATAAGTCTACAGGTGACAGTGTGTGCAAATACACAGGCTAGACTTACAGCAGTCTGTATGTCACACAACTGACACAGATTCTTTGAACAGTCAATACTTTGATTTCTTTGTCATGAACTCCACTAAATACAATGCATACAATCCCTTGGATGGGCTAACTCACATTTTGGATGCAGTGGTTATGAACCAGACATGGCAATCATACTCACACTGTGCTATTATTTGGTTTTTAATGAACAAACAAATAGAGCATTGCTACAAAATGGCAACATACATATATATATATATACGCTATGCAGAACTGGTGCCAACAGTTTTGTTTTCATCTTAAACAAGAAAACACTGCTCTTCTGCACACTTCCAAGAGATAAGAATATTTCAACAGAATAAATGCATGTAGAAAAAAGTAAAAATTTGTTAAATGCCACTCCTCCATAGCCCCCAAATCATGATTTAAATTATAGAATATGTGTGAAAACGAGTAATAATACTCACTGCAGATTACATTCTGACCGACACTCCCAAATCAGATATATGACAGTCTGTTTGGGGGAATTTTTAAAGCATTCCACAAAACAAACCAATTAAAACAGAATCATGTGGTTTTGAAAAGATTCATTCATGTTATTAAAAAAAAAGTAATAGACTGGAACTGTATGTAGTTTTACAGGCATGCTTTAATAAGATTAAAAACCAGTTCCTGCAAAGACAAAAGTCAATACAAAGGTCCAGAGTAGTCCATAATTATGACAATTTACATACAAACTATCCATTCAAAGAGTCAGTTTTGGTTTTTGTTGACGCTCAGAACAGTCTTCAGCATCAATATTCTATCTGCAAGCAACAAATCTTTAAGCAATACATCTGCAAGCAACAAATCTTCAAAGATGACGTCACACCTACACACAGACAAACATAGATATGCAATGTTGAATAAACAAAGAAACATTGTACTAAGTAACAGGGCTTAAAACAGGAGGAGGAAAAAACCACTGAAACTAGGGGGGGTCTGGGGGGGGGGGGGGGGGGGGCAAATCAGGGGCCATAACTTGCGTGCCGATGCTATGAACACTTGCAAGCCGATCATGGATGCCTTGCTCCTTTCGGTTTGTTTGTTTTTTTGGGTTTTTGGGGGGGTTTTTTGTTGACAAACCGAAATCGCAGAATTCCACCCAGATGCGGAACGGTTTAAGCCCTGAAGTAACCTATCTGCTGGTCAGTGCCAACGCTTTTCAGTCATACACCAGTCATTTCTTTCTGCACATTAATACTCTTAAGCTTTGACCACAATGCGAAAGTTGCCGATGGAAGCACCAACCAGATCTGATTGGCAAAACTGCAATGTGACAGAGTGCTGAAAATCAGCCAATCAAAGTCTAATTCCACTGCAGGCCTACTCAAGTATATTTATTCAAATATCACCCTCAGTGGTTTCAAACAATAACGAAGAAACTGTTTCAAACTTAATACAATTTGACAACTACATGTATATGTGTTCCTTACCTTGGTCTGTTTACACAGCAGGCCATAACCACTTAGCTGTGACACCACCTTCTGTTCCAGCCGATTCACCTGCACAAAGAAAAGATACCACATCCTGATCAACATGGACATCATCACCACAAAATCACAGTAGTCATTGCTACATCACTCCTAGGTATCAAAACAAGACAACTGGGTCTCTGTTATACATCATAACCTGCTATGCATTAAGTTTTTCTTAAGCCTGGTGCTCTGCAAGGGCATTTTTCACAGGTAACAAAAAACACGAATCCACTGGCAGATGTTTCCAGGATGGCAGTCACATTTTACAGAAGACAGGCCCGTCAAATTCTTCCGATGTTAATTCCCATTTGATACAACAGTTTGCATGCTTTTGGTCATTTGTCAAAATTTTGTAAAATGATTTTTTTCTATTCTATATTGTCATTACACAATATACATTACATTTGTTCCTTCTTTCCATAACACAGTAAAAAAGGAAATGTGAGCCACGGTACAGTATGTGTAATTAAATGTGCCTTTTCCTTTGAACAGTCTTCTTGTACCTATTGCTTTGTTCTCAAAACAATCTTGAGCTGTCTGTCTTCATTAACGCTAACAGTCAAGACACATACATGTATGTGTCCATATCTGATAACTGTTACTGCATACCTGCGCCTCTCTGTAGTCTTGAACAGCTGACAAACTCTCTGTAAACTGAGTCATGCCCTTACGTAGAGATGGGTTCCACTTCTCATACTCTGCATACTCTGCTATTTCTCTACACAGCAGATCACCTGAACCAAAAACATCACTTCAGCACAACTGAAAAAGAGTATGTGAAATCAAAAGACAGAAAGCCCTGAACATAATATTATGGGACTTGTTAAACTCAAAGGTAAAATATGTTCTTGAACTCAAAGGCAAAATATGTTGACATTAACAGTGAAATTCTTTTCCCCTCTCCATTTGTGCTGAGACACAATGGAATTATCCAAGTGCTGTAATGTTGCCTTTCGCAAGCAAAACAGAAATCTATCTTGAACAAACTACAAAGCGAGTATAAAACTAATCTTGAGTTAAGTGAAACATAAAAGATTTTCTTTTGACTGTTTGAAATGATCATATTTCAAGAACTGAAAACTAGTTTTCACACAGACAAACCCACTATGTGGAGATAATAATAATAATAATAATTACAATATTTATAATTTATATAGCGCAAAATCTTGATAAAATCAAATCTAAGCGCTGAAGCAGACACACACGCAAGCACGCACGCACACACGCACACACACGCACGCACACACACACACACACACAACACACACACCACTCACACACACGCATGGCTATAAATGGGGAGAAAGAATAAAAGCAATAAAAGCAAGAATAAAAGCAATGGAAAATTATAGAGAGCATACACACAATGAAACAAGAGATGCACACACACAATGAAACAAGTGCATATACACACACGCATGCACACACACACACGCACACACACACACACACACACACACACACACACACACACACACACACACACACACACACACACACAGAATCCACAATTTCAGATTTTGGGTGGGGTTTTTTTTTTGTGGTTGTTGTTTTGGTGTTACAGTAGGTACTGGCAGGCAAAATTAGAATAAACATGAAGAGGTTAGTCTTCATACTTTTCTTATAGAACTTTCCAATAGAAACAAAATGGAAAAAATGTAATATTCTCTCTCTTTTCTTTCCTGAGATAATGACATTTTAAGATGATACTTTTAATGTAACAAACAAAAACACTATGAAAACCTGTTTTTCATTGTGTGTACTAAAAAAAAAACAACAACTAGGGATTTGATTTTAAAACAACTGATTCTATGTGACATAAGGTTACACAAAAAAGAAAAGCAGGACATTTATTCAGTTACAAAGAGAGTTATAAGGGAGCAAAAATAGTAAAATGCACATTTTTCAAAAGTTCAAATTAGCACAGCAGAGTATGTTTATGGGTTTGTATCTCGGAGATGTGCTTTAATTGCAATCTGTGTCTGTACCTTAGTACAACTGTCTATATAGACTTAGTCTAATTTTTTTGAAGATGAACAATAGTTGTGTTTGTTTGTTACAGAGATCAAAACTTCATGCAATTGCCAAATCACCTGTGTCAGAGACAACAAGCTAACACAGGAGTACAAACAACTGTAACTTCTGAACCATTTGTTGGATTCACTTCATATTTGGACACAATATAGAATGTCCTCTTTTCCACTATTTACTTGTATTCAAATTGAAATAATGTATGAGGTCAATCCCTCACTAAAACATTCCAATTTTATGAGCCCAATGTGAAGTAATGCTAGTCACGTCATGACAGATGGCCATTATGAAAGCAAGAATCTGAATTTTATGCCTGCCTACTTTCTAGCAATATAAACTTATGTCCAATCTGTAATGATGAAGTCTGTCAATGTTTATGCTATAATCATAAATGATTTCATAAACTAAAGCCAGGGTTCCAAAGGGACCAATGTTGAAAAAAGACAGTACGATCTGTGATGACTTGACAGGAACAGTGTTGTACTATTACTCGACTAGAGTAATACTAATACATGTGGTGCTAGTTTGCTTTCTTAATTAACAAAACAGGGTCATCTAAAGCCTGAATTTAGATTCAATATCATCCAAGTTGGCCAAACTCCAGGTTCCACTGCTGGTTGGTGAAGGGACCATTCTATGTCTGACAAAATGATGTACTTTCTGTCATTTTTTCAAAGTGACGTCAGCAAGATGATGAGCCTGCCGGTACCTAGCTTTACAGTCAGCACACACACACACACACACACACACACACACACACACACACACACACACACACACACACACACACATGTACCTACCCCCCCCCCATCCCACACACACACACACATACACAGACACACATATACACACATGTGTATAGGCACACACACACTCACACAGGGTCCACAAATTTAGAAATGTCTGTAGTATTACAGTCAGCAAACTACAGCATATGCACTAATAATGTTCACATTCCAATAAAGAAGTACTTGTATACTGTGCACTCACTAACAGTACATTGTACACTCATCTGCACAATACACTGGTGTGGCTAAGTGCAACTGTAACTTGTGTAAGCAACTGAAATCTTCAATGGATAACTGAAGAGTATAAGAGCATGCGCGTGTGTGTGTGTGTGTGTGTGTGTGTGTGTGTGTGTGTGTGTGTGTGTGTGTGTGTGTGTGTGTGTGTGTGTGTGTGTGTGTGTGTGTGTGTGTGTTGTGTGTGTGTGTGTGCATCTTGAGTTTGTTCAAAATGGATTCACTGCACTCAGATAAATTCCATATGTCATTATGTGCCCCATCCAAATCTGCCAGTAATCAACCTGGTAAACTCCCCAAGTTTGTGCAAAACATTAAGCTATGGGGAGGGGAAGCAGGGATCTATGAAATACTGACTGAAATGGGCAGCAAATGGATTTGTTTTTATGTTGTAAACTGGGACAGAACTTGAGATATCATCTTGATTTCACAGCTCTTTCAAAAGAAAAAACTAGTACATAACAAATGTGCAGCCATCTGAGGGTCAAACCCACAACTCCTATGTTATCACTATAACACTTTAACAAACTTTTTTACAAAGTGAGCTAATGGGCCACTGAAATATTGGTCTGTTTGTCAGGAGCATATGTAAGTGTTTGAGAACATACAAATATTTTTACAAGTTACAACTGCATGTGCAAGTATGTTTACTTTCAGTCACAACAGTGATGTTAACAAAGGGACAGAGATAAACTTCTGTCCTAAAGATATATGCAGACAGTGACAAGACATGACATATATTGACAGTGACTGACCTTTATCTCTGAGGCGAGCAGTTTTACGAGTGTAGGAACCAAATGTATCACAAAGCTGACCCAAATGTTTTTCCACAGATGTGATGCGATCTTGTATAGTTTTGGACTCACTCTCACTGCACACAAAATATCAACACCGACGATCATTTGGCATGAATTAAAAGAATACACATTTTGTAAATGTGGACTTGTCAATTTATTAACTGATCAATTGAGCAATTATTTCTTTTTAATTGTCACCTACATATTACTTGGAAGTCAGTCTGTATAATATAAGCAAAGAAGCAAAGTCTGTATTATGTAAGCAAAATACTTTTCCATTTCCTTTTAAAAAATACAGAGCACACTTATTATAATAGTTACATTTAACTCACTGTATATACACATACACAATACTACATAAACACACAGTATATGTTTAAAATGTGGAAAAGATAAATTTGAAATTAAATTAACTGTGCATGTGGGCTTGTTATACAAACTGACTGACACTAGTGACAGCCAGTAAGTTTCAAACAGAGGTTGCCAGAATTGCAAATAATCTTTCACCAATTATCTAAGTCTGAGAAACTTGGACAGCTTTTCACTTAAAAAAAACAACAACAACAGAAAATACAAAATATTTGGTGGGTGGAGAGAAAAGCAAACAATTGACAAGACAGAGGCTCATCAAACTCAAAGTGACAATGGGGTAGATTACCACCTACTCTTTATTATTTTGAAACAAAATCTATTGCAGTAAAAGAGAACCAATGGTGCACAAGTAGTAGCATTATTGTCATTATTACGAAGTTTGAGACATTAACCAAATATTGTTAGAAGTCAATTTTATCTTGACCTGATTGATAACTAGACTACATCTTAACATCAGTTGACCTGTGCATCTGCAATGGTTCAAACAGCTGAGAATTACCAAGGAAAAATGGTAAGGCAGCTTATGTCTGTTTTCTTGCGGCGTTATCATTTACTGATTTAGGCCTACATGCTTTTACTGCACGCCGACGTCACTTTCAGTGACTTTGACTTTGTCAACGATAAATCAGGTTGGTCAAGAAAAGTAAAAAGCCACATCATTCATCAATGTGCCAGCAAATCTGTCAGCATCACTGTATAAATCATCCACAAACTACAAGCATTTACAATGTTTGAAGTTGTTTCCAATGTTGAAAGTAACTTTCGGAATATGCGCCAAATCGTGATCTAAATAACAAGTTGAAGCACGTAATAATGCAGACAACTGGCTTATCTGCAAGTCTTTCCAGCATAAATAACCTTCTCATTTCTTTTATACATGCATATGTACTATTTCTGTCATTCTTTCAACAATAATCCATGCTGCTGAGCTCACCTTGCTCTCATTTCTGCGCCCGTTCGACTCATTTTGCTGTCTGTTCGTTAAGAATCCTCTTGGTTGCGGATGTCAACAACGCCACATCTAGCTTATCAGACTTCCGGTGACACGACTGTTCGATTGGTTCAGTCTAACGGCAAAACTAATCAATAATAGGCCTAACAAGTGTTAGAAAATCTGGAGCCAAACAGGTGCCAGCATTCAAGCAAACAGAACACAGAAACACGCGAAAATAGTATGAGAACTTCTATCTCATTCACAAAATCAGACGGGAGCAAATTTCTGTTTAATTCACAAAATAAGACAGCCACAAATTTTCGGGCAACTGGTCCTGGTCAAGAGTACACAAAAAACAAACAACAACGACAACAACACGCTGGCTTACAGGACAATCACAACAGAGCTTCTTGATGTTTCTTTAGGTTGGGGTATGTACTTCCATGATGTTTCGTTGAGCTGGAACATATGAAACATCAGGGAAATTCTGTTGTGTGAATTTGATAGCTTGAAAAGGTCGCTTTCTGTCATCCTCCGGCATTTAAAGTCGTAAAGTAGGGTTGGAAGGGACACAGCCACAGACATCTAAGATCACTGCGCGTGCCTGCCTGCGAGTGGCCCCATCGCGCCACCATTTACCGAGGACCGGTCTGCTCGCTCTCGGCAGCTGGGCGTAGTACAATTTAGTAATGACCGGCGTGTTAATTTGACTGAAAAACGTGTTTCTCTGTTAAAAAAAATATCGGGAACACCTACCAGTACTCTTTAGCAGAAGGTCATAGCTAAGGGACAGAGTCTGTTTAGTTGGTGTAGCTTTACACTTGATGCTTTGACTGATAACGGAATAAAGTGACGCCCCTGACCAAGAAATTCCAATGCCATGTGTTAGGTCTGCACTATCTTATTGATAAACTGTGTACTAGGTAGGCCCCTACCAGGCGTGGGAATTCACGAGTTATTATAAACTTTACCATCTAAATAGACTGCTCTCTCTCTCTCTCTCTCTCTCTCTCTCTCTCCACACACACACACACACACACACACACACACACACACACACACACACACACTCACACACCCACTCACTCACTCACTCACTCTCTCTCTCTCTCTTTCTGGCTGTGTGTGTGTGTGTGTGTGTGTGAAAGAGAGAGAGAGCGAGAGAGAGAGAGGTGTCAAAGATTACTTCAGACTTCAGTGCAGCACAGTACCGTTACCACTGGGACGTGAGCATGAGTCTGGCATTGTTCTTGTCGTAGCGATGCGTATAAGTGTTGGAAGTTCTTATTTGAAAATAGTATGCTCGCAAAGATCACGTTTTGACCTCTCTGGTAATATCAAATACTTGACCATTTGAGGAACGGAAATGTCTGGAACTTTTGTGTGGCGTGGGGCTGTTCAAACAGAAAAAGAAAAGGGAAATCGTTTCATAGGTAGTCTAAGTGTGTGAGTTTGCATGCGTGTGTGTGTGTGTGTGTGTGTGTGTGTGTGTGTGCGTGCGTGCGCGCGTGTGTGTGTGTGTGTGCGTGCGTGCGTGCGTGTGTGTGTGTGTGCGTGTGTGTGTGCGTGTGTGTGCGTGTGTGTGTGTGCGTGGTGTGTGTGTGTGTGTGTGCGCGCATGCGTGCCTGTGCGTGTGGTGTGTGTGTTGTATGCGAAAGAGAGAGCCAAACTTTACACACACACACACACACACACACACACACACACACACACACACACACACACACACACACAAAGACACACACATATGCATGCACCCGCGCGCACGCACAAAGACACACACACGCACACACACTCACCACACGCACCCTAATAATGGGTCATCGGAGATTTCTTTTAAAAAAAAATTAAACGATACAGCCTGGCTTTCTCCTCTGTCCATCATTCATTTACACAGAGTAAGCAACAGACTGCTGAGCGGTGGCAGGTCCCCACAATGGCGGCCACTCGCAGCCAGCGGTGGGGCCATTTCGCCTCAACGCTCGCAGACAGGCGCGCGCAATCTATATCTTAGATGTCTGTGGACACAGCTCTGGCACAATCTCAGCTAGATGTGGTTGTTGAACTTGGATGGGAGGTGGGGGGGGGGGGGCTTCACGTGTTGTTCAGCATTCTCAAAGTGTTTCTTGTAACTTTGATGCTATATAGGGTCTGTTTATGTGATTTTGCTTTGTTTATGTTTTATTAATGAATTACTTTCAACGCTGCCTCACCTGCGTCTTATATGATTCATACATTCCATATGATGGTCTTCAAAGTGGACCCCTTCCCTGAAAAAAAAAAATCTTTAATCGAAAAACAGGGGTAGTTGTACTAACCTACACCACAAAACTTTACGATCCTGTGAGTAGGAGGTTCTTTATCATTATTTCATTATCTCCTTTGAAGAGAAATACACTCCTGTCTTTCATCTTGAGCTCTTTCTAATTTCAACCCCTATTTTTATTAATAATTCACTCTTTTCCCTTCTGCTTTGTGGATGCATGTGTAAAGTAGCCTACTTATCTTAAAAAATGATAAGAAGAAAAATAAAAACGAAAGGAAGGAAAGAAAAAGTATGAAGATCACTGATCTATTCTGTTGTTTTTGTCTTATTATTTTTTCCTTTGGTGTATGACAAAAGCCAGTTGGCCGAAAATTTGTGCCTGTCTTCTTTTACAAATTAAACAGGCGTTCTCGTTCAATTTTCGTGTTTCTGATCTCCCTGTGTATGTAGACTCTCTGACGGGCTGGATGTCTTTTGACAGAGCTTATGTCTTATGCGAACTGGATCCTCTTCCAGGTTCTGTCTACGCCGACTGTCTCCCTACTCTCCTCCCATTCATCACTGACATCATCAACACTTCTCTTCAAACTGGAACTGTCCCAGATTCTTTCAAGTCTGCTATTGTTCACCCTCTCCTCAAGAAACACAATTTAGATCCAAATGAACTGAAAAATTACCGGCCTATCTCTAATCTCTCTTTCTTGTCAAAACTCCTTGAAAAAGTCGTCCTCAACCAGCTGAACTCTCACCTGTCTGCCAACAATCTCCTCAATCCTTTCCAGTCAGCCTACCGCCAGTGCCATAGCACTGAAACTGCCCTACTACACATTCTCAACAATCTCCTCCTTGCAACTGATACTGGCAAAGTCTCTCTCCTCACACTCCTTGATCTGTCTGCAGCCTTTGATACCATTGATCATGGTATTCTCCTTTCTAGACTTCATCATACTTTTGGCATCTCTGACATTGCTCTGTCTTGGTTCACTTCATACCTATCAAACAGAAAACAAACCGTTCTCATCAATGGCACTTACTCTCAACCTGCATACCTGACCTGTGGTGTTCCACAAGGATCTGTCCTTGGCCCTGTTCTTTTCACTCTTTACACCTCCCCCCTGTCCACCATCACCAACTCCCATTCTATAAAACACCACTTCTATGCTGATGACACCCAACTTCAAGACAGTGACTCACCTGATAATATACAGCGCCTGTTGACTCGCACCACTGAGTGTTACTCGGACATTAAGAACTGGATGACACACAATAGACTTCAGCTTAATGACGACAAAACAGAAGCTATCCTCATTGGCACCCGTCAGAAACTTTCTCAGCTGCCTCCTCTTTCTCTCCCATTATGTAACACATCAGTCCCAATTTCTGATTCAGCTAAAAACCTTGGTGTCTGCATTGACTCTACCCTCTCCATGAACAACTTTGTTTCTCAAACTGCCAGATCCTGCTACTATCATCTCCATCGTATAAAGCTGATCAGGAAGTATCTCTCTGTCGAAACAACTGCAAAACTCGTTCTGTCCTTCATAATGTCTCGCATTGACTATTGCAATTCACTCCTGTCTGGTCTTCCTGCCTCCACCATTCACATCCTACAGCGCATTCAAAACAATGCTGCACGCCTTGTACTCAAAAAGAAAAAAGCTGACCACATATCTCCTCTCCTGGCACAACTTCACTGGCTCCCTGTATCAAAGCGCATACAGTACAAACTAGACACCATGTGCTACAAAAGCCTCAATAACGCAGCCCCCGATTACCTGTCAAGCCTACTTGAGATCTATGTTCCCTCATGTACCCTCCGCTCTGCCTCTGATCCTCTGACTCTTCGCTTTCCACGCACTAAGCTCAATACCTATGGTCCACGAGCCTTCTCTGTTTCTGGTCCACTCTCCTGGAATAAACTTCCTCTCTCAGTCCGTCAGCAACCTACTTTTGTCTCCTTCAAGTCCGCTCTCAAAACTCACCGTTTCTCTCCTGCATAAAATCCTAACCTCACTCAACCCTCCCCTCTGCAGCCTGTCTCCGCTCGGAGGGAATCACATGGTTATAATATATAATTGTATGCTATGCTCTCTATAATTTTCCATTGCTTTTATTCTTGCTTTTATTGCTTTTATTCTTTCTCCCCATTTATAGCCATGCGTGTGTGTGGGTGTGTGTGTGTGTGTGTGTGTGTGTGTGTGTGTGTGTGTGTGTGTGTGTGTGTGTGTGTGTGTGTGTGTGTGTCTGTATGTGTGCGTGCGTGTGTGTGCGAGCGTGCGTGCCTGCGTGTGTGTCTGCTTCAGCGCTTAGATTTGATTTTATCAAGATTTTGCGCTATATAAATATTGTAATTATTATTTATTATATATATATCCCAATCCGTTTTAGATCTGGAATCTGCAGAGCCAAGACGCGAACATTTCCAGGTGCAGATGTGGGTAGTGACCATGACCTGGTTATAATGAACTTCAAGGTCAGGCTGAAGAAGATCAAGAAGCCCAAGAACACCCGACTGAAGTTCAACTTGGACAGACTCAAGGACCCCTCCATTGCAGAGTCCTTCCAAGCAACAATAGGCGGAAAGTTTGCAGCATTGAGCACACAAGAAGAAACTGCGGAGGAAATGACCACCAAGTTTAACACAGTGATGACAGAGACTGCAAATGACCTCTTAGGAAAACAACGCCGGAAAACCCAACCCTGGATTACAGACGAAATCCTTGAAATGTGTGACAAAAGAAGAGAAATCAAGAAAGTCAAAAATACAACAGACGGAGCCCTAGCCTACAGAAACATCAACAAAGAAATCAGAAAAGGCATGAGGGAGGCCAAAGAAGGATGGATACAAAATAAATGCACAGAAATAGAAGACAGCCTAAACAAGAACAACAGCATAAAGGCGTACAAAGTGGTGAAAGAACTCACCACACAGAGAAAGGCAAGGATCAGTACCATTCAAGACAAACAAGGAAAGTGCCTGACAGAAGATAAAGAAATCATCCATAGATGGACAGAATACTGCTCTGAACTCTACAACCACCAGACACAGGGTGACTCAACTGTCCTTACATGCCAGGAATCAACAAATGACGATGACCACCCTATTCTACGCGAAGAAGTCGAAACAGCAATACGATCGCTGAAAGATGGAAAAGCTGCTGGAGTGGACAACATCCCAGCAGAACTGATCAGGCATGGAGGGGAGGCAGTGACTGACATCCTCTGGAAAATCTGCAACAAAATCTGGCAGACGGGAGAATGGCCGACATCTTGGACCCAGTCACTAATCATCACACTTTCCAAGAAAGGCAATTTACAACTATGCCAGAATTACAGAACGATCAGCCTTATCAGCCATGCTAGCAAAGTGATGCTGAAAGTCATTTTGAACAGACTGAAACCACAGGCAGAGGAGATCATTGCTGAAGAACAAGCGGGATTTCGCAGTGGTAGAAGCACAACAGAACAAATATTCAATCTCAGAGTCCTATGCGAAAAATACAGCCAACACCAACAGGACATCTACCACGTTTTTATCGACTTCAAAAAGGCATTTGACAGAGTATGGCATGAAGCACTGTGGGCCACCATGAGGAAGTACAACATGGGAAGGAAGCTTATTGACACCATCACACAGCTATACGCAAAAGCGAGCAGCGCAGTGCTTGTTGAGGGCACAGTGGGGGACTGGTTTCACACATCAGTTGGAGTTCGCCAGGGCTGTCTCCTCTCTCCAACCTTGTTCAACATCTTCCTTGAGCGCATTATGACGGATGCCCTTGAAAACCATCACGGTTCAGTCAGTATTGGAGGAAGGACAATCACCAACTTGAGATTTGCCGACGACATCGATGGGTTGGCTGGAAGTGAAGACGAACTTGCCAACCTGGTGAAACACCTGGACGAGACATCATCCAGATATGGCATGGAGATCAGTGCCGAAAAGACAAAGTTGATGACAAACAGCACAAAACCAATAGAAAAGAAGATTACAGTCAGCGGGAGTGAGCTGGAAACCGTGGCTCAGTTCAAATATCTCGGAGCCATTATCAGTGAACAGGGATCGAAAACTGAAGTTCTTGCAAGAGCAGCACAGACAACAGCAGCACTAGCCAAGCTGAAGCCCATCTGGAGGGACAAAAACATCGCCCTCACTTCCAAACTGAAGCTAATGCACGCATTGGTCCTGTCAATCTTTCTCTACGCGTGCGAGTCATGGACACTAACAGCAGAACTGCAAAAGAAGATCCTGGCAGTAGAAATGAGATGCTTTAGAAGAGTGCTTGGCATCTCATACAAAGACCACATTACCAATGAGGAAGTGCGAAGAACAATTTCACAGCATGTCAAAAACTATGAAAACCTTCTGACAACAGTAAGAAAAAGGAAACTTCGGTGGTATGGTCACGTGACAAGAACTAACGGACTATCAAAAACAATACTCCAAGGAACAGTTCAGGGAGGAAGAAAAAGAGGCAGACAGAGAAAAAAGTGGATGGACAATATTGACGAATGGACAGGAAAAAGCTTTGCCATGACCCAGACCCTTGCTCATGACAGACAGAGGTGGAGACAGACGGTGCGATGTTCATCCATGTGGAGCCCCCACGACCCTGGATAGGGTTAAGGGACAGGAAGAAGAAAGAAGAAGAATATATATATATATATATATATATATATATATATATATATATATATATATATATCTCCATCGCTGTTCCCCATTTCAAGACCTTGCCAGTGCATAGGATATTGTGGAGGCTCAGTAATCTGCCAGATAATTGCTGTCAGAATTTGGTGGATCATATGATATGTAATTATACAATTGTCTGACTGCATTGACTCCCTATTAAAAGTATACTGAGGCTGAAAAGATATTTGCAGAATATAGAGTACTCATGTCTAGCCCTCTGGTGTCTCTCTAGTCAAATTTTTCCTGACATGTACCCTCCGCTCTGCCTCCGATCCTCTGACTTTTCGCTTTCCACGCACTAAGCTCAATACCTATGGTCCACGAGCCTTCTCTGTTTCTGGTCCACTCTCCTGGAACAAACTTCCTCTCTCAGTCCGTCAGCAACCTACTTTTGTCTCCTTCAAGTCCGCTCTCAAAACTCACCTTTTCTCCTCTGCATAAAATCCTAACCTCACTCAACCCCCTCTGCAGCCTGTCTCCGCTCGGAGGGGAATCACTTTGTTTTAATATATAATTGTATATAGATATGCTTTCTATAATTTTCCATTGCTTTTATTCTTGCTTTTATTGCTTTTATTCTTTCTCCCCATTTATAGCCATGCGTGTGTGTGTGTGTGTGTGTGTGTGTGTGTGTGTGTGTGTGTGTGTGTGTGTGTGTGTGTGTGTGTGTGTGTGTGTGTGTGTGCGTGTGTGTGTGCGTGCGTGCGTGCATGCGTGTGTGTCTGTTTCAGCGCTTAGATTTGATTTTGTCGAGATTTTGCGCTATATAAATATTGTAATTATTATTATTTATGTCAAGATCTTATGTCTTGAGTTCAATCCCACCCCTGTCACACACATACTAGGTCCCATCACCCTCCCAAAGACATTATAAAGATCTAGTTATTACGTCTTTGCCCCCTCCCAATGGACAAGGTTTTGTGAAGGGTCAAGGTGTTTGCCATGTTGCTAATAGATTAGAGTGGCGCGTTCATAAATTTGTCCAAGTGCCACGAATCCCCTTTGAACAAACTCCAAACTCATCTAGCCTCTGATGAAAACTGTTGCAGACATTATTATGATCAGGATTGTCTTTGCAGTATCGGAACCGCCCGCCACTGACCAGCAGGCCGAGACATATGAAAGGGAACCACTCGTGTCAAAGAGGGGAGGTCACTCCACATATAAATAGAGAAACTGGAACCGCGACTGATGCAGTGAAAGAGCGGATGATTTTTATCATAAAATTTATGTCTGCAGTTTCAGAGTGAAACTGAACGATGAACATTAGTTACTGAAACTGGAGAAAAGACAAATATAACAAAAGAGGGGTAAGTTTTCCTACAGAAAGTTAATCTTTCGCTGTCGAGTGGGTTTTTTTCCCCGCTGATTCATCATCACATGTAATGATGCACACACACTGACACTGTGATGATGATTTTGCAAACACATACACACAGTATCATCATGATGATAAATCATCAGTCATCATCACAGACCATCATTATCATCACTGACCATCTTCATGAGCAATTACACACACACACACACACTCTCTCTCTCTCTCTCCCCTCCCTCCCCTCCTCACACACACACATGCACACACATACACACACACACACACACACAGAAAGAGAGAGTGACACACAAACATACATATAATATATTTGTTTACCTCAGTTTGATGGTGATGGTATGTGTGTGATCAGCTGACAGTACACAATGAATCTACATCCAAGCCATATTACTGCATGCATGCAAGTGTGTGCGCACATGCATACACACACACACACACACACACACACACACACACACACACACACACACATACCCACACACACATATGTGCATAAATGCTCATATACTACTAGGGGAATGATTAAGGACATAAAATGTTTACTGGCAGCAGTGGAGGATGTAAGGGCCTATACACCTTTTCACACTTATCTTGTCTTCAGTATTTTTATTCTAGACAGTTGGACTTCATTACCAGTTTCTTGTAACAGATGGATAAGACAGAAAGGGAGCTGTGTTTCTACAGATTGTTACACTTACTTTAGTAGTATCAACTGTACCTTTTTTAGCAGTTGCTAGGGACTCCCAACAGGGGAAATTACCCACAGAGCAATGCTCTTGACATTATATATTTCTAACTTATATTAAATTTGAAGTCATATAATGATATTTTATTTTCATTGATTGTTTGTTATTTTAGGCTGGACTTTAGCCACGCTTGCAGACCAGATACCGGAGATGGAGGAGACAGTGACTGATGTTGATTCCCAGCTTCTACAAACTACAGAGAAAGTTCTCATCATGAAGACAGGGGATCAGGTAGCACCAGAGACAGGGCAGCAGTGCATGATACAAACAGGACATCAGTCTGTACATCAGGCAGCACAACAGACCACGACACAGACAGGACAACAGTTTGTAACACTTATAACGGAAACGGCACATCATACTACTGCAGAAGTTGCACATCAATTGACTCCCATGGCAGAGCATCAGTTGACAACAGAAACAGAACATCTCACCACAGAAACATCACAACATCTCACCACAGAAACATCACAACATCTCACCACAGAAACATCACAACAGTTCACTACAGAAACATCACAACAGTTCATTACAGAAACATCACAACAGTTCACTACAGACACAGAGCAGCAGTTGATCACAGAGGCAGGACACCAACCCATGGAGACATCATCTGAGCCCAGCAATCACACAAGTGACATACATACCTTACAGGCTGACCAGAATCATTCACAACAGACACCAGAGGGGACACCAGGTGCCTTGAGCACACAGTTCCCTCAACCACAGGTGGGGAATGGCAGCAGCTGTGCCAGCAGCGGAGACCTTCCTTCTGTGAACTCCCTTTCCTTACCTGTAGTGTCTGTAACTGACAGCGATTTTGTTGTGAACTCCTCAACAACGCCAGAGTACGATCTGGCGCAATCCCAGTTGATTGAAGTGAACAGCAGTGACATGGAAGCTTTGGTGAAATGTGAGGTGATGGATGTGGAGGAGGAAAAGATAGTGTTAATGCCCTGTGAGGGGGTGGAAAGGGAGGGAGGGGAAGGGACATCAGATGGAAGTGGAATATTGATCAGCAGTGAAGAAGGAGCAGAAAGGCAGTCCGACCAGGAGGCTGTGCAGGGGTTGGTGAAGCATGAGGTGGAAGATGAGTCTGCAAGGGATGGGACAACTGATGGTTCAAAGACATCTTCCAGTTCCAGTGCCAGCTCACGTTGGTCCCATGCTGACACGCTGAGACTCATCCAGTTGTACAAAGAAAACCGTCATCACTTTGCTGACAAACACTACAAGAAGAAAACGGTTGGTAGACAGTCATATGATTTATAATAGTTTTTTTTTAATACATTTCATTTTTTACACTGTATTTTTGGTATTTGTTTTCTAAAATCTTACGTGTGTGTGTGTGTGTGTATGTGTATATATATATATATTATATATATATATGTGTGTGTGTGTGTTATATATATGTGTGTATATATCCTGTGTGCAGATTAATTGAGGTAACAACATTGCAAACATCTTGTGTGAACTGTTGTTTGCTGCTCAATGTTTCATGCATTTTATTCTTAGGTTTTAAGGTATCATAATACTTAGCTGCTTGGCATTCTGTAACTAATGTAGTTCAGTTTTAATTCAAGATATAAGACACAAGGTTTATTTATTGTCCAAAGTTATATAAAACAATGGAAATTTGGCTTGAAGTTGGCAGTGTCATTTTTTCCCAATGCACACTTATACGCATGCACACACACATGCATACACACAGACACACACACATGCGCACAAACAGACACACACACACACACACACACACACACACACACACACACACACACACACACACACACACACACACACACACACACACACACACGTGTACATTTTTCAATTATAATGTATGCATTGTGCATGTTGGCAGGTGTGGGTCATGCTGGCAGCAAAGTTAGCCCGAGGCAGCAAGTCCAAAATGAAGTTCACCAGCACCCAAGTGTACAATCGCTGGAAGAACCTGACCAAGACTTACAGAGACTGCTTAGATGACATTCGCCATGCAGGGTCCTGGGTGGGAAAGTGTCGATTTTTTGATGACATGGCCTCTGTGTATGATGCTAACAGTGTGGTCTATCCCAAGCGCAAGACTCCAAGGAAGATCAGGAAACGTCGAGGTTGTAAGGAACTAGGACCGACCAAGCAGTCACCCACAGCGGCCAACTTGAGAGCCATAGCTCCGAAAGGACTGACACCAGTGACCATACTGCCTTGTTCATGTTCTATTCACTGTGCACAGTCACCAGTGGCAGGGCTTGAGGGAGAGGCGGGAGGGAGTGGGGGTGGTTTTGGGGAGGTGGTGAGGGCAGTACAGAAACTGCATGAAGATCAGAAGGTAGTGGATGCTTGGAAGTTAGAGAAATTGGAACAGATGCACAAGGAGAAAATGAACATGTTTTCACAGTTTTTGGACATTCTCAAAACTTTGAAAAAGTAGGACTACTGCTTGTGATATTAAGTTGTTTTTTTGTTGTTGTTGTTGTTTTCTTTTTGTGTGTGGGGTGTTTTTGGTTTGTGTGTGTGTGTGTGTGTGAAAACATTCTCAAAACTAGCAACAAGTAGCATGGTACCATTTTCATGTGAAATAATGCAAACTGACGCTAACCAATGCCAAGAGAACAGGTAAAACAAAGCGGACTGAGATAGAATTTATGCACGCTCTCAGGGTTGCACATCCATAAAAAGCAAGGAGCTTTCGTACTGACAGATGAATGTTTAGAGAATATTTATACCCCTAAATAAAATGAAAGGAGGTCTCAAATGAATAATCAGATATTAGCTTTTACTGATGTTTCAGTGCTCTGTATATCAGCATTCAGAAATCCTTCGTTGAATCCACCAGCAATTTTCATAGGATTTTCCCCAAATACTAGAAACGATTAGAGCAATTTTGTTATGTGGTTTTCTTTTTTTTGTTCGTTTTTGTTTTTTTACAGCAGAAAGTCGCTATGTTGATTCCCCTGTCCAAAAGCCAGTGTTGCCAAGCCGTGCTTCTTCAGTTCATGATTTTTTAAGCAGAACAGAAAGAAAGTGGGGTCCACAGATGTAGAGCGTTTCCATGCTAAAAGGTTCTCTGCCTGCCTTGATATGAAGTCTGCCACTCCAAACAAGACTTTGATGGTAGACAGCATATCTTATAGCTTTCAGTGACTATCCATGGACAATATTGAATGTGACTGTTAATTTGCAAATGTGGGTGACTGTTCAGATACCATACTCAACTTGTGGATTCCCTGTTGGATACCATTTTCAGCATCACAACTGTCAGTAAAATATCTGTGTTAATGACTGAAGTGTTGATCGTCTGGAAAGCACAAGTTCCAAACTTTATACATGTTTTTGGTTGTTTTTTTGTTTGGTTGTTTTTTTGTGCGTTGAATACTTGTTCCTCCAATTTTGTAAAAATAGTCAAAAATGGTGCATCACCAAGGTCTTTCTGCCATTAAGCACTGTGCCTGCAAACAGCAAAGACTTCATTCTTTATATTTTCATACCCTTTCAGTGGGACTTTTTTTTTCTCATTTTGAGTTTCAGGATCCAAATATCCCCATTTGTATGTCTGCCCTCTGTGTGTGTGCTTGGGTGTGCATATGTGTGAATGTGCTCAGTTGCTTGTTGGTCACTGTATCATAATCAGAGCATGGTAGTTAACTTCTACGTCTTCAGTTACAGTTTTTCTCTTGTTTTTGAATAGTGCTAACTGCTAGTCTATCTACTTTTATCTCTTTGCGTTATGTTGTGTCAGTGCAGTGTGAAAAGCGTAATAAAGTTTGTTGTTCTATTGAAACTGTCTGCTGTGTTTCTATACACTGTTTATTATTCATTCTTCAGTACTGAATGTACCGTAAGAACTTTGTCTAGTACTGTGTTTTCTTGAAACACGTGGTGGAATCACACATGTATACAAATGTATACACAAATAAATTTATGCATGCACAAACTCTCATCCCACAACACACATGCATGCATATCCTCGTGAATGCAGGCACCTGCTCTCTCACCCAACAACGGGTGCACGTGCCACAAATGTATCATCATCATCAGGTGCCCTGCCGCATGGCGTTGGCAATCATGAACTTCCATCTGTCTCTATCTTTCGTTGCCCCTAGATCATGTCCTCAGCCACTCTGCAAGTCCGTCTAGCATTTTCTCCCTGGATCTACCTGGTGCTCTCTTTCCCTCCAGCTTTCCCGTTGTGACCAGGTGCTCCAAATCCCTCTTTCTCATAAAATGGCCTATAAATGTCTTTTCCTAATCTTCCTTATGAGTGATCTACTTGTGTCTGCCTCCATCAAGACTGTCTCGTTTGTTTTCTTTGCTGTCCATGGAACTCTCAACATTCTTCTTAGAAACCACATCTCGGCTGCCTCAATCTTGTTCTGGCTTTGCTTGTTGACTGTCCACGCCTCACATCTGTACAACAGTATTGGTTCTATATAACATTTAAGAACTTTCTTCCTGATGTTAATTGATAGGCATTTGTTGGTAAGAATGCTTGTCATCTTCTTGAATGCTGTTTTGGCTTGGCTGATTCTGCCGGCTATTTCTGATGTGCATTTGCTGTCTGATGAAATGATCGTTCCCAGGTATTTAAACTGATCAACCTGTGTCAAGGTTGTGTCATTTGCTGTTATTTTGCATGAGGGGATTTCATGTTTTTTACTGATCACCATGACTTCAGTCGTCCTGTTGTTTAATTCCAGCCCCTTACCTTTGCTTTCTATTTCTAGTATATTCACAAGGTTTTGTAGGTCCCTTTCATTTTCTGCAATTAGCACGGTGTCATCTGCGTATCGAATGTTTATCATTTTCCCTCCAACCTTTAATCCAGGGTCTTCTTCCAGGTTTCTCATGATGTTTTCGCTGTAAAGTGAGAACAGATCTGGTGACAAAACACAACCCTGTCTGACTCCTCTTTTGATGTTTTGGAAAGAGCTTACATTGTTTTCTTTTCTCATTGCAGCTGTTTGTTCCCAGTACATATTTCTGATTATTCGTAGATCTTTTCCATCAACATTGAGTCTCTCCAGTTGGTTGATCAATTCATCATGTCTTACCCGATCGAAAGCCTTGGTGTAGTCAACAAAGCATAAATACAAATCCTTATTCATCTCATTTGACCTCTCTATGATAGTTCTTAGGATGTATATATGGCATTAATAGTTATCCCACCCATCATGTTGAAGTTTTAGTTACCAAAATGAACACACACACACACGCACCACGCATGCGCACACAAATGTATACATACCATTAACTGTTAAGTTAGCACAATGGAAGGTTTTTTGTTTTTATCTGTTGTTATTTGTTCTGATTAATGTTTTCCTAGTCATACTGTACATGCTCCATCTTCTGTGGGTTACTCAGCTATGTAGGCGGTCATATTCCTTTACAATTTTTCGAATGTTTGTGCTGGACATTTTCATGTCTTCGTAAACCTACAAATGCTGATATGGCTTAGTTACAGGATCTTCAACATGAGTAATTGATGTTCTGCATGGATACATACATGCAGAGGTGGTGCATATGAAGTCCATGCAATGTTGACGTGATAGATCCGAAAAATCTCTGTACCTGTCATCTACCAGGCAAGTAGACCTATCTAGAAAGTCACTCAAGCCTTCCAGTTGGAAGTCATTTGTCTTAACCTGCTTCGTTATCCCACCCATCGTGTTGAAGTTTTAGTTACCAAAATGAACACACATGCACGCATGCGCGCGCGCACACACACACACACACACACTCACACACGTGCCTGAGCAGTAAATTTGTTGCATTTTGTGTATTGCTTCCAGGGGTTGCAAATCACATTTTTAGAGTTGGCGTGCCCATTGTAACGAGTTATCTCCCATACATGTCAGTTGTGTTGTGCTGTGTTATGTTGTGTTCTGCTGTGCTGTTATGTCATGTTGTGCTGTTATGTCATGTTGTGCTGTTATGTTGTGTTCTGATGTTGTGTTATGCTATGTTATGACATTGTGCTGTTATGTTGTGTATGGTGTGCTGCGCTGTGTTCTATTATGTTGTGTAGTGCATTGTGCTGTGTTGTGTTACATTATGTTGTGCCATTCTGCGTTATATCTTGTTGTGTGTTGCTGCGTTATGTCGTGTTGTGTTATGTTGTGCTGTGCTGTTTTATGGGTGTTGTGCTGTGTTGTGATATATTATATCGTGCTGTTGTGTTGTGTTGTGCTATGCTGTGTTATGTCCTGTTGTGCTGTTATATTGTGTTGTTCTGTGCTGTCTTATGTGTTGTGCTGTGTTATATTATGTCATGTTGTGCTGTGTTGTAATTATGTTGTGCCATGTTAAAAGTCTGCTGTGTTGTGCTATGTTATGTTATGTCATTCTAAGTTGTGCTGTTATTTCATGTTGTGCTGTGTTATGTTGTGTCGTACTGTGCTGTTATATTGTGCTGTGCTGTTATGTCATGCTGTGTTATGTCATGTTGTGCTATGCTGTGTTATAGTATGTCGTGATTTACCTGTATTTTATACATAATTTCTACATCAGTTTCCTGGTGCTTTACGCATAATTTCTACATCACTTTTCCTGTGTTTAAACATATTTCTACATCACATTACCCGTGTTTTTATAATAATTTTTACCACTCCTAATATAAATGGAATGTTCGCAGTGCAGTATCACAGAGTGACTTCATACTAACGAGACCATACGAAAGAAACAACAAGAACAATAACAACAATAAAATCCAGAACAATACTAAATGCGAGACTGGAGACTGACCAACTGCCAGTAGTAATGTTGACTTTGAAGAAGGACAAAGCAATGTCCCCAAAGAAGATCAGACAACTTGAGCAGATCAACATGAAAAAAATAAAATCAGGACTACAGACATACAAGAAAAGATCCACAAGACCATCACAGAGAATCTGTAACATGTAGAGAATCGGAAAACAGCAGAAAAAACGTTGCAGATACAGTTTCTGTTTCTGTTTCAGTTTCTGTTTCCACTCTCGAAATAAATTCCATATGCACAGATGCCACGTGATGGAGAAGATCCAAACTGATCGTGGCATCTTGAGGCATTTTTTTTTTTTTTTTTTCAAATCTTAGATTTGTATCAATCTGTCATTAAAACAATCTCAGCTACATTGTACTGACGTGTGTCTTATATTTGTAATGTTAAAAAAAAGACAAACGGAAATGGATGAGAGCGAGTCGTCACAGTGCAAAATTACCCCACCCACCCACACACCCTTTTTTTTTCTTAAATATCAAGACTTTAAAAAAGCAAGAAGGCCAACTGGCCTTCATGGAGAGGGACCTAGTAAATCAACCTATCTCTTCAATGTTTTATACCAAGGCAACCAGACAAAAGCCCTGCTCTACACGATTTTCAATTTCCCTGGGATATCTGGTATGTGTAGGCCAGAAGGCACACAGGTCCGTCTCGCTTTTCGTCCCTTTCTTCAAGACTATACGTTCAGTTTGATTTTCCAGTCAAACTGAGAACAGTCAAGGCCTCAATGGGAAACGAACCGTGGAACCTCAAGTTTAGTTATTGGCAGGCGAATGTCTTAACCATTCTGCCACTCTTCTCCCTAACTTATCTCACTAGCATCTTGCATAATCATAAGAGAAATCACCCCCCCCCCCCCCCCATCAATCAAAACAACATCATCTCATCTGCCCCCCAATATGATTAACCTTTTGACTCCCTGACCCTATCTACCAACTGCAAAAACGTAACCCTTTGACTCCCTCACCCTATCCATCAGCTTCCTGCAGGATGCTGGTAGACAGGGTGCAGGAGTCAAAGGGTTAAATAACGTCTTCATAAGTAGATATTTAAAGACAACCTGTTCAACAACTCAAGGAAATGTGTGGCACCAGGACATCTGGAAGAGGTCCAAGAACAGCAACAGCATGGTGTGTCATGGTATGACGCTGTGAAGGAGGCCATCAAGGAAAAGATAAGGCTGTACAGGAATTGAGTCAAATATTGCCTGGGCTATCTTGAGGTAACACGCACATGTCATACAGGTGTAGCATCATGTTTTGAACCTTTTTCCTACAGGTGAGACGTGATGTTTTAAATCTTTACTGGTGAGACGCCATGTTTTAAACCTTTATTTCTGCACGTGAGACGTCATGTTCTAAATTTTATTTCTACAGGTGTGGTATCATATTTCAAATCTTTATTTATACAAGTGAGGCATGTTTTAAGCCTGAATTATTACAGGTGAGACGTCATATTTTAAACCTATATTTCTACAGTTCAGACGTCATGAGGCCTCCTGTTTCAAATTAAAACAATTTTCTACGTGTGTGACGTCATGTTTTAAACCTTTATTTCGACAGGTGTGATATCATGTTTAAAAAAATTATTTTGACAGGTGAGACGTCATATTTTAAACGTTTATTTCTACAGATGTAACATTTTGTTCTAAGTCTTTCATTTCTGCAGTTGAGACGTCATGTTTAAACTATTTTTTCTACAAGTGTGACGTCATATTTTATACCTTTATTTCTACGGGTGAGACGTCACCTTTATTTGTACGGGTATGACGTCATGTTTTAAATCTTCATTTTACAGGTGAGATGTCATGCTTTAAAAATTTATTTCTATAGGAATGACATCTTGTTTTAAACTTTAATTTCTACGGATGAGACGTGAAGATTTACACTGTCATTTCTGCATATGTAACGTCATGTTTTCAACCTTTATTTGTAAGGGTGTGACGTCACCGTCATGCTTTAAACGTTTATTTCTAAAGGTGAGACATGTTTTAAATCTATTTTTCTGCAAATGTGACGTCTTGTTTTTATCCTTCATTTCTACAAGTGAGACGTCATGTTTTAGACATTTATTTCTACAGGTGTGACGTCATGTCCTAAGTTTTCATTTCTACAGGTGTGATATCCTGTTTTCACGGTGTAACGTCATGTTTGATATCTTTTTATATAGGTGAGACATCATCATTTATAGCTGTGATATCCTGTTTTCACAGGTGTAACGTCATGTTTTAGACCTTTTTATACAAGTGAGGCGTCATCTTTATTCTTCCTCTGTTCCAAAATGGATCCTCAGGGTATGTACAGACGAATTGAAGAAATTGTTCACAGGAAAAATACATGCACATCAACTGGTTGCTTAAAATCAAAAGATGGCACGCTTATCATGGAAAAAGACAAGGTATTAGACAGATGGGGAGAGTACATTAAAGACCTTTTTGAGGATGACAGAAACGAAGAACACATTATAAAAAAGAACTTTGAAGGACCACCCATAATGAAAGATGAAGTCAGAGCAGCACTGAAAAAGATGAAACCAGGACCAGACAACATTACTACAGAGATGATTGATGCCCTGGAGGAATTTGGCATAGAAAAAATATAACAGTCCTCCTAAATGAAATTTATGACACAGGAAAAATCCCCAAAGATATATGTCACAATCAATTTTCATTGCACTTCCAAAGAAGACAGGGGCTATAGAATGCGAACTCCATCGCACAATCAGTTTGATGAGTCATGTAACAAAAATCCTGTTAAGAATAATCATGATGAGGACAAGGAATCATTGAAAACAGCTTACACTGCTAACAGTCGAAAGCTCCGAGGGCCGGACTCTGGCGTGGAGATCATCAGGAGAGAATGCGTCGCTGTTTCGGGCTCTTCCTCTCTACAGCTTCAATGACGCACCGAGCCCTCTCACCGATGTGAGGTCTCCCTGCCAGTTCGACTGTATGCCTTTGCCATCAACCGTCAGGACTCGCTCCAGGAAGTGTCCTCTCTCTTCAACCAGATCCAATGACTTGCTTTCTCTACGGTCTTCTGTAGAGCTTTTGTCATGGTTTTCACTTTCTTCGGACCAAGTCCAGCCACTTTCATCCACTTTCTGACGCTATTTGCGATGTAACCTCTGCAGCCGACTTCGACTGGGAAGTGCGTTGCTTTCCATCCCGCCTCCTCGCATTCATCGACAAGAGCCTCGTAGCGATTCTCCTTCCGCTCGTGTGCAGCCCTGATATTGTCTTCGTGGGGCACCGTCAGCTCCACAAGGTGCACCTCTCTCTCTTCCTTGCTCCATACCACCAGGTCTGGCTTCTTCGTTGTTGGGATGGGGAAGAACTCTCCGCAGCCCTCAAGGTCTGCGGCTACCTCCCACAGACCACCACACTGGCCATCCGTGGCCTCGCTTGCCTTCTTTCCATCAGGAACCTTGCTTCCTTGCGGTACAAACACGATCTTGCCCAGTTCTTGTTTCTGCGGCTTAAGAGCGTATTTTCCCTCCTCCACCTGCTCCTTCGCCATCTTGGTAAACACCCTGAGCACTTCATTGTGTCTCCAGGTGTATCTATTCAGGGCCAGGTGGCAGTTTGAGAGGATATGCTTCATGGTTCCTAGTTTGCCGCACCTGCACTTGTCATCTTCCTGGACCTTCCATCTGACTAAGTTCACTGGTGAAGGCAGAACATCATAGGTGGACCGGAGAAGAAAGCTTAACCTCGATGTGTTCCACTCCCAGATCTCACTCCATCCAATCTTTCTTTCCACTACATGCTCCTCCCACCCGGTCACCCGCCCTTGTTGAGCACACTGGATGAGGTGAACATCTTGCCTTTCAGCCTCATTCTTTCACACCTGCCCTGCTGCAGCTGCTCTTCTGTCTCGTTGGGACATCTTCCTAAAAGGTCTGAAGTCGCCGTTGTCAAGTCCCAACCTGCCCGTCTTGCTGGACCTACAATGTCGCCATGTTCCAACGAAGAGATGATCTCGTCAGCCGCATCCTCCGCATTCCATTTTCTCGCTGTTCTGACTTCTGGCGGGTCGTCGCTGACTTTTTGATCCCTCGACTCCCTCAGCATCATCACAGTCCTGATCTTTCCTGCCTTGTAGATCTCCACGATGGATGCGAGGGGTATCTGGAGCGTTCCCTTCTGCCTGTACAGGGCTGATGTGTTGGTTGTGCGAGGCAGCCCCAGCCACTTCCTGATGTAGGTGTTACATGTTTTCTCGATCATCTCAATAGAATCAAAAGAGAAATAGCAGAAGAACAGTGTGGATTTGTGGAGGGAAAGGAACTATTAATGCCATATACATCCTAAGAACTATCATAGATAGGTCAGTTGAGATGAATAAGGATTTGTATTTATGCTTTGTTGACTATACCAAGGCTTTCGATCGGGTACGACATGAAGAATTGATCAACCAACTGGAGAGACTCAATGTCGATGGAAAAGATCTACGAATAATCAGGAATATGTACTGGGAACAAACAGCTGCAATGAGAATAGAAAACAATATAAGCTCTTTCCAAAACATCAAAAGAGGAGTCAGACAGGGTTGTGTTTTGTCACCAGATCTGTTTTCACTATATAGCGAAAACATAACGAGAAACCTGGAAGAAGACCCTGGATTAAAGGTTGGAGGGAAAATGATAAACAACATTCGGTACGCAGATGACACCGTGCTAATTGCAGAAAATGAAAGGGACCTACAAAACCTTGTGAATATACTAGAAACAGAAAGCAAAGGTAAGGGGTTTGAACTAAACAGCAGGAAGACTGAAGTCATGGTGATCAGTAAAAAACATGAAATCCCCTCATGCAAAATAACAGCAAATGGCACAACCTTGACACAGGTTAATAAGTTCAAATACCTGGGAACGGTCATTTCATCAGACGGCAGATGCACATCAGAAATAGCTGGCAGAATCGGCCAAGCCAAAACAGCATTCAAGAAGATGACAAGCATTCTTACCAACAAATGCCTATCAATTAACATCAGCAAGAGAGTCCTTGAATGTTATATAGAACCAATACTGTTGTACGGATGCGAGGCATGGACAGTCAGCAAGCAAAGCCAGAGCAGGATTGAGGCAGCCGAGATGTGGTTTCTAAGAAGAATGTTGAGAGTACCATGGACAGCAAAGAAAACAAACGAGACAGTCTTGATGGAGGCAGACACAAGTCGATCACTGATAAGAAAGATTAGGAAAAGACAAGCAACATTTATAGGCCATTTTATGAGGAAGGGAGATTTGGAGCACCTGGTCACAACGGGAAAACTGGAGGGAAAGAGAGCACCGGGTAGACTCAGGGAGAGAATGCTGGACTGACTTGCAGAGTGGCTGAGGATGAAGAGGGTGGGGGAGATGCTGGGGGCAACGAGAGATAGAGATGGTTGGAAGTCCATGGTCGCCAACGCCATGCGGCAGGGCACCTGATGATGATGATGATGATGAGGCGTCATCATTTAAACCTATATTTCTACAGGCCAGACGTTTTGAGACCTTATTTCTACAGGAGTGACATGTTTTATACCTTTATTTATACAGGAGAGGCGTCATGTTTTAACCCTTTATTTCAAAATGTTTTATGTCATGTTATGTTTTAACCCTTTATTTCAAAATGTTTTATGTCATGTTTAAAACCTGTATTTATACAGGTGAGATATCCATTTTTATATCCTTTTTCAACACGTGAGACGTCAAAATTTAGGCCTTTATTTCTACAGATGAGATGTTATGTGTTAAACCTACAGTTCTATAGGTAAGACGTCATATTTTAAAGCTGTTTCTACAGGTGAGACGTCATGTTTTAAATCTGTATTTCTCCAAACGAGATGTCATGCTTTAAACCTTGATTTCTGCAGGTGAGACGTCATGTTTTCAACCGTTATTTCTACAGGTATGAGTCATATTTTCATCCTTTGTTTCTACTGGTGTGACGTCATGTATTACGCCTCTGTATGCACAGGTCAGCCGTTATGTTTTTAAAGTTTCTTACAGGTGTGCCGTCATGTTTTAAACTTTAATTTCTACGGGTATAACCACATAATTTAAACCTTTATTTCTATATACACTGAACACAGAAAGAGAAAGATAGAGAGAGGGAGAGAGAGAGGGGAGGGAGGGAGAGAGAGAGAGAGAGAGAAGAAGAAGAAGAAGAAGAAGAGGAGGAGGAGGAGGAGGAAGACGAAGATAATGGGTAACACTGCATTGAGGCAACATGCTTTCCCAGTAGCTCCAATTTATGCTCCATTGTAAACCATACTACTAGTCTGATGTTCATGAAGTCAATGTCAATGCTACATGTGGCTGCATTTAAATGAAGTCCACTGAAGTATGTAAAGAAAAAAAAACCCACGAAAAATCAATCGAGTTAATGTGGATTACTGACCAGCTTATTGATATATGGCAGGAGGAATGCAGTGTTGAGTTCATTACTGTCTGATTTAATTGATTGATTGATTTGAGTAAATAATGTATTGATGTTTTGTCTGTCTGTTTGAAGGAATGGGCATGGCGTCTTCTCCCTTCCCTTCCACTCTCACTTTCTCCCCATTCCCTTCTCTCTCTCCCTCCTTTCTTTTCTTCCTAGCAAGTTAGATTATGGCTGGAGATAGATGCACCCCACTCTTCCTGAGAAGGGTAACCATAATAATATTGGCTCATGAATTTGACTTTCAGGCACTGAAATGCGGATAAAGATCATCTAGCCTAGGTTGGTTCCTGTTCAAGGGATCCCCACTTCTGCATTGCCTATTTGTTTGGTGAATGGCAGAGCATGTGGAGATTCTGGTGTGGAATATTACAGGGAAGTGGATTGGGAATCTTCAGGACATTCTGGACAAGTTCTGTGGTTATGGAATTTTTGACGAGGAAGCATGTTTTGGATTTCGACTGTGGGCTTTGCTGGAGTATTCTGTTGACAACCTGAAAGATATCTCTGGCATTCCCAAGACAGGTCTGAGGATGTCATCTCTGTCTGTATCCTTCAGGCGACCTTGTAGAAGAAAGGGTCTCCATAATCTGGTGATTACAAAAGGAGAAGAAAAGTATCTCTTGTACTATGTATTATATGGATCTATTAGGTTATATCTTGTCACTATGTATTGTAGGGGTTTGTCACGTTAAGTCGATATCTGGTTATAACTTTTTTCCTTCATCATTTTTAGGCAGGCAGTCAGTTTGGTGTTTAGCTTATTTCTCGTCACAAAAGATTTTCGTTTAGAAATCTGGGCTGCTCTCCCTTGGACGCCAAACATTGTTTTTAAATCTTAATAGAAGAAAGAGAAAGACGGAATTACTTTTTTTTTTTTTAGGTTATAATGTTCTGTGATCGTGGGAAAGCAACCAGAATACGAAAAACGTTGGTGGAAGTATTTTATACAGTGGTCCAAATTAAAAAAAAAAAAAAAAAAAGAAAGAAAGAAAAGAAAGAAAGAAAAGAAAGAAAAGCTGTAAAGTTGTGTGTGTTCATTTGCAATTGCAAAATAAAACTTTTGACTGTTGCACATTCATAGATAGATAACACATACGTTCTTTTGATTAAAGGAAAAAAAAAGGAAAGAAAAGAAGAAAAAAAAAAGGTCTGGGAGTATATGACATTGAGTACTGTAGTAGTGTGGAAGAATAAATAAAAGTGTTACTTTGTACGAGCACGAGACTTGTCGTCGGAAGAAAATGGGAGATAATTCACAAAAATCCAATGACGATCAACGGATCAGCGAACAGGACATTCGTCGCACTGATACAGAATCGTAAATTAATGTTGATTCCGTTTTGTTGTTAACCAGCTGTGAAACCTGTTCAGGTATGTTGAAAATGCGTTTTGGAGTGTACAGTTAGCGAAAAGTTAGAGAGAAAAATGGCAAATATACGTATTGGGGATTTCATTATGGCGGAAACCGAAACGGGGTTGATAAAACCGGAAAGAAGGAACAGTTGCAGTTGAGTCAGTTGACTAATTTGCTCTCCTCACCTAGTGTAAGACCGAATATGTTTGACACGGAATATATGCTTTTTGTTCTAGCTCACCAAACGATAAAGCGATCAAGTTAATGGCGTATATGATGGGGAAAAACAAACAAACCAACCAAATTTTGAAATACACGCAGCATTAAACGTTCTAAAACCTGACCGATTCAAACCGGTTTCGGTAACAAAGGCGGTCACGTTTGAAACGGGCAGGGTTTCCCAAACTTGCGGGGGGGAGAAATTTGGAAGAAAAAGACCCTGCCAATCAAAAAACACATTGGAAGAAAACTTGTCAGTCCGTAACTCCATCTCACCCAGTCTCTCACTCTCTGTCTCACAGTCACACACAACGCAGATTATATATAATTTTACACGTACCAGTACACCATTCTCTCATCCGTCGCAATATAATCAAGTTGGTTCAGCGACGTATACAGCCAGATCCAGCAGATCCAGATCATCATCATCGTCATGTGCCCTGCCGCATGCTATGGCGTTGGCGATCATGGCTCTCCACACGAATGTATCCCCTGTCGCTGCAAGTACATCTCCCACCCTGTCTGTCTTCATCCACTCCCTAAGTCCATTCAGTTTTTTCTCCTTGGGTATACCTGGTGCTCTTTTACCCTCCAGCTTTCCTGTTACGACTAGGTGCTCAAATTTCTCTTTTCTCATAAAATGACCTATAAATGTTGCTTGACTTATCGGTATCCAAATCTTCATTAATGTTTTTCTTGCGTCTGCCCCCTTCAAGACTGTCTCGCTTGTTTTCTTTGCTGTCCATGGAAGTCTTCATATTCTTCGTACAAACCACATTTCAGCTGCCTCAATCGTGGCCTGACTTTGCATGTGACTGTCCACGCTCCACATCCATACAACAATTTCAGTTCTTTACAACACTGTAGAACTCTCTTCCTGATGTTAATTGATAGGCATTTGTTGGTAAGAATGCTTTTCAATTTTTTGAATGCTGTTTTGGCTTGGTCAATTCTGCTGGCTATTTCTGATGTGCATTTACTTGTGAGATTACCGTTCCCAGATATTTAATCTTATCAACCTGTCTCAAAGTTGTGCCATTTGCTGTTATTTTGCATGAGGGGATTTCTTGTTTTTTATTGATTATCATGACTTCAGTCTTCTTGCTGTTTAGCTCCAACCCTTTATTTTTGCTTTCTATAGGGGCCTAATATGATTTGTATTACAATGTATTCACAAGGTTTTGTCTTTTTCATTTTCTGCAATTAGTTCACTGTCATCTGCATAACAAATGTTGTTTATCATTCTTCCTCCAATCTTTATCCCATGGAAAGAGTTTATATCGTTTTCTGTTCTTATTGCTGCTGTGTGTTCCCAATATATATATATATATATATATATATATATATATATATATATATATATATATATATATATATATATAGGCCTATTTCTGATTATTGGTAGGTCTTTCCCCTCACTATTTAGCCTTTTCAGTTGGTTGATCAATTCTTTTGTGTCTTACCTGATCAAAAGCCTTGGTATAATCAACAAAGAATAAAAATAAATCCTTATTCAACTCTACTGACCTCTCTATGATAGTTCTTAGGATGTATATGGCATTAATAGTTCCTTTCCCTTCTTCAAATCCACACTTTTCTTTTGCTGTTTCTCTTTTGATTGTGTTCCTTGTCCTCATCATGATTATTCTTAATAGGATTTTTGTTACAAGACTTATCAAGCTGATTGTACGATGGAGTTTGCATTTTGTAGCCCCTGTTTTCTTTGGAAGTGCAATGAAAATTGATTTTGACATATCTTTGGGGATTTTTCTGGTGTCATGAATTTCATCAGTATTCTCTGTGTGTGTAAAACTTAGTTTATGGCTATAGATATTTAATATTTGGCCTGTAATATTATACAAGTACATGCACAAGATAGTGATGGTGGTGGTGGTTTTAATGATTAATAATAATAATTACAATATTTATATAGCGCAAAATCTTGATAAAATCAAATCTAAGCGCTGAAGCAGACACGCACGCACGCACGCACGCACGCACGCACGCGCACACACACACGCACACACACACACACACACACACACACACACACACACACACACACACACACACACACACACACACACACACACACACACACACACACACAAGCATGGCTATAAATGGGGAGAAAGAATAAAAGCAATAAAAGCAAGAATAAAAGCAATGGAAAATTATAGAGAGCATAGCATATACAATTATATATTATAACCATGTGATTCCCCTCCGAGCGGAGACAGGCTGCAGAGGGGGGGGGGGGGGGGGTTGAGTGAGGTTAGGATTTTATGCGGAGGAGAAAAGGTGAGTTTTGAGAGCGGACTTGAAGGAGACAAAAGTAGGTTGCTGACGGACTGAGAGAGGAAGTTTGTTCCAGGAGAGTGGACCAGAAACAGAGAAGGCTCGTGGACCATAGGTATTGAGCTTAGTGCGTGGAAAGCTGCAGTGTTTTGAGAGCGGACTTGAAGGAGACAAAAGTAGGTTGCTGACGGACTGAGAGAGGAAGTTTGTTCCAGGAGAGTGGACCAGAAACAGAGAAGGCTCGTGGACCATAGGTATTGAGCTTAGTGCGTGGAAAGCTGCAGTGTTTTACATATATATATATATATGCAACTTTTTTAAAAATTAAACTTCATGCACTTGCCTGAAGGATGGCATATTTGCATTAAGTGGTTGAGAAATCAGAGCCATATTATTACCTAGGCTTAACAGAATACTTTACTTGCTGTTTAAGAAATGACCCAGTGACCTAGAGTGGCACCACAAACTGATAAGATCAACTTGGAGGAACTTGATCAGCAACTCTCACCTGTCTCACCTGTCGGCGTCACCGGGAACAGTGTTGGCCGCTGCACATGATGTCCTCACAAGTTGCCTCCAGCACTCTCGATCTTGGCTAAGTCTGACCACCTCCTGGAGTTTCTTGCCACTGATGTTTGTGATGTTTCTAGCAAGTGATGCAGGTGGCCGTCCTCTGTTTCTCTTTCCTTCCACTTTACCTTGGAGGACAGTGGACATCAAGTCTGTTCTCTCATTACGGATTGCGTGTCCAACATATTTCAGTTTCCTCCGTTGTATGAGTACTAGAAGCTTGCGCGTAGTACCCAACTCATTCAGTATGCTTTCATTTGAGCGCCTATCCGTCCATTTGACCCTCAGCAGTCTTCGGTAAAACCACAGCTCTGCTGCTTCCACTCGTCTTTCATCCTCTTTCTTCATTGTCCATGCCTCGCAGCCGTATAACATCACTGGCCAGACAAGACATTTTAAGAGTTTTATCTTAAGGTCTGCTGTTATGCTGTGGTCTTTCCAAATATTGTTCAATTGAACCATACTGTTCTTGGCCATTCCAATTCTCATCTTTATGTCTTTTGAGCATGTTCCATCGTGTGTCTTGACTGAACCTAAATATCTAAAGTCCTTGACATTTTCTAGAGGGACTTGGTTTAGCATGATCTGGTCCTGTCTAGTGTTATATTTGCCTGCAACATGCATAACCTTTGTCTTCTTTGAATTTAAGTCCAGCCCAGCTGCCTTTCCAACCCGGTCTACCCTGTACAGGATCCTCCTAGAGCCTGTAATGTTGTCTGCCAGTAATCCTGTGTCATCTGCGTAGCGTAAATTTGACAGGTTTCTACCACCAATATTTACTCCCATGTCTTCTATGTCTGCTTCTCTCATGATATGTTCAGTGTATATGCTGAAGAGATGTGGAGACAGGATGCAACCTTGCCTTACCCCTTTAGTGATGTTAAAAAATTTGCAGTTTTGATTATTCCATCTGATTGTTGCTTTTTGATCATTATATAATGAAGCTATGAGGGAAACCAGATGTCTTGGAAAACCCATTTTGATCATGAAGTGGAAAAGACTTTGGTGAATCACGCTATCAAATGCTTTGCTGTAGTCAATGAAAACGATGAACATCTCTTGGTCTGTGTTTCTAATCTTTTCTATCAATATCTGGAGTACAAACAGCATATCTATTGTTCCCCTGTTTTTCCTATAGCCTGCCTGACAGTCGGATAGCTCTTCCTCTACTTTTGGCTTTAACCTGTTTAAAATTATTATCAGCAGTATTTTACTGGCATGACTGATCAGTGCAATTGTTCTATAATTGTTGCAGTCTTTGACATTTCCACTCTTATGTAACATGACAAATTCCTGGAGCTTCCAGTCTGTAGGCCACTGACAAGTCTTCCATATCTTGCAGCATAAGTGATGCATTACTTTGAGTCCACCATCACCTGAGTGTTTCAACAACTCTCCAGGAATATTGTCAAGACCAGGAGACTTTCTGCATTTTAGATCTTTAATGGCAGATTCAACTTCGCTGAGCAGAGGTTCAGGTTCCGTATCTCCAGGGATCAATTCCAACTTTGGCTCTAAATTATTTTCATGGCTGTCAGGCTTGCCAAAAAGTGATGTGCCATATTCGTTCCACCTATCCAAGACATCATCTGGTTCAGTCAGAGTGTGACCATCCTTGTTGTTGATGCATTGGTTTGTTGCTTTGAAATTTGTTTTTTTCACTTTTTTTATTTGTTTGAAGAGCTCCCTCGACTTCCTGTTTTCGTTGTGTTCATTGATTTTACTGCATTCTTGTGCCAGCCAATTTGCTTTGTCTCTTCTGACTTTACTTTTTATTTCCCTTTTCAGTGCTGAGTATTTTTCCCGCTCTCCCTGCTTTCGAGCTTGACTTTTCTTTTCTGCCAGATCTATCACTTCCTGACTTATGTAGGGCTTAGCTTTTTTCCTTTTTTCTTTTTTTCCTAGTTTTTCTTCAGAGATTTTGGTCAGTGTGTTTTTTATGTCTGTCCAGATTTCATCAGGATATGAGTCATTTTCATCCCATACTTCAAGTAACTTTAAGAAACGATTACTTGTTTCTATACTGAATTCTAACGCCAGCTCAGGGTTTTCTAATTTTGATATGTCGAACTAGTGGATTATAATTGATGGTGTGTACAGTCCAGTGTGGTACAGTGCATAATGCCAAATGTAATATTTTTCTCTGAATACATGTTTTGCTGTATGCTTACATTGTTGGACTCAAACTCCCACCCATCTGTTTCTGCTGATATTTCCTTGGTACATAGTGGGATTGCAGATTTGGTTGAGACCATCAGAATGAGCTGAGTGGGGCATTCACCAGTGCATGCTCTTGCACAGGGGAAACTGACAGCGCTACTTCTAGTTCCTCTCTGTATTAGCTGCTAAAATAAGACAGGACAACTAATCAGTGTTAAAATGCTCACAGTCTAACATGGTTAGTATAGCCAAACATGATGTATAATATCTGATTAAAAAAATACTGCTTTTGGCAATTGCTACCAAGGTAAAAAGAAAACAAAAAAAAAAAAAAAAAATTCAGAAAATTCAGAAAATAAATGAGATAAAACTTAACATAGTTCCAAATTAGATTAGCACACCATTATTAGCAGCAAATGCTGTTTTGGTGGAACTGGGCATTAGAAGTAATAACACTTGTCCAGTTTGTAAAAACAAACAGGACAGTTTGCAATATATGTTTTGGAGATGTAGAATAATGCAAACCTTTTTGCAACAACCTCAGAGAATTCTGAATGTTTGCCACGATGTCACTATAAAATTTACTGAAAACAGTTGTGTTGTTTGGATATAACATTAATTTTAGATCAGGTGACATGTTAGATTAAGTAATACTCCTTGCAAAATGTTATAGTTTATTCAAATATAATGATGAGGTACTACAGATCAGTGTATGGAAAGTATCTGAAGACTGCTTAATTATAACATTGAGAAACAAAACATTAATGAACATGTCATATATAGTAGATATTAATAATATTATTATGAATATCTTTGTACTCAAAATGGATATCTACTGTAAATATGCATTGTATGTGCGATGAACATGTGGAGATTTATGGTGTGCATATGAATATTAATTATGTGTTTTAAAAAATTTTTTTTGATGATTTGGTTGGTACTATCTATGCTATGCCATGTAAAGCAGTCAGAATGTATTATATATTGTATATATGAGCATGAAAGTTTTCCAATCATCTATTTTTGTCTCCCTGTGGGGATGCTGGGGGCGTTTTCAGTATAAACAGTATCCCCACCTTTGGGAAATTCTGTGCTAGAAATTTCTTCTTTTCTGTCACTCTTTGTTTCATTCTTAGTCCTTTGCTTTCTGTCATTTCTTCCTATCATTTTCTGCCTTGCTGGTCCATTCACCTCTATCAGTCTATGTGTTCGATAAAGTCTTATTCTCTTAGGATTGATAACTCAGTACATGTATTAAGTGTGTTTTTGACTCTAGGGAAACAAAATATGCAGAAGCAATTTTAGGTGATTTAGGCCCATTTTAATATGTTTTAGTGTCCTCAGTTATCATTAAATCTGTATTAGGTATGTTTTTTAAATCCCCTGTTTGATGAATTGGGCGGAGTGGTGAAGGCCAAGGGCGTCTCCTTAGATTATATGCGTGAATACATTGATCAATATGTGTACTTAATTTTTTTGGCTTTAAACAACAATAACAGTAACATCGTTTGTTTTTGTCATGTTTCTCTTGTTGCCTTGCGTGATTTTTGTTTTTACTGTTTATTTTGTTCTGTTTGGTTGGTTGGATTGTTTTGTTTGATTTTGTTCCATAAAAATATTAAAAATGCAAAAAAGAAATTGAAAAAAAACGTTTTGAAGAAAGTATATGACAGTCTGGCTTTGTCTTTGTTTCATGTCAAATTTATATCATCTGATGCTTCTTCAAGGTCATGGTGACTTTGAGAAGTGCAAAATCTGGATTTATGTCATAATTTGCACATAAAAAGGGAGATTGTATAATTTGCACATAAAAAGGGAGATCATTACATTGGTTTGACCAGTATAAATTGTTAGAATGGGTTGACCAGCTTAGGTTGTTAGAATGGGTTGACCAGTTTAGATTGTTAGAATGGGTTGACCAGTTTAGATTGTTAGAATGGGTTGACCAGTTTAGATAGTTAGAATGGGTTGACCAGTTCAGATTGTTAGAATGGGTTGACCAGTTTAGATAGTTAGAATGGGTTGACCAGTTTAGATTGTTAGAATGGGTTGACCAGTTTAGATAGTTAGAATGGGTTGACCAGTTCAGATTGTTAGAATGGGTTGACCTGCTTAGATTGTTAGAATGGGTTGACCGGTTTAGATTGTTAGAATGGGTTTACCAGTTCAGATTGTTAGAATGGGTTGACCAGTTTAAATTGTTAGAATGGGTTGACCAGTTTAGATAGTTAGAATGGGTTGACCAGTTTAAATTGTTAGAATGTGTTGACCAGTTTAGATTGTTAGAACGGGTTGACCAGTTTAGATTGTTAGAATGGGTTGACCGGTTTAGATTGTTAGAATGGGTTGACCAGTTTAAATTGTTAGAATGGGTTGACCAGTTTAAATTGTTAGAATGGGTTGACCAGTTTAGATTGTTAGAATGGGTTGACCAGTTTAGATTGTTAGAATGGGTTGACCAGTTTAGATAGTTAGAATGGGTTGACCAGTTTAGATTGTTAGAATGGGTTGACCAGTTTAGATAGTTAGAATGGGTTGACCAGTTCAGATTGTTAGAATGGGTTGACCAGCTAGATTGTTAGAATGGGTTGACCGTTTAGATTGTTAGAATGGGTTGACCATTCAGATTGTTAGAATGGGTTGACCAGTTTAAATTGTTAGAATGGGTTGACCATTTAGATAGTTAGAATGGGTTGACCAGTTTAAATTGTTAGAATGGTTGACCAGTTTAGATTGTTAGAACGGGTTGACCAGTTTAGATTGTTAGAATGGGTTGACCGTTTAGATTGTTAGAATGGGTTGACCAGTTTAGATTGTTAGAATGGGTTGACCAGTTTAAATTGTTAGAATGGGTTGACCAGTTTAGATTGTTAGAACGGGTTGACCAGTTTAGATTGTTAGAATGGGTTGACCAGTTTAGATAGAATGGGTTGACCAGTTTAGATTGTTAGAATGGGTTGACCGGTTTAGATTGTTAGAATGGGTTGACCAGTTCAGATTGTTAGAATGGGTTGACCAGTTTAGATTGTTAGAATGGGTTGACCAGTTCAGATTGTTAGAAAGGTTAACCAGCTTAGATTGTTAGAATGGGTTGACCAGTTCAGATTGTTAGAAAGGTTGACCAGCTTAGATTGTTAGAATGGGTTGACCAGTTTAGATTGTTAGAAAGTTTTGACCAGCTTAGATTGTTAGAATGGGTTGACCAGTTTAGATTGTTAGACTGATTTGACCAGTTTTGATTGTTCGAATGACTTGACCAGTTTTGATTGTTACGAATGACTTGACCAGTTTAGATTGTTAGAAATGGGTTGACAGTTAGATTGTTAGAAAGGCTTGACCAGTTTAGATTGTTAGACTGATTGACCAGTTTGATGTTCGAATGACTTGACCAGTTTAGATTGTTAAATGGGTTGACCAGCTTAGATTGTTAGAATGACTTGACCAGTTTAGATTGTTAAAATGGGTTGACCAGCTTAGATTGTTAGAATGGGTTGACCAGCTTAGATTCTTAGAATGGGTTGACCAGCTTAGATTGTTAGAAAGGCTTGACCAGCTTAGATTGTTAGAATGGGTTGACCAGTCTTAGATTGTTAGAATGGGTTGACCAGCTTAGATTCTTAGAATGGGTTGACCAGCTTAGATTGTTAGAAAGGCTTGACCAGCTTGATGTTAGAATGGGTTGACCAGTTAGATTGTAAGGCTTGACCAGCTTGAATTGTTAGAAAGGCTTGACCAGCTTAGATTGTTAGAATGGGTTGACCAGCTTAGATTATTGTTAGAATGGGTTGACCAGTTTAGATTGTTGGAAAGGCTTGACCAGCTTGGATTGTTAGAATGGGTTCACTAGTTTAGATTGTAAGGCTTGACCAGCTTGGATTGTTAGAAAGGCTTGACCAGCTTGGATTGTTAGAATGACTTGACCAGCTTACATTGTTAGAATGGCTTGACCAGCCATTCCTCTCTGATTTCCAGTGTTCGCTGTTTTGTTGTTGTTTGTTTTTATTTTATTATTTAACAGTGAGAATCCATTGCTACACAATTGTTGTTCTGCTGCTTGTTGCAGCAAGGACAATGTCACTATATTTAGTATTAATTGATATGCATGTGTATATGCACACTTGCATGTCATGTGGTATGCATGTGAGTGTGCACATGTTTCTGTGTGAGCACATGCATGCATGCATGAGTGTGTGAGCATGCATTCTTCATGTTCATGTGTGTATTTGCCTGTGTGCAGGCCAGTGAAAATGGTGATGACAAGGAAGCGTGCTGCAGCAGACAGCTGTATGTCCAGTGGCAGTCAAGACAAGGACACACTGTCACTGGACTCTTGTCCTCACAGCAATCTCAACCTTCTGGCCTCCTCTGCCTCCAGTGAAGCCATGAGTTCTGGCACCAGCAGGAAGACCGCCGCCTCAGCTTGTGATGGTAGTTCCAATTCCCAGGGATCTGCTGGCTTCACCTCTACATGTGTGGCCCAGAGTTTAAAATCCACACCTCAACAGGCTGTCTCACAGACCATGTCTTCCAAGCTGTCAAAGACAGTCATTGCCAGCCCTGAACCCACGTCAGTGAGTGGCTCAGCCACCCTACCTTCAGGAAAGTTTACTGGACAAAGTGCCTCGTTTACATTAGGTGGTACTGCTCACTCTACAGTTGTAAATTGTGTGCCATCTCCTGCTGTCAATAGTGTCCCGTCTTCAGGAGTGAACACTGTCCAGTCTGCAGGCTCAGTAAATATTGTCCCATCTACAACAGTAAATATTGTCCCAGCTACAGCAGTAAATATTGTCCCAGCTACAGCAGTAAATTCTATCCCATCTGCAGCATTAACTACTGTCTCTTCTGTAGCAGTAAATATTGTCTCACCTGTGGCAGGCAATATTGTCCTCCCTACAGCTGTCCAAGGGGTAGCAGGCTCTTCAGTGAGGTGTCCAACAGTGGCATCCAGTGGAGCAGAGAAGGCAGCAGGAATCAAGCAGTACAAGATTGTGTATCGATCCACGAAGCCAGTATCCCCTGGAGCTGCCAAATCTTCATCGGCACCTACAACAATGGGACTGAACAGTGTCTTCCACATGAAAACCCCTACCACTACGTCTGTTCCTGCTGTCCCTAGCGCTTTCACATTGTGTGCTGCTCCTAGCAAAGATGGTGGGCCCCCTCGCCAATTTCTGGTACCCATTTCTGGCACCATGCCTGGAATGGTTTCCTCTGCTACAAGTCTGTTAAGCCCTACTAAAGCAGCTATCAAATCTGCCAAACAACCTGCTGTGCAGAGTTCTGGGTCATTAAGCACATACTCATCTGCACCTGTGACTGGTATGCCTTTGCCTGTTTCTGCAGCAGTGGACAGCAGTATCTCTGTTTTGAATGTCAAGGACACCACGATCCTTCCAGTCATTCCTGCTTTAGTCCCTGCCACTGCCAGCATGGGCCCAACTGATACACAGCCCATGTCAATGTTCCAAGCCCTTTTCCAGCTGGCCAATACTGCCAAAGCACACATGACCAGTAACAGTCAAGCCAACTCGGGCAGGGTGGATGTAACAAGTAGTACTCAGGCCATGGTGGATGTGTCCAGTCATACCTTGCCCCATACAGCCATGAGCAGTTTGAACAGCTCTGGTGCAAGCAACAGTGGGCAAAGTTTGTCGACCATCCCAATCCATTCATTACCATCTACTCCACAAGCAACACCTTCGCAGCATGCAGTGACTTCTGTCCCACTAACAGCACCTACCCCACAAAGATCATTGAACACCACCCCACTGTTGGATGGAGAATCTGTGTCATGGGACCGCCAGTCTACTCTGAAGCTGATAGAACTGTACAAAGAGCACCAGATCTTCCTCACAGATCACCACTACAAGAAGAAATCGGTGAGCAAGATTTCAGTTACACTACACCTTTTCATAACCATTTGGCAGTTAATGGCTTAACCACTGTATGGAGCTGACTCTGCTTCTGTTTATTTTTCATGTAGCAAAACAAGAAAGGCTCATAGCTTTCTGCGAGTCCTTGAAGGAAGTTTTGAAAATGCATTCAATAGAATTGAATTAGTTACAAATACTATTAAATGAAACAAAAAAAAAAAATCACCCCAAACTAATGAAGATTTCACACATGTACAAGGTTTCTTTGTGGGTTTTTTTATGACAGCTGTGCCATGTTTGTTTTAGATCTGTATTACTCAGCATTTGTGGTGTAGCAGTTCAAAAAAGTGTATGGTTGGTTTGTTATCAATATGTGCATTATTATACTACTAGCTAATCCTCTCATATATCCAAAATCATCACTGCAGATGCCTAAGCCTGCACATAAACCCTCATCATCATCATCATCAGGTGCCTTGCCGCATGGCGTTGGCAATCATGGACTTCCATCTGCCTCTATCTCTTGTTGCCCCAAGCATCTCCTCCATGCAGTCATGGAAAAGAAAAAGACAGAAATATCCTTTTTTCCTTTTCTTTTCTTTTTCTTTTTTTCTGTGATGATTAATGTCAACCTGTATACATGGATTATGGAATGCTGGGCATTACCAGTTTCAACTCAGTATGATTCACATTATCAGATCATGGTTGGCAAAAAGATGGAGTTCCCCCGTTCCAGTCTGCCTGCACATGCTGTGTTTGACTTGGATGAAAAAAAATAATTCTGCATGCTGTCGCCAGTCTGTCTAGCTGTGTATAATATCTGACAATTTTTAGGGTTGGGGAAGGTAAAGCAGTCAGGAAGAGGAGTTGGAATCTGCATTCATAATGCTGAGCTGGAGAAAAATTTAGTTCTCAGCTGTCTCACTTTCTGTTCTCCCCCCCCCCCCCCCCCCCCGACCCACCCACCCCCTTTCCATCCCATTGTCCCCAGAAAAAATTCATCATTACCATTTTACTCCCCTTTGACCTTAAATTTATGGGACAACCTTTCCCTAAAGTTTATAAGAATGTTCTGTTCCTTTCACAATTGTCTTGGAAGAACTGACTTTTCTAGGTGTACCATAAAAGAAATGATCATTGACCGTCTGATGCCATGTTGGTCAATAGTCATTATATACTCCTAATCATAATTTAAGGGCCACTTCTTCCTTCCTCTCTAATTTTAAGTTGAAATAATTGACAATGTTTAGAATTGATTCTATGTTTTATTTCATCATTTCCACACCTGTTTTGGAAAAAGAAATTAGCACAATGACCCATTAGTGAACAGCACATGCATTTAAAGGAACATCCCCCCCTTTTCAAAAAACAGAAAGTGTCAGATTTGGCCAATCTGTTTTCAATATCGCGTGTGTCCGCCCCGAGCCTGGATGCATGCTTCACAGCGCCGATGCATCGACCCCACAAGGGTACGGAGTGTGTCCTGAGGGATGGCCGCCCACTCGATCTGCAGGATGTCGACCAGCCTGGCCAGGGTGCCCGGTGGGGGGTGGTTGTCCCTGATGCGCCTCCCGAGCACATCCCAGAGGTGTTCAATTGGGTTCAGGTCAGGTGAGCACGCTGGCCAGGCCATACGGACGACTTCATGCTGCTCCAGGAAGTCGGTCACAAGGCGTGCTCGATGCGCAGGTGCATTGTCGTCCTGGAAGATGGCGCCTTGACCAAGGTCCACAAGCGCAGGCAGTGCCACGGCCGCCAGAACCTCGTCCCGGTACCGGACCCCGTTCAGGATGCCGTCAATGGGGAGCAGGGGGGTCCGGGTACCACGGCTCATGCCACCCCACACCATCACCGACCCGCCGCCGTACCGGTTATGCTCTTGGACAGTGGCGTCAGCGAACCTCTCCCCTTGACGTCGCCACACCCGAGCCCGGCCATCGTTAAAGGTCAGGGTGAACCTGGACTCATCCGAAAACAAGACCCGCGCCCACTGTTGCCTTGTCCAGGTCACGTGCTCCCTGGCCCAGGTCATGCGGCGCACTCTGTTGACCGGTGACAGCACGGGTCGGACGGCCGGTCTCCGTGACCTCAAGTTTGCCTCATGTAGCCGTCTTCTCACCGTGCTGCAGCTGATGTTAACACCTGTTGCGTCCCTCAGCTGACCCCTCAAGGTCACCGCAGTGGATGCCCTTTCCCTCAGGACGGAGAGGGCAAGGTAGCGGTCTTGCTGTCTTGTCGTTACTCTGGGTCGACCCGTGTGACGCCTTTCCTGGACTGCTCCAGTCTCATTGAAGCGCTCCAGCAGTCTCTGGATTGTGGAATGCGACACTTCAAGTCGTCTAGCAACTTCCCGCTGCGCTAGGCCTTCATCAAGCAGAGCGAGGGCTCTCCCCCGCTGCTCATCCGTCATCCGTCGTCTTGCAAGCATGGTTAAAACGAACCAAGAACGGGTCCTTTTTATCCTCGTCTGCGGGCAACTTTGGCTGGAGTAGTGTTCAAAAAGGGCTTGCCTTGCACGTGCAAAGCGAATTTTGTCGCTACCTTGCCTGCGTCGTCAGAGAGACCCTGCTGAAGATTCGACAATTTCGTGTGGAAATTGTCTTCCTTGGGCCGCCCATTGCAAATCGGCAAATCCCCAAACACGTGCCAAAAGGAAACTGCAATGTTGTCTGAGCTCTTATCCATTCAGTTACGGCAACGAATTGGAGAAAAGAGTAAGAGAAAATAGGTTATTTCTCCTTTCAAAAATTGACTCAAAAACGTTCCTGGCCCTTCAATAATGACGTGTAGTATATATCCGAGTGTTGGATTAGGAGAGGGTTGAGGCAGTCATGAGGAGATGTTAGGGAGAAGAAGTTATGAATACAGTAATATTTTTATATATATATACTAATAATAAGATGAAGTTTAATCAAGAGAGGAAGGAGTGACATCATTAAGATGGAACTCTGTCGCACATGTGTTCGGAGTTTCTTTAAGAGGGAATCATCACACTCAGACAACTCGGTGTGAGTTCTGTCCAGATCTGCCAGCAGTTATCTGGCAAATGCTTTGATAGTGCACAGAATCTGACATGCTGGTAAAGTCTTCAAATGAGGAGGGGAAAGGGACCTGAAGCACTGACACCACCAGAGTGATCGGAGTAGTGAACAAGCTTTAGTATAGTGAGATGGGAGTAAAATTGAAACATGATATCTTGAGCCAGTCAACATGTGTGTGTGTGTGTGTGTGTGTGTGTGTGTGTGTGTGTGTGTGTGTGTGTGTGTGTGTGTGTGTGTGTGTGTGTGTGTGTGTGTTTGAGATACCTAGAATATAAACCATGCTATCCCATTATGTTGTCAGGTGTGGGACCTAATTGCCAGAAAACTACGTCAGAACCTCCCGGACAGCCCTCCCTTCTGCTGGAACCATGTGGAAAACAAATGGAAGAATATGACCAAAAAGTACCGGGACTGTGTTGACCTGAGACTACGTGGCAATGCAACCAGCAAGTGTAGTTTTTTCAAAGAAATTTCTGCCGTTTATAACTACCCTGATGAAGATCAGAAAAAGGCAGCAGAAGGCCTGCGAGCTTTGAAGTCAGCCACTCGCAGACTCAGCGGCCAAATGCCGGTGAATTCCAGCAGTGATTCTGTGAATCAAGGAAATGTTCTAAATGGAGCTGCCGTGACGACCAAGATGGAGACAATTTCACCAGAAGAAATTCCCACTGATGTTGTGGGACAGACATCAGAGATGGAGCCTTTGCTGGTGAAGAAAAAGAAGTATGCTCACCTTGACCGTCAGCCAGTGTCCTATCATATTTCCTCAACTGCTCCTCGCCCCATCCTCCCTCGTCCCATGCCAGCTAGTGGGGATGGAGATGGGGACAGTGTTGAAGAAGGAAAGGAGGTGGATGTGGACATTGTTACCCTTTTGGAACAATTGAGAGGGGACCGGGCAAGACAGGACCAGATTAGAATGGAGCGTCTGGAGCAGATGCATAAGGAAAAGATGGTCATGTTTGGCAGGTTCTTGGACATACTCCAGCAGTTTAAACCTTCATGACCATGTACACCATGCTGTGTGTTTGACATTCTTGATTATTCAAGTTTGACCAAATTCAGTACATATTAATTATATATATATATAAAGAAATTGTTGCAGTCTTAAGTGTTGACTGTTTTGATATTGGATACAGTAGAGCAGTCTTGAGTGTGTGCAGCATTGTTTCTCACACAAACTTCTATAAGGCCGAGGATTTATCTTACCCTTAGATACATGTATATATGTGACCTCCCAGCACGAAATCAGTCTTAACTAGCATTTTGAGATATACATATCACTGGAAAGTGTACATTATGCTGATTACTTTGGTACTTGAATAAAGCTTGTACTCCAAAAAATGTAGATGTTATGTATGTTTAAAATCATTAAGTTGTATGACGGCCATTTTGAGAAAATGGCCTCTAAAGTTTTTTTGTGCTATCTTTTAAGCAAAGATAAGGGGTTGGAATGGAACTAAACAGCAGGAAAACTGAAGTCATGGTGATCAGTAAAAAACATGAAATCCCCTCATGCAAAATAACAGCAAATGGCACAACCTTGACACAAGTTAATAAGTTCAAATACCTGGGAACGGTCATTTCATCAGACGGCAGATGCACATCGGAAATAGCTGGCAGAATCGGCCAAGCCAAAACAGCATTCAAGAAGATGACAAGCATTCTTACCAACAAATGCCTATCAATTAACATCAGAAAGAGAGTCCTTGAATGTTATATAGAACCAATACTGTTGTACAGATGCGAGGCGTGGACAGTCAGCAAGCAAAGCCAGAGCAAGATTGAGGCAGCCGAGATGTGGTTTCTCAGAAGAATGTTGATAGTTCCATAGACAGCAAAGAAAAAGAAAACAAACGAGACAGTCTTGATGGAGGCAGACACAAGTAGATCACTCATAAGGAAGATTAGGAAAAGACAAGCAACATTTATAGGCCATTTTATGAGGACGGGGGATTTGGAGCACCTGGTCACAACAGGAAAGCTGGAGGGAAAGAGAGCACCAGGTAGACCCAGGGAGAGAATGCTGGACGGACTTGCAGAGTGGCTGGGGATGAAGAGGGTGGGGGAGATGCTAGGGGCAATGAGAGATAGAGATGGTTGGAAGTCCATGGTTGCCAACACCATGCGGCAGGGCACCTGATGATGATGATGATGATGATGATCCTACACATTTTCCTAAAATTTCTTTATTTGGTGGCTTTGGCCTGGTTTCTTTCTAATTTTAGCTGTCATTATCTGAAAGGTGCACCAAAGAGCTTTCTGTCAATTATCACATGTGGGGGTCCTGTACTTATTATGGGTTCACAATATGAGACAAAATAGGTACTTTTGGTAAGAAATCGCGTTCTTTCTGCTACGATCAGTGCATTAAAATACCATTTTTAATTGATTAATGATTTTTTTTTTTCAAGAAAAAAATTTCTGTTGGGGTTAGATTATCTCTTTGACTCCCACTTCCTGTCCACCAGCATCCTGTATTGCCAACCTTGCTAGCAAAGCAAAACCGTAACCCTTTGATTCACTCACCTATCCACCAGCTTCCTGCCGGAAGCTGGTTAATAGGATAGGGAATCAAAGGGTTAAGTTTTTGCAGTTGGTAGATAGGATCCGGGAGTCAAAGGGTTATAGTCCACAGAAATCAATTTTGAGAAAAAATCAAAACACCCCAGATAGACCCTCAGTCACCTTTTCAGCTCCTAGTGCTGTTCGACTGACTGCGAGTTAAGACTGAGTTGGTGGTGAGAGGTCACGTATGTGTTGTGTGTGTGTGTGTGTGTGTGTGTGTGTGTGTGTGTGTGTGTGTGTGTGTGTGTGTGTGTGTGTGTGTGTGTGTGTGTGTGTGTGTGTGGTATATATATATATATATATATATATCTGTGACCTGCTCTGACAAAAGGTACAATAGGTCTCAGTTTAGGCATTTTTAGGTTTTGGTATCACTATAAAGTTTAGAATTTCAGCTTTCAAATGGTACTAAAGTTGAGTTTCAGGCTCCAAAAACAAAAAAAGTTATGGGCTTTCAGAGATGAGAGGGATCAAGTCAGCCATTTTGAGAAAAACAGTGTTGAAGAGAATAGGCCTCAATTCTTCTGCAATCAGCTTTTCTGAAAGTCCAGGCCAGATCAAACAAAAAGTCTAAAAGTCTAATTTTCAGGCTATTTGGTATGCCTCTGTCTTTCCACATATTGTTGAGTTGGACTGTTTTTGTTTTGTTTTGTTTTGTTTTGACATGCCATTCCAATTCTTATTTTGATGTCTTTGGAGCAGTTTTTACAGAAGCAAGATATTTGAAATCCTTAACATTTTCTAAAGGAATTTTATTAATCAAGATGTCATGATTGTTTTCAGTGTTTTTTCCTTTGATATGTAGCGTTTTTGTTTTCTTGACATTCAAGTTTAGGCCAGCCTTTTTGCCCACTGCATCCACCCTGTATAGAATTCTTTTCATACTGGTAATGGGCAGTATCATTGGCATGGTGCAGTATCATTGGCATGGCGCAGGTTTGTAAGTTTTTCCCCTCTCATCTTTATGCCCATGCCTACTATATCAGCAACTCTTATGACTTGTTCCATATAGATGTTAAAGAGATACGGTGAGAGGATACAACCTTGTCTAGCTCCCCTGTGGATGTTGAAGAATTCACATTTCTGATTGTTTCATCTAATTGTAGTCTTTTGGTCATTATATAATGAGGCAGTTAATGAAATGAGATGTTTAGGAAAGCCCATTTTGACCTTTGTGTTGAGCAGGTGGAGATGAATGATACTGTCACATGCTTTACTATAGTCTATGAAGATGACAAAAGAAGCTTCTTTATCAGTACTTTTTATTTTCTCTGTGAGTAATTGTAACACAAATAACATGTCAGTTGTGCCTCTGTTGCATCATAGCCTGCCTGGCAGTCAGATAGTTCTTCTTCCATCTTGGGCATCAGTCTGTTGAGAATAATTATGAGCAGGATCTTACTGACGTGGCTGATTAGGGCAATGGTTCTGTAGTTGTTGTAATCTCTGACATTGCCACTCTTGTAAAGCATCACAAATTCATGAAGTTTTCAATCTGTTGCCCATTGATGAGTATTCTAGATTTTACAACAAAGATGGTGCATTGCTTTTGGACCTTCTTTTCCAGCATGTTTTAACAATTTTCCTGGAACATTGTCAGTTCCTGGGGATTTTCTTGTTTTTAACTGCTTGGTGGCTGCTTCAGTTTCACTTAAAAGTGGTTCTGGTTCTGATTCTGGACAGTTCAGGTCAGGGCATAGAGTGTCTTGAGGGCTATTGTCGCTAAAACGTGATGCTCCATATTCATTCCATCTGTTCATAATATGCTCTGGTTCAGTCAGTGTGGTGTCTTGTAATTCTGTGTATACATAGACCATTAATTCTGCAAGATTTGCCTTGCATGCTTGCTAACTGGTGAAATTGATTGTAGTCGTGCCGATCCACCTGCTTTGAGATGGATACCTCCTCTGGAGTCCTTTGTATAGTCATGGAGGCCAGAATTAAGACCACTGAATCCTTACATAGCCACAATTAGAAGACATGGATTTCTCAGTGGACAAACAGCTCAGTGGACACTGTCCATCCCATTGAGATTCAGATACCCTTATCTTGGCCCAGCCTCTCTCAGTATATGTACAGTAGCCGCAGGCACTGTCTGCAATTACCGTATGGCCGTATGCACCACTAACCAGCAACTAGGCCACCTGTTTACTCTGTCAGCTTCCTCCTTTTCGATTTTTTGTTAGGACTAGCTTCTGTGCAGCACTGCCAACCCAGTTGGATTTCCCAGCCTGTGACCTTTTCCCTCTTTTTCTTCTCCTTGATGGGCCTCCTTCTGGGCCCTTTTCCAAGACTTCATCCCCTAGGCTCACAGCAAAGATAGCTTGCTTGCTCCAGCATGAATTCAGCAAAGTGAAAAACCTGCATTGCCTTTCATCCACGTCCACATGGTTCAGTCAGCCTATCCTTCCTCGATTGGCCTTGCCCAGTTCATCGCTTCACATTCTGCTGGGATGATTGCACTAGATACAAACGCATGGGTCTAAGATGTCTCTTCATCTCCATGAATGACAGTCACCTGTCCCATCACTTGGATTATTGGCTTGCCTGTTTCATTGCTTCAAGTTCTACTTGGATCACATGACAATCGGTCACACAAGCGAAAGATGTTTCTTCATCTCTATCAATAAGAATCACAGGAAGAACATTTCTACAGGAGAAATAATCAAAGGTGGATCAGCTGCACAGTCGCCTGTTATTATAAGAAGGTGGGAAAGGATATGACTGTTCTAGGCTCTGGCCACTTCCTCAGCCCTTGCATATTCTGCTCTGCTAAGACTATCCTAGCAGTGACGTATTGGTGTGCAGGGAACCTAGGTCTTCATCAATCACTACATCAATAACATCTCCCTGTGATGAACAGACACTTCCTCTGCACTATTCTTCCTGGCAGCAAACACTGAGCTGTCTCCATCCATGGCTTTCAGAGAGGTGACACATCCCTTCTCCATTATCTAAATTCAGCTGTATTTTTGATTTGGTGTATATGAAGTTAAAATGTGTGTGTTTGTTTGCTTGTTTTCAAATCCTTGTTTAACTAATAAACACAATGATTCAAAAACCTAGTTTCTCAACTCTCCAGTCCCACTTGTATCACTGATCCTTGCAAAGGATCTTTACAAGGGCCAGAACAATAAGGCATAGGAACTATTCAGCACTCAGTAACTGGAAGGATCTCTGATTGATCAAAGTGGATCTCACGGGAGTCATGGACAACTATCTGAATTTTGGCCAATGACAGAGAACTACATGGATCAGGTTAGCCACAGATTTTTATTTGATAAGTTTACTAGTTAAAGAGAGATTGAGAAGAAATCTCTCTTTTTACCAGATGCATGAATGCTCATTGTTTTGCCCACACTGTGCCGGCAGTATGTTGATTCATGATCTGAATACTGTCATACATGTGAAGTTGTACAGTTTTCTCATAAATCGTGTTATTTCATTGCTGTTCGAATCTATGGCATACAGACAAAACACTACTTACAATGTTTTGCACAGCACACGAGGACTCATGTTGTCACAGTATGACAACTGATCCCTGTGGCAGTGATACGAAAGGGCCAGAAAATGTATCATGAATACAACAGAGAATATCAATTAACTGTGCAGTTGGCTCAAGAGTAAGCGGCTATGGTAGAAAAGGGCAAAATGTACATTGAAGAATTTGTATAAGGAATGCAATAAAGTGTATTGTTCTTATTTTTGTTTTTGGTCTGCTGCTATGGTGTGAAAGGTTACTATGGTGTGACTCAAACAGTTGTTGACAGTGGGAGTGCACACTACGTGCTGTCATGTAACATAAGCCACCAGACATCGACCTAGCTTAGAGGATCTTCAATGATGCATAATTGATGTTCTGCGTCTGCATATGAAAGGGACTTAGACACTATCAGATCTGCACGCCTGTTGATTTGGGAGATCGCAGAAATTTCCATCCTTTATCTTCCAGGCAGGAGCCACACAGGCAGGACTGAATCCTAGATCTTTTGATTGAAAGACTGGCATTTTACCCACTTCACTACTAAATATGTCAATATGGTTTTTTTGTTTGTTTGTTTTGTTTGTTTTTGTTTTGTTTTGTTTTACAACAATGGAATATTCGTTTGAAATTTGGGCTGCTGTCTGTGGGAATGAGTGCACTACCATAGTGCAGCAACAGCATTTTTTGCCCATGTTTTTCTTTTTCTTTCATTTTTTTTTTTTGTCTGCGTGTATTTTTGTTTATGTATAAAAGTGGATTTGGCAACAGAATTTTGCCAGAGACAGCTCCTTTGCTGCCAGTTTTACAACAATGGAATAGATGTTTGAAATTTGGCTGCTCTTCCTGAGTGCACTACCCCAGTGCAGTAACAGCATTTATTCCTCATGTTCTTTCTTTCTTATTCTTCTTTTGTGTGTGTGTGTGTGTGTGTGTGTGTTGTGTGTGTGTGTGTGTGTGTGTGTGTGTGTGTGTGTGTGTGTGTGTGTGTGTGTGTGTGTGTGTGTGTGTGTGTGTGTGTGTGTGTGTGTAAAAGTGAGTTTGGCTACAGAATTTTGCCAGAGACAACCCCTTTGCTGCCATTTTTTCTTCTTCGTATGTGCTAAGTGCAGTTTGCACACAGGACCTCGGCTTATCGTCTCATGCAAATGACTTGCACTTACCTTAACCCTTTGACTCCCACATCCTGTACTAGCATCCTGCATTGTCAACCATGCTAGCAGAGCAAAAACTTAACCTTTGGACTATCTACAAACACACACACACACACACACACACACACACACACAAACACACACACACACACACACACACACACACACACACACACACACACACACACACACACACACACCAACACACTAATCGACAATATAGGACGCTGCATACAATGTAATACGTTGGTTGACACCATTGGGTACAGTCTGTAGCTTATACAAGTCATTCATCTTCTTCCTGTTCTACAGTTCTGAAACTTGTACAGTGCTTGCTGATGTACATTTATGCCTTTGAGATTAAGTGTTTGAGGAAACTACTTGGCATGCATAATATCTAAAACATAAAACCCATGAGTATGTAAGGAATAAATCAACACCTGTGTGGGCCCACATCACAGGAATTGCTTCTGGCAACAACAAAACAGCACATACATGGTTTAGTCATGTCAACCGCCATTACACACCAAGACCATCCTTCAGGGTAGGTTACCTTGGAATGAGGCCATTGCCAAGGTGGACAAATAGTGGCCAATATAAAAAAAAAGACTGGACTAATCTGCTGCTGTATCTCATGCAATATCCTAGCAACTGAGCAGGTAATGGGACTAGAAGAAAATTAAATGTAGGCTACTAGTCAAAGTGATAACTAGTTAAATCCCTTTACAGTTTGGGACATTGATGGTATTTGAATGTCTGTGTTGCCGTCAAACATTTTCTTTGAAAGAAATTATCTGTTGTCTTTCAGATTTTTATGCTCTTACAGATAACCAGACCAAAATCAACCAAACAAATGAAAGGAAACACATTATGGACTGTACTGGTGCATGCCATTCAAAGTTTGATCCGTAGGACCGCTTTGCAGCCAATAATTAACTTTTTATGCGCTTCCAGTTTAATGGGAGGTAAACATGCTTTACTCTTGCTGTTCTTGTAGCAATGATTATCGACCTTCAACATCAACATGGCGGATGAACGTCATGCTGGCATTGACGACCGAAGCGAAAGGTTAGTGTGTGTACTATCGCAAAATGTGCGTAAAAGAATGTAGAGAACATAATGTAGTGTACGTGTTTCATTATGTCGTATGCTCTTTCAAATGTATTAATGTGACAGACAGTTCCAACATACAGACGATATTACCGTCCATACGTGGTCGTGGGTGAAAATGTCGTCTGCTACATGGCTTGCTGTGCATTGGAGTGTTTGCTTAATCAGGTGCACTGGCATCGTTCTTATTTTCCACACTCAGCATGGCTGGGTGTTTTCGGGCGGTAGCCTACAACTGTCGTAACCGGGCATCTGTCTGCAGTCAATAGCTGTCGATTTTTAACGTCAGTGGAACCGAGTTATTATTGGGAAAATGTGACAACTGACAGCCCCAGCTGCTGAAACCGCAGCAAAGAGAATAGTAGCTAGGTATAGTCTCTTTGACCACAGCCCGTACGAGTTAGATATGTAGGACCTGCGCTGAACCTAGGAGTCGAGTAGGCTACATGTTTTGTCTGTGCTGGCACAGTGTTAATTATTAAATTAAACAAGACTGCGCGGCCTAGCTCAGAAAACGAATACTAAATAGAGATCTAGGATTTTGTGTTGGGATACGAAGTAACCTAACGGTCATAATTCCAAACTCAGGCCTTTTCCGAGCCCTCAAACCTGTGCAGTTTTCTTTATGTTTAGATTGCCAATCCCGTGGGTGACGGTTAGGAACAGGGCAAGGATTAACGTAAGGGTTAAATTAGTTTCATTGTTTTGAGAAGTGAGGTCGAAGTCGTGTGTTTCTATAGGCCTACAAGAGCTGTCTAAGTCGTAGAGAGACAGAAACTGCAAATTATCACCGCTGAAATATACAGCAACGATAACAGATCAAATTTCACACAGGAGATGTTTTCCAGCACACCAGTTTCTAAACTGTCGCAGTTACTCCGCCTAGGATCGGTTTTACAGCCATCCCTACAGTGTGACGTTGTGTTGATGCTGAAACGCTGTAGGAATGATCGGGTGGGAGAGTGACGGGGGGTTGAGGGGAGGGCGGGTGTTAGTGATAGTTGTGTTGTGGTAGGCCCAACAGGATGTTTTGCTAGGGTTGGGGATGAAGAATGGGTAAAGAAGATGGTTTTGTTGAACCCTAGCGCTAGAGACGCTAGAAGTAGGTCCGGGTGGGTGGGAGGGAGAAGTTCACTTCTGTTCGTGGTCCTACAGACATACAGGAACTACATGTATTCGTTTGTATTGGGGAAACGTACAGCAACGAAGGAGAGGAGTGTTACCGCTCTTTTAGGATCGGTCGGCAGTGTTATTCTGCAGTAATCAGAGATCACTGTTCATGCGTATGTGTTTGAGAGAGAGAGAGAGAGAGAGAGAGAGAGAGAGAGAGAGAGAGAGAGAGAGAGAGAGAGAGAGAGAGATTAACGACAATATTGAATACGCGTGTGAATGTCGAAAGCCTCTAGTATGATTCTAACATCTAAGCTGTAGTGTACCGTATGCACTGTGAACTTTGCAGTCTCGTTATCGTTATGTCTGTTGATTATTTGGACGCTTGTTACTCCGTAGGGTGCTTTGGTCTTTAGAAAGTGTTGTAAACTTTATTATCTTTTAACCTTTTGTTATTGCGCATAGAAGCACGTGCACGCACACAGCACACACGCGCATATAAACACAAACACACACACACACGCGTGCACACAGACACGTGCACATACACACACATATCACACACATATATACATACACACACAGACACACGTAAGTACGCTAGCACTCACCCACGTACACCCTCTTGCACTCACCTTCTCATTCATGGAAGGCTACTCTACTCAAAATAAATGAAGGCATTACATATAATTAAAATGAACAAATAAACAAAACAAAGTCACAGACAAACAAAAAATGAGTGCTTTTTTGAGATAAAAAAGATGTAGCCTAAACATAAAATTCGAGCACATTCATAGTGCTGGTGATCGTTTGAAGCGATTTTTTTGTTTTTTGTTTTTGTGCTTTGTTGATTTAGTAAAACCTGATGGCAGCCAATTTTTTTTTTTTTTGGAGAATTAGAAGCTGTTGAAATAATGAGTCCCACCTGTCTGTCTGTCTGTCGCTGTCTGTCGCTGTCTGTTTATCTGTCTCTTTTCTCTCTCTGTCTCTTCTCTCTCTTTGTCTGTCTCTGTGTCTCTGTCTGTCTGTCTGTCTGCCTGTCTGTCTCTTTCTCTCTCTCTCTCCCCCTGTCCCCCTCTCTGTCTGTCTAAGTATTGCTAGCGGGCACTACAGTTAATAATAACAGCCTTTTCGATTGTAGCCTCCCCCCCGCTACTTTTTTTTTTCAGTCGACATTAGATGCACAATTGTGGAATTTGGATTTTTTTTTTATATTCTTTTCTGTCTGTTTTCTTTTTTCCGTCATTATACGTAATTATAGTTAATGGATAATACCATGTTTATTTAGATGATTATTAGATAGACATCCGTTTCCGTGACTTGTCGATACGAGGGTGTAACCGTGGCACATTGCGGTTTGCTGATACTGTGTAAATGCTCTGCTGTTACTGTTAGCGAGCCGACTTCAGCTCTCAGACATTGAGTGATATCAATCTCATACATTAGATAATATCAAAGATCATAGATATGTACCTATAAACGGTCTTTGGTAGTATACATTAAATATTATAAGATCAGAAGACTATGATAACTAATATACAAAGATCATAGTAGTACCTATAAACGTCTTGGTAATACATTAAATAATCAAAGATTATGATATGTATATAACTCTTGGTAGTAACGCCCTCGTAACGCCCCTCGTGCAATCAGCCCCATCTCAGTCTTCTCTGTTTGCATTGTATTCTTTTTGTTTGTTGTGTAAAGTGGGTCTGCACGTTATTAGCAAACGTTCAATATAATAACTGCTTTGGAGGGTGGGTGAGAGGGGTTGAGACCGGTTTTTTTTTTATTTTTTAGAAGTGAACTGTTGTAGGGCTCAGCTGTGAGATGATTGATTGACTGACTCAAATCAGCCGATTCATGCACCGGGCCTAACATTATAAGCCACTCATGAAGCTCGAGTTGTTTTTTTTACTGTTACTCATCATCACACCCATAATTATATTAATTGCGTGTGACTATCACGGTCTCTCTGGGTGTGGGCAGCCAGGTTCCTTTGCTGGTAAAATTCTGTTTAAGAATGTGAAGTGAATATTCATCGTTAAACCTGTTCCTTCTTTTTATGTTCCCCCCCCCCCCCCCCCCTAACGCCAGAGTTGAAGGTTTTATCAAGAAAGTAAAGCTGGTAAAGTTCTGTTTAAGACTGCAGTGACTATTCAACGTTAGACCTTTTTCTTTTTTTTTTCTTTTTTTCGCCCTAACGTCAGAGTTTAAAGTTTTATGAAGGGAGGTTAGTCAAACTCGGACAGTTCCATAGATGCCCCACCCATCCAAACCAGTCACTAATAATCACAGGTGCCGCGTATATGGTGAGGGGGTCAAAGGGTTAAGGTTTTGCAGTTGGCGGATAGGGTGTGGCAGTCAAAGAGTTACGCCTGCACATAAACCCATGAGCTGGCCAGGTCCTCAGGCCCTACCTAGATTATGTCTAGTCTATGTTTTTATACTGGTATTTTATCAGCCTACCACTGGAATAATCTTCGTTACATGTAAATGACATGTGTATGTGTGTATCTTACATTTGAAAAAGGAATATATATATAAAATATATATAAATAAGTATTAGCCTAAATAAATAAATGATTAAAGGTCTGAATCACAACACAACTAGCTATTCTGTATAAACTCGTCTCACATGACAGACCCCCCCCCCCCCCCCCCTTAGTCAATGCCCAAAAGCTCATCAGCCGTCTATCAACTAGGTGAAGAGAATATTTTCTTAATCATAGATAGGTAAGTAAGTGAGTAAGTGAGTAAGTAAACAAGCAAGCAAGCAAGCAAGCAAGAAGCAAGCAAGCAAGTGAGTAAGTGAATAAGAAGTAAGTAAGTAGGTGAATAAATAAATACAAAACAAAGGAGTATGTAGATAAATAAACGGGTAAGAGGTGAACGTCTTGTTAATTGTTAATGAAACACATGTCTGGTTCAGACTGTCACCATTTGGCACGTAGACCCGACTATCAACCAACAGAGCTTTGTGTCACCACCAACTTCCATTCCCCACCTACACTTTTTTTTCAACCGTGTTGTAGGCCTACTCCCGTTTTCTCGTCTTTGTCTTCTTCATTTCCATTTTGTCTTTTTCTTGTCTTTCATGAATTAAGTAGGCCTATTTATTAATTTTGCCACTCCGTCTTTCGGTAGCATTGTTCCCTCGCCGTTCGTTTTAGCTCTTCAGTGAAAGCTGTTAACTTTGAAGTTTATTCAAGAGAGATTCATCGCTCCACCCAGTCTGCCTGCCATCTGTTAATAAAGCAGCAGACTCATTGAGCTTGTCCAGAACTCCATGCGTTGGCAAGGTCTTGAAGTGGAAGGACGATGGTGGTGCGGGGGGAGACAGAATTTATGAAACACTGAGCTGACACCACCAGAAATATTGGAGCCTTGAGATAGGCAGCAGACAGACCAGCTTTTATGTTGCAGCTGGGATTGACTTCGAAATATCAGATCTGGAGTCCACGGCTGTCTTACAAGTGCCAACCAGCAGCATCAACTGATACGCTGATCAAGTTCATTCAGTTTTTCCACTGTATAATGTATCGTTGTGTATTTTCTGTATGGAATATGGGAGTTCATATGTCAACATTGTCTTTTCATATCTGTATAATTTGTTTGTTTGTTTGTTTGTTTATTTGTCATTTTTTCATGGCCATAGTGTGTGTTAGATGTCCGTTTGTTGTGAAGCAAAAAACGAATAATAAAAAAAAAGTTTTAAAAAAGTTCATTCAGTGGAAGTCCTAATGTCAGCAAATTCATAGAAACTAGCGATGTTAAATTGCTGTAGGGTCACCCACCAACGAGTGCTCTGCACTGCTGCTGGGTCACTTTTTTAGAATTCGATATTGCTTCTTGTGATTCAGCACAGTCAGGAAACTACTGACTAGGAACAACAGTAACGAAAGTAATCGCTCCGTTGTGGAGCCAGGCGGTGTGAACGACAGCCCCACCCCTCATTTCATTGTCAGGAAAAACCACTACATCCATACACTGACAGTCCTCTCGGAACACTGATACTGGAGGCCACCCCCACCCCCACCCCACCCCCTTTTCCCCTCTCGAAACAATGGATTTATCATGGTAAGTTCTTGCTGCTCGAGTTAAGGAGAGTGCGTCGCCACAGTGCGGTGCCACTTGTTTGTTTCTGTATTCATATATTTCTGTTTACCTGTGAAAGTGGATTATTCTACAGAAAATTGTCAGGAACATATGCTTTGTAACCGTGGGATCTTTAACGCACCCTCGGTTTATCGTCTCATCCGCAAGACTTGTATCTCATCATCATCATCATCAGGTGCCCTGCCGCATGGCGTTGGCGACCATGGACTTCCATCCATCTCTATCTCTCGTTGCCCCTAGCATCTCCCCCACCCTCCTCATCCCCAGCCACTCTGCAAGTCCGTCCAGCATTCTCTCCCTGGGTCTACCTGGTGCTCTCTTTCCCTCCAGCTTTCCCGTTGTGACCAGGTGCTCCAAATCCCCCTTCCTATAAAATGGCCTATAAATGTTGCCTGTCTTTTCCTAATCTTCCTTATGAGTGATCTTCTTGTGTCTGCCTCCATCAAGACTGTCTCGGTTTTTTTTCTTTGCTGTCCATGGACAGCAAAGACTTATATCTAGGAACCAGAAAAAAACCACGAATACAGAATCAGAACGCGTATTTAATATAACCAGTCAAGACAAGCGCAAATTTTCGGCCAGCTGACCTTTGTCAAGCGAAAATGTAAGACCACAAACGAGCAAACACCAAATACAAAAATTAGGAGAAAAAGACTGAAACTTCCCTGCTGCTTCGTCCAGTGGGAGAAGAGGACTAAAAATCCCTCGAAATAGGGACTCTCGATTTTGTTACGGAACAATTTCGTGAATCATGCAATACTGTGGAAAACAGTAGTTCACTTGTTAGGCGCTCTTTCTGGTGGACAGAGTGCGTTGATCGTGTAAGCTTTTCGCTGGTAATTCCTGTCATGGTCTTCTGTTTGCTGGTTGTTTATCAGATACATGAACGTTGTCATAATATGTGTTGTGTGTGTGTGTGTGTGTGTGTGTGTGTGTGTGTGTGTGTGTGTGTGTGTGTGTGTGTGTGTGTGTGTTGTGTGTGTGTTTGTGTGTGTGTTTTGTGTGTGTTGTGTGTGTGTGTTGTGTGTGTGTTTGTGTATGTGTGTGTGGTATGTGTGTGTGTGTGTTGTGTTGTGTGTGTTGTGTATGTATGTGTGTTTTGTGTGTGCGTTGTGCGTGTATGTGTGTGTATATGTGTGTGTGTGTGTGTGTGTGGTGTGTGTTTGTGTATGTGTGTGTGTGTGTGAGAGAGTGTGTGTGTGTGTGTGTTGTGTATGTTTGTGTTGTGTGTTGTGTGTGTGTGTGTGTGTGTGTTGTGTATGTGTGTGTGCCTGTGTGTGTGTGTGTGTGTGTGTGTATGTGTGTGTGTGTGTGTGTGTGTGTGTGTGTGTGTGAGAGAGAGAGAGAGAGAGAGAGAGAGAGAGAGAGAGAGAGAGAGAGAGAGAGGAGAGAGAGAGTTTTCATCTGCAATCGCGTATGAGTCACTAGCAGGACTGCATGGTTTGAAAAAAAATGATGCACTAATGCACTAGGAATTTATGCCTCATGTATTTTTATGCTCACAATGACGATAATACGGAAGATTTATGAAGCGCCATTCCGATTAGGACTCAAGCACCTTGCCTGTGGCAACGCAAATAAGCAACAGGTTCTAACTATTCACACAGAATTATAATACATAGTTTACAAGGACCTATATGCTTCATGCTGACATACACACATAGCAATAGCCATTAACGATAAATTCTGTACGTACAGCAATAGTTAGTAATTATTCACACAGAATGCGTGTGCGTGTGTGTTGTGTATGTGTGTGTGTGTGTGTGTGTGTGTGTGTGTGTGTGTGTGTGTGGTGTGTGAGTGTGTGTGTGTGTGTGTGTGTGTGTTGTGTAGTGTATGTGTTTGTGTTGTGTGTGTGATCTATATGCTTAGTATTGACATGCACAGTATAATAAATTTTATACATACAGTAACAGTTAGTGATTATTCACACATTATGATAATACATAGTTACGAAGCCATATATTTATAGCACACACACACTCACACACACTTACACACACACACAGAGACACACACACACACACACATACATACACACACACACGCACGCACGCATATAGCCGCATCCACATAAAACACACGCATGCACATAACGAACTGTATAACGACAGATACAGTATTTGTGTACACACATGTATAGGAACACGATAGCCAAGTGGGTAAGACGTCAGGTTCCCAGTCGGAAGGTCTGGGGTTCGATCGTGCATGCCTGGTACCACCCGCGTGGTGGATGAGGAGTGGGTATTTCTTTATCTGTCAAATCAACACGTGTTAGCTTGCAAGTGTCTAAAGCCCGTTTTGTATGGATACATACGTGTAACATCAAGTAGTAGTAGTAGCAGTCGTAATAGGGACTGGCTTTCAATGGCCTAGGCCTTGCGGCCTATTTACGTCTCCTCTTTCTCAACTATTTCTAATACAGGTGTTAAAATGCTCATTTTCTTTTTGTTTGCATAAGCCTAATCAGGCCTTTAATCATCATAATCGATGAAAAGTTCTTTGAATTTTGGAATTTTGTTAAAAAAATTCTTGAATTTGTTAGTATCTTGTGCAAATTTTATGTTAGTTGGGAGTTTATTCCACAAAGGGGCTACTCGATGTGAAAAAGAAAATTTTCTTGTGTTAGTACGACAGTGCTGAATAAATATCTTTCCTTCCTTGTTTCTTGTGATATTACATTGTGAAACAGAAAAGAGTGAGTCAACACAAATATTATCAACTCCATTAAATATCTTATATGTTTGAATAAGGTCACCTCTTGTCTTTCTGCCTTTAAGTGAGTGTAATTTCAAATACTTCAATCGTTCTGCGTAAGATTTATCTTTGCATTCTTTTAATAGCTTTGTTGCACGTCTTTGTACTCTTTCTATTTGCGTTGACTGTCTTTTCACGTTAAAGGTCCTCAAGACATTACTGTGTGTGGCAAGATGAAAATGCCCAGCACGCACAACCTCTCCCCCCAACAGACGGAATATGCAGACTGTGCAGCAGGGGTACCGTCTGCACAGTGTGGGCAAAATAACGTAGACCTACATATACGTATCCAAGAAAAGTCGGTACGATGAAATAAATGAATGAATAAGTAAGCAAGCAAGCAAGGAAGCAAGCAAGCAGGCAACTAATCAGTCAAGTAAGTAAGTAAGTAAGTAAGTAAGTAAGTAAGTAAGTAAGTAAGTAAGTAAGTAAGTAAGTAATAGACACATTACACACAGTAAGTAAGTAACTAAAAAAGTAATAGACACATTACACACAGTAAGTAAGTAAGTAAGTAAGTAAGTAAGTAAGTAAGTAAGTAAGTAAGTAAGTAATAGTAATAGACACATTACACACAGTAAGTAAGTAAGTAATAGAAACGTTACACACAGTAAGTAAGTAAGTAAAAAAGTAATAGACACATTACACACAGTAAGTAAGTAAGTAAAAAAGTAATAGACACATTACACACAGTAAGTAAGTAAGTAAAAAAGTAATAGACACATTACACACAGTAAGTAAGTAAGTAAGTAAGTAATAGACACATTACACACAGTAAGTAAGTAAGTAAGTAAGTAAGTAAGTAAGTAAGTAAGTAATAGACACATTACACACAGTAAGTAAGTAAGTAAAAAAGTAATAGACACATTACACACAGTAAGTAAGTAAGTAAAAAAGTAATAGACACATTACACACAGTAAGTAAGTAAGTAAGTAAGTAAGTAAGAAAGTAAGTAAGTAAGTAAGTAAGTAAAAAAGTAATAGACACATTACACACAGTAAGTGGGTAAGTAAAAAAGTAATAGACACATTACACACAGTAAGTAAGTAAGGTAAGTAAGCAAGCAAGCAAATAAGTAAGTAAGTAAGTAAGTAAGTAAATAAGTAAGTAAGTAAGTAAGTAAGTAAGTAAAAAAGTAATAGACACATTACACACAGCAAGCAAGCAAGTAAGCAAGCAAGTAAGCAAGCAAGCAAGTAGGTAAGTAATAGACACATTACACACAGTAAGTAAGTAAAAAAGTAATAGACACATTACACAGAGTAAGTAAGTAAGTAAGGTAAGTAAGCAAGCAAGCAAGCAAGCAAGTAAGTAAGTAAGTAAGTAAGTAAGTAAATAAGTAAGTAAGTAAAAAAAGTAATAGACACATTAACACACAAGCAAGCAAGCAAGCAAGCAAGCAAGCAAGCAAGCAAGCAAGTAAGCAAGCAAGTAAGTAGGTAAGTAATAGACACATTACACACATGCACATAGTGATAGTACAGGAATAAAACCAGTATGGTGTTAGTCATCATCATCATCATGTGCCCTGCCGCATGGCGTTGGCGATCATGGCCCTCCGTACGAATCTATCCCTTGTCGCTGCATGTGCATCTCCCATCTTCTCTGGTGATAGCACTGGAATAAAACCAGTCGGATGTGCAGATGCGTTCACACACACACACACACACACACACACACACACACACACACACACACACACACACACACACACACACACACACACACACACACACACACACACACACACACACACTCACTCACTCACTCACTCACTCACACACACACACACACACACACACACACACACACACACACACACATTCATACACGCACACATACATATACACCCACACACACATACATACGTATACACACGTGCACACATTCATATACAAACACAGGCACGTGCGCGCACGCACGCAATATGCATATACATATACACCCATATACACACTTTTAACGTACTGTTTTGAGTGTCTCTA
>JAPXFY010000020.1:7230068-7235068 GCA_030674185.1 Monoplex corrugatus
TACTTTTTTGGCTTGGCCGATTCTGCTGTTGAACCCACTACCCCTGCATGGTAGTCTTAGCCATTGAGCCAGCGGTGAGATAGGAATGAGAATTCCGAATAGTGGCAATCATGAGGATTGAGTGCCGTATTTATAGTGTAGATGAGTCCCAGAGAGTCACCAGCGACTTGTAGTTGTATTTATTTCTTTTGTAGATATTGTTGTTGTTGTTGCTGCTGCTGCTAAAATGTTGTTGTTGCTGCTGTTGTTGTTGTTGCCGCTGTTGTACTAATACAGCCATGGACGCTAGATCTGACATGTCAAGGTCATGTATTCCCAGCTCACAACATAAAAACGGACCTGGTTACTGCCCATTTTATTTTAATGTTTCCATCATAAAATACTGGCATGTTTGCTGTCCATCTTCACGTTGCCATCATTCTGGTGTTGTCAGCTTAGTGTTTCATAGGTCCCTTCTAAATGCCAGGACCTTGCCAGTGCAGGGATGGGGAAGGGGGAATTGCGCAGGCTTGGGGAGTCTGCCAGATAGTTGCTGGCAGATTTGGATGGAGCGCGTACATAATTGTCGGAATGTGCTCAATCGCTTTTGAACAAACGTTTAACTCTCTTAATTGCCATTTTTGTCACATTGGATGTAGTTAGTATGTGAATTTCGGGGCTGCTGTTCACATAGAGCACGTTGTCACAGTGCAGTGGCATCTAAGTTTTCTTTTTTTTTTTTTTTTTTTTCGTGTACACGCATTTCAGCTTGTTTGTGACAGTAGATTTTTCAACAGAATTTTGCCAGAAACAACACTTGTTGCCGTGGGATCTTCGACGTACGCCAAGTGCGTGCTGTATACGGGACCCTGGTTTTATGTCTCTTCCGAAAGACTTATACCCAAACCGTTTACTCAAGGCATAGCGTTAGTGGAGGGGGTAGGAAAATCCACTGTTTGGCTTGGAATCAAACCCGCGCAGCTCACGGCCGAAGCAACACACCCTACTGTACTATGTTACCATCGTAGAATATCTCTCTCCGGGATGTCAGCCCTCACCTACGTCATATTCAAGTGATACACCATCACTTCTGGCGTCATCCAGGGTTTGTGACCACGTCCTCGCTGACGTCATCAAATCATGTGTTCCTCATGTTACCGACATCACTCAATCACGTGAGCCGCTTGGCTCAGAGTAACCAGTCGCGTGGACCCCTCTCGTCACTAGCGGGCCTCAGTAGTTCGGATGGTTGAGCGTCGGATTAATTAACATACTAATTGTTGTGGGTTCGAATCGCGGGGTGCGCTGCATTAAAACTGGTATTCTCACTGTCCTATCCTAAATCATTATTGTTCTCTGACCTTCATTCACCTGGATAGGACCTGGCCAGCTCATGGGTTCATGTGCAGGCTTAAGGCTTGTACCGTGATCATCATTGCATGGCACCAGTGACGTTAGTGCGTATGGAATTCGTTCCGAGCGTGGAGACGTCATCTTGAGAAACTGAAATTGAAACTTAATCTGGTGTTGTCGGTATAGGATTAGATAAGTCCCCCTCCCCCCCCCCCCCTTTCCCTGGGATGGTTATCCCCGTCGGCCCTATCACCTCAGGCTGGGTGCTGACGTAAAAACTACCAAATCAATCGATCAACCTCTCGTCGCTGATATCACCCAAGTCACGTGACCCGTTTGTTCGCTGACGTTAGGCAGTGGCTGTCTGCTACATGCTAGGTTTGATTTACTGGTGCTGTTGACAACTTGTGGAGAGGCTGTGACCGACAGATGTTTTTTATTGTTTGATGCGAGCGCGCGTGCGCGCACACTGTGTGTGTGTTGGGGGGGGGGGGGCATGAGTTCCGAGTTATGAATTTATTTATGAGGAATTCAATATACTCGGACAGTTTCATATGCGCTCACCCAAACACGCCAGTAATTATCTAGCTGACTCCGTTTCGCTTCACTTCACTCTACAACATGACTCCTTAGCATGTTGACTGCTCACACTGCTCTTCGGGTCTCTGTCCTCCACGTCTGTCTTTCTTCAACCAGGTTGAAAATATCTGGACTGTTACAACCTTAATGTTTCCTAGGTAATCTGTTTGTGGTCTTACCCTTCCTCTTTTGTCCTTGACTTTTGTTTGGATGACATCTTTCATGAGAGAGCATTCCAAAGAAAGTCAATATTTTTAGGATGATCGGTACAAATTTCTTCCGAGTTTTTAGCTCGTCTTTTTAGCCTGTGTAAAACTGTATGCACCGGCAAAGTGTTCAAATGGGAAGTGTAATGGGGAGAAGTAAGCTGACACCATCAGAATGATTGGAGCATTAAGACTGGCATATACAGGGGTCAGGTTTTCTGTAGCTGGCTGGGATTGAACACAAGACATCGGATCTTGAATTCTCGGCTCATTCAGCAGCATCAGCCAGTCTGCATAAGAGAATGTAATACGCGTACTTGTACGTGTATTTGTTGTCGGCAAAAGTGTACGAGCGTACAGTCGGTTGTGTAATTACTGATCAGAAACACAAGAAAATAGAACGAGGACAGGTATTTGATGAACGAGATACGAGAGGTGCAAATTTTCCTGCCAACTGGCGTTTGTGGTCTCTGTTTGTTTCCTTTCTGGCAATCATTTTTTCTATTAAACGAATCATCGGTCTTTGGCTGTTTCATCTGTGCTTTCCCCCTTTGGGATGCCGGGTGATCTTTCAGTAAAATAGTGCCCTTACCTTTTGGAAATTCTGTGCTACATTTTTCCTCTTTTCTGTCACTCTCTTTGTTTCTTTCTTCCGCGTTTGCTTTCTGTCATCTAGGATTGAGACTGAGTGACTGTACGTTTACTATGATAATATATACTGGCGTCAGCCAGGTCCAAGAGATGCGGATACCTGCGGTTGGTCAGGAGATTTGAGCAACACCCTCATGGACTCATCCGTGAAGTGGATGAGCCCATAGCACATTCAGCTCCGTTGGGTAGGAGTCAATTTAGACCGAAAAGTCCCGCAGTGATTTTGACAAGATCGATGGTGATTCGAACGCACAACCTTCCAGTTGACATTTTGTTGCGCCTAACCACTACATCACGCCGACCAGTCTGGCAGTTACTTTGATTCAGACTGGTTATGAAGTAAGTTTAGAGCATAAGGACTTTCCCTGTGAAAGGTTTTGATACTGACAGAACACTGTAGGAGGATAAGCTAGTTCATCTCTTGCTCCCCAGTCCACAGCAAGATTATTTCCCCACTGTCTTGTTTCCCACAAAGTTTTCTACATCATTTGTGACCCTTCAGACCGGGCATATGATTCTGTGAAGGTCTTTTGTTTTTTTATTTGCCTACTTGTCTGTGTAGTTCTGTGTGCTCCTGCTGACCATTGCAAAGGGACAACCCTTCTTTCTTTGTCCTGCGATTGTAAATACGTACCTGCGTTTACTCTACTTGCCAGTTAGCAATGTAGTTGATTAACTACAATCCCCCCGTGGGGATGCCGGGGGCTCTTTCTGTATAAATAGTATCCCCAAATGGAAATTCTGTGCTAGAAATTTCCTCTTTTCTGTCACTCGCTTTGTTTCTGTCTTGTTGCCTTGCTTTCTGTTGTTCTTCCTATCATTTTCTGCCTTGCTGAGATACGCGGAAGCATTTTTAGGCCCGTTTTTTATGTTTTAGTGTCCTTAGTTATGTTTGTATTCAGATATATTTTTCAAAACCCTTGTGTGATAAATTGGACAGAGTGGTCAACGCCAGGGGCACCTCCTCAGATTATGCGCGCGAATGCATTGATATGTGTACTTAATTTTCTATTCTTTTTTTTTCAGTTGAATTATTTTGTATGTTTTCAAACAGGTTATAGTGCTGATATGGCTGTACGCAGTCGGCTGGGCTTTAAACAAACAAACAAACAAAACAGAACAAAACAAAATAAACAACAACAAAAAACAAACAGTAATTACTTATCCGAAGCACATGGAAATAGAATTAGAACACTTATTTAGTTAACGAGATAAGTCGGATGTAGCTACACTTTCGGCCAATTGGTGTTTCTTGTTTCTCAAAAAGAAAAGAAAAAAGAAGAAGCAGAAAAAAGAAGCCTCTATAGTTGTAGTATGTGACGAGATAAGTCGGATGTACACTTTCGGCCAATTGGTGTTTCTTGTTTCTCAAAAAGAAAACAAAAAAGAAGAAGCAGAAAAAAGAAGCCTCTATAGTTGTAGTATGTGATGTGTCGCTAATTGACTGTCGGAGAAAACATGAGTGCTGTTCTGGATGTCAGCCAGCTGTGTACAGTGTGTGCTGTCGGCCATGATTCGTTATCTTCGTCATCGACACTGATGGCAAGTTGGCAACAATCCCTTTCTGCCACGAAAACCAAGCGAACGTGATTTATCAGAACCGTTATCTGTGGATTCGTTCGACCAGACACATGGAGAAAGACTGGCAACTTACTCGATAATTTCTTGACCATTTTTCTGCGTCTGTCTTTGTAAGTATTTAGAATTACATTATATTCAAGAGGAAGGATTCATCTCACCTGGACAAGTCATTATTAGTGTTATTATTATTGTTGTTGTTGTTGTCGTCGTTATTTTTATTATTATTATTATTATTATCATCATCATCATCATCATCATCATCATTGTATTCGTAATCTTAAAAAGTCACAACGGGAAAGCTGGAGGGAAAGAGAGCACCAGGTAGACCCAGGGAGAGAATGCTGGACGGACTTGCAGAGTGGCTGGGGATGAAGAGGGTGGGGGAGATGCTGGGGGCAACGAGAGATAGAGATGGTTGGAAGTCCATGGTCGCCAACGCCACGCGGCAGGGCACCTGATGATGATGATGAAAAAGTCAGAATCCCATCTACGTATAAGTCTGAACATTTGTAGGACATTTTATGAGGAAAGGGGAATTAGAGCACCTGGTCTCAACAAGAAAGCTGGAGGGAAAGAGAACACCAGGCAGGTAGACCCAGGGAGAAAACATTGGACGGACTTGCAGGGTGGCTGAGGACAGAGAGGGTGGAA
>JAPXFY010000020.1:7245068-7252568 GCA_030674185.1 Monoplex corrugatus
CATTGTGTGTATACACAGAGCCGCGTGGACACAGTGTGCTGCAAGCCATACGTCTTGTAAGCTGTGATGGACAGGTAAACTTGTTGCTGTACTCTACCGTCACAGAACTCACAGCGCAGCAGGAAGCACAAGGTATCGTTGTTATCTTTGTGGATTGTGTTCATGTAGCGTTATTGGAATCAGAAAAACACGAAGATAGAATCAGAACGCGTATTTAATACAACCAGACAAGACAGGCGTAAATTGTCGGCCAACTGGCCTTTGTTTAGCGTAAATGTATGATCACGAACGAACAAACACCAAATACAAAAATTAGGAGAAAAAGACTGAAACTTACCCGCTGCTTTCGTCCAGTGGGATAAAAGGACTAAAAATACATATTGTGCTATTGTCCAGACTCATTTTGACACATGGGCATTTACATATAATCAGACGTTTTATTGGAGCATAGAGAACTGAGGCTGTTAGGCGAGCTGTCCACATTGCACTGTGTTGTTGTACAGTCTGCATCTTTGGTGTGTATATTCTCTATTGAACATTAGTGACAGAATTCCTTTGGCAAATGGACATTTTCTGAAAACAAAAACCCAAGTTTGATTTTGAAAGCCTTGTTCAAACTGTGTATTATGAAAGTTTTCTTCAAATCTTATATCTAAAAGCCTTGTTCAAACTGTGTATTATGAAAGTTTTCTTCAAATCTTATATCTAAAAGCCTTGTTCAAATTGTGTATTATGAAAGTTTTCTTCAAATCTTATATCTAAAAGCCTTGTTCAAATTGTGTATTATGAAAGTTTTCTTCAAATCTTATATCTAAAAGCCTTGTTCAAATGTGTATTATGAAAGTTTTCTTCAAATCTTATATCTAAAAGCCTTGTTCAAATTGTGTATTATGAAAGTTTCTTCAAATCTTATATCTAAAAGCCTTGTTCAAACTGTGTATTATGAAAGTTTTCTTCAAATCTTATATCTAAAAGCCTTGTTCAAATTTTGTATTATGAAAGCTTTCTTCAAATCTTATATCTAAAAGCCTTGTTCAAATGTGTATTATGAAAGTTTTCTTCAAATCTTATATCTAAAAGCCTTGTTCAAACTGTGTATTATGAAAGTTTTCTTCAAATCTTATATCTAAAAGCCTTGTTCAAATTGTGTATTATGAAAGCTTTCTTCAAATCTTATATCTAAAAGCCTTGTTCAAATTGTGTATTATGAAAGTTTTCTTCAAATCTTATATCTAAAAGCCTTGTTCAAATTGTGTATTATGAAAGTTTTCTTCAAATCTTATATCTAAAAGCCTTGTTCAAATTGTGTATTATGAAAGTTTTCTTCAAATCTTATATCTAAAAGCCTTGTTCAAATTGTGTATTATGAAAGTTTTCTTCAAATCTTATATCTAAAAGCCTTGTTCAAACTGTGTATTATGAAAGCTTTCTTCAAATCTTATATCTAAAAGCCTTGTTCAAATGTGTATTATGAAAGTTTTCTTCAAATCTTATATCTAAAAGCCTTGTTCAAACTGTGTATTATGAAAGCTTTCTTCAAATCTTATATCTAAAAGCCTTGTTCAAATTGTGTATTATGAAAGCTTTCTTCAAATCTTATATCTAAAAGCCTTGTTCAAATTGTGTATTATGAAAGCTTTCTTCAAATCTTATATCTAAAAGCCTTGTTCAAATGTGTATTATGAAAGCTTTCTTCAAATCTTATATCTAAAAGCCTTGTTCAAACTGTGTATTATGAAAGTTTCTTCAAATCTTATATCTAAAGCCTTGTTCAAATTGTGTATTATAAAAGTCTTTCTTCAAATCTTATATCTAAAAGCCTTGTTCAAATTGTGTATTATGAAAGTTTTCTTCAAATCTTATATCTAAAAGCCTTGTTCAAACTGTGTATTATGAAAGCTTTCTTCAAATCTTATATCTAAAAGCCTTGTTCAAATTGTGTATTATAAAAGTTTTCTTCAAATCTTATATCTAAAAGCCTTGTTCAAATTGTGTATTATGAAAAGCTTTCTTCAAATCTTATATCTAAAAGCCTTGTTCAAATGTGTATTATGAAAGTTTTCTTCAAATCTTATATCTAAAAGCCTTGTTCAAATGTGTATTATGAAAGTTTCTTCAAATCTTATATCTAAAAGCCTTGTTCAAATTGTGTATTATGAAAGCTTTTCTTCAAATCTTATATCTAAAAGCCTTGTTCAAATTGTGTATTATGAAAGTTTTCTTCAAATCTTATATCTAAAAGCCTTGTTCAAATTGTGTATTATATAAAGTTTTCTTCAAATCTTATATCTAAAAGCCTTGTTCAAATGTGTATTATGAAAGCTTTCTTCAAATCTTATATCTAAAAGCCTTGTTCAAATGTGTATTATGAAAGCTTTCTTCAAATCTTATATCTAAAAGCCTTGTTCAAATTGTGTATTATGAAAGCTTTCTTCAAATCTTATATCTAAAAGCCTTGTTCAAATTGTGTATTATGAAAGCTTTCTTCAAATCTTATATCTAAAAGCCTTGTTCAAATGTGTATTATAAAGCTTTTCTTCAAATCTTATATCTAAAAGCCTTGTTCAAATTGTGTATTATGAAAGTTTCTTCAAATCTTATATCTAAAAGCCTTGTTCAAATTGTGTATTATGAAAGCTTTCTTCAAATCTTATATCTAAAAGCCTTGTTCAAACTGTGTATTATGAAAGCTTTCTTCAAATCTTATATTAAAAGCCTTGTTCAAACTGTGTATTATGAAAGTTTCTTCAAATCTTATATCTAAAAGCCTTGTTCAAACTGTGTATATGAAAGTTTTCTTCAAATCTTATATCTAAAAGCCTTGTTCAAACTGTGTATTATGAAAGCTTTCTTCAAATCTTATATCTAAAAGCCTTGTTCAAACTGTGTATTATGAAAGTTTTCTTCAAATCTTATATCTAAAAGCCTTGTTCAAATTGTGTATTATGAAAGTTTTCTTCAAATCTTATATCTAAAAGCCTTGTTCAAATTGTGTATTATGAAAGTTTTCTTCAAATCTTATATCTAAAAGCCTTGTTCAAATTGTGTATTATGAAAGCTTTTCTTCAAATCTTATATCTAAAAGCCTTGTTCAAATGTGTATTATGAAAGCTTTCTTCAAATCTTATATCTAAAAGCCTTGTTCAAACTGTGTATTATGAAAGCTTTCTTCAAATCTTATATCTAAAAGCCTTGTTCAAATTGTGTATTATGAAAGCTTTCTTCAAATCTTATATCTAAAAGCCTTGTTCAAATTGTGTATTATGAAAGCTTTCTTCAAATCTTATATCTAAAAGCCTTGTTCAAATTGTGTATTATGAAAGCTTTCTTCAAATCTTATATCTAAAAGCCTTGTTCAAATTGTGTATTATGAAAGCTTTCTTCAAATCTTATATCTAAAAGCCTTGTTCAAATTGTGTATTATGAAAGCTTTCTTCAAATCTTATATCTAAAAGCCTTGTTCAAATTGTGTATTATGAAAGTTTTCTTCAAATCTTATATCTAAAAGCCTTGTTCAAATTGTGTATTATGAAAGTTTTCTTCAAATCTTATATCTAAAAGCCTTGTTCAAATTGTGTATTATGAAAGTTCTTCAAATCTTATATCTAAGCCTTGTTCAAATGTGTATTATGAAAGTTTCTTCAAATCTTATATTAAAAGCCTGTTCAAATGTGTATTATGAAAGTTTCTTCAAATCTTATATCTAAAAGCCTTGTTCAAATGTGTATTATGAAAGCTTTCTTCAAATCTATATCTAAAAGCCTTGTTCAATGTGTATTATGAAAGTTTCTTCAAATCTTATATCTAAAAGCCTGTTCAAATGTGTATTATGAAAGCTTTCTTCAAATCTATATCTAAAAGCCTTGTTCAATTGTGTATTATGAAAGTTCTTCAAATCTTATATCTAAAAGCCTTGTTCAAATTGTGTATTATAAAGTTTTCTTCAATCTTATATCTAAAGCCTTGTTCAAATGTGTATTATGAAAGTTTCTTCAAATCTTATATCTAAAAGCCTTGTTCAATTGTGTATTATGAAGCTTTCTTCAAATCTTATATCTAAAAGCCTTGTTCAAATGTGTATTATGAAAGTTCTTCAAATCTAATCTAAAAGCCTTGTTCAATGTGTATTATGAAAGTTTCTTCAATCTATATCTAAAAGCCTTGTTCAAATGTGTTTGAAAGCTTTCTTCAAATCTTATATCTAAAAGCCTTGTTCAATTGTGTATTATGAAGCTTCTTCAATCTATATCTAAAAGCCTTGTTCAACTGTGTATTATGAAAGTTCTTCAAATCTATATCTAAAAGCCTTGTTCAATTGTGTATTATGAAAGCTTTCTTCAAATTATATCTAAAAGCCTGTTCAAATTGTGTATTATGAAAGCTTTCTTCAAATTTATATCTAAAAGCCTTGTTCAATTGTGTATATGAAAGCTTTCTTCAAATCTTATTCTAAAAGCCTTGTTCAAATTGTATTATGAAGTTTTCAATCTTATATCAAAAGCTTGTTCAAATTGTGTATTATGAAAGTTTCTTCAATCTTATATCTAAAAGCCTTGTTCAATGTGTATTATGAAAGTTCTTCAATCTATATCTAAAAGCCTTGTAAGATTGAAGTCTTAAATTTTATCTAAAGCTGTTCAATGTGTATTGAGCTTCTCAATTACTAAACTGTTCATGTGTTTAGTTCTCAATCTTTATCTAAAGCTGAAAGCCTTGTTCAAATTGTGTATTATGAAAGTTTCTTCAAATCTTTATCTAAAAGCTTGTTCAAATGTGTATTATGAAAGCTTTCTTCAAATCTTATATCTAAAAGCCTTGTTCAAATGTGTATTAGAAGCTTTCTTCAAATCTTTATCTAAAGCCTTGTTCAAATTGTGTATTAGAAAGCTTTCTTCAAACTAATCTAAAAGCTTGTTCAAATGTGTATTATGAAAGCTTTCTTCAAATCTTATATCTAAAAGCCTTGTTCAAATTGTGTATTATGAAAGCTTTCTTCAAATCTTATATCTAAAAGCCTTGTTCAAATTGTGTATTATGAAAGCTTTTCTTCAAATCTTATATCTAAAAGCCTTGTTCAAATTGTGTATTATGAAAGCTTTCTTCAAATCTTATATCTAAAAGCCTTGTTCAAATTGTGTATTATGAAAGCTTTCTTCAAATCTTATATCTAAAAGCCTTGTTCAAATTGTGTATTATGAAAGCTTTCTTCAAATCTTATATCTAAAAGCCTTGTTCAAATTGTGTAATATGAAAGCTTTCTTCAAATCTTATATCTAAAAGCCTTGTTCAAATTGTGTATTATGAAAGCTTTCTTCAAATCTTATATCTAAAAGCCTTGTTCAAATTGTGTATTATGAAAGCTTTCTTCAAATCTTATATCTAAAAGCCTTGTTCAAATTGTGTATTATGAAAGCTTTCTTCAAATCTTATATCTAAAAGCCTTGTTCAAATTGTGTATTATGAAAGTTTTCTTCAAATCTTATATCTAAAAGCCTTGTTCAAATTGTGTATTATGAAAGTTTTCTTCAAATCTTATATCTAAAAGCCTTGTTCAAATTGTGTATTATGAAAGTTTTCTTCAAATCTTATATCTAAAAGCCTTGTTCAAATTGTGTATTATGAAAGTTTTCTTCAAATCTTATATCTAAAAGCCTTGTTCAAATTGTGTATTATGAAAGTTTCTTCAAATCTTATATCTAAAAGCCTTGTTCAAATTGTGTATTATGAAAGTTTTCTTCAAATCTTATATCTAAAAGCCTTGTTCAAATTGTGTATTATGAAAGTTTCTTCAAATCTTATATCTAAAAGCCTTGTTCAAATTGTGTATTATGAAAGCTTTCTTCAAATCTTATATCTAAAAGCCTTGTTCAAATTGTGTATTATGAAAGCTTTCTTCAAATCTTATATCTAAAAGCCTTGTTCAAATTGTGTATTATGAAAGCTTTCTTCAAATCTTATATCTAAAAGCCTTGTTCAAATTGTGTATTATGAAAGCTTTCTTCAAATCTTATATCTAAAAGCCTTGTTCAAATTGTGTATTATGAAAGCTTTCTTCAAATCTTATATCTAAAAGCCTTGTTCAAATTGTGTATTATGAAAGCTTTCTTCAAATCTTATATCTAAAAGCCTTGTTCAAATTGTGTATTATGAAAGCTTTCTTCAAATCTTATATCTAAAAGCCTTGTTCAAATTGTGTATTATGAAAGCTTTCTTCAAATCTTATATCTAAAAGCCTTGTTCAAACTGGACATTAAATTTTTTTTTTCAAAATGATATTGAAAATTCTCGTTCAAAGTTTTTATTTTAAAAGCCTTGTTCAAAGTGGACATCAAAGTCCTTGTTCAGTATGGATTTTAAAATATCTCGTTTAAAATGTATATAAAAAAAAGTCTGGTTGAAAACGGATATTAAAAAGTCTTTTCAAAGTCTGTGTTAAAGAGCTTTGTTCAAAATGTATATTTTAAAGCCTATAAATTGTGTACTAAAAGTGTTCTTTAAAATGGACATTGAAAAAGCCCTGTTCAAAGTGGATATTTAAAAGCATCGTACAAAGGAGACGTTTTATGCGTTTAACAAGTGAAAAGTCCAGTGTACTCGGGGCATTTTCTGCATTCAGACAGTTTGTGGACATTTTTTTATTTTGAACGGTTCCTTCATCAGAATGATGTGAAAGTGACGTGTACAGTGGACATTTTATGCCTTGAAAATGTGATGAAGTAGTCTTGGTCGCATTGGATACTTTTTGCACTGAATACGGATAAAGAGGATTTATATCAAAAGTGAACATCCTTCTTGTTTATTCTCCGAGCACTGATTGGAAAAGACCCGATCTACAGTGAACAGAGAACAAATGAACAGAGAATGAAAAATGTTAAATTCTATTTCCAGTCCAAAATCTTGAAAGACTTTTTATTTACTGAATCGTAGAGATGGTACTGAACTGTTTCTTAAGGAGTGGTGCTTTTCCTCTCAGAACGCCGATCTCAGAAGTTGATATTCATCCTAGAGTTTCATTGTCCCCAAACAGGTCAGATGATGAAGAGGATGCCATTCTTATGTTACTGGGTTTTTTATTTTATTTCAAATTTGATTTTAATTCGTTTTTGACAAGAAACGAAGATAAACAGAAGAACAGAAACGGCAAAGCATAAATATGTTAATAATGAGAAGATTGAATAAAGTTAACATACATGCCTTATATCATACACATCTATAATGTGTTATGTGTACGTGCATGGAATATGATTACAAACTAAAAACACGAAAGAATCAATCGTATTATCACAGAAACCCTCGGGCTAGAAACAGGCCCATACCTGTGCTTTATTCTTATAAGAAACGTTGACGGTGTAGACAAACGTGCCTGTCGACTAAAGGCTTAGAGTTTACCAACATCTAGCAGTACAACCAGTCACATTTATATCAGACTGTAAACGAGATATTTGAACAGTGAAGCTGTAGGTTCAAACGACTCTGTTGGGGTGTTGCGAAGATCGCTCC
>JAPXFY010000020.1:7257568-7277568 GCA_030674185.1 Monoplex corrugatus
GCTTCTGTGGTGTAGAAAATGGGACCGAAAAAAAATTGTTGATTAAAGATCTGTCCAGAAACAGCTTAGAATTTTTTGCTAAAACGTGTTTATAACAGACATAGTGACAGACACACAGACACTCACTTCTCTGTGGTCCGTATAAACGGTTTTCCCCTTTTATTATTATTATCATCGTTTTTTATATATGGGGATGGAGTGGGCGCATGAGCATCAGCGGAAATTTAGTATCCTTATCAATATTGATTTTATCCTGACTGATATATGATCTAAAGGCACCTGATGTCGCTGACAGGCGTATGACTATGGGCATGCGTATGAATTGTTAGATTCTGTTAGTACGCTTTCATTTGTGAACGTGGGTGCATGTCTGTGTGTGTGTAATGCATCTGATGTGTCCGACATGCCAATTGTTAGAACGTGTTAGTATTTTCATTTGTGATCGTGTGCGTGCGCGCGCGCGCGCGCGCGCGCGCGTGTGTGTGTGTATGTGTGTATGTGTGTGTGTGTATGTGTGTGTGTGTATGTGTGTGTGTGTGTATGTGTGTGTGTGTGTGTGTATGTGTGTGTGTGTGTGTGTGTGTGTGTGTGTGTGTGTGTGTGTGTAGTGTGTGTGTGTATGTGTGTGTGTGTGTGTGTATGTGTGTGTGTGTGTGTGTGTGTGTGTATGTGTGTGTGTGTATGTGTGTGTGTGTGTGTGTGTGTGTGTGTGTGTGTGTGTGTGTGTGTGTGTGTGTGTGTGGTGTGTGTATGTGTGTGTGTGTGATATGCATCTGATGTTTGACATCTGACATACTATGTGTTAGAAGTGTTGGCTGTGTGCATGTGGTGTGTGTGTGTGTGTGTGTGTGTGTGTGTGTGTGTGTGTGTGTGTGTGTGTGTGTGTGTGTTGTGTGTGTGTGTGTGTGTGTGTGTGTGTGTGTGTGTGTGTGTGATGTCGATATGTTTGTGTATGTGTTACGTTCTGTGTCTTATAAATGTGTAATGTGTAATCAGTCTGAAGAATACCGCTATACGAAAACGATTTGGTTTCTTTCAAATTGTTATCATCATTATTGTTTCTGTTATTTCAATGTTCATCAATGTGTATGTGTGTGTGTGTGTGTGTGTGTGTGTGTGTGTGTGTGTGTGTGTGTGTGTGTGTGTGTGTTTGTGTGTGTGTGTGTGTTGTGTGTGTGTGTGTGTGTGTGTGTGTGTGGTGTGGTGGTGTGGTGTGTGTGTGGTGGTGATGTGTGTGTGTGTGTGTGTGGTGTGTGTGTGTGTGTGTGTGGTGTGTGTGTGTGTGTGTGTGTGTGTGTGTGTGTTGTGGTTGAGTGCATGTGTGTATGTGTGTGTGTGTCCGTGCGCGTGTACGTGTACGTGTACCTGTGTTATGCAGAAAAAAAGCCAGCAAACAATTCTCACCGTGATGGATAGATTAAAAAGAACAACTCACCTGAAGGCCTGGTTTAAAAAGGTGACAACGTGTGATCGGTAACATAGTGAGATAGGCTAGGTATTTTATCATTCAAATTGGACGATAACAGTCACAGCAGTGAACACACACCTCCGTCGACTTTAGCACGAGACAGTTGTTCTCCACTGTAGCATATAAAACAATTCAGTTATGTTCTACACTACAACATATCGAATGTATGCACTTAATGTTTATTTTCTCCGCTATTGCATATAAATGACTATGGAACAGGTAAGTCTGTTGGTATCCTGTCACTGAAGGTAATACCTGTTTTTTTTAAACTGTGCTAACGAGACCTTAAAACAAAGCAACAACACCCCCCCCTCCCTGTGGGGATACCGGGGGTCTTTCAGTATAAATTCCTCTTTTCTGTAACTCCTTTGTTTCTGCCTTGTTCTTTTGCTTTCTGTCATTTCTTCCAGTCGATTTCTGCCTTGCTGGTCCATTCACCTGTATGTGTTCGATAAAGTCTTAGTACTTTCTCTTAGGATTGATATATGGGTACATGTATTAAGTGCATTTTTGGCTCTAGGGAAATGAGATATGGGGAAGCTATTTTAGGTAACTTAGGTCATTTTTACGTATGTTTTAGTGTCCTGTTTAAATTTGTGTAGAGGTATGTTTTTTAAATCCCCTGTGCGATGAATTGGACGGAGTGGTCAACGCTAGGAGCATTTTCTTAGATTATGTGCGCAAATGCATTGATATGTCTACTTAATTTTCTTTTCCTTTTTTGTTGTTGTTGTGATAAAATATTGTGTATGTTTTGAAACAGTCATAGCCCTGATATGGCTCTACGCAGCTGGCTGGGCTTTAAACAAAAATGACAGTGATTATAACAAAATTACCTTTTCTGCATCCTGAAAGTTGTCTTATTCGCTGCCCATCTGGACGTTTCAGTCATTCTGGTGGTGTGAGTTACATTATTCCTGTCCCCCTCCCCATTTCAACACGTTGACGGCGCACTGAATTTTGCGCAGGCTAGAGGAGTTTGCCAGATATTTTGCTGGCAGGTACAGGTGGAGTGCATACGGAAATGGCCGAGCGTAGTGAATCGTCTTGAAGAAACTCCAGACTGAAGCTCTTCATGGAAGTGAGATGTAAAGAATGACATCATAATTTATGTCGCCAGTTAGCAGTATTTTTGTCGTAACATCCACGTTAAAACAGTTTCATTGCTGAGGCGGATTTACAGCAAAGATAACATTTCAAATATAACTTGTTTGCAGCTGATGAAATGAACATTTTCATTTACAACAAAGATAACAGTTTGAAACTCGATTGCAGGTTATGAAATTAACATTTTGTGTAGAACAAGGATGAAAATTGAAACTTGATGACACCTTATGAAATGACATTTTATTTGTAACAAAGACACATATTTAAAACTTGATTACAGCTTATGAAATAACATTTTATTTGCTAAAAAAGATAAAAATTTGAAACTCGTTTATAGCGTACGAAATGAACGGATTAATGCAGTATTCATATACATCATACCATGACTTTAATGGCTTATGTGCGCATGCAACTGAGGTCTGAAACTAACTCACCCACTCACTAACTAACCAACTGAATAAAATATCAAATGACATAATTTACACAGCGTTGTACTATCGAGCGATAGGTCTCGAAATGATGAAAAGTACGTATACTACATATCATTGAAATATGCAGTGATGTTTTAAAGTTTGAAATGTTGTCAGACAGATCGCATTTAATTCATTATTATGCAGAGTAGATTTGTGTGGGTTTTATTAAAAGTAGATAGCTCTTCACAACTGGCGTGACTGCAGTGTCAGCACTTTACTTTCTTTTTCATTTTCATATCTTTTTTAGAGCCCACGTTTAGGAGACACTCAATACTTATCGCCCTTATCACACACTTTTCAACCCGTGTAGTTCACCACAGCCGGTGCCACGTGCACTATTGCGATGTTGTTGTGCGTGATCACTGGCCTGAAATTTATCTACACACACGCACGCACGCACACACACTGCACACCCATTTTCAACACGTAACACACACACACATGCACGCACGCACGCACATACAGAAGGAAATTCTATACGGGTAATAGGTCACGAACGGACGTATATGTATATATATATATATATAAAACAAAGCACATTGCTGTTGGCAACCGTCGTGCCGAGAGAGATGGTGCAGCTGCTGTACATATATTCAACTGACTGCGGAGAGCGTGGTGACTGTGCAGTTCATTAGGTGAATAGCCGTCTTTCATTTATATTTGACGAGGGTGCTGTTATTGAATTACTTTGTTTGTGTGTGTGTTCGAGGCATAATCAGTGTCTCATCGGATGCGTTTGTGCACGCGCTTTTGTGGCCCACACTGTGCGTACATGCACCGTGTCGCTGCGCAGTCTGCATACTCCGTCTTTAGTGGGTTATTACTGTTATTTTTGTTTAAAGCCCAGCCGACTGCGTAGAGCCATATCAGGGCATACCCGTTTCAAAACATACACAATATTTCAACAAGAAAAAAAAAAAAAAGGAAAAGAAATTTAAGTAAACATATCAATGCATTCGTGACCGTAATCTAAGATGCCCCTGGTGTTGACCATTCCGTCCAATTTATCACACAGGAGATTTAGGAAACGTATCTGAATACATATTTTAACATATTAAGGACACTTAAGCTTACAAAAATAGGCCTAAATTACCTAAAATTGTTTCCGCATATCTCATTTCCCTAGTGCCAAAATTGCACTTGATACCAATTATCAATCCTAAGAGAAAGTACGTAAGACTTTGTCAAACACATACAGGTGAATGGACCAGCAAGACAGAAAATGATAGGAAGAAATGACAGGAAGCAAAGGAGGAAGAAAGAAACAATTACAGTGACAGAAAAGATGAAATTTCTAGCACAGAATTTCCAGAAGGTGTGGATACTACTTATAACTGAAAGAGGCCCCAGCATCCCCACGGGGGGCCTTTAGTGGGTGGATCACTGCGTCTAGACGTTACCCTTTACCGTCAGGCTTCTGTAACCCGACCAGGAGCACTACGCCCTCGTCAGCATACCTCTCAGGGTTATAAAAACACATAGCCCTCCCACCACCACCCTCAATCAAGGTCAAGGTTGTGATCCATGGGGATATGATTTTAACACTGGTCAAACTGGATGCGGCCCGGCCCCCTTAGAGCGTCAGGAGTTAAGGGCCAAAACACTTACTATGACGGGGTTTTTCCCCAGAGGACCTTCTACTGTCTGACTGTCTCCAGAATTTCTTACCACTACTGGTTTCCAAGAAGAGTGTTAAAAGAATTCCATGGACAGCAAAGAAGACAAACGAGACAATCTTGAAAGAAGCAAATACAAAAATAACATTAACGAAGAAGATCAGGAAAACACAAGTAACATATACAAGACATTTTATAAAACAAAGAAATTTGAGCACCTAGTCACAACAGGAAAGCTAGAGGGAAAGAGAACACCAGGTAAACCCAGGGAGAAAACATTAGACAGTTTTGTAGAGTGGATGGGGACGGAATCAGTAGCAAGCAGATGTACTTGCAGCGACAAAAGACAGATTTGTATGGAGGGCCGTGATCGTCATCGCCATGCGCCCTGGCACGTGTGATGATGATGATGATGATGATGATGATGATGATGATGATGATCTTCGAGTGAAAAAAGTTGCATTTAATGTGTTTTGAATTTATGTTTGAGTATTGCTTGTAGGAGTTGAGTACTTTTGATTGTTGCATATGTGGCGCGCGTTTTGGTTTTATTGTTTTTTTAGTTGTTTTGAAGACAAATGACATGTGGTTAAAAGTACGGTCTGTCATTGAGTTAAGTCAGTCTTGTACTGTGATCTGCACTTTGAATCTGTGTGTGTGTGTGTGTGTGTGTGTGTGTGTGTGTGTGTGTGTGTGTGTGTGTGTGTGTGTGTGAGTGTGTGTGTGTGTAAGTGTGTATGTGTATATGTTTGAGTGTGTGTGTGTGTGTGTGTGAGAGTGTGTGAGTGAGTGTGTGTGTGTGTGTGAGAGAGAGAGAGAGAGAGAGAGGAGTGTGTGTGTGTGTGTATGTGTGTGTGTGCGTGTGAGAGAGAGAGAGAGAGAGAGAGAGAGAGAGAGAGAGGAGTATGTGTGTGTGTGTGCGCGCGCGCGCGCGCGTGCGCCGTTTTAATTGATTTCGTACACGCCTAGGGCTTTTTTGATTAGGCATTAATTTCCATAATAATAATCTCCTCTCACTTATGCTTTACCTTCCCCAACTATGAGTATTGTCTGTTGCCCATTTACTGCTTGGTTCACCTGAGGCTGCACACGTAGTTTTCCCTCAGGGCGGATTTGAACTTGTGCAGTTAGATTAGAAAGCAAGAGGCCGGCGATCTGTATGCCAACCCTTCTTCCTTCTCTACTTGTTTTTTTTTCTTAATGGAATATTAATACAACAGCTATCAATATTGTTATATCGTTGTTGATGCTCTCGTTTATATGTATTTATTTTACTTTTGTGACCTCCCACCACGAAATCAATCTTAACTAGCATTTTGGGCATTTTGAGATATACATGTCACTGGAAAGTGTACATTCTGCTGATTATTTTGGTACTTGAATAAAGCTTGTACTAAAAAAAAAATGTAGAAGTTATGTATGTTTAAAGTCATTAAGTTGTATGACGGCCATTTTGAGAAAACGGCCTCAAAGTTTTTGTGTGCTCTACTAGACATTTTCCTTAAATTTCTTTATTTGGTGGCTTTGACCCAGTTTGTTTCTAATTTTCGCTGTCATTATCTGAAAGGTGCACCAAAAAGCTTTTCGTCAGTATATTACATGTGCGGGTACTGCACAGGTTACAGTTTATAATGAGAGACAAAATTGCATTCTTTCTGCTGCGATCAGTGCGTTAAAATACCATTTTAAATATTTGATTAATAATGTTTTTTTCAAGAAAAAAGTTTCTGTGGGGGATAGATTATAGTCTACAGAAATCAGTTTTGAGAAAAAGTCAAAACACTCCAGATAGACCCTCAGTCACCTTTTCAGCTCCTAGTGTTGTTCGACTGACTGCGAGTTAAGATTGATTTCGTGGTGAGAGGTCATATTTGTCTACCTTTGTCATGCTTTTGTAAAGCGCATAAGCCATTGGTGTGTATGTAACAGTCAGTATATTGTCACAACTCATTTTGTGATCTTCTCATTTTATTGGTACGGTTATTTTTGAATGCTCATATTTCGTGTATTGAGTAGCCGTAAAACAGGTGCAATGGGATGTACAGCTGGTATCGTTGAGTAACAAAGTGTTCAGACTGTTATCCTTGAGTAACAAAGTGTTCAGCTGTTATCATTGAGTAACAAAGTGTTCAGTTGTTATCCTTGAATAACAAAGTGTTCTGCTGGTATCCTTGATAACAAAGTGTTCAGCTGTTATCCTTGAGTAACAAAGTGTTCAGCTGTTATCCTTGAATAACAAAGTGTTCAGCTGTTTATCCTTGAATAACAAAGTGTTCAGCTGTTATCCTTGATAACAAAGTGTTCAGCTGGTATCATTGAATAACAAAGTGTTCAGCTGTTATCATTGAGTAACAAAGTGTTCAGTTGTTATCCTTGATAACAAAGTGTTCTGCTGGTATCCTTGAGTAACAAAGTGTTCAGCTGTTATCATTGAATAACAAAGTGTTCAGCTGTTATCCTTGAATAACAAAGTGTTCTGCTGGTATCCTTGAATAACAAAGTGTTCAGCTGTTATCCTTGATAACAAAGTGTTCAGCTGTTATCCTTGAATAACAAAGTGTTCAGCTGTTATCATTGAGTAACAAAGTGTTCAGCTGTTATCCTTGAATAACAAAGTGTTCAGCTGTTATCCTTGAGTAACAAAGTGTTCTGCTGTATCATTGAATAACAAAGTGTTCTGCTGTTATCATTGATATAACAAAGTGTCGCTGTTATCCTTGAGTAACAAAGTGTTCAGCTGTTATACATGTGAGCTTACGAACAAAGTGTTCAGCTGTATCATTGAATAACAAAGTGTTCAGCTGTTATCATTGAGTAACAAAGTTCGAGTTCAGTGTTATCCTTGAATAACAAAGTGTTCTGCTGGTATCCTTGAATAACAAAGTGTTCAGCTGTTATCCTTGAGTAACAAAGTGTTCAGCTGTTATCCTTGAATGACAAAGTGTTCGGCTGTTATTCAACACTTTTATTATCCTTGAATAGGAAAGTGTTCGGATGTTATTCAACACTTTTATTATCCTTGAATAGGAAAGTGTTCGGCTGTTATTCAACACTTTTATTATCCTTGAATAGGAAAGTGTTCGGATGTTTATTCAACACTTTTATTATCCTTGAATAGGAAAGTGTTCGGATGTTATTCAACACTTTGTTATCTTGAATAGCAAAGTGTTCGGCTGTTATCCTTCAATATAATAGTGTTCTGTAAAACTGAAATCTGAAAGGACATGTTGTTCGCCGCTGTTATTGCAAAGCCACGATAGGCTATGAATGTACATGGCCGTGTTTTGCCAGTTCTGCTTGTCTGCATGCATGATTGGCGATGAATACATGGCGTGTTTGCCAGTTCTGCTGTCTGCCATGCTGATTGGCGATGAATGTACATGGCCGTGTTTGCCAGTTCCTGCTGTCTGCCATGCTGATTGGCGATGAATGTACATGGCCGTGTTTGCCAGTTCCTGCTGTCTGCCATGCTGATTGGCGATGAATGTACATGGCCGTGTTTGCCAGTTCCTGCTGTCTGCCATGCTGATTGGCGATGAATGTACATGGCCGTGTTTGCCAGTTCCTGCTGTCTGCCATGCTGCTTGGCGATGAATGTACATGGCCGTGTTTGCCAGTTCCTGCTGTCTGCCATGCTGCTGGCGATGAATGTACTGGCCGTGTTTGCCAGTTCCTGCTGTCTGCCATGCTGCTTGGCGATGAATGTACATGGCCGTGTTTGCCAGTTCCTGGCTGTCTGCCATTGCTGTCTTGGCGCGATGAATGTACATGGCCGTGTTTGCCAGTTCCTGCTGTCTGCCATGCTGCTTGGCGATGAATGTACATGGCCGTGTTTGCCAGTTCCTGCTGTCTGCCATGCTGCTTGGCGATGAATGTAATGGCCGTGTTTGCCAGTTCCTGCTGTCTGCCATGCTGCTTGGCGATGAATGTACATGGCCGTGTTTGCCAGTTCCTGTTGTCTGCCATGCTGCTTCGTGGTCACTCTCAGTTTCTCAAGATGACATCTCTGCGCTCGGAATGAATTCCATATGCACTAACCTCACAAGTGCCATATGATGGAGAAAATCCAGAATGATCACGGTACAAGCCTTAAGCCTGCACATAAATGTATGAGCTGACCAGGCCCTGATGTCCTATCTAGATTGGTGGTCAGAGAAGTTGTCATCGGTCCTACCTTGTGTCGCCTCGCTTGACAGAGATGACGTCGCTGCCTCACTTGACAGAGGTGACGTCGCTGTCTCACTTGACAGAGGCGACGTGGCTGCCTCACTTGACAGAGGTGACGTGGCTGCCTCACTTGACAGAGATGACGTCGCTGCCTCACTTGACAGAGGTGATGTTGCTGCCTCACTTGACAGAGGTGACGTGGCTGCCTCACTTGACGGAGGTGACGTCGCTGCCTCACATGACAGAGGTGACGTCTCTGCCTCACATGACAGAGATGACGTCGCTGCCTCACTTGACAGAGGTGACGTTGCTGCCTCACTTGACAGAGGTGACGTCGCTGCCTCACTTGACAGAGGTGACGTCGCTGCCTCACTTGACAGAGGTGACGTCGCTGCAATGTGTGATCAGGTGTGTGCTCCTCGTGACTGCTGGGGACATGTTGGTGGTAGTCTCAGTTTTAACTTACGGTTCATATGGGCGTTGAGCCGGTTGTGGCCGGTGCAGAGCTTCATCAGGACCACTTGCTACTTTCAGGACAGAAACATGGTAGTCATCCCATTCTGTCCATGGCTTGAGGAGTGATCTGATAATGCTCCTCTTCTGTCTTAAGCTGACGCATGTTAACGCCCTATCGGTATACTCAGCCCTGTCGGTATACTCAGCCTTGTCAGTATACTCAGCCCTATCGGTATACTCAGCCCTACCCGTATATTCAGCCCCATCTGTATACTCAGCCCTACTCGTATATTCAGCCCTATCCGTATCATCATCATCATCATCAGGTGCCCTGCCGCATGGCGTTGGCGATCATGGACTTCCATTTGTCTCTATCTCTCGTTGCCCCTAGCATCTCTCCCACCCCCCTCGTCCCCAGCCACTCTGCAAGTCCGTCCAGCATTTTCTCCCTGGGTCTACCCGGTGCTCTCTTTCCCTCCACCTTTCCCGTTGTGACCAAGTGCTCCAAATTCCCCTTCCTCATAAAATGGCCTATAAATGATGCCTGTCTTTTCCTAATCTTCCTTATGAGTGATCTACTTGTGTCTGCCTCCATCAAGACTATCTCGTTTGTTTTCTTTGCTGTCCATGGAACTCTCAACATTCTTCTTGGAAACCGCATCTCGGCTGCCTCAATCTTGTTCTGGCTTTGTTTGTTGACTGTCCACGCCTCACATCCGTACAACAGTATTGGTTCTATATAACATTCAAGAACTCTCTTCCTGATGTTAATTGATAGGCATTTGTTGGTAAGAATGCCTGTCATCTTCCCAAATTGCTGTTTTGGCTTGGCCGATTCTGCCGGCTATTTCTGATGTGCATCTGCCGTCTGATGAAATGATCGTTCCCAGGTATTTGAATTTATCAACCTGTCCGTATACTCAGCCTTATCGTTATGGAAGCAGGTGTATTCCATCCCACACATCCCGACAAACAACTCCTCCCCAGGAGCACTTAGCACTGGCAACCGGGTCTGTTACATGTATCTCATCACTGGCACCGGTGGTCAGCCAGCGCTCATTGCCACACAAAAATTAATACATACCCCTTTTTTGAGGAGTGTTCTGAGCTTACTGTTTTTGTACTTTGTATCTGCTTCTGTGCTAGCTGAATGGGTAGAGCAAACTGTGTTAGATTTGAGAAGTACAACATGGGAGATAATTCTCAACAGTTATGTCCTTTGATAATACCTCCTTTATGTTATTGATTATATTCCTTCTGTTTCTAGAAGACATCACAAACTTGTTTCCTATGAATGAAATAAAAAAAAAATTTTCCTTTAGTGCACATTAGATCGAAATGGGACTGTCTACCGAAATGATGAAATAGCTTTGAATAATTTCTTGGGAGTGCAAAAAAAAAAAAAAAAAAAAGAAAAAAACTAACACAAAAGTGTATCGCCGTTCGTTGTAAAAGCAGACGAAACCAAAAGTAGGTCGGGATAGGGAGGCCAAATTGTGCCAAGAAATTTTACAAGTGCATTTCTAACTTTATTGTGGCCTTGTAAATTTTACTGTGTACACATTTATAATCTTCCGAAGCAATATGCTGAAACGTGAAGATTTCGATTTCGTAGATGGTGTTGTGTATGCTGTTTTCAACGAAATATACCGATGGGCTGATAGATAGGGCTGAGTATACCGATAGGGCGAGTATACCGATAGGGCTGAGTATACCGATAGGGCTGAGTATACCGATAGGGCTGAGTATACCGATAGGGCTGAGTATACCGATAGGGCTGAGTATACCGATAGGGCGAGTATACCGATAGGCTGAGTATACCGATAGGGCTGATATACCGATAGGGCTGAGTATACCGATAGGGCTGAGTATACCGATAGGGCCGAGTATACCGATAGGGTGTTAACAGACGCTGTTGTCTAGTTGGTCTTTCTGGGCTCCTCATCTTGCCAGCTCATCTACCGTGTCGCTTTCTGGTATCCCACTGTGAGTGGGGATCGGCTGGAAGACTGCTCTTCTGGTTCTTCTGATTGACTGGAAGGCCTCTAGGCGCCTTCCAACAACCCATGGTACCATGAACTGTAATGGGCCTTGAAGAAACCTTGAAGCACGTGAAATATAAGACTAAACCGTTACTACATGTGTGGCTTTAGCGTCGGATTCACATGCTTAGGGTTGTGGGTTCGAATCCCGGGGTGCTTAACATTAAAACTGGCCTTCTCATTGTCCCGTCTTAACATCGTCTTTTCATCATTGTCGTTCTTGTGGTTCCCTGGGATGGTTATCTCCGTCGGCCATATCACCTGAGGTGGGTGCTGACGTAAAAACGACCAAATCGGCCAAAAAACATGTGTCATGATCATATCATCAGCGCCTGTGTATGGTGAGTGGAGGACTGAATGCAGAAAACTGTCGGACATGCACTGCTACTTGTGTGGAAATCAAGACCATGGTGTCAGTTAGTAGTGATGTAGTGATGAGTGGGCAGGATCCACAATCATGTTATCTGGTGTTGTAGTGTATTCTAGAAGATAAACTGTGTGATAGTACGACATGCCGGCAGTGTTTTACATCAAAAGTCGGTCATCTATTGTCTTCAGTACTTCTCTTGTCTAACTTGACCCTTTCAATCACTCATCCTATCCACCAGCTTTCAGTATGAAGTCACGCTACCTACCAAGCTTCTAGTATTACTCACCCTGTCTACCAGCTTCCAGCATCAGTTCACCTCACTCACAAGCTTCTGATGTAACTCACTATATGTACAAGCTTCCATTATCAAGCCACCCTGTCTACAAGCTTCCATTATCAAGCCACCCTGTCTACAAGCTTCCGTTATCAAGCCACCCTGTCTACAAGCTTCCATTATCAAGCCACCCTGTCTACAAGCTTCCATTATCAAGCCACCCTGTCTACAAGCTTCCATTATCAAGCCACCCTGTCCACCAGCTTCCGGCTTGAAGCCACCCTACCCAACAGACTTCAAGTATCATTTACCGTATGTGCCAGCTTCCAGCACCAAGCCACCCTACCCACCAGTTTGGAGTATCAAGCCACCCTACCCACCAATTTGGAGCATCAAGCCACCGTATCCACCAGTTTGAAGCATCAAGCCACCCTGTCCACCAGTTTGAAGCATCAAGCCACCGTATCCACCAGTTTGAAGCATCAAGCCACCCTACCCACCAGTTTGAAGCATCAAGCCACCTTACCCACCACTTTCTAGCATCAAGCCACGCTGTCCACCAGTTTGAAGCATCAAGCCACCCTGTCCACCAGTTTGAAGCATCAAGCCACCCTATCCACCAGTTTGAAGCATCAAGCCACCCTATCCACCAGTTTGAAGCATCAAGCCACCCTATCCACCAGTTTGAAGCATCAAGACACCCTATCCACCAGTTTGAAGCATCAAGCCACCCTATCCACCAGTTTGAAGCATCAAGACACTATCCACCAGTTTGAAGCATCAAGCCACCCTATCCACCAGTTTGAAGCATCAAGCCACCCTATCCACCAGTTTGAAGCATCAAACCACCTTACCCACCAGTTTGAAGCATCAAGCCACTCTATCCACCAGTTTGAAGCATCAAGCCACCCTATCCACCAGTTTGAAGCATCAAGCCACCCTATCCACCAGTTTGAAGCATCAAGCCACCCTATCCACCAGTTTGAAGCATCAAGCCACCCTGTCCACCAGTTTGAAGCATCAAGACACCCTATCCACCAGTTTGAAGCATCAAGCCACCCTATCCACCAGTTTGAAGCATCAAACCACCTTACCCACCAGTTTGAAGCATCAAGCCACTCTATCCACCAGTTTGAAGCATCAAGCCACTCTATCCACCAGTTTGAAGCATCAAGCCACGCTACACACCATTTTGAAGCATCAAGCCACTCTATCCACCAGTTTGAAACATCAAGACACCCTATCCACCAGTTTGAAGCATCAAGCCACGCTACACACCAGTTTGAAGCATCAAGCCACGCTACACACCAGTTTGAAGCATCAAGCCACCCTACTCACCAGTTTGAAGCATCAAGCCACCCTATCCACCAGTTTGAAGCATCAAGCCACGCTACACAGCAGTTTGAAGCATCAAGCCACCCTACTCACCAGTTTGAAGCATCAAGCCACCTTACCCACCAGTTTGAAGCATCAAGCCACCCTATCCACCAGTTTGAAGCATCAAGCCACCCTATCCACCAGTTTGAAGCATCAAGCCGCCCTATCCACCACTTTCTAGCATCAAGCAACCCTATCCACCAGTTTGAAGCATCAAGCCACCCTACCCACCAGTTTGAAGCATCAAGCCACCCTATCCACCACTTTCTAGCATCAAGCCACCCTACTCACCAGTTTGAAGCATCAAGCCACTCTATCCACCAGTTTGAAGCATCAAGCCACCCTATCCACCAGTTTGAAGCATCAAGCCACCCTATCCACCAGTTTGAAGCATCAAGCCACCTTACCCACCAGTTTCCATCAGCATTCAGCATCATTGACCTTGCCCTCTGGGTTCCTTCCTACACAAAACTGTAGGATAGATGTGACCGAATGATAGTGTAAAACAAAACTGAATACAGGATGATAATAACGCGCACGTAATTAACTCTGTCTCCCCGATAGAGAGACATGGAACGTACTTTCCATATCAATTTCACATTCGTCTATGGCCGATTTTTCTTTCTCTCCCTTCGTGTCCCTCTCCCACCCCCTCCCCCTCCTCCCTTGCTGGCCTGTGGCTACGTTATTTTCGTCTGTTTTCTTTCCCGTCTTGGCTTGATATGCTGGCCCCTGGCAATACTGTACATGTGAGTGTTCACTGTTCCTGACAGACCTGCTTGATTTGCTGATAGCAGTTTCGCCCCTCACGAAAGGAATGAGATGAACCTTTATTTCCCAACGTAGTTTAGATATTAACACCTCGGCCGGCTGATACATCTGCTGTTGCGGATCTACTTGTGTCAAACCATCAGATAGCAAGTTAGATGTTGAAATAAATAAATACATTAATAAATAAATAAATAGATAAATGAATAAATAAATGAAATCTAAAGGAAACAGACAAAACAATAACGAAGGTGAGACATAGTAATATAGGAGATTACACTATGAATACATAGCGATGTCTATACGTTTTCGGATGCGTGCGTGTGTGTATGCGTGTGTGTAAATGCATGCATGCGTTTGTGTGTGTGTGTGTGTGTATGCGTGTGTGTTTGTGTATGCGTGTGTGTTTGTGTGTGTGTGTGTGTGTGTGTGGCGAGAGAGAAAGAGGAGAGAGAGAGAGAGAGAGAGAGAGAGAGAGAGAGAGAGAGAGAGAGAGAGAGAGAGAGAGAGAGAGAGAGAGAGAAAGAGAGAGAGCGTGTGTGGTGTAGAGCATATTTTGAAAAATCATTTAAGAATACTGTTAAATGTTTAATTGCTGTCAACAATGTGTTTTCGGTTAGGCTGTTTTACTTACGAAATTTCAAATATTGTGCATGCTGTGATCAAGTCAGAAAGGACAGAGTAACCATGTATGTATTCAAACATCAGCAGATTTGTAGATTTGTACTGAAGACTAATAGTCATTTTCTTCATCTAATGTTGAAAATGTCCCAGATTTGTTTTCCAATAAGCAGTGTATTTTCTCATATCAAAAGCCAGATGACAATAGAATGGAGACAGCATGGAACATATAAAATTTAATTTTTAATACGCGTTTTCGTAAAACAAGCAAACGGAATGGTGAAGTCGTTTTGTGTGAGAGAAGCACGCATGCAATTGATATTTTACAGGGGGAAAAGTTGTGTGTGTGTGTATGTGGGGAGGGGGGGGGGGAGACTGTGTATTTAATGGCAATGTGGCAGTTCTTAAATGTCATGCTTGATGTTTTATGGGTGCACAAGCCATTCTGTTTTTTGATGTGAACTCTGTGACGATTCGCTGTATGACAATAGAATTAATTAACAAAATAAGTCGGTATGCAGGCTGTGGGCAAGCGTACAGCGAAGACAGAGAAACAATTTCACTAGACTTAGGACAGTACCCCCGGTAGGGATGTCGGGCCTCTTTCAGTGTAAATAGTATCCCCACCTTCTGGAAATTCTGTGCTAGACATTTCCTCTTTTCTGTCGCTCTCTTTGTTTCTTTGCTTTCTGTCATTTCTTCCTATCATTTTTTGCCTTGCTAGGTCCGTCCAACTGTTTGTGCCCGATAAAGTCTTGCGTACTTTCTCTTAGATTGGGTACATGTATTAAAAGGAGTTTTTACTCTAGGGAAAGGAGATACGCGGAAGCCGTGTTGGATAATTTAGGTCCGTTGTTATATAAGTTTTAATGTCCTTAGTAAAGTTAAACTTATATCGAGGTATGTTTCGTAATCGCCTGTGTGATAAATAGGACGGAGCGATCAGCGTCAGGCGTATCTCCTTAGATTATGTGCGCGAAGGCATTGACATGTGTACTTCATCTTCTTTAACTTTTTTCCTGTTGAAGTAATGTGTATGTTTTGAAACTGTGCACGTCTTATTGAATGCTTGGATTTGCACAATGTGAGACATAAGTTCTGTACAACAGGCTGCTTAGTAGAACGTCTTCAGGGCGTTCCTCCAGATGCCATTCTCAAGTTTTTACGAGAGATCGATAGATGTCATCTTATATGATGATACGTACAGCAAAGATGCTAAAACCATACAGACTTGAAGGATTGTTGTCGTTTTAATTAAACTTGGAGATGTTTTTAACGTGGTGTAAGCCCTGATGTGGATCTAGTGGTCGACTGGGTTATAAGCAAACATTCAAATAAAATGAAAATAGTAACAGCCCTGATATACTCGTAGCCCTTAGGTCGGCAGGGCAATGTAAACAACACGACCTGAACTGAATTCATCATCATGACTGTCAGTCTGGAGTCTGGCACTAAACGGGGCCAACTTGCCAAAATAAGCGAAAGAGGGTACTTTATCTCCAGACCACCCCAAAGAGAGAACAAAAAGAGATAACAGGTTGTGAACACGCTAGAAATAAACATGTTAAAAGCCGTTCTGTTTACACGAGATAACCGTCAGCGCAGAGTAGAAATAGAAGAAAGCAGCAGCCAAAGGGCGATACACGTGAAGACAGAATGAAGACAGAGTGTACCTGTCAACATTGTCATCAAAACAAGTCCAAGTTTATCGAGTCACACAATATTTACACCATATCTGCTGATAAGTCTGAGATGTGGAGTCCAGTTTCACGCCACAACGCTGAAAGAGGCTTGTTTGTTGTTCGTCTGAATATGCCAGTTGTTCTGATGGTGTCAGCACGATGTTTGATTTAAAGTGTTGGAGTTTATTGCACACGGACAATGCTAGACGTTCTCCGGCCAGTCTTACATCCGTTATCTGGCAGATTTCATGATTTGGTTTAGTTTTTACGTCAGCACCCACCTCAGGTGATATGGCCGACGGGGATAACCATCCCGGGGAAGAGGGGAAGGGGGACTTATCTAATCCTATACTGACACCATAAGAACAACAACGATGTTAAGATGGGATGGTGAGAAGGCCGGTTTTAATGTAGCGCATCCCGGGATTCGAACCCACAACCATTAGTATGTGAATTCGACGCTCAGCTACTGAGGCCCGCGTAGATTCCATGAGCCTGCGCAGAAGTTATACGCTGGCAGGGTCTTGAAATGGGAATGAGATGGGAGGAAAGGAGAGGTTATCAACAGGACTTGATAAAACACTAAGCTAACACCACTAGAATGATTTGCACAGTAAGATGGACAGCGAAATACAGATCCCGCTCCCTCCCTCGTCCTCCTGCCATTTCAACATTCTGTCGACGACTGAGACTGAAGGAGTCTATCAGGTGACTGCTGGGTGCTGACAGATTTCATTACAGCACACGCACAACTGTCAGAGAATGTTGCGTTTCTTGTGAACAAGTACTGTTTTCTTTCTGTCTTTGCTCTGCTATCCCCCGTGGGGATGCCGGGGGCTCTTTCAGTATAAATAGTATCCTCACCTTCTGGAAATCTGTGCTAGAAATGTCTTCTTTTATAATAATAATAATAATAATTACAATATTTATATAGCGCAAAATCTTGATAAAATCAAATCTAAGCGCTGAAGCAGACACACACGCACGCACGCACTCACGCACGCACGCACGCACGCACGCACGCACGCACGCACGCACGCACGCACGCACGCACGCACACACACACACACACACACACACACACACACACACACACACACGCGCATGGCTATAAATGGGGAGAAAGAATAAAAGCAATAAACAGAAAATGGAAAATTATAGAGAGCATAGCATATACAATTATATATTATAACCATGTGATTCCCCTCCGAGCGGAGACAGGCTGCAGAGGGGGGGGGGGGGGGGTTGAGTGAGGTTAGGATTTTATGCGGAGGAGAAAAGGTGAGTTTTGAGAGCGGACTTGAAGGAGACAAAAGTAGGTTGCTGACGGACTGAGAGAGGAAGTTTGTTCCAGGAGAGTGGACCAGAAACAGAGAAGGCTCGTGGACCATAGGTATTGAGCTTAGTGCGTGGAAAGCGAAAAGTCAGAGGATCGGAGGCAGAGCGGAGTGTACGTGAGGGAAGATAGATCTCAAGTGGGCTTGACAGGTAATCGGGGGCTGCGTTATTGAGGCTTTTGTAGCACATGGTGTCTAGTTTGTACTGTATGCGCTTTGATACAGGGAGCCAGTGAAGTTGTGCCAGGAGAGGAGATATGTGGTCAGCTTTTTTCTTTTTGAGTACAAGGCGTACAGCATTGTTTTGAATGCGCTGTAGGATGTGAATGGTGGAGGCAGGAAGACCAGACAGGAGTGAATTGCAATAGTCAATGCGAGACATTATGAAGGAGAGAATGAGTTTTGCAGTTGTTTCGACAGAGAGATACTTCCTGATCAGCCTTATACGATGGAGATGATAGTAGCAAGATCTGGCAGTTTGAGAAACAAAGTTGTTCATGGAGAGGGTAGAGTCAATGCAGACACCAAGGTTTTTAGCTGAATCAGAAATTGGGACTGATGTGTTACATAATGGGAGAGAAAGAGGAGGCAGCTGAGAAAGTTTCTGACGGGTGCCAATGAGGATAGCTTCTGTCTTGTCGTCATTAAGCTGAAGTTTGTTGAACGTCATCCAGTTCTTAATGTCCGAGTAACACTCAGTGGTGCGAGTCAACAGGCGCTGTATATTATCAGGTGAGTCACTGTCTTGAAGTTGGGTGTCATCAGCATAGAAGTGGTGTTTTATAGAGTGGGAGTTGATGATGGTGGACAGGGGGGAGGTGTAAAGAGTGAAAAGAACAGGGCCAAGGACAGATCCTTGTGGAACACCACAGGTCAGGTATGCAGGTTGAGAGTAAGTGCCTTTGATGAGAACAGTTTGTTTTCTGTTTGATAAATACGAATTGAAAAAGGAGAGAGCAATGTCAGAGATGCCAAAAGTATGATGAAGTCTAGAAAGGAGAATACCATGGTCAATGGTATCGAAGGCTGCAGACAGATCAAGGAGTGTGAGGAGAGAGACTTTGCCAGTATCAGTTGCAAGGAGGAGATTGTTGAGAATGTGTAGTAGGGCAGTTTCAGTGCTATGGCACTGGCGGTAGGCTGACTGGAAAGGATTGAGGAGATTGTTGGCAGACAGGTGAGAGTTCAGCTGGTTGAGGACGACTTTTTCAAGGAGTTTTGACAAGAAAGAGAGATTAGAGATAGGCCGGTAATTTTTCAGTTCATTTGGGTCTAAATTGTGTTTCTTGAGGAGAGGGTGAACAATAGCAGACTTGAAAGAATCTGGGACAGTTCCAGTTTGAAAAGAAGTGTTGATGATGTCAGTGATGAATGGGAGGAGAGTAGGGAGACAGTCGGCGTAGAGAGAACCTGGAAGAGGATCCAGTTCGCAGGTTTTGAACGACATGGATCTGATTGTGTTGAAAATTTCTTCTTGTGAGACTGGGGTAAAAGTAGTAAGAGGTGTGCCAGAGAAGGAAGGGTCAGGTGGGCATGGTTGACAGGGTGTCCTGTCAAGCCTGTCACGAAGAGTTTGTATTTTGGTGGTGAAATACTTGGAGAATACAGATGGGAGTTCTTCATTTGTATGTTTTGTTGGGAGAGATAAATCTTTTCGTGTGCCAAGGAGATGTTTCATGGTTGTAAAGAGTTCTTTTGAAGAAGAGGCATTCAGGATTTTGGTTTGGAAATAGCTTGTTTTTGCTGATGCAATGAGGGTGGATACTTTTGTTTTAGAGGCTTGGAAAAGTTGCCTGTGTACAGTGAGTTTGGATTTGTGCCAACGGCGCTCTGCTCTGCGGCGGGCACGTTTTGCACAGGCAATCTCATGAGTGAGCCAGGGGGTAGGGGGGCGGTCAGGTAAAAGACGGGTTGTGGCTGGAGCATGAGTGTCCAGAAGATGGTGGAGAGTAGTATAGAATTCATCGGCAAGGTTATGTGACTTTTCAGAAAGGAGACGGGAGGCATCAGATGAAAATGTGGAGAGGTCGATAGATTTGAGATTGCGGGCTTTTCTGTCACTCTCTTTGTTTCTGCCTTGTTCCTTTGCTTTCTGTCGTTTCTTCCTATCATTTTCTGGTCCGTTTACCTGTATGTGTTCGATAAAGTCTTATATACTTTTCTCTTAGGATTGATAATTGGGTTAAGTCCATGAGTTTATGCGGAAGTACTATTAGATAATTCAGGCCTGTTGTACTTATGT
>JAPXFY010000020.1:7282568-7285068 GCA_030674185.1 Monoplex corrugatus
GCTTTAAACAACAATAAAAGAAAAAGAAAGTCAATACATGTACTCAGTTATCAATGCTAATAGAAAGCATGGAAGGCTTTACGGAACATATGTAGATGAATGGTCCAGTTAGACAGCAAATTATAAGAAGAAATGACAGAAAGCAAAGGAGCAAGGCAGAACCAAAGTGAGTGACAGAAAAGACGGAATTTCTAGCACATAATTTCCAGAAGGTGGGGTATTATACTGACAGAGCCCCCGGGCATTCCAACAAGGGATGGGATGGGGGAAGGCCTTATTTTGTATAATCAAAGGACATAACTCTTGAGAATTATCTCCCATGTTGTATAGAACTTCTCAAATCTAACACAGCTTACGCTACCCAGTCAGCTAGCATAGAAGCAGACACAAAGTACAAAAACAGCAAGCTCAGAACACTCCTCAAAAAAGGAGCGCCCAAGCCTATCTTTATACTCTGCAACTACCCTACACACAACTATGAGAGAGGAGAGAAATACATACAATATATTGGTCTTATGTTCAAGATTGACATAGTCTTTTATTTTTGAACTGACCAAACACACACACATAGACAAGATAGAACGTATACATGGTTGCTTCCAAGGCATATAGGTAATACCAAAGAAATTAGTTCTGAGTTTGCTGTTTTTGTACTTTGTATCTGCTTCTATGCTAGCTGAATGGGTAGCGTAAGCTGTGTTAGATTTGAGAAGTTCTATACAACATGGGAGATGGTTCTCAGGAGGTGTGTCCTTTGATTATATTATAAAAATCTCCCTGCGTCCCTCTTATTTCTTATTTTGTATAATAAAACGGGACAGAAACAGACCCAAGAGGTAGCTATATTAAACTCATAAAACAGATGTTTTAGTCTGGTCCTTTTAATCAGTGAGCCACTTATCCACAACATAAAAGAGACGCAGCGTTCATTTCCAGTCGTCCTCGATTGCAGAAACCAGCAACAGTTGTGAAAACAGGTGTGGTTTCCTGCAACCAGTTGCCGAATGGCCCGAGACTGTTTGTTTCTTTTCCTTCTTTCTTTTTATTTGTCCGCTTTTTGCCAACTTGGGTAGTGCGGAGAGGGAGAGTTGACGATTAGCAGTGAGCTGGAAGAAATCCAGTATGACGTCAATGTCTCTTTTGCGACATTAATCCAGCTCTACTTCCCTGGTCTGCTTGTCTCTTTAAATCCAGATATCTTTTAGTGATATGCTTGTTTAGCCAGCGGGTGGGTTGCATTTCAGTCAGATAACCAACCGCAATTTCCCATATATACATACATACACACACATCTATACATATATATATACATACATATATGTATATATATATGTATATATATATATATATATATATATATATATATATATAATCACATTATTTTTGAAGGTTATAACATTTGTTTACCTCTATGTGAAAAAGGTGTGTCAAAACGGCTACAGTTGATCTCAAGCAAAGGTTTAACTTGGCATTAAAGTATTCGATTTGAATCTCATGCCGAACTGCTTTTGAAAAAAGTGGATTTAGTCCGATAACATTTGTCAATTTTGCATCTAAAACTTATTCATGATTTGGACATAGTATAATGAGATAAATACGTTATCTTGTTGAAGGATTTATATTTATGCTAAAGAGTCCTATACTCCCCGATATTTTTACACTCAAATAGATTTGCAGTGTTTATTGAGCAAAATGTTATGACCAAACCACTTGATTTTTTTTTCTGTTGATGGATATAATGGTGGATCGACGTTGTTCCCACCACTCTGATCATAGTGTTTCCGATCATATCGCGTCTGATGTTGTTTGATAATTCTTCTAGCAAATTGCCGCCGAGTGGCACAAAACGTCAGACTTGAGAAAGTCGTTCGTTAACTGGGCGTGTGGATGGTGACGTGTAGGCCGTCAGCTGTCTGAATTGTCGTGGTGGGCCGGGCCTGTACCGGAGAATGAACGTTGTCGATGTTAGTGCACCAGTAAAGCTTTATCTCTGACGGCCAAAGGTCATGGATTAATCGATGGCTTTGAACGAGTCTGGTCTACCCATTCACAGCCGTCGTCAGGTCGGACTGACTGATCTTGACACAGTGTGTTTATACCGGCCAGATAGCAAGTTGACACAGTGTGTTTATACCGGCCAGATAGCAAGCTGACACAGTGTGTTTTATACCGGCCAGATAGCAAGCTGACACAGTGTGTTTATACCGGCCAGATAGCAAGCTGACACAGTGTGTTTATACCGGCCAGATAGCAAGCTGACACAATGTGTTTATACCGGCCAGATAGCAAGCTGACACAGTGTGTTTATACCGGCCAGATAGCAAGCTGACACAGTGTGTTTATACCGGCCAGATAGCAAGCTGACACAGTGTGTTTATACCGGCCAGATAGCAAGTTGACACAGTGTGTTTATACCGGCCAGATAGCAAGCTGACACAGTGTGTTTATACCGGCCAGATAGCAAGCTGACACAGTGTGTTTATACCGGCCAGATAGCAAG
>JAPXFY010000020.1:7290068-7332568 GCA_030674185.1 Monoplex corrugatus
CACACACACACACACACACACACACACACACACACACACACACACACACACACACAAACACTCACACACACACAACACACACACACACACACACACACACAACACACACACACACACACACACACACACACACACACACACACACACACACAACGATCATTTTGAAATCAGTTGCTTGAATTTTATATAAGTCAGCAAACTGAGTGACCGGTTTTTGGCCACGCACTAATACTGCAAGGTCAGTTCCGTAGACTGTGCAGTGTTTGTGGAAGCTCAGTACACTCACAAGGGAAATGGGAAAACCGGGTGATCCATGGGACAATGGAACACCATCACAGTATTACAGAAAACATTAGCCTGCTTCCTGACATCAAACCACGGTGCTGTTATGAGTTCGTTTTGTCACTGTCCACTCGATCATAGGATATTAATTATCTTGTACATGCTATGTACATACAATCATTGATCAATCAGTGGAGAGCCGTTTGTTGTGGTGTGTTGGGTTATGAAATGAAATGAAACGTAATGAAATGTAATGAATGAGTGCAGTCAAACGGATCTGTGTGTTCCATCAGTGTATAGCAGCGTTTGTGTCCACTTACATATTTACCGTTGTTAATTTACTGGCATCAAAACAAGAGAGGAAGATAGAGGGAGGAAAGAGAGAGAGACTGTGTGTGTGAGAGAGAAGAGAGAGAGGAGAGAGAGAGAGAGAGAGAGAGAGAGAGAGAGAGAGAGGAGAGAGAGAGAGAGAGAAGGAGTGTGTGTGTGTGTGTGTTTCGTTCGTTCGTTCTTTGATTTAACGCCTGTTCACTATGAGTGATATTAGACGGGTACAACTTTATTGCTGATCTGACAGTAAATGATCTATGGAAACGATGAAGATGGTGATCATGATGATGGTGATGGTGGTGATGATGATTATGATGTATGTGTCCGTGCGCGTGTGTGTCCCTGTGTGTGTGTGTGTGTGTGTGTGTGTGTGTGTGTGTCCCTGTGTGTGTGTGTGTGTGTCCCTGTGTGTGTGTGTGTGTGTGTGTGTGCGTGTGTGTGTGTGTATGTGTGTGCGTGTGTGTGTGCGTGTGTGTGTGGCGTGTGTGTGTTGCTGTGTGTGCGTGGTGGTGTGTGTGCGTGTGTGTGTGTGCATGTGTGTGTGGTGTGTGTGTGTATGTGTGTGTGTAGGTGAGTGTGTCTGTGTGTGTGTGTGTGTGTGTGTGTGTTGTGTTTTGTTGTGTGTGTGGTGTGTGTGTGTGTGTGGTGTGTGTTGTGTGTGTGTGTGTGTGTGTGTGTTGTGTGGGGTGTGTGTGCGTGTGTGTGTGTGTTGTGTGTGTGTGTGTGTGTTGTGTGTGTGTGTGTGTGTGTGTGTGTGTGTGTGTATGTGTGTGTGTGTGTGTGTGTGTGTGTGTGTGTTGTATTGTCAGTGTGTGTGTGTGTGTTTGTGTGTTTTCTGGAAATTATGTACGAGAAATTTCCTCTTTTCTGTCACTCTCTTTGTTTCTGCCTTGTTCCTTTACTTTCTGTCATTTCTTCTGAATATGTATAAGTTTTGAGATGACAGTGCTGTAGGCAATAATTTTCACTTTATTTTCGAATGTTCTGAATTCCACGATGACCGATTAAAATTTTTCAACAAAAAAATTTCAGTTGAAATCATTTTCGTACTGTGTACCTTCATTTCTGAACTAACAACTTAAAAGAGGTCAATTGAAATTACCAAAATTTATCACATCTTCTAAAATTGTATAGATCTAGTTATATTTAAACATTTGAGTATCAATCTGGGTGACATATTGTCTGCCAACATCAGCGACCGTGTCAACCTTCACCGTGGACAAGGCAGAACCCTGACTCTGAAGGCTGATGTTACGAATGATCTTGACCACCTCGGCGTTTCCCCAGCAATTGTCATGAACATGAACAGCATCCGATTTTCACAGTTTATTGTTTCGTTTTAATTTGCTGAACGTTAAATATATATATATATATTATCAATCGTTAGACAATTTCAAACGTACATTTTTGTGCTTCATGTTGTATGTTGATCCTGTTGGATTTTCGTCTATTTGCTGGTACCCTTCATGTTCTAACTGGGCTTAACCCTTTGGCTCCTGCACCCTGTCCACCAGCATCCTGCATTGTCAACCATGCTAGTAAAGCGAAATCTAACCCTTTGACTCCCTCATCTTATCCACTACCTGTCTGCTGGAAGCTGGTGGGTAAGATGAGGGAGTCAAAGGGTTAAGGTTTTGCAGTTGATGGGTAGGGTGCGGGAGTCAAAAGGGTTAAATATCTATTAAACTCTGAAATTGAAATTGTTTTCTTCTTGTGTACGGGTACAACTTTATTGCTGATCTGACAGTAAATGATCTATGGAAACGATGAAGATGATGATCGTGATGATGGTGATGGTGGTGGTGATGATGATGGTGATGATGTATGTGCCCGTGCGTGTGTGTCCCTGTGTGTGTCCCTCTGTGTGTGTGTGTGTGTGTGTGTGTGTGTGTGTGTGTGTGTGTGTGTGGTGTGTGTGTGTGTGTGTGTGTGTGTGTGTGTGTGTGTGGTGTATGTCCGTGCGCGTGGTACACTCAGATTATTTACGTCGTTGTAAACAAACTTGCAACACTCTCCCTATCCCCCTCCCTTGCTTGTTTACACAGCAGTGGCTCCTTTTTAAGCCGATCCCTACTCACACTTACGTAAACAACATTAATTCCACTTTTCCCTCACCCTTCTCTCTCTCTTCGCCAGAGGCTGGTGTCGGCAGAGCAGCAGGGCATCAGAAAGGTTGTGGCCGTGGTCCATCCATTCACGGAAGGGCAGATAATCGTGCGGCAGTTCCAGAGTGACTTGACGCATTGCAGAGATAACCGCAGACGTGGCTGGCGAGCGATAACACAGACGATGGGCCTGGCGTCTGCCTTCAGTGTGTGTGTTGATAATACAGACTCAGACATGAGGAAGTTAAGGAGGAGGTCGTGGACTGTGTGAAAAGGGAAACAGGAGACGGTCGATTTTTAAAAATTTTTTTTTACCTTGGTCGTTCCCCTCCAAGGGATGAGCGGTTTTGTCAGCCGGGCTATGCTGATGGGGGCACCGTCTCAGATGGATGATCTCTTCCTGCCCAGCTCGTTCCGGCCTGCCAGTCTGGCTCAGGAGCTGAGAGAGGACATGGAGCAGGACGCCGCTCAGGCCGATCTCAAGTCCGCTGCGGACTCCTCCCTTCCCCACCACGAACAGCCCCTACTCCACGACCTCCCTCCTCAGCATCATCACCACCACACAACCATCTCCACGAGCATGAGGGGGAGGGCACGACTCGGATCCTGGTGGACGCTTTGGTGACCACGCCCACCCCCACCACCCGCTGGTACCGGGCCTCGCTGACGTCCGTGGCCGTGACGGTGTTGGTGTTGGGGGGAGTGGTGTGGGGACACGGCTACATCCGCCTGGTGTTGCTGTGGTTACAAGAAGAGGACCTGACGGTAGGCCTCCTCATCTTCACCCTCCTCTTCTTCCTCATCTCCTTTCCCCTGTTCTGGGGGTACGCCTTGCTCTTGTTAGCGGCCGGCTACCTGTACGGCTGTGTGCGCGGTCCCCTGGTGGTGCTGAGCTGCAGTGGGCTGGGCCTGGTGGCGGCCAACGCTGTGATGAGGACGTGTTGCAGAGCGTACTTCATGGACAAGTTCTACAGCGCCAAGGTGCAGGCCATCCTGCAGGTGCTCAACAAAGGGTCAGGCATCAAGATCGTCGCCCTCACCCGCCTCACGCCCGTACCTTTCGGCCTGCAGAACGCTCTCTTCTCGGTGAGTGTGCTTGATCTGTTCTTGCGGGTGGTGAGTGAGTGAGTAGACTGTGTGGTGTTGTTGGTATTGTTGTGTCTGTGGGCACAGTTGTTGCTTTGGTTATGTGAGTGTGGTTACTGTCTTGTGTGTGTGTGTGTGTATGTGTGTGTGTGTGTGTGTCTATGTGTACAGCTGAGGAGGGGATAGGGGAGAAATTGAGTGGGAAAGAGACTGAAATACTTTAAGAAACTTTTTTTAAATCTTTGTTTGTATGTAAATTGTGATGTATGATATGCGAATAGTTTATAATTTGTGAGGTAATTTTGATTGTCAAGGTGTTAATGCTGTAATACTGAAGTTATAATGTTTTTCCTGTATATGGATTATAATTTTTCTGTTTTTATCTTCATTCAAAATATTATTATAATTTTATGTACAACTATTGCATGCATAAACACACACACACGCATGCAGACATAGCACACGCACACACACACACACTCTCTCTCTCTCTCTCTCACTCACACACACACCACACACACACACACACACACACACACACACACACACACACACACACACACACATTCTTACAAACACACACGCGCACAGCAACGCACACGCACGCGCACACACACGTACACACACACATACACGTACGCAAGCACACACACGCACGCAGCAATATATAAACACAGTATGCCTCTTTATTCATATGAAAAATCTGTTAATCTTTCTTCATTACATAAGTCAGTGTTTTAAAATTGTAATATTCTGTGGTTTCTAATGTGTCTTCTTACTTGTATAGCTTTAATGTTTGTTGTTATCTTATTGTGTATGTAATTGTGAACATTTTTTATCACCTTTTGCCTTTCTTGCGAAATGTAAAGCGCTGGTGAGCATGTTTTTATATGGAATATGCGCTATACAAATAAACATTATTATTATTATATTATTATTATTGTTTGTTGTGAATCAGTTACTTCTCTGTGTATCGTGAATCAGTTACTCTTATATTTATCGTGAATAAGTTACTATTGTTTATCGTGAATCAGTTACTCTTATGTTTACAGTGAATCAGTTACTCTTATGTTTATCGTGAATAAGTTACTCTTGTTTATCGTGAATCAGTTTCACTCTTATAGTTTATCGTGAATCGTTACTCTTATATTTATCGTGAATCAGTTACTCTTATGTTATCGTAACGCCCGTTCAGTGATGCGGACAGTGGAAATGGTCATTGTGGATCCACCGTAAAGACAATCTGCTACACCAGCTGTGACTGTGTGCGTGTGCGTGTGTGTGTGTGTGTGTGTGTGTGTGTGTGTGTGTGTGTGTGTGTGTGTGTGTGTTGTGTGTGTGTTTTGTGTGGTGTGAAAATGAGATTGTTGGTCAGCTGGACAGTATTATTCTGTGTCGTGTTTAATAACTGAGTCATCGAGGCCACTGATTTTTATGTATTTGTTTGTCTATCTGTCTGCCTGTCTATCTGTCTGCCTGTCTGTCTGCCTGTCTATCTGTCTGCCTGTCTATCTGTCTGCCTATCTGTCTGCCTGTCTATCTGTCTGCCTGTCTATCTGTCTGCCTGTCTATCTGTCTGCCTGTCTATCTCGCATCTATCTATCTATCTATCTCTCTATCTATCTATCTATCTATCTATCTCTATCTATCTATCTATCTATCTATCTATCTATCTATATATCTATCTATCTGTCCATCTGTCTGTGTATCTCTCTCTCTCTCTGTCTGTCTATCTGTCTGTCTATCTATACGTACATTTGTATGTATGTATGTATGTATGTATGTATGTATGTATGTATGTCGTACGTGTGTGTGTGTATTTATTTGTGTGTGTATGTGTGTGTGCGTGCGTGCGTGTGTGTGTGTGTGTGTGTGTGTGTGTGTGTGTTTATTGTGTGTGTGTATATATATATGCGTGTGTGCGTGTGTGTGTGTTTATTTGTGTGTGTGTGTGCCCGCGCGTGTGTGCGCGTGTGTGTGTGAAGTCAGAAAGAAAGAAACGATTTGAAACAAAGGAAAAGTATACAAGACATACTGTACCGAGCATTTGCATACAAGCAAGAAAATAATTTCATCTGTGAATTTGGCAATAGGAAAAAAATCAGTATTCAAGCATTTCTTAGCGGTAGTACCATAACTGATGAGGATAAACTAACATTTGCAAATTTAAGATTGATCAGTCTGCCAACCTACACTGCACGATTTCGTTCATTGATACTAATAGCAGGTACGTGCCATTAGTATGACAAGCGAGTTATGTAGCACTACTCTCTTGACCTTCTCAGTTGATAATCTACTGACTTTTACCTTAATTACCTTAGGTATAGTTTCTAGTTTAGTTGCACAGAAACTGGTCTTCACATTGAGATAGAGATAGAACCTCACAGTATATGACCTCCGTGATAATTCACTTCACCTTGAAACAATGACTGGACTTTGTTAACAAAATGTAGGTGAACACAGGTGTGATGATATCGTTATAGATGCGTTTAAGATTGATCAGTCTGCAAACCTGTACTACATTATTTCGTTCATTGGTTCTGATAACAGGTACGTGCCATCAGTGTAACAAGCGAGTTATGTAGCATACTGTCTTGACCTGGTCAGTTGATAACTTGACTGGCTTTTACCTTAATTAAGGTATACCAAAGGAAATAAGAGGGAAGCAGGGAGAATTTTAAATATCAACTAAGTAACATAACTCTTGAGAGTCACGGAGTTATCTCCCATGTAGAATTTCTCAAACTGTGTTGGGTTTGAGAAATTCTACATGGGAGATAACTCAGTGACTCTCAAGAGTTATGTTAATTAAGGTATAGTTTCTAGTTGTACCAAACTGGTCTTGTTAGTGAGACACAGATAGAACCTCACAGTATGTGACCTCCGTGATAATTCACATCACCTTGAAATAATGACGGGACTTTGATAACAAAAATGTAGGTGAACACAGGTGTGATAATGTCGTTATAGATACGTTTGCTGTTAAGTAATGGGTATGGCCCCGTCCAGGTAGCGGCTTCATTTATTGCGACACAGGTGATGTCATCATTTTCTCGTTACTATTAGGTATTAGGTGTGGTCACATCCAGGTAGCGCTTCATTCAATGCAACACAGGTGTGATATCATCATTGTCTTGTTGCGATTAGGTGTTAGGTGTCACATCAATCATCTCAATCATCATCATCACCATCATCATCATCATCATCCATCATCATCATCATCATCATCATCTCGTCATGTGCCCTGCTGCAAGATGTTGGCGATTATGGCCCTCCATACGAATCTATCCTTTTGTCGTTGCAAGTACATCTCGCCTCTGTCCTCAGCCATTCTGCAAGTCCGTCCAGTATTTCCCCCCTGAGTCTGTACCTAGTGCTGTCTTTCCCTGCAGCTTTCCTGTTGTGACTAGGTGCTCTAATTTCTCTTGCCTCATAAGATTTCCTATAAATGTTGCTTTCTTTTCCATCTTTTATTAATGTTCTTCTTGTGTCTCTTCCTTCAAGACTGTCTCGTTTATTTTCTTTGCTGTCCATTGAATTCTCAACATTCTTTCACATTATGTTAGAGCTTCATTCATATCAACACAGGTGTGATACCATCATTGTCTTGTTGATAGTAGATATTACATATGGTCACATCTACGTCATCATCATTATCATGTGCCTTGCCGCATGGCGTTCTCGATTATTGCCCTCTATATGCATCTATCCCTTGTCGCTGCAAGTACATCTTCTACCCTCTGTTCTCAGCCACCCTGCAAGTCCGTCCAATATTTTCTCCCTGGGTCTACCTGGTGCTCTCTTTCCCTCCAGTTTTCCTGTTGCGACCAGGTGCTCCAATTCCCCCTTCCTCATAAAATGGCATGTAAACATTGCTTGTCTTTTCCTAATCTTCTGTTTCAATGATCTTCTTGTGTCTGCCTTCGTCAAGACTGTCTCGTTTGTTTTCTTTGCCATCCATGGAACTCTCAACATTTTTCTTACAAACCACATCTCGGCTGCCCCAATTTTGTTCTGGCTTTGTGTGTTGACTGTCCACGCCTCACAACCGTAAAAACAGTATCGGTTCTATATAACATTCAAGAACTCTCTTCCTGATGTTAATTGAGAGGCATTTGTTGGTAAGAGCGCTTTTCATCTTCTTGAATGCTACGTAGTGGCTTCATTCAATGCGACACAGGTGTGATATCATCATTGTCTTGTTGCTATTAGGTATTAGGTGTGGTCACATCCAAATCATCATCATCATCATCATCATCATCATCATCATCATCATCATCATCATCATCATCATCATCATCATCATGTGCCCAGCCGCATAATGTTGACGATCATGGCCTTCCATACGAATCTATCCCTTGTCGTTGCAAGTACATCTCCCACCCTCACTGTCCTCAGCCACTCTGCAAGTCTGTCCAGTATTTCCCCCCTGGGTCTCTGCCTGGTGCTCTCTTTCCCTCCAGCTTTCCTGTTGTGACTAGGTGCTCTAATTTCTGTTGCGTCATAAAATGTCCTATAAATGTTGTTTGTCTTTTCCAAATCTTCTTTATTAATCTTCTCGTGTCTGCCTCCTTCAAGACTATCTCGTTTGTTTTCTTTGCTGTCCATGGAACCCTCAACATTTGTTCACATCCAGGTAATGGCTTCATTCATTGCAACACAGGTGTAATATCATCATTGTCTTGTTGCTGTTCGGTATTAGGTGTGGTCACGTCCACGTAGCAGCTTCTTTCCTTTACTCGTTCGTGTAATCTTTTGTTCATTGGTAGTTTCATTCAATACCTTTTTCTTTTATTCATCCATTCGTTTAGTCATTCATACAACTAAAATGTTGTTTGTTGTTGTTGTTGTTGTTGTGACCGTCTACAGCGTGGAAATCTTAGTTTTTATCTTACGTTGAGTATGTGTAATTATGACTGTGATGAAGTCCATTTTGTATTAAAGTGTGGTGTTTCATATGACTTAAGAAACAGCTAAGTTCTTTAACTGACCAGAATTTCCACAGTTATAAAGTTAACTCTGCTTCTTCCAACTTCTTCTTTCGCTTACCGTCTACATGGTCCAGGCCACATCTCGCGATGAACGTGGCCGTTTTTTCCCCTGGTCCTGCCAGCTGACGTGGAGCCTGGTGGTCAGTGGAGTTGTAGTCAGCTCCTTATCTCCTGTCGCTGCATTTGATAAAGGCGAGGTGGACGGACTTACAGAGTGGCTGAGGACAGAGAGGGTGGATTTATTATTGTCCCATCTTAACATCATTGTTGTTCTGGTGGTGTCAGTATAGGATTAGATAAGTCCCCCTTCCCCCACTTCCCTGGGATGGTTATCCCCGTCGGCCATATCACCTGAGGTGGGTGCCGACGTAAAAACTGAACCAAAAAATCAATCTATTCAGATGTTGGTCTGATTGACCGTAGGGGCAACTCCGTAAAGGCTTCAGTTTGAATTTCATATGGGCATTGAGTCAGTTGTGGCCTGTGCGGGCCTCATCAGGACCACTTTGTGTTTTCTGGATAGACGATGGTGGTCATCCATTTCTGCTCATGGTTAAGGAGTGATCTGAGGACGCTTCGTTTCTCGCTGTGACTAACGCTTGTGTCAACGAGAAACGAACTGGCTGTTAGAAATTTAACAGTATTATTGTACAGATCTCTTAAAGAGTGAAACATGTTTCATACAGACATAATACATTGTCCTGTTTCTAAAGAGAAATTGTGATCAATATTCTTGTACAGATCATCATCATCATCATCAGGTGCCCTGCGCATGGCGTTGGCGACCATGGACTTCCAACCATCTCTATCTCTCGTTGCTCCCAGTATCTCCCCCACCCTCCTCATCCTCAGCCACTCTGCAAGTCCGTCCAGCATTCTCTCCCTGGGTCTACCTGGTGCTCTCTTGTACAGATACATTGTCCTATTTCTAAAGAGAAATTGAACAGTATTCTTGTAAGATCTCTTCAAGGTTGAAAAATGTTTCATACAGACATAATACATTGTGCAATTTCTTCCCCTGTCGCTCGTTTTAATATTGTTTGTGATGTAAATAATTGAATGTCCTCGATAAGTACTATTGACGAGATTTCACCAAACGTATGCCTGAAAATGATCATAATATTTTTACACCCTGTAGTGATAATCTGTGGTGCAATGGAATAATCGTCGGAATTTGAATCCTCTGATATTGATCAACGAGTCGGCGGCGTTCGCACGAAGTTCACCTGTACCAGTTACCAGGACCAGTGATGTCCCAGTTGTTACATTATGGCCACTGACTGACACGATGTCCAAAGTCCAAGTTTCATCTGGTTCAGTATCAAGTGGACATCAGTGTAATGTGGTCCAAAGTCTGTGACGCGTGAGTGGGCAGAGCTGATTATATTGATAGAATAAAACTGTCGTGTTTGTTACGTAAAACTGGGATGATTTGCTGCGACAGAGCTGGACCTATGACTCACCGATATTCCACAATGATCGTAGCATTAAGATGGGCAAGGAATAAGCCAACGTTTATGTTGTGTGGGAAGGACTGAACTCGAAACAGATCTCTGAGTCCACGGCGGTATAAAAAAAAAAAGCCAGCCAGCACGCGAGGGAAAGAGAGGAGAGAGAGAGAGAGAGGAGAGAGAGAGGAGAGAGAGAGAGAGAGAGAGAGAGAGAGAGAGAAAAGGAGAAGAAAGAAGAAGAAGAGAAGAAAGTGGTGGTCCTCACGAAGATTGAATCCAGAACTGCAACATTATTAGCATAATTTTTCTAAATTACGAGCCAACAACAAGAAGACTACAAACTAGCAGCAATATACTGAGCCAACAACAAGAAGACTACAAACTAACAGCAATATACTGAGCTAACAACAAGAAGACTACAAACTAAGCAGCAATATACTGAGCTAACAACAAGAAGACTACAAACTAGCAGCAATATACTGAGCTAACAACAAGAAGACTACAAACTAGCACAATAACTGAGCTAACAACAAGGAAGACTACAAACTAGCAGCAATATACTGAGCTAACAACAAGAAGACTACAAACTAGCAGCAATACACTGAGCTAACAACAAGAAGACTACAAACTAGCTGCAATATACTGAGCTAACGACAAGAAGATTATAAACTGGCAATGACTTACTGAGTTTACAACAAGAAGACTACAAACTAGCTGTAACGTACTGAGCTAACAACAAGAAGACTACAAACTAGCTGTAACGTACTGAGCTAACAACAAGAAGACTACAAACTAGCTGTAACGTACTAAGCTAACAACAAGAAGACTACAAATTAGCTGTAACGTACTGAACTAACAACAAATCAAAGAAGACTACAAACTAGCTATGACGTAACTGAGTTAACAACAAGAAGACTAAAAACTAGCAATGACTACTGAGTTAACAACAAGAAGACTACAAACTAGCTGTAACGTACTGAGCTAACAACAAGAAGACTACAAACTAGCTATGACGTACTGAGCTAACAACAAGAAGACTACAAACTAGCTGTAACGTACTGAGCTAACAACAAGAAGGACTACAAACTAGCATGTACGTACTGAGCTAACAACAAGAAGACTACAAACTAGCTGTAACGTACTGAGCTAACAACAAGAAGACTACAAACTAGCTGTAACGTACTGAGCTAACAACAAGAAGACTACAAACTAGCTGTAACGTACTGAGCTAACAACAAGAAGACTACAAACTAGCTGTAACGTACTGAGCTAACAACAAGAAGACTACAAACTAGCTGTAACGTACTGAGCTAACAACAAGAAGACTACAAACTAGCTAGACGTACTGAGCTAACAACAAGAAGACTACAAACTAGCTGTAACGTACTGAGCTAACAACAAGAAGACTACAAACTAGCTGTTACGTACTGAGCTAACAACAACAAGAAGACTACAAACTAGCTGTAACGTACTGAGCTAACAACAAGAAGACTACAAACTAGCTGTGACGTACTGAGCTAACAACAACAGAAGACTACAAACTAGCTGTAACGTACTGAGCTAACAACAAGAAGACTACAACTAGCTGTGACGTACTGAGCTAACAACAGGAAGACTACAAACTAGCCAAGACGTACTGAGCTAACAACAGAAGACTACAAACTAGCTGTAACGTACTGAGCTAAAAACAGGAAGACTACAAACTAGCTGTGACGTACTGAGCTAACAACAAGAAGACTACAAACTAGGTATGACGTACTGAGCTAACAACAAGAATACTACAAACTAGCTATGACGTACTGAGCTAACAACAAGAAGACTACAAACTAGCTGTGACGTACTGAGCTAACAACAAGAAGACTACAAACTAGCTGTAACGTCTGAACTAATAACAAGAAGACTACAAACTAGCTGTAAACGTACTGAGCTAACAACAAGAAGACTACAAACTAGCTATAACGTACTGAGCTAACAACAAGAAGACTACAGACTAGCTGTGACGTACTGAGCTAACAACAAGAAGACTACAAACTAGCTGTAACGTACTGAGCTAACAACAACAAGACTACAAACTAGGTATGACGTACTGAGCTAACAACAAGAAGACTACAAACTAGCTATGACGTACTGAGCTAACAACAGGAAGACTATAAACTAGCTGTAACGTACTGAGCTAACAACAAGAAGACTACAAACTAGCTGTAACGTACTGAGCTAACAACAGAAGACTACAAACTAGCTGTAACGTAACTGAGCTAACAACAAGAAGACTACAAACTAGCTGTAACGTACTGAGCTAACAACAAGAAGACTACAAACTAGCTATGACGTACTGAGCTAACAACAAGAACACTACAAACTAGCTGTGACGTATTCAGTTAACAAAGGAAGACTACAAACTAGTTATGACGTACTGAGCTAACAACAAGAAGACTACAAACTAGCTGTAACGTACTGAGCTAACAACAGGAAGACTACAAACTAGCTATGACGTACTGAGTTAACAACAAGAAGACTACAAACTAGCTATAACGTACTGAGCTAACAAAAGAAGACTACAAACTAGCTGTAACGTACTGAGCTAACAACAAGAATACTACAAACCAGTTGTAACGTACTGAGCTAACAACAGGAAGATACAAACTAGCTGTAACGTACTGAGCTAACAACAAGAATACTACAAACTAGCTGTAACGTACTGAGCTAACAACAAGAAGACTACAAACTAGCTGTAACGTACTGAGCTAACAACAAGAATACTACAAACTAGCTGTAACGTACTGAGCTAACAACAAGAAGACTACAAACAAGCTGTAACGTACTGAGCTAACAACAAGAATACTACAAACTAGCTGTAACGTACTGAGCTAACAACAGGAAGACTACACACTAGCTGTAACGTACTGAGCTAACAACAGGAAGACTACAAACTAGCTGTAACGTACTGAACTAACAACAAGAATACAAACTAGCTGTAACGTACTGAGCTAACAACAAGAAGGCTACAAACTAGCTGTAACGTACTGAGCTAACAACAAGAAGACTACAAACTATCTGTAACGTACTGAGCTAACAACAAGAAGACTACAAACTAGCTATGACGTACTGAGCTAACAACAAGAAGACTACAAACTAGCTGTAACGTACTGAGCTAACAACAAGAAGACTACAAACTAGCTGTAACGTACTGAGCTAACAACAAGAAGACTACAAACTAGCTGTAACGTACTGAGCTAACAACAAGAAGACTACAAACTAGCTATAACGTACTGAGCTAACAACAACAAGAATACAAACTAGCTATACGTACTGAGCTAACAACAACAAGAATACAAACTAGCTGTAACGTACTGAGCTAACAACAACAAGAAGACTACAAACTAGCTGTAACGTACTTAGCTAGCAACAAGAAGAAGACTACAAACTAGCTGTAACGTACTGAGCTAACAACAAGAAGACTACAAACTAGCTGTAACGTACTGAGCTAACAACAAGAAGACTACAAACTAGCTGTAACGTACTGAGCTAACAAAAACAAGAAGACTCCAAACTAGCTGTAACGTACTGAGCTAACAACAACAAGAAGACTACAAACTAGCTGTAACGTACTTAGCTAACAACAAGAAGAAGACTACAAACTAGCTGTAACGTACTGAGCTAACAACAAGAAGACTACAAACTAGCTGTAACGTACTGAGCTAACAACAAAGAAGACTACAAACTAGCTGTAACGTACTGAGCTAACAACAACAAGAAGACTACAAACTAGCTGTAACGTACTGAGCTAACAAAAGAAGACTACAAAATAGCTGTAACGTACTGAGCTAACAACAACAAGAAACTACAAACTAGCTGTAACGTACTGAGCTAACAACAACAAGAAGACTACAAACTAGCTGTAACGTACTGAGCTAACAACAAGAAGACTACAAACTAGCCATGACGTACTGAGCTAACAACAACACAAGACTACAAACTAGCTGTAGGTACTGAGCTAAACAACAAGAAGACTACAAACTAGTCATGACGTACTGAGCTAACAACAAGAAGACTACAAACTAGCTGTAACGTACTGAGCTAACAACAACAAGAATACTACAAACTAGCTATGACGTACTGAGCTAACAACAACAAGAAGACTACAAACTAGCTGTAACGTACTGAGCTAACAACAAGAAGACTACAAACTAGCTGTAACGTACTGAGCTAACAACAACAAGAAGACTACAAACTAGCCATGACGTACTGAGCTAGACAACAACAAGAAGACTACAAACTAGCTGTAACGTACTGAGCTAACAACAACAAGAAGACTACAAACTAGCTGTAACGTACTGAGCTAACAACAAGAAGACTACAAACTAGCATGACGTACTGAGCTAACAACAACAAGAAGACTACAAACTAGCTGTAACGTACTGAGCTAACAACAAGAAGACTACAAACTAGCCTGACGTACTGAGCTAACAACAAGAAGACTACAAACTAGCTGGAACGTACTGAGCTAACAACAACAAGAATACTACAAACTAGCTATGACGTACTGAGCTAACAACAACAAGAAGACTACAAACTAGCTGTAACGTACTGAGCTAACAACAAGAAGACTACAAACTAGCTGTAACGTACTGAGCTAACAACAACAAGAAGACTACAAACTAGCCTGACGTACTGAGCTAAACAACAAGAAGACTACAAACTAGCTGTAACGTACTGAGCTAAACAACAAGAAGACTACAAACTAGCTGTAACGTACTGAGCTAACAACAAGAAGACTACAACTAGTGTAAGTACTGAGCAACAACAAGAAGACTACAAACTAGCTGTACGTACTGAGCTAACACAAGAAGACTACAAACTAGCTTAACGTACTGAGCTAACAACAAGAAGACTACAAAACTAGCTGTAACGTACTGACTAACAACAAGAAGACTACAACTAGCTGTAACGTACTGAACTACAACAAGAAGACTACAAACTAGCTGTAACGTACTGAGCTAACAACAAGAAGACTACAAACTAGCTGTAACGTACTGAGCTAACAACAAGAAGACTACAACTAGCTGTACGTACTGAGCTAACAACAAGAAGACTACAAACTAGCTGTAACGTACTGAGCTAACAACAAAAGACTACACTAGCTGAACGTACTGAGCTAACAAACAAGAAACTACAAACTAGCTGTAACGTACTGAGCTAAAAGAAGAAGAAACTAGCGACGTACTGAGCTGACGACGAAGACTACAAACTAGCTGTAAGTACGACTAACACAAGACTAAACTGCTGTAACGTACTGAGCTAACACAGAAGACTAAAACTAGCTGTAACGTACTGAGCTAACAACAAGAAGACTAAAACTAGCTATGACGTACTGAGCTAACAACAAGAAGACTACAAACTAGCTGTAACGTACTGAGCTAACAACAAGAAGACTACAAACTAGCTTACGTACTGAGCTAACAACAAGAAGACTACAAACTAGCTGTAACGTACGAGCTAACAACAAGAAGATACAAACTAGCTGTAACTACTGAGCTAACAACAAGAAGACTACAAACTGCTGTAAGTACTGAGCTAACAACAAGAACTACAAACTAGCTGTAACGTACTGAGCTAAACAAGAAGACTATAAATAGCTGTAACGTCTGACCTAACAAAAGAAGACTAAAAATAGCTATGACGTACTGAGGTAACAACAAGAAGACTACAAACTAGCTGTAATGTACTGAGTTAACACAACAAGAAGACTACAAACTAGCTGTAACGTACTGGCTAACAACAAGAGACTACAAACTAGCTATGACGTACTGAGCTAACAACAGAAGACTACAAACTAGCTGTAACGTACTGAGCTAACAACAAGAAGACTACAAACTAGCTATGACGTACTGAGCTAACAACAGAAGACTACAAACTAGCTTAACGTATGAGCTAACAAGAAGACTACAACTAGCTGTAACGTACTGAGCTAACAACAACAAGAAGACTACAAACTAGCTGTGACGTACTGAGCTAACAACAAGAAGACTACAAACTAGCTGTAACGTGCTGAGCTAACAACAAGAAGACTACAAACTAGCTGTAACGTACTGAGCTAACAACAAGAAGACTACAAACTAGCTGTAACGTATGAGCTAACAACAAGAAGATACAAACTAGCTGTAACGTACTGAGCTAACAACAAGAGACTACAAACTAGCTGTAACGTACTGAGCTAACAACAAGAAGACTACAAACTAGCTGTAACGTCTGCCAACAACAAGAAGACTACAAATAGTTAACGTACTGAGCTAACAACAAGAAGACTCAAACTAGATGACGTACTGAGCTAACAACAAAAGAACTACAAACTAGCTGTAACGTACTGAGCTAACAACAAGAAGACTACAAACTAGCTTAACGTACTGAGCTAACAACAAGAAGACTACAAACTAGCTGTAACGTACTGAGCTAACAACAACAAGAAGACTACAAACTAGCTGTAACGTACTGAGCTAACAACAACAAGAAGACTACAAACTAGCTGTAACGTACTGAGCTAACAACAAGAAGACTACAAACTAGCTGTAACGTACTGAGCTAACAACAAGAAGACTACAAACTAGCATGACGTACTGAGCTAACAACAGAAGACTACAAACTAGTGTAACGAACTGAGCTAACAACAAACAGACTCAAACTAGCTTACGTACTGAGCTAACAACAAGAAGACTACAAACTAGCTGTAACGTACTGAGCTAACAACAAGAAGACTACAAACTAGCTGTAACGTACTGAGCTAACAACAAGAAGACTACAAACTAGCTGTAACGTACTGAGCTAACAACAAGAAGACTACAAACTAGCTATAACGTACTGAGCTAACAACAAGAAGACTACAAACTAGCTGTAACGTACTGAGCTAACAACAAGAAGACTACAAACTAGCTGTAACGTACTGAGCTAACAACAAGAAGACTACAAACTAGCTGTAACGTACTGAGCTAACAACAAGAAGACTACAAACTAGCTGTAACGTACTGAGCTAACAACAAGAAGACTACAAACTAGCTGTAACGTACTGAGCTAACAACAAGAAGACTACAAACTAGCTGTAACGTACTGAGCTAACAACAAGAAGACTACAAACTAGCTGTAACGTACTGAGCTAACAACAAGAAGACTACAAACTAGCTGTAACGTACTGAGCTAACAACAAGAAGACTACAAACTAGCTGAACGTACTGAGTAACAACAAGAAGACTACAAACTAGCTTAACGTACTGAGCTAACAACAGAAGACTACAAACTAGCTGTAACGTACTGAGCTAACAACAAGAAGACTACAAACTAGCTGTAACGTACTGAGCTAACAACAAGAAGACTACAAACTAGCTTACGTACTGACTAACAACAGAAGACTACAAACTAGCTGTAACGTACTGAGCTAACAACAAGAAGACTACAAACTAGCTGTAACGTACTGAGCTAACAACAAGAAGACTACAAACTAGCTGTAACGTACTGAGCTAACAACAAGAAGACTACAAACTAGCTGTAACGTACTGAGCTAACAACAAGAAGACTACAAACTAGCTGTAACGTACTGAGCTAACAACAAGAAGACTACAAACTAGCTGTAACGTTACTGAGCTAACAACAGAAGAGACTACAAACTAGCTCATGTAACGTACTGAGCTAACAACAAGAAGACTACAAACTAGCTGTAACGTACTGAGCTAACAACAGAAGACTACAAACTAGCTGTAACGTACTGAGCTAACAACAAGAAGACTACAAACTAGCTGTAACGTACTGAGCTAACAACAAGAAGACTACAAACTAGCTGTGACGTACTGAGCTAACAACAAGAAGACTACAAACTAGCTGTGACCGTCTGAGCTAACAACAAGAAGACTACAAACTACTGTACACGTACTGAGCTAACAACAAGAAGACTACAAACTATCTGACGCTTAGCTGAGCTAAACAACAAGAAGACTACAAACTAGCTGTAACGTACTGAGCTAACAACAAGAAGACTACAAACTAGCTGTAACGTACTGAGCTAACAACAAGAAGACTACAAACTAGCTGTAATACTGAGCTAACAACAAGAAGACTACAAACTAGCTGTAACGTACTGAGCTAACAACAAGAAGACTACAAACTAGTCTGTAACTTACTGAGCTAAAACAAGAGACTACAAACTAGCTGTGACGTACTGAGCTAACAACAAGAAGACTACAAACTAGCTGTGACTACTGAGCTAACAACAAGAAGACTACAAACTAGCTGTAACGTACTGAGCTAACAACAAAAGACTACAAACTAGCTGTAACTACTGAGCTAACAACAAGAAGACTACAAACTAGCTGTAACTTACTGAGCTAACAACAAGAAGACTACAAACTAGCTAGTGACGTACTGAGCTAACAACAAGAAGACTACAAACTAGTAGTGACGTACTGAGCTAACAACAAGAAGACTACAAACTAGTAGTGACGTACTGAGCTAACAAAAGAAGACTACAAACTAGTGAATACTGAGCTAAAACAAGAATGACTACAAACTAGCTAGTGACGTTACTGAGCTAACGAAGAAGACTACAAACTAGCTAGTAACTACTGAGCTAAAAAGAAGACTACAAACTAGCTAGACGTACTGAGCTAACAAGAAGACTACAAACTAGCTGATGTACTGAGCTAACACAAGAAGACTACAAACTAGTATGAGTACTGAGCTAACAAGAAGAAGACTACAAACTAGCTGTAACTTACTGAGCTAACAAAAGAACTACAAACTAGTGAACGTACTGACTAACAACAGAAGACTACAAACTAGCTGTAACGTACTGAGCTAACAACAAGAAAGACTACAAACTAGCTGTAACTTACTGAGCTAACAACAAGAAGACTACAAACTAGCTGTAACTACTGAGCTAACAACAAGAAGACTACAAACTAGCTGTAACGTACTGAGTAACAACAAAAGACTACAAACTAGCTGTAACTACTGAGCTAACAAAAAAGACTACAAACTAAGCTGACTAAGTACTGAGCTAACAACAAGAAGACTACAATCTATCGTACCGTTTTCATAACAACAAGAAGACAGAAACTAGCTGTGACGTTGCTGAGCTAACAGAAGAAGCTACAGATGCTGTACTTCTGCTAACACAAGAAACTACAAACGAGCTTGACCTCTGGCTAAAAGAAAGAAGACTACAAACTGTCTGACTACTGGCTACACAGAAGACTCAAACTTGTAGTCTGAGCTAACACAAAGATACAAACTTGCTGTGACAATGATGGCTAAAGAGGAAGACTACAAACTAGCTGTGAAAGTAGCTGTGGTCCTAACAATATAACACAACATCTGTGACGCTCTCTAGACAACAGACGACTACAACTAGCTTGTGCACGTTGACGCTAACCTAACGAAGAAGACCTACAAACTAAGTCTGGTTCGACCTCGGCTAACAAAGAAGACTACACACTTGTGTTGTTTGGCTGATGCTTATAATGTAGACTTAAATCTAGTTGTTGATTTACAGGCTGAGGCTACACGAAGAGAAGACTACCAGTGATCTGTTTACTGACTCCAACATCAGATGATGCAACTAGTCTAGTATTCTCTGATAACAAGAGGGACCTATCAAACTAGTTAGACTTCTTTGGAGGCTATCCAAGAACGACTACAACTGCCTTGTGCTTACTGAAGTCTAAGCTTGTGCATTTTACTCTACATGTACTACCAACTAGTGTTTTTCTCCGTTAGACTATGATGACTACAATACATTATTTGTACCCCAGGTACACCATAGCTGTTGGTCTACAAGTGCCTAGTGTTTCTACTGACTACAAGAAGACTTACATTTCAGCTGTCGAAGAGCTGGACTACACTACAGTCTAGCTTGGCTGATTGATCTACACCTATCCAGAGTCTACAAGTACTAGTAGTGACTTTACTGATCCTAACAAGAATTATAGGAACTTCAGCTTTGACTGGACAATGAGCCAAACTAGTGAGACTGGCTACACCAAGATTCCTACAAACTAGTGTAACTTACTGAGCTAAGAAGAAGAAGACTACAAACCGACTGTAACTTACTGAGCTAACAACAAGAAGACTACAAACTAGCTGTAACGTACTGAGCTAAAAAAGAAGACTACAAACTAGTGTAACTACTGAGTAACAACAAGAAGCTACAAACTAAGCTGAGTACTGAGAACAACACAAGAAACTACAAACTATGAACGATGCTAACAACAAAAGAAGCTACAAACTGTATTGACGTAATGAGTTAACCATAAAGAAACGGCGATTTTCTAGTTATTTCGTACTGTTTTTCTACCAAGAAGTCTGACATGAACTAGCTGTTGCGTACTGTTGTCTGAACAACAAGATAGCTTAGCAGACTGCTTGTTAACGTTCTGAGCTAACAACAGAGACTAGAAAACAGTGTAGTTGAGCTTAAATAAAGAATGACTAAAACTTAGCTTGTAAAGATGAGCCTACAAAAGTTTGTGTGTATGAGAAAAGTAGCTGTAGTCCTGCATTATTCACACCTAATTCACAAGTACTGCTCTCCTTGCCAACTGACGCTTACGTGCTTGTGTCAGCGTTGACCTCAACCCGCTGAACGTTAAGGAGTGGAACTCTAGGTCATTTGGTGAGCTAAAGTGCTGGTTCGATCCTCAGGTGGAACAAAATAATGACCACAGTTGTTGGGTTATCTTTGTAGTTGTGTTTGTTGGATGGTTGTTTGTTGTTTTGTTGTTATATCAATGTTTGTTGTTATTTAAAGCAGGCTGATTGCTCCGTCGATGAGTCAAATTCATGTTTCAGTTCGATCCTGTCTTAATGCTCCAATCAATCTAGTGGTGTAGCTGTGTTCCGAAGGCCCATCACTGATTCTGAAGGCCTATGCACGCGAGTCATCCAGCTGACTTCTTGGAGTGCATTCCCAAGATCGTCCACTGCCCTTGTTAGCCTGCTGTAACTGCTTCTGAAGTCAATTGTGGACACCTTTACTTACTTCATCCCATGTATCACCATATCTATTTTCTTCCCGTTATCTTGACCAACCATTCCATTTTTGTTGACCCCAGTCCTCCTGTTGGTCTGCATGTGCCCTAGTGTTTCATGCTGAACCATGAAGTTACTTTCGCTGCGACCAGAGCCTCCTGACTATACATTTCTACCAAGTCCTCAGCTTGGGACTGGATGATCTCACCACCTATCTCCAGAGTCTTCAAGCGTACTAAGACAGCCTGACCTTCCTGCTGTACTCCTCAACAATGAATTAGGATACTTCAGCTTGTCTGCGACAATTGAGCGCAACTTCAGTGAGACTGGGTGGGACACCAAGCCATTTCCTTGTGTATTTGTTCATTTTGGCCTTAATTGATTCCACCGTGCTAGTGCAGATATCGTATGTCAACAAAGGCCAGAGGAGCTTTGGAATCAGCATGAACTGCAGGCACCATACTTGGTATTTGCCAAGAAGGTCACAGCGGTCTATTGCCTGCAAACTTTCATCTGCCGTTTGCTTGGCTAATATAGGTGGAGCGTATATCAAATTCTCGGAGTATGATGAATCGTAATCCCTCTTAAACAAATGTTGAACTCTGAATTCTGTGCACAGCCTGTGGTGTTTGGTCGCTTGTTTCTTTCTTTCTTTCTTTCTTTCTTTGTTCCTAACTATAGTGTGGAGAGGGGAAGGGAGGGAGGGGGAGTTAGAGAAGAGAGCGAGAGAGAGAGCGAGAGAGAGAGAGAGAGAGAGAGAGAAGGAAGAAAAGAGAAGAGAAGAAGAAGAAAAAAAAGGAAGAAGAAGAAGAAGAAGAAGAAGAAGAAGAAGAAGAAGAAGAAGAAAGAAGAAAGAAGAAGAAAGAAGAAAGAAGAAAAAGAAGAAGAAGAAGAAGAAGAAGAAGAAAGAAGAAAGAAGAAAGAAAAGAAAAGAAAGAAGAAGAAGAAGAAGAACAACAACAACAAGCGGAAGAGGAAGAAGAAGAAGCAGAAGAAGAGATAGAAGAAGCACCAGCCGTAGATGGAATAGTCCCCAGTGATACTCCTTGTCTGTTCAATAATTGAATCTGCGCCAGAGCTCCGTGCGTGTCTCGGTGCTGTTGGTGGACAATCAGCTTCCATACAGCACTCAGTGACAGGGGAAGTTGTCCAGTGGTCAGGAGATAAAGACACCGGTCCTCCGACTGAGAGGTGTGAGTTCTAACCTGCACGGGTACCGCCTTAGGGGGGTAAAGGGCGGCGGAGGTTTCCCGACCCCTTCCCTCATTCAACATTTGTGCAGACCTGCTAGTGCCTGAACCCCCCTGAACACGCTCGCATAACGTTAACCCTTTTGACTCTGCACCCTATCCACCAGCATCCTGCATTGCCAACCATGCTAGCAAAGGAGAAACTTAACCGTTTGATTCCCTCACCCTTTCCACCAGCTTCCTGCAGCATCCTGCATTGCCAACCATGCTAGCAAAGCAAACACTTAATCCTTTGATTTCCTCACCCTTTCACCAGCTTCCTGCAGGAAGCTGGTGAAAGGGTGAGGAAATCAAAGGGTTAAGTTTTTGCAGTTGGTAGATAAGGTGCGTGAGTCAAAAAGGGTTAAATAACGCACATTAGAGATTCTGTACACCATGTCAGTATTGGTGTGGCTTAGGGAAACATGAAAACTTACAGCATGCACAGTCCCGAAAACGAGGCGAGGTAAAAAAAAAACCCAAAAAACACACAAAAAACTGCTGTAGACTGAGGTGACTACTAGTATATTAATGGCACGAGGGAATTGCAGTTCAGGGAAAAAGAAGAAAGAAAAGAAGAGAGAAACAACACAACATCCTGCACTTTGTACCAGAATAGTTTGGGGTTCCATCATATCCTTCCAGGCCAGTGGAGAATAGTCTGGGGTTCCATCATATCCTTCCAGGCCAGTGGAGAATAGTCTGGGGTTCCAATCCTTCGAGGCCAGTGGAGAATAGTCTGGGGTTCCATCATATCCTTCCAGGCCAGTGGAGAATAGTCTGGGGTTCCAATCCTTCGAGGCCAGTGGAGAATAGTCTGGGGTTCCAATCCTTCGAGGCCAGTGGAGAATAGTCTGGGGTTCCATCATATCCTTCCAGGCCAGTGGAGAATAGTCTGGGGTTCCAATCCTTCCAGATCAGTGGAGAATAGTCTGGGGTTCCAATCCTTCCAAGCCAGTGGAGAATAGTCTGGGGTTCCATCATATCCTTCCAGGCCAGTGGAGAATAGTCTGGGGTTCCAATCCTTCCAGGCCAGTGGAGAATAGTCTGGGGTTCCATCATATCCTTCCAGGCCAGTTGAGAATAGTCTGGGGTTCCAATCCTTCCAGGCCAGTGGAGAATAGTCTGGGGTTCCAATCCTTCCAGGCCAGTGGAGAATAGTCTGGGGTTCCATCATATCCTTCCAGGCCAGTGGAGAATAGTCTGGGGTTCCAATCCTTCCAGGCCAGTGGAGAATAGTCTGGTGTTCCAATCCTTCCAAGCCAGTGGAGAATAGTCTGGGGTTCCATCATATCCTTCCAGGCCAGTGGAGAATAGTCTGGGGTTCCAATCCTTCCAGATCAGTGGAGAAAAGTCTAGGGTTCCAATCCTTCCAAGCCAGTGGAGAATAGTCTGGGGTTCCATCATATCCTTCCAGGCCAGTGGAGAATAGTCTGGGGTTCCAATCCTTCCAGGCCAGTGGAGAATAGTCTGGGGTTCCATCATATCCTTCCAGGCCAGTTGAGAATAGTCTGGGGTTCCAATCCTTCCAGGCCAGTGGAGAATAGTCTGGGGTTCCAATCCTTCCAGGCCGGTGGAGAATAATCTGGGGTTCCATCATATGCTTCCAGGCCAGTGGAGAATAGTCTGGGGTTCGAATCCTTCCAGGTCAGTGGAGAATAGTCTGGGGTTCCATCATATCCTTCCAGGCCAGTGGAGAATAGTCTGGGGTTCCAATCCTTCCAGATCAGTGGAGAAAAGTCTAGGGTTCCAATCCTTCCAAGCCAGTGGAGAATAGTCTGGGGTTCCATCATATCCTTCCAGGCCAGTGGAGAATAGTCTGGGGTTCCAATCCTTCCAGGCCAGTGGAGAATAGTCTGGGGTTCCATCATATCCTTCCAGGCCAGTTGAGAATAGTCTGGGGTTCCAATCCTTCCAGGCCAGTGGAGAATAGTCTGGGGTTCCAATCCTTCCAGGCCGGTGGAGAATAATCTGGGGTTCCATCATATGCTTCCAGGCCAGTGGAGAATAGTCTGGGGTTCGAATCCTTCCAGGTCAGTGGAGAATAGTCTGGGGTTCCATCATATCCTTCCAGGCCAGTGGAGAATAGTCTGGGGTTCCAATCCTTCCAGATCAGTGGAGAAAAGTCTAGGGTTCCAATCCTTCCAAGCCAGTGGAGAATAGTCTGGGGTTCCATCATATCCTTCCAGGCCAGTGGAGAATAGTCTGGGGTTCCAATCCTTCCAGGCCAGTGGAGAATAGTCTGGGGTTCCATCATATCCTTCCAGGCCAGTGGAGAATAGTCTGGGGTTCCAATCCTTCCAGGCCAGTGGAGAATAGTCTGGGGTTCCAATCCTTCCAGGCCGGTGGAGAATAATCTGGGGTTCCATCATATGCTTCCAGGCCAGTGGAGAATAGTCTGGGGTTCGAATCCTTCCAGGTCAGTGGAGAATAGTCTGGGGTTCCATCATATCCTTCCAGGCCAGTGGAGAATAGTCTGGGGTTCCAATCCTTCCAGGCCAGTGGAGAATAGTCTGGGGTTCCATCATATGCTTCCAGGCCAGTTGAGAATAGTCTGGGGTTCCAGTCCTTCCAGGCCAGTGGAGAATAGTCTGGGGTTCCAATCCTTCCAAGCCAGTGGAGAATAGTCTGGGGTTCCAATCCTTCCAAGCCAGTGGAGAATAGTCTGTGGTTCCAATCCTTCCAGATCAGTGGAGAATAGTCTGGGGTTCCAATCCTTCCAGATCAGTGGAGAATAGTCTGGGGTTCCAATCCTTCCAGATCAGTGGAGAATAGTCTGGGGTTCCATCATATCCTTCCAGGCCAGTGGAGAATAGTCTGGGGTTCGAATCCTTCCAGGCCGGTGGAGAATAGTCTGGGGTTCCAATCCTTCCAGGCCAGTGGAGAATAGTCTGGGGTTCCATCATATCCTTCCAGGCCGGTGGAGAATAGTCTGGGGTTCCAATCCTTCCAGGCCAGTGGAGAATAGTCTGGGGTTCCAATCCTTCCAGGCCAGTGGAGAATAGTCTGGGGTTCCAATCCTTCCAGACCAGTGAAGAATAGTCTGGGGTTCCATCCTATAGTAGTAAGTATAGGGTGGACACCTTTGAGATACTAGCAGACAGTGGTGGATACAAAGCATTGTGAGTCCTGGCCTCCTGTCTCTTCATTCATAGTCAAGTTAGTTTGAAAAATTGGAATACCTTCCCGCCACCCAAACCCCCCGCCCCTCCCCATATCTAAAAGAGCTGATCAGCACATGATACGGTTTATTCAATCTTTCATTCTCTCAGCATTCATCGTTTTTAGCGGTCCTGCAATAAAAACAGCATCAACAGCGACAAAAACACCACCACCACCGCCACCACCACCAGCAACAGTGAAGCACACAAACCAGCAGACGAACAACAAAGCCCATTTTAACCCTTTGACCCCTGCACCCTATCCACCAACTGCAAAAAAACAACCTTTTGACTCACTCACCATATCCACCAACTGCAAAAACCTAACGCTTTGACTCACTCACCCTGCAGGAAGCTGGTGGATAGGGTTAGGGAGTCAAAGGGTTAAGTTTTTGCTTTGCTAGCACGGTTGACGATGCAGGATGCTGGTGGACAGGGTGCGGGAGTCAAAGGGTTAAAATCGTGCGCCTTAAACCAAGACATAAAGCGGTGAGGCACCGAATGGTGTGTGTCTTTGGTTTACCGATAAGTGACACAGACCACCGAACCAGCAAAGTGAACAAAGATTTGTAACCATCTGTTACACGACATCAGCTTGTAGATCAGCTGTGTGTATTATCGACAACCACAAAACGGTGAAACACGAACACCTGGTAACATATGTTGTCCGGTATGAAAATGTCAGTCATACAAAGTATTGTGGAGTTGTCATCATTTTATATTCTCTACAGTCTCGGATATGTTATCTGCGTATGGAGAGCTTAGCCAGGGTAAAGCGCTCAGTTGGTGGCCAAAAGAAACGCTTTAAAGATTGCCTCAAAGTATCCATCAACGACCTGGGCATCGACCCCAATACCTGCGAGACTCTTGCACTAGATCGACCGAACTGGCGAGGCAAGCTGACCATCGGAGCAAGAGCAGCAGAGAGAAGACGTGCAGAAGAGACTCGAAGAAAACGAGAAGCGCGCAAGGCACGAGCGACCTCCAATTCTACAGTTGCACCAACCCACGTTTGCCCTACGTGTGGGCGAGCCTTCCTGGCCCGGATTGGCCTCACCAGCCACCTCCAGACCCACACTCGCCAATGCCCCAGTCAAAATTGAAGTCATGGTCTTCTTCGACAACGAAGGACGAACAACAAACAGCACTTGGTTAGAAGTCCTTTTTGGGTTTGAAGTCCCATTTAACCAGTCAGCGTTGTTCACTTAAGTAGAAGGGAACTTGAGGCCCTGAAACACATATGGGGCACCATCCAAAGGTTGAAACAGATGTGAGGTGGTTAGTCGAATGGGTACTCCCCCCCCCCCCCCCCCCCCCCGTGTAATTAGTATCCCCACCTTCTGGAAAGTCTGTTCTAGAAATTTCCTCTTTTCGGTCACTCTCTTTGTTTCTTTCTTTCTCCTTTGCTTTCTGTCATTTCTTCCTGATCATTTACTGCCTTGCTGGTCCATTCATCTGTATGTGTTCGACAATCTTAAGCACTTTCTCTTAGGATTGATAATTGGGTACATGCATTAAGTGCATTTTTTGGCTCTGGAGAAATGAGACATGCGGAAGCAATTTTAGGTAATTTATGCCCGTTTATATGTTTTAGTGTTCTTAGTTATGTTTAAATTTATATTCAGATATATTTTTTAAATTCCCTGTGCAATAAATTGGACGGAGTGGTCAACGTCAGGGGCATCTCCTTAGTATGTGCGTGAATGCATTGACATGTGTGCTTAAGTTTCTGTTCCATTTTTCCTGTTGAAGTATAGTGTGTTTTGAAGCGGTTCTAGCCCTGATATGGCTCTACGCAGTCGGCTGGGCTTTAAACAAACACACAAAATAAGATGAAATAAATAGATAGGTGGTTAAACGGTGGACTGTCAATCGGAATGTCCTGGGATTGATCCACGAAGAAACCTCCAGCTCCGCCTGTGGGTAAAGGGTGGAGATTTTTCTCATCTCCTAAATCAGCATGTGTGGAGACCTGCCAGTTCTTAAACACCTTTCCTGTGTATACGCATGCAGAATCTGCACGTCAAGGATCCTGTATTCTCCCGTTGGGTTGCCGGGGGCTCTTTCGGTATAAATAGTATCCCCACCTTTTGGAAATTCTGTGCTAGAAATTTCCTCTTTTCTGTCACTCTCTTTGTTTCTGCCTTGTTGCCTTGCTTTCTGTCATTTCTACTTATTTTCTGCTTTAATGGTCCATTCACCTGTATTTTTTCGATAAAGTCTTACGTACTTTTTCTTCGGATTGAAATTGGGTAATGTATTAAGTGCATTTTTGGCTCTAAGGAGGTGAGATGTGCGGAAGCAATGTTAGGTAATTTATGCCTGTTTTTATATATGTTTTGGTGTCCTTATGTATGCTTATATTTGTATTCAGGTGTGTTTTGTAAATCTCCCCTGTGCGATAAATCGGACGGAATGGTCCTACGTCGGGGGCATGTCCTGAGATTGTGTGCGCGAATGCATTGATATGTGTACTTAATTTTCTTTTCCTTTTTTTTTTTCCTGTTGAAGTTTTGTGTGGTTTGAAGCGGTTATAGTCCTGATATGGCTGCGCAGTCGGCTGGGCTTTAAACAACAATAAAAGAAAGAAAAGAAAGGATCCTGTAAAGAACCTGTAAGTCTTGTCATTGACTGACTTAAGAAAAGGAGGAAAACACCCAGCAGTCAGCCAACCAAAGCGCAGTAATGAACAGGCCTTTCAAGTGACATGGGTTTTAGAGTTCACCGACTTAAATTTTTTTGGATAAAAAAATGTGATCAGCACATATTTTGAAGTCAACTGTTTTGATGTAAAAGTCCCAGTTACCGTGGTGTAGTGGTTAACGCAATGGACTACCGACTGGAAGATTGTGGGTTGAAATCCCCACCAATCCCTTCAGTAAAATCATTGTGGGATTTTTCGGCTCTAACCGGTTCCTACCCAGAGATGGGCGTGTTATGGGATCGTTGGGAAGACTGGGACCACAAAGTCGAGTCTCATCCACTTCACGGATGCGTCATTGAGGGTGTTGCTCAAATCTTCTGGCCAGCACCGCAGGTGTCTGTATCTCTCGGGCCTGGTTGTCGCCAGGATATATTATGATAGTAAGCGTAAAGTACAGCGCTGTCACGAAGTCTCAATCCTAGATGGAACTCCATAGTATCATGATTATCATCCTCATCGACATCGTCAGCATCGCTTTGTAAAACAAAACTGTGCCAGTTTCTGTGGCTATTAAGGTGGCATACAAAATGGGATAAAAAAAAAAAAAAAAAAAGGTGAGCACAAAAACCTCCCTAAGCGCGATGATCCTAAAAAAAGTGTTAGAATTAAGCTAACTTAGTATTGTATTGTGGATAAAAAATGTGACCAGAATATATATCTTGAAGTAAGTTGTTTTGATGTAAGAATATTAAGGGTTAAGCTGTCTTAGTCTTATGTAGTTTGGATAAAAGAAAATGTGACCAGTTAGTGTTTTGATGTAAAAATGTATAGATACTGTTTGAAGAAGCCAGCAGTTTTATTGTGTAGCGTGGACCTGGCAGACTGCGATGGTACACCGCAATGAAGACGTCTAGACACAACAAAGAGAAAAGATCAATGAAGCTTCAGTACGCCTGGTGACAGGTTATTGATGTTAATGGACTCTGTGTTTTCCCACTCCTTCCTCTGCTGCGCTTTTTATTTCCAGTGAACGTGGTGTTAATGGATTGTTTTTCGACTCTCTCCTCTTGCTGCGCTTCTTATCTCCAGTGAACGAACCTGTGCTTGCGGAGGGAAAAAGATGCCACCCTAGTTCTTCCGCGATGACACCATTCACCGTCTTTTTCAGCTAGCTACATTGCATGTATAGTACATGTACATGTCATCATTGCCATTAATTCGAGTATCTTGTGAGGCTGTAAAAGCCTGTCATGTAGCCTTTCCACCATACCTCATGGCTCACAATGCTGATGGATGTTAAGAGAAAGCGACCATATCAAGCTATCAACCTTTCCCATAAAGAACCCACAAAGAATCAAGTGAATCTCCTGGCCAACATCATCTCCAACCAACAGCCACTTGCCCAGCTGCAGTCCAGAGAGTATGGACACTACCAACTTCAAAATACGATAAAGATGGATTGGGCACATTATCCGAAGAAAGCGTTATAACTTCACCGGGATTTCCCTATATTGGATACCAGACTAGACATTCAGTTCGATTGTCCGGTCAAATTGAGGAGAAAAGTCGAGACCTCAACTGGAAACGAACCCTGGAACCTTGATTCAGTTATTGGCAGGCGAACGTCTGAACCATTCTATCACTCTTCTCCGTACAGGAAAACAGGCAAACAGATGACACCTTTTACCAACAGTCGTAACTGTCCGGTTTGCAACAAGCTTATAACTTCACCGGGATTTTCATATATTGGATACCAGAAGAAATATGCGAAAGAGGAAGACCCAAGAACTCCTGGCGACGAACTGTAGAAGATTTTAACCGTTTGACTTTCGCACCCTGTCCACCAGCGTCCTGCATTATCAACCATGCCAGCAAAGCAAAAACTGAACCTCTTGACTCCCTCACCCTATCCACCCGCTTCCTACAATAAGTTGGTGGATAGGGTGAGAGAAATGAAGGGTTCACTTTTTGCAGTTGGTGGATAAGATGCGGGAGTATTTAAACACATTTTGGGCACCGTACAGAGGCTGGCCCAGAATAGACAACTGTGGAGCACCTTTGTTGCTGCCCTCTATGCTAGTGGCATGATAGGCAGTGTGTAAGCATATGTCGTCAGCCCCAAAAAAGGGAAAGCAGGGTTGTCTGCTTTTAAGTGGCAAGGGCAAACAAACGAACATATTTCAATTTCATTTTCTCAAGATGACGTCTCCGCGCTGGGAATGAATCCCATATGTACTTACGTTACAGGTGCCATGTGATGGAGAAGATCCAGAATGATCATGGCATAAACCTTAAGCTTGCACATAAACCCATGAGCTGGCCGGGTCCTGAGGTCCTACGTTGATAGTTCCATCATCCTGGGGTCGTACGGGAGTGAGGTGGCGGAGATGTATCTCAACATTTCCCGGGCCAGCACCACTAGGGCAGCGCCCATCCCCCCCCCCCCCTCGATTCAAATTCATATTCATATTCACATTTTTTTTTAAACCAAGACTTCAGAAAGGCAAGAAGGCTAATTGGTACTCGTCTTCAAGGGGTGGGACCTGGGAAATCAACCTATCTCTCCAGTGTTTTTTATCGAGGCAGTCGGGCAATGCCCTGCTCTTCACGATTTTCAACTGCCGTAGGATCTGTAGCGTGGGCAGCCAGAAGGCACACGAGTCCGACTCGTTTTTTCGTCCCCTTCCGAAGGACTAGACATTCAGTTCGATTTTCTGATCAAACTGAAAAGAAAAGTCGAGACCTCAACGGGAAACGAACCCAGGAACCTCGATTTGGTTATTGGCAGGCGAACGTCTGAACCATTCTGTCACTCTTCTCCCTACATGAAAACAAGCAAACTGAAGACACCTTTTACCAACAGTCGTAACTGTCAGGTTTGCAACAACACAAATGTAACAAAAGCCTTTGAGACAGACACTGCTGGACAGTTTGGTTTGAGAGGTGGGGGAGGAAGAAAGATCCTAAGTGACCCTGCCAGAATGCTCAGCCAGTCCTCAGACTGTTTCTGTTTGTTTGTTTGTTTGTGTCTCCTTACCATTGTTACTGGTGCTCTCTTGTCTATTATTCAACCTGTAAAGTAAGTACACAATGTTGCTGCAATACTCGCCCTTAGCGCTTCTCCTGTAAAGCAAGTACACAATGTTGCTGCAATACTCGCCCTTAGCGCTTCTCCTGTAAAGTAAGTACACGATGTTGCTGCAATACTCGCCCTTAGCGCTTCTCCTGTAAAGTCAGTACACAATGTTGCTGCAAGACTCGCCCTTAGCGCTTCTCCTGTAAAGTAAGTACACAATGTTGCTGCAATACTCGCCCTTAGCGCTTCTCCTGTAAAGCAAGTACACAATGTTGCTGCAATACTCGCCCTTAGCGCTTCTCCTGTAAAGTAAGTACACAATGTTGCTGCAATACTCGCCCTTAGCGCTTCTCCTGTAAAGTAAGTACACAATGTTGCTGCAATACTCGCCCTTAGCGCTTCTCCTGTAAAGTAAGTACACAATGTTGCTGCAATACTCTCCTTAGCGCTTCTCCTGTAAAGTAAGTACACAATGTTGCTGCAATACTCGCCCTTAGCGCTTCTCCTGTAAAGTAAGTACACAATGTTGCTGCAATACTCGCCCTTAGCGCTTCTCCTGTAAAGTAAGTACACAATGTTGCTGCAATACTCGCCCTTAGCGCTTCTCCTGTAAAGTAAGTACACAATGTTGCTGCAAGACTCGCCCTTAGCGCTTCTCCTGTAAAGTAAGTACACAATGTTGTTGCAAGACTCGCCCTTAGCGCTTCTCCTGTAACGTAAGTACATAATGTTGCTGCAAGACTCGCCCTTAGCGCTTCTCCTGTAAAGTAAGTACACAATGTTGCTGCAAGACTCGCCCTTAGCGCTTCTCCTGTAAAGTAAGTACATAATGTTGCTGCAAGACTCGCCCTTAGCGCTTCTCCTGTAAAGTCAGTACACAATGTTGCTGCAAGACTCGCCCTTAGCGCTTCTCGCTATGGGAGTTCAACACCCCTGCTATATATGCTTTTCTGGCTTCCTGTTCAACAGCGTATTAGATACAACGCTGCTTGTACATGTTACGATGTTGTGTCTGGCGCTGCTTCTGCTTCTATCCCTGAATTGCGCTGAGCTTACTTCCCTTCTCGTATTCCTCGCTCTTCTTCTGATACAGGGATATTCAGAATTCCTGGGTACGGACACAAGATTTATACTTTCTGATCTGTTGCGCATTTTAGCGCATTTCTGTGGAAGTATCTTCCGTTTCATATGAGAAATTTGCCTGACCTTTCCTCTTTTAAGATCCATCTTAAAGCCCATAATTATTTTCCGTGAATTCTTCTGTTTAAACAAACCAAAACAGCATTCAAGAAGATGAAAAGCATTCTTACCAACAAATGCCTATCAGTTAACATCAGGAAGATAGTTCTTGACTGTTAGATAGAACTGATATTGTTGTACGGTTGTGAGGCGTGGACAGTCAAGAAGCAAAGCCAGAACAAGATTGAGGCAGCCGAGATGTGGTTTCTAAGAAGAATGTTGAGAGTTCCATGGACAGCAAAGAAAACAAACGAGACAGTCTTGATGGAGGCAGACACAAGAAGATCATTCATAAGGAAGATTAAGAAAAAGACATTTATAGGTCATTTTATGAGAAAAGGGGACTTGGAGCACCTGGTCACAACAGGGAAGCTGGAGGGAAAGAGAGCACCAGGTAGACCCAGGGAGAAGATAGTAGACGGACTTGCAGAGTGGCTGAAGACAAAGAGGGTGGAAGAGGTGCTTGAGGCAACAAGTGATAGAGACAGATGGAAGTCCATAATCGCCAACGCCATGCGGCAAGGCGCCTGATGATAATGATGATGATGATGATGAAACTAACTTTGTTATGTTGGCCCTGTCCCTTCCTGTTTTAGTGCGTTCTTGTATTATGTTGTATTGAATGTTAATGAGTGTGTGTATGATGTTAATGGGTGAAAATATTGAATATATGTTACATGCATATTTCATTCATTTTGGTATTGTAGAATTGTAAGCGCCTAGAGCATTGTTAGGTGCACTATGAATGTACATTCTCTTTTTTCTTTTTGTTCTTTTATACCTTGTTGTTGTTGTTGTTATAACCATTGGAAGACAGATGACTCTGCTGCTAAGGACATGTGCCTACATTCACTTGCTCTTCTTACTCATCATGAAATACGAAGTGTTATAATGATGAGCCGATTGTTTCATAATGAACTGAATGGTAAGTGTTCAGACGACAAATACTACTTCTACTACTACTGATGATGCAGGATAATTCATAAGACGCTAAACCTTGTTGTAAAAACTCTTGAAAGTCACGTAGGAATTATCTCCCATGTTGTATAACTTCTCAAATCTAACACAGTTTGCGCTACCCATTCAGCTAGAATAGAAGCAGCTACAAAGCACAAAAACCGTAAAGCTCAGAACATTCCTAAAAAAAGGAATGCCCAAGCCTACCTTTATACTCTGCAACTACCCTACACACAACTATGAGAGAGGAGAGAAATACATACAATATATTGGTCTTATGTTCAAGATTGACATTGTCTTTTATTCTTGAACTGACCAAACACACACACACATAGACAAGACAGAACATATACAGGGTTGCTTCCAAGGCAATATAGGTAATATCAAAGGAAATAAGAGGGAAGCTTCCTACGTGACTCTCAAGAGTTATGTTCTTTGGTTAATATTAAAAATAATTCTCCCTGCTTCCCTCTTATTTCCCTTGATGTAGAAATCAAATCAGAGCGCACTCTCATGTCATCCACTCGAACAGTCACAGGCCAGGACAAAAACAACTTTTTTAAGAATGCAGACACAAAGCACATAAACATTTGGAGGTTAAGGACAGAAGAGGAATGGGATGGTGATGGGGATGGAGGAGGGCAAATCACTTCTGCCCATAAAGGTTTGGGTTTTTTAAAGCAGATCTTGAAGGGCAAGAATGGGTTTGTATTTGTCGCAGTGGCAAGGGAAGACCGTTCCAGGTATGGCTCAGACACAGAAACTGACCGGCGACTGACTGTGGGACATTGGTATCGAGGAGTGTGTGGACAACATTGTACCAGAAGCAGAAACGTAAACGTTGGACAGATGGTTTCTTAACCCTTTTGACACTCGCACTCTGTCCACCAGCATCCTGCATTGTCAGCCATGCTACCAAAGTAAAAACGTACCCTTTGACTCCCTCACCCTATCGGCAAACTGCCTGCAGTAAGTTGGTGGATAGGGTAAGAGAATTGAAGGGTTCAGTTTGCAGTTGGTGGATAGGGTGCGGGAGTACTAAAACGCATTTCGGCACTGTACAGAGGTTGGCCCATATGGATAGAGTGAGGGAGTCAAAGGGTTACATGCAGGAAGCTGGTGGATAGGTGAGGGAGTTTAAGGTTGCGTTTTTGCAACTGGTGGATAGAGTGAGGGAGTCAAAGAGTTTCGTGCAGGAAGCTGGTGGATAAGGTGAGGAGTCAAAGAGGGGTTTTTTTGCAGGAAGCTGGTGGATAGAGTGAGGGGTCAAAGAGTTTCGTGCATGAAGCTGGTGGATAGGGTGATGGAGTCAAATGGTTAAGTGCATTGAGTTGTGTGAAATAAAGGCACGAGTCGCGTTATGGCGACGACGACGATGAACCGGGTCAGAGTGACACCGCCTGTTTGGCAGACTACCACCATGTAACATACAGTGCATTCTGCCGGCATCATCTGCAGGATCGATAAGCGCAGGCCGTGAGGAAATATCATAGAGTCTTGGTGAAACCTGATGCTACAGATCTCAGAGAATGACACCACACCCTACCCCACCCCTTCCCCACCCTACCCTACCTTACCTTACCCTCCTGTGTATAACACAAAAAGGTGATTGCCACGTCAGCACTGTGTTTGGTTGAAAACTGTTTAGGCGAGTAGGACAGTCCCCCCGTGGGAATGCCGATAGCTCTTTCAGTGTAAATAGTAACCCCACCTTCTGGAAATTCTGCGCTAGAAATTTCCTCTTTTCTGTCACTCTCTTTGTTTCTGCCTTGCTCCTTTGCTTTCTGTTGTTTCTTCCTATTATTTTCTGTCTTGCTGGTCCATTCTTCTGATTGTGTTCGATAAATTCTTACATTCATTTTCTTAGGATTGATAATTGAGTACAAGTGCATTTTGGGCTCTAGGGAGGTGAGATATGCGGAAGCAATTTTAGGTAATTTATGCCCGTTTTTATGTATGTTTTGGTGTCCTTAGGTATGCTTAAATTTGTATTCAGCGCTTAGATTTGATTTTATCAAGATTTTGCGCTATATAAATATTGTAATTATTAAATATTGTAATTATTCAGGTGTGTTTTTTTAAACCCCAGTGCGATAAATTGGACGAGTGTCAATGCCGGTGGCATCTCTTTATATTATGTGCGCGAATGCATTGCTATTTGACTTGATTTTCTTTCTTTCTTTTTTTGTCCTGTTGAAGTTTTGTATGTTTTGAAGCGGTTATAGCCTTGATATGGCTCTACGCGTCGGCTGGGCTTTAAACAACAATAACAATAACGAGTAGGACAGTGAAGTGGTCAGGACGTCAGACTTTTGTTCAGAAGATCTGGGTTTGATCCTGGCTGGGTTCTGTTTGGTGGGTTAAGGTTAAAGTGTGAAGTTTTTTTTACCGGTCTTCCAGGTCAGTATATATGCAGACCTGCTATAGTGCCTGACATCTCCACCCCCACCCCCACCCCATCCACCACCCACCACCACCACCCACTTGTATGCCGTATACGCACGCTGTAGATCAAGTATGCGAGAGAAAGTTCTTGTAAGCCATGTCAGTAATACGAAATTCAAAACAAGTGTGACTGCCCGCGTTCAAGTAAACTCTCACCTGTCTCACCTGTCGGCGTCACCGGAACAGTGTTGGCCGCTGCACATGATGTCCTCACAAGTTGCCTCCAGCACTCTCGATCTTGGCTAAGTCTGACCACCTCCTGGAGTTTCTTGCCACTGAAACAGGAACCAGAAAAACACGAAAGAAGAATACGAACGCGTATTTAATACAAGACAAGACATGCGCAAATTTTCGGCCAACCAAACAAACAAAACCAGATACAAAAATTATGAGAAAAAGACTGAAACTTCCCTGCTGATGTGTCCAATGTGAGAAAAGGAAAAAAACTGACTAACAGTTTAAAAAAAACACACCTGAATACAAATTTAAGCATACCTAAGGACACCAAAACATACATAAAAACAGGCATAAACTTTGTCAGTTTATTCCTTTTCTCATATTGGACACAGCAGCAAGGGAAGTTTCAATCTTTTTCTCATACTTTTTGTATCTTGTGTTTGTTTGTTTGTAATCTTACGCTTGACAAAGGCCAGTTGTCCGAAAATTTGGGCCTGTCTTGTCTGGTTGTATTAGATACGCTTTCGTATTCTTCTTTCGTGTTTTTTCTGAGTCATGTCAGTGTTTGGTGGCTTAGGGACACATGAACACAGTCATCATTCACACCTACCAGAGACACGATGTGTAGACTGTGCAGTAACATAATGCCTGCACAGTGTGGGATCAAGCAACCTGCCGGAACTCAACAAAAACAAACGAACAAACAAACAACAAACAAGCAAAACAAAACCACACACACCCAATAACAATAACCACAACAACAACAACAACAAAGCCAAGCATCTGTGTTTTCAGAGTAATGCGTGCTTCTAGGAGTGGACAGCAAGAACAGCAAAGAACTCTTATAATATCGTCTATTGTGTTGAAGAAGAGGGGGCAGTGTAGCGGGTACAGATGAATTAATTGATTCTCAGTTTTTCTCTCAGACTTTTTGTGTTGTTTGTTATTGTTCAAAAAACAATCAAAGGAATTATGGACACCATCACCATCATCGTGTGGTTTGCCGCATGGCGTTGGCGATCAGCCCTTCATACGAATCTATCTCTTATCGCTGCAAGTACATCTCCCAACCCTCCCTATCATCAATCACAGAGAATAAAACAAAAGAAGGAAAGAAATGAAAGCAAGCCCTTTTGTTTGTGACCAGGGACATAGGGTATGTGCATTTATGAGCCACTTGTTTAAAACGATCGTATGCATGTCAGGATAGTACAGCCTGAACAGGAACCAGAAAAACACGAAAATAAAATAACGCGTATTCAATACAATCAGACAAGACAGGCGCTACTTTTCGGCCAACAGGCCTTTGTTGTTTGTTCTTTTCGTAAGATCACAAAAAGAAAAGAAAAACAAATACAAAAAAAGTAGGAGAAAAAGACTAAAACTTCCTGCTGCTTTTTGATAGTTTTATCCCACTGGACGAAGCAGCAGGGAAATTTGATTCTTTTTCTCCTAATTTTTGTATTTGTTGTTTATTCTTCTGTGATCTTACGTTTACACTTGACAAAGGCCAGTTGGCGAAAATTTGCGCCTGTCTTGTCTGGTTGTATTAATAAGCGTTCTGATTCTATTTTTCGTGTTTTGTTTTTTCTTTTCTGGTTCCTGTTTGCTTGAACCCGGGCAGTGGCACTTGTTTTGGATTTCAGCTTGAGCATGCTGTAATGGAGCAAGAGAACTTGGTTTACAAAAGTTAGATATGTTACATACGGCAGTCATACAGTCAAAATGAGACTTGGTCTAATGCTGTAATACAGAGAGAGCAATCATCAAGAAGTGAAGATTTTCTTGTACGATTCCACTGGCTCTACATGTACAATGCCGTTCTTGTCTAGGTATGTTATGATAAAGACATATTTCAGTTTTTTGGTTCATGTGCCTTTAATTGTAATGGTATAATGTTTTTGTGTGTTTAGCAGTTTTGTAACTTGTCATAGGTGATGCTGTTTTACGACTGTGTTGTAGAAGGAAGCTGTGGCGGGTTATCCGTGTTTGGTATTGACTGAACGAGGTCATGGTAATGGTGTCTTGTGTTTACTTAGAGGCGTGGTGGGTGTGATTTTGTTTTCTTTTTACAGTCAGTTCGTCGTGTCTTAGCCTGCGTTTGATATGAAATATGTGTTGATGTGTCGTCAGGTCTGACTTTTTTGTGTGTGTCGAGCAAATTGGAAATCAGTATATTGTACACGTCAGAAATATTTGATTATTTATGGGTTTGACTGGAGGCATTGTGAGATATACAAGGAATGCATCGTTAAGAAAAAAAAAGAAGTAGAAATGTTATCAAAACATGAAATATCTGCTTCGTTTCTGACTCTGCCGTCCACAGACAGGAGATTGAAGGGTTTTTTTTTAAGGCGGGATTCGTCATCTGTGGACAGTTCCATATGCGCTCCACTGATATCTGCCAGTTTATGTCTGGTAGACTCCTCGAGCCTGTATGTGACAGATTCCTTGAGCCTGCGCAAACCCCAGCGTGCTTGCAAGGTCTTGGAGGAAGGAGAAGGGGACTGACGTCACCAGAAGAGATGGAGCATTACGACTGGCAGCGAACAAGCCGACTTTGATTTGGCTAACCTCCATTTCTGAAGGTCATCCCCACTGTCTACTTGCAACCCGTTGGTTTGAGATAGGTCACCCACTACCAAGTTAGAAGTAGGCTTTCCTACATACACGCGTCTAATAAACATTGCTCAAAGAAAGATTAGAAGTATATTTCCAGTACTTTGAGAGTGAAAGAAACCATTATCTAAAGAGTATCACTTAAACCATCTTAATCAAGGTGTGTCATCTGAAACCATCATAATCAAAGGTGTGTCGTCTTAAATCATCATAATCAAGGTGTGTCATCTTAAAACATCATAATCAAAGGTGTGTCATCTTAAATCATCATAATCAAGGTGTGTCATCTTAAAATCATAATCAAAGGGTGTGTCATCTTAAATCATCATCAGGGTGTGTCATCTTAAATCCATAATCAAGTGTGTGTCATCTTAAATCATCATAATCAAAGGTGTGTCATCTTAAACCATCATAATCAATGGTGTGTCATCTAAATCATAATCAAAGGTGTGTCATCTTAAATCATCATAATCAAGGTGTGTCATCTTAAATCATCATAATCAAGGTGTGTCATCTTAAACCATCATAATCAAGGTGTGTCATCTTAAACCATCATAATCAAAGGTGTGTCATCTTAAATCATCATAATCAAAGGTGTGTCATTCTCAAATCATCATAAATCAAGGTGTGTCATCTTAAACCATCATAATCAAAGGTGTGTCATCTTAAATCATCATAATCAAGGTGTGTCATCTTAAACCATCATAATCAAAGGTGTTCATCTAAACATCATAAGTCAAGGTGTGTCATCTTAAATCATCACAATCAAGGTGTGTCATCTTAAATCATCACAATCAAGGTGTGTCATCTTAAATCACATAATCAAGGTGTGTCATCTTAAATCATCATAATCAAAGGTGTGTCATCTTAAACCATCATAATCAGGTGTGTCATCTTAAACCATCATAATCAAGGTGTGTCATCTTAAACCATCATAATCAAGGTGTGTCATCTTAAACCATCATAATCAAGGTGTGTCATCTTAAACCATCATAATCAAAGTGTGTCATCTTAAATCATCATAAGTCAAGGTGTGTCATCTTAAACCATCATCATCAAAGGTGTGTCATCTTAAATCATCATAATCAAGGTGTGTCATCTTAAACCATCATAATCAAGGTGTGTCATCTTAAACCATTATAATCAAGGTGTGTCATCTTAAACCATCATAATCAAAGGTGTGTCATTTAAACCATCATAATCAAGGTGTGTCATCTTAAACCATCATAATCAAGGTGTGTCATCTTAAACCATCATAATCAAGGTGTGTCATCTTAAATCATCATAATCACGGGTGTGTCATCTTAAACCATCATAATCAAGGGTGTGTCATCTTAAATCATCATAATCAAGGTGTGTCATCTTAAACCATCATAATCAAGGTGTGTCATCTTAAACTACCATAATCAAGGTGTGTCATCTTAAACCATCATAATCAAGGTTGTGTCATCTTAAATCATCATAATCAAAGGTGTGTCATCTTAAAACATCATAATCAAGATGTGTCATCTTAAACCATCATAATCAAGGTGTGTCATCTTAAACCATCATAATCAAAGGTGTGTCATCTTAAATCATCATAATCAAAGGTGTGTCATCTTAAAACATCATAATCAAAGGTGTGTCATCTTAAATCATCATAATCAAAGGTGTGTCATCTTAAATCATCATAATCAAAGGTGTGTCATCTTAAATCATCATAATCATGGGTGTGTCATCTTAAATCATAATCAAGGGTGTGTCATCTTAAATCATCATAATCAAAGGTGTGTCATCTTAAACCATTATAATCATGGGTGTGTCATCTTAAATCATAATCAAGGGTTGTCATCTTAAATCATCATAATCAAAGGTGTGTCATCTTAAACCATCATAATCATGGGTGTGTCATCTTAAATCATAATCAAAAGTGTGTCATCTTAAATCATAATCAAAGGTGTGTCATCGTAAATCATCATAATCATGGGTGTGTCATCTTAAAACCATCATAATCAAGGGTGTGTCATCTTAAACCATCATAATCAAAGGTGTGTCATCTTAAATCATCATAATCAAAGGTGTGTCTTCTCAAATCATCATAATCAAGGGTGTGTCATCTTAAATCATCATAATCAAGGTGTGTCATCTTAAATCATCATAATCACGGGTGTGTCATCTTAAACCATCATAATCAAGGTGTGTCATCTTAAATCATCATAATCAAAGATGTGTCATCTTAAACCATCATAATCAAGGTGTGTCATCTTAAACCATCATAATCAAAGGTGTATCATCTTAAACCATCATAATCAAAGGTGTGTCATCTTAAACCATCATAATCATGGGTGTGTCATCTTAAACCATCATAATCAAAGGTGTGTCATCTTAAACCATTATAATCAAAGGTGTGTCATAAAACCACAATAATAAAAGGTGTGTCATCTTAAAACATCATAATCAAGAGAGTGTCATCTTAAACCGTCATAATGAAAGGTGTGTCATGTTAAACCATCATAATCAAAGGTGTGTCATCATAAACCATCATAATCAAGGTGTGTCATCATAAACCATCATAATCAAGGTGTGTCATCTTAATTCATCATAGTCAAGGTGTGTCATCTTAAACCATCATAATCAAGGTGTGTCATCTTAAACCACCATAGTCAAGGTGTGTCATCTTAAATCATCATAGTCAAGGTGTGTCATCTTAAATCATCATAGTCAAGGTGTGTCATCTTAAACCATCATAATCAAAGGTGTGTCATCTTAAATCATCATAGTCAAGGTGTGTCATCTTAAACCATCATAATCAAAGGTGTGTCATCTTAAATCATCATAGTCAAGGTGTGTCATCTTAAATCATCACAATCAAGGTGTGTCATCTTAAATCATCATAATCAAGGTGTGTCATCTTAAATCATCATAATCAAAGGTGTGTCATCTTAAACCATCATAATCAAGGTGTGTCATCTTAAACCATCATAATCAAAGGTGTGTCATCTTAAACCATCATCATCAAAGGTGTATCATCTTAAATCATCATAATCAAGGTGTGTCATCTTAAACCATCATAATCAAGGTGTGTCATCTTAAACCATCATAATGAAGGTGTGTCATCTTAAACCATCATAATCAAGGGTGTGTCATCTTAAACCATCATAATCAAGGTGTGTCATATTAAACCATCATAATCAAGGTGTGTCATATTAAACCATAATCAAGGTGTGTCATCTTAAACCATCATAATCAAGGGTGTGTCATCTTAAACCATCATAATCATGGTGTGTCATCTTAAAACATCATAATCAAAGGTGTGTCATCTTAAACCATCATAATCAAAGGTGTGTCATCTTAAAACATCATAATCAAAGGTGTGTCATCTTAAACCATCATAATCAAAGGTGTGTCATCTTAAACCATCATAATCAAGGTGTTTGTCATCTTAAACCATCATAATCAAGGTGTGTCATCTTAAACCATCATAATCAAAGGTGTGTCATCTTAAACCATCATAATCAAGGTGTGTCATCTTAAATCATCATAGTCAAGGTGTGTCATCTTGAACCATCATAATTATGGGTGTGTCATCTTAAACCACCATAATCAAGGTGTGTCATCTTAAATCATCATATCAAGGTGTGTCATCTTGAACTATCATAATTATGGGTGTGTCATCTTAAACCACCATAATCAAGATGTGTCATCTTAAACCATCATAA
>JAPXFY010000020.1:7337568-7345068 GCA_030674185.1 Monoplex corrugatus
GATAGATTGATTTGTTTTTCTTCTCCCGGCCGTCGATTATTTTTTTGTCCATATGTGGTATTGATTAATAGCTCTCTCTGTCTCTGTCTCTGACTCTCTCTCTCTCTCTCTGTCTCTTTCTGTCTCTCTCTTTCTCTCTCTTTCTGTCTCTTTCTGTCTCTCTGTCTCTATTTGTCTATCTGTCTGTCTGTCTCTCTCTCTCTTTCTCTCTCTATCTGTCTGTCTGTCCCTGTCTCTCTCTCTCTTCTCTTTGTGAGTGAGTGTGTGAGTGGTGTATGTGTGCGTGTGTGTGTGTGGGTGTGTGTGTGTGTGTGTGTGTGTGGTGTGTGTGTGTGTGTGTTGTATTTTATTTGGAGCTTGGACTATATTCAAAAGGAATTCGTCGCACTCAGACAATTCCAAACCTTATGCGCTGGCAAGATCGTGAGAAGGGGGAGAAAAGGTTGGCGGGGTGGGGGTGGGTGGGGGAGGGACCAAGGTAACATAAGCTGACACCAGCAGAATGACTGGAGCATTAAGGTGGGCAGGGAAACAGGCCAGTGTTTCATGCTGGGGTGTGGGCTTGAAGTGCAAACATCAGGGTTTGAATCAAAGGTTCTGTAATCACAATTAACAAAGTTCCTTTAGAAAATGGTAAAGATTTAAAATATCTTGGCTCTGTAAAAACTGATGATGGAACCTGCTTCAGAGACATCAAAATAAGAATTGGAATGGCAAAGCAAAAAATGGTCCAACTCAACAACATCTGGAAAGACAGAGGCATACTTAATGGCCTGAAAGTTAGACGTCTAAAATGTTCGGTCTGGCCTGTCATTATTTATGGCTGCGAAGCCTGGACTATGAGAAAAACTGATTGCAGAAGAAGCGAGGCAGCAGATATGTCGTTTTATCAGAGACTACTACGTGTCAAATGGACAGACAGAAGAACTAATGAAAGTGTTCTGGACGACCTTGATACCACCAGAAAACTACTAGCAGACATCAAAAAGAGAAGACTAAAATACATTGGCCATGTGTCACGCAACAAGAACACGGACCTCATGGCAACCATTTTTCAACGACTAACCATCTTTCAAGGCAAAAATGAAGAAGGGCAGACCTGCAATCTCACACATGGAGAACATAACCAACATCAGTGGCCTAAATACGCAAGAAATTGTCCACAAAAGTCAAGACAGAGCGGCCTGGAGGGAGATGGTGGCATCCAGATGTATTCAGTATGAATAGTATCCCCGCCTTCTGGAAAGTCTGTTCTAGAAATTTCCTCTTTTCTGTCACTCTCTTTGTGTCTTTCTTGTTCTTTTGCTTTTTGTCATTTTTTCACATTTTCTGCCTTGCTGGTCCATTCACCTGTATATGTTCGATAAAGTCTTAGTTTCTCTTAGGATTGATACTTGGGTACATGTATATTATGTTCGTTTTTGGCTCCAGGTAAATGAGATATGCGGAAGCAATTTTAGAGAATTTAGGCCCGTTTTATGTATGTTTTAGTGTCCTTAGTTATGTTAAATTTTGCATTCAGGTATGTTTTTTAAATTATCTGTGTAATAACAAAGAGAGTAAGAGTACTGCTCTCTTTGGTGATAAATTGGATGGAGTGGTCAACGCCAAGGGCATCTCCTTAGATTATGTGCGCGAATGTATTGCTATTAGTACTTAATTTTAAAAAAAAATCTTGTTGAAGTATTGTGTATGTTTTTAAATGGTTACAACCCTGATATGGTTCTACGCAGTCGGCTGGGCTTAATCCCTTTGACTCCCGAAGCCTGTCCACCAGCTTCCTTCATTGTCAACCATGCTAGCAAAGCAAAAACTTAATTCTTTGACTCCCTCGCCCTATCCATCAGTTTCCTGCAGGAAGCTGGTGGATAGGGTGAAGAAATCAAAGGGTTAAGTCTTTGCACTTGGAGAATAGGGGTTAAACAGGAATAACAGTAACAAGTAAATAACAGAGAAACATAAACTGTATAATTATGTTGTGTGTTGCAGTTGTCTGATAACAGAAACAGAAACTGCATAATTGTTTGTTGCAGTTGTCTGATAACAGAAACAGAAATGTATAATTGTGTGTTGCAGTTGTCTGATAACAGAAACAGAAACTGCATAATTGTTTGTTGCAGTTGTCTGATAACAGAAACAGAAACTGCATAATTGTTTGTTGCAGTTGTCTGATAACAGAAACAGAAATGTATAATTGTGTGTTGCAGCTGTCTGATAACAGAGAAACAGAAATGTATAATTGTTTGTTGCAGTTGTCTGATAACAGAAACAGAAACTGCATAATTGTTTGTTGCAGTTGTCTGATAACAGAAACAGAAATGTATAATTGTGTGTTGCAGCTGTCTGATAACAGAGAAACAGAAATGTATAATTGTGTGTTGCAGTTGTCTGATAACAGAAACAGAAATGTATAATTGTGTGTTGCAGCTGTCTGATAACAGAGAAACAGAAATGTATAATTGTGTGTTGCAGTTGTCTGATAACAGAGAAACAGAAATGTATAATTGTGTGTTGCAGCTGTCTGATAACAGAGAAACAGAAATGTATAATTGTGTGTTGCAGCTGTCTGATAACAGAGAAACAGAAATGTATAATTGTGTGTTGCAGCTGTCTGATAACAAAAACAGAAATGTATAATTGTGTGTTGCAGCTGTCTGATAACAGAGAAACAGAAATGTATAATTGTGTGTTGCAGCTGTCTGATAACAGAAACAGAAACTGTATAATTGTGTGTTGCAGCTGTCTGATAACAGAAACAGAAATGTATAATTGTGTGTTGCAGCTGTCTGATAACAGAGAAACAGAAACTGTATAATTGTGTGTTTCAGTTGTCTGATAACAGAGAAACAGAAACTGTATAATTGTGTGTTGCAGTTGTCTGATAACAGAGAAACAGAAACTGTATAATTGTGTGTTGCAGCTGTCTGATAACAGAGAAACAGAAATGTATAATTGTGTGTTGCAGTTGTCTGATAACAGAGAAACAGAAATGTATAATTGTGTGTTGCAGTTGTCTGATAACAGAGAAACAGAAATGTATAATTGTGTGTTGCAGCTGTCTGATAACAGAAACAGAAACTGTATAATTGTGTGTTGCAGCTGTCTGATAACAGAAACAGAAATGTATAATTGTGTGTTGCAGCTGTCTGATAACAGAGAAACAGAAATGTATAATTGTGTGTTGCAGCTGTCTGATAACAGAAACAGAAACTGTATAATTGTGTGTTGCAGCTGTCTGATAACAGAGAAACAGAAATGTATAATTGTGTGTTGCAGCTGTCTGATAACAGAGAAACAGAAATGTATAATTGTGTGTTGCAGCTGTCTGATAACAGAGAAACAGAAACTGTATAATTGTGTGTTGCAGCTGTCTGATAACAGAGAAACAGAAACTGTATAATTGTGTGTTGCAGTTGTCTGATAACAGAAACAGAAATGTATAATTGTGTGTTGCAGCTGTCTGATAACAGAGAAACAGAAATGTATAATTGTGTGTTGCGGTTGTCTGATAACAGAAACAGAAACTGTATAATTGTGTGTTGCAGCTGTCTGATAACAGAGAAACAGAAATGTATAATTGTGTGTTGCAGCTGTCTGATAACAGAGAAACAGAAACTGTATAATTGTGTGTTGCAGCTGATTGATAACAGAGAAACAGAAACAGAAACTGTATAATTATATTGTGTTGCAGCTGTCCGATAACAGAGAAACAAACAGAAACTGTACAATTATATCGTGTGTTGCAGCTGTCTGATAACGGAGAAACTGAAACAGAAAGTGTATAATTATATTGTGTTGCAGCTGTCTGATAACAGAGAAACTGAAACAGAAAGTGTATAATTATATTGTGTGTTTCAGCTGTCTGATAACGGAGAAACTGAAACAGAAAGTGTATAATTATATCGTGTGTTGCAGCTGTCTGATAACAGAGAAACTGAAACAGGTAGGACTCCCTCGGTCATGGCTGACCATGGACAAAGTACATCCGTTCTAATGTCTTGATGGGCTGTCTGCTTGGTCCAAGCAGCGTCGCCTGTGACTGTAGAGACCAGTGCGAGAGAGGCAGTCTCTGTTGCAGCGGTTGCATGTGTGTGCTGATGCTGGTCTGTTGGCTGTCATCCCTTTTCTGCGAACTCGCTTTTCTGCTGCAGCAGCTGACAGTTTGTCCTCACCAATCCGCAGCTGTTTCTTGAGAGTGGTTCTCCAGCTGTTGCAGTCGTCTGCGAGGTCCTCCCAGGACTCAGTGTTGATCTCCAGCGCCTTCATGTCACGTTTGCAAACGTCTTTATATCTCAGCTGTGGGCGGCCAATGTTTCTCTGCCCTGTGGCAAGCTCACCATAAAGGATGAAACAGAAAGTGTATAATTATATTGTGTGTTTCAACTGTCTGATAACAGAGAAACTGAAACAGAATCTGTATAACTATATTGTGTGTTTCAGCTGTCTGATAACAGAGAAACTGAAACAAACTGTATAATTATATTTGTGTTGCAGCTGTCTGATAACAGAGAAACTGAAACAAACTGTATAATTACATTTGTGTTGCAGCTGTCTGATAACAGAGAAACTGAAACAAACTGTATAATTATATTTGTGTTGCAGCTGTCTGATAACAGAGAAACTGAAACAAACTGTATAATTATATTTGTGTTGCAGCTGTCTGATAACAGAGAAACTGAAACAAACTGTATAATTATATTTGTGTTGCAGCTGTCTGATAACAGAGAAACTGAAACAAACTGTATAATTATATTTGTGTTGCAGCTGTCTGATAACAGACAAACTGAAACAAACTATAATTATATTTGTGTTGCAGCTGTCTGATAACAAAGAAACTGAAACAGAAAGTGTATAATTATATTGTGTGTTTCAGCTGTCTGATAACAGAGAAACAGAAACAGAAACTGTATAATTATATTGTGTGTTTCAGCTGTCTGATAACAGAGAAACTGAAACAGAAGGTGTATAATTATATTGTATATTTCAGCTGTCTGATAACAGAGAAACTGAAACAAACTGTATAATTATATTGTATATTTCAGATGTCTGATAACAGAGAAACACAAACAGAAAGTGTATAATTATATTGTGTGTTTCAGATGTCTGATGACAGAGAAACACAAACAGAAAGTGTATAATTATATTGTGTTTCAGATGTCTGATGACAGAGAAACACAAACAGAAAGTGTATAATTATATTGTGTGTTTCAGATGTCTGATGACAGAGAAACACAAACAGAAAGTGTATAATTATATTGTGTGTTTCAGATGTCTGATGACAGAGAAACACAAACAGAAAGTGTATAATTATATTGTGTGTTTCAGATGTCTGATGACAGAGAAACACAAACAGAAAGTGTATAATTATATTGTGTTTCAGATGTCTGATAACAGAGAAACTGAATGAAACAGAAGGTGTATAATTATATTGTGTGTTTCAGCTGTCTGATGACAGAGAAACACAAACAGAAAGTGTATAATTATATTGTGTGTTTCAGATGTCTGATGACAGAGAAACACAAACAGAAAGTGTATAATTATATTGTGTTTCAGATGTCTGATGACAGAGAAACACAAACGGAAAGTGTATAATTATATTGTGTTTCAGATGTCTGATGACAGAGAAACACAAACGGAAAGTGTATAATTATATTGTGTTTCAGATGTCTGATGACAGAGAAACACAAACAGAAAGTGTATAATTATATTGTGTTTCAGATGTCTGATGACAGAGAAACACAAACAGAAAGTGTATAATTATATTGTGTTTCAGATGTCTGATGACAGAGAAACACAAACGGAAAGTGTATAATTATATTGTGTTTCAGATGTCTGATGACAGAGAAACACAAACAGAAAGTGTATAATTATATTGTGTGTTTCAGATGTCTGATGACAGACAAACAGAAACACAAACTGTATAATTATATTGTGTGTTGCAGCTGTCTGACATGAGCCAAGTGGGTTACATCGTGGCGTCAGTGGCAGGGTTAAGTCCCATGGCCGGCCTGTACTGTTACATGGGCAGCACATTACGGAGCATGGAGGACGTCCTCACTGACCAGTCCTCTCAGCTCACCGGCTACTGCATCCTGGGTGGACAGGTAAGTCGTCGTGTCTTTTGTTTCTTTCCTCCTTCCTTTCTTTGTTTTGTTTTCTTTCTTTCGTTCTTTTTCTTTTTTTGTTGTCAGTAATTTCAATGTTTTTTTTATCACTGATGTTATCGTCGTCGTCGTCGTCATCATCGTCGTCATCATCATCATCATCATCATCATCATCGTCGTCGTCAGCGGCAGCAGCAGCAGCATTTTATAAGGGCTACAATTTCACCATCATCTCCACTCCTCCGTCAATGAGACATCCGTTGTGTTCGTGTGTGTGTGTGTGTGTGTGTGTGTGTGTGTGTGTGTGTGTGTGTGTGTGTGTGTGTGTGTGTGTGTGTGTGTGTGTGTATGTGTGTGTGTATGTGTGTGTGTGTGTGTGTGTGTGTGTGTGTGTGCGTGTGTGCATGTATATATATATGTATGTGTGTGTGTGTGTGTATGCGTGTGTGTGTATGGTGTGGTATGAGTGTGTGTGTGTGTGTGTGTGGTGTGTGCGTGTGCGTGCGTGTGTATGCGTATTTGTATTGTGTTGTTTTGTGTTGTGTTGTGTGTGTGTGTGTGTGTATGTGTGCGTGTGTGCATGTATATATATATATATGTGTGTGTGTGTATGTGTGTATGCGAGTCATGTGTGTGGTGTGTGTGTGTGTGTGTGTGTGTGTGTGTGTGTGTGTGTGTGTGTGTGTGTGTGCGTATTTGTATTGTGTTGTTTTGTGTTGTGTTGTGTTGTGTTGTGTTGTGTGTGTGTGTGTGTGTGATGCGCGCGTGCGTGTGTGTGTGTTTCTATGAAAAAGAGGGATAGTCAGAGTTGCTTGATCATTTTGTTTTTACTATGTGATTGTCTTCGTCCGTTCACTTCTTAGTTTTGTCTTCTAATGTTATCAGTATAAATCGCAAGAGGTTACTGTAATAATGGGATATTTTAATGCTAAAATGGGACATGATAGAGTGGAGGATATAGTTGGACTTCATGGCCTTGGTACACAAAATGAAAGGGGAGGGAAGCTTGTGGAATGGGCACAGATGAATGAGTTCATAGTAGGAAAAACCTGGTTTGAGCAGCCTAATAGAAGAAAATGGACATGGATGTGTCCAGAAGATAATACCAAACATCAAATTGACTACGTCATGATCAATAAAAGATTTAGAAATTCTTTGCTAACGGCAAAAACACTACCAGGCGCAGACTGCAGCAGTGACCCCAGTCCTGTAGTGGGAAGATTTAGGCTGAAATTAAGAAAAAGGAAACAGACCAAACGCAACATCAAGCTAAATCTTAGACTTTTAAGGACAGATGAAGCGATACGTAAAAAATTTAGCGTACATGTTCAAAACAAATTCAGTGCTCTGGAAGACGTTGGTGACAGTGAGGAACAATGGACAAAATTGAGAAACT
>JAPXFY010000020.1:7352568-7357568 GCA_030674185.1 Monoplex corrugatus
AGTCTATAAAATTATTTCCAAGGATGATAGATAAACTCTGTGCATGCTTGTATTTTCATCTAACCTTTGCAAGAAAGAAAGTCGGAAAGAAAAGAAGACAAGACAGTCAAGCCATTCAAAGATCTCCCTTTGAATAAAATTAGTGTAAATTCTGTATTTTTCGAGGTCACAGTGACCATGAGTATAGCATCAGATGAAATTAAAGTTGACGTCAAACAAGGACATTGGTAGACTGTCACAACTATGAAAATGTATTGTAAAAATTTTTTCAGGAATTTCCAACGGAAAACAGATTGTAAAAATTGTCAGAATTTTCCAGTGGAAAACAGATTGTAAAAATTGCCAGAATTTCTATGAAAACAGATTGTAAAAATTGCCAGAATTTCAGTGAAAACAGATTGTAAAAATTGTCAGAATTTCCTGTGAAAAAGATTGTAAAAATTGTTAGAATTTCCAACGAAAATTAGATTCGAATAATAAAATTGTCAGATTTTCCAGCGAAAATAGTTGTAAAAATTGTTAGAAGTTCCTGCCTGGGAATGTGCTGTTTACATATCGCCCTCCCCTCAAAAGGTGCTGATGGTAAACACTTTTTTAGTCCTTGTGACAGTAACCTTGGAGATTTAACTTGCAAACTTGTGTTTTCATGACTCTTCAATCCTTTGGTCCAATGTTATACATCTGTCTCCAGTTAGCTGAAAAATCTTGCAAACACGTTTTGCTCACACAGACAGACAGACATACGTATCTCTGGTCAGTTTGAAACAATCTCCCTCTTCATCTTGCTACACATTTTCTCACAAACACAACAGAAGAACAGAGAGATACATTCCGGTCGATTTCAAAATTTCCTCTCTTCATCTTGCTAATCTTTATCTCACAAACACACAGACAGACAGAGAACATACGTATCTCTGGTCGATTTGAAACAATCTCCTCTTCTTCATTTTGCTGATACATTTTACCTCACGAACACACAGACAGACAGACAGACAGACGTATCTCTGATTAATATGAAACAATATCCTCTTCTGAAAAAACGGGAGGAGATTAAAAAGAAAAGAACGAAAAAAAAAAAAAAGGTAAAAAGAAAAAGAAGGATAGGAAGAAAGAAAAGCAGACCATGAAGTCAGACAATCAAAGGCAAGACGGAGCAATCTGTTGAAGAGATCAATATGTCTGTATGTCAGACCACAGACATGGATAGGGAGGGAGACAGGCAACTAACTCTGTCAACTCTCCACAGGATTGGCAAACGTATACATATAGAGTTTAATTACCTTGCTGTGTCTTTCTGCTGGTTTCAGTTCAGTTTTGTGGCAAATTTCTGCTGTTAGAAAAACTGTTTTCTTCTTTTACTTTTTTAAACTTATCTATTGATTTATTTCTCATTATCATTATTTTTGATTGAAGAGGGATTTGTCGTCCTCTGACTACTCCATATGCGCTCTACTCAAACCTGTCAGCAGTTACCTGTCAGACATCTGGAGCCTGTTGCAAAATTCTGTGTGCTGGCAAGATCTGGGAATGGGGAAAGGAGATGAGGAACGGGGACCTTCAAAAAAAGTAAGTCGACATCACCAGAACGATTGGAGCTTTAAGATGGGCTTGGAGTTTTATGATGGGCTTGGAGCTTTAAGATGGGCTTGGAGCTTTAAGATGGGTTTGGAGTTTTAAGATGGGCTTGGAGTTTTATGATGGGCTTGAAGTTTTAAGATGGTCTTGGAGTTTTAAGATGATCTTGGAGTTTTAAGATGGGCTTTTAGTTTTAAGATGGGCTTGGAGTTTTGAGATGGGTTTGGAGTTTTAAGATGGGCTTAGAGTTTTAAGATGGGCTTAGAGTTTTAAGATGGGCTTAGAGTTTTGAGATGGGTTTGGAGTTTTAAGATGGGCTTGGAGTTTTGAGATGGGTTTGGAGTTTTAAGATGGGCTTAGAGTTTTAAGATGGGCTTAGAGTTTTGAGATGGGTTTGGAGTTTTAAGATGGGCTTGGAGTTTTAAGATGGGCTTGGAGTTTTGAGATGGGTTTGGAGTTTAAGATGGGCTTAGAGTTTTAAGATGGGCTTGGAATTTTAAGATGGGCTTGGAGTTTTAAGATGGGCTTGGAGTTTTAAGATGGGCTTGGAGTTTTAAGATGGGCTTGGAGTTTTAAGGTGGGCTTGGAATTTCAAGATGGGCTTGGAGTTTTAAGATGGGCTTGGAGTTTTAAGATGGGCTGAGAACACAGACCTTTTTTAATGTTGCAGGCTGAGATTGAACTGAAGACATATCAGATTTTGTGTCCATGGTTCAATATAAAGAACAAACCGGCTCACGAAGCAGAAGGTGATAAGCGATTAACTGACAAATTGTCCTGAATGGAAGGATGACGTATTTTACAGTGTTGTTTTTACAGAGCCATTGACTTCATGTGCAGTGTCTCGAGTTCAGTGCCAGCCCGCTACGTGACAAACTTGGCCTGTTTGCTGCCCATCTTTTTTTTTTTAATCATCGCACCCAGGGAGATTACCTTTGTACTCACCTTTTTTTTTCTTTTTTTCTTTTTTGTCCTGCCATATTTTCTACGCCATCTTAATGGCCACAGAAGCTGGCCACTTTTTACAATGCGACGATGATGGTGGCGATGAGGATGATAATCATGATGCTATGGAGTTCCATCTAGGATTGAGACTGCGTGACAGGGCTGTACTCTACGCTTACTATCATAATATATCCTGGCGCCAGCCAGGCCCGAGAGATACAGACATCTGCGGTGCTGGTCCGAAGATTTGAGCAACACCCTCAATGACGCATCCGTGAAATGGATGAGACTCGACTGTGTGGTCCCAGTCTTCCCAATGAGCCCATAGCACGCCCAACTCTGGATAGGAGCCGGTTAGAGCCGAAAAATCGCACAATGATTTATTTTTGAAGGGACTGATGGGGATTCGAACCGACAACCTTCCAGTCGGTAGTCCGTTGCGTTAACCACTGCACCACGGCGACTGGTGTTTGCTGCCGATCTTATTTCTGGTGGTATCAGGTTGGTGTTTCATGGGTCCCTCTTCCCACCCACCCCACCCCTCATTTCAAGACCATGCCAGCACGTGCTCTGGGACTCTGCCAGGTAATTGCTGGCAGATTTGGATGGAGCGCATATGAAATTGTCCGAGTGCGATGAATCCCTCATGACCAGATCCCAAACTCCAAACTCCTAAACAGTGAAGTTTACGATAAAACACGCTCAGGACTGAGACTGAAGAATGTCACTGTCAGTTAATAATTTGCGCACAGGAGCGAAGCATCGCAGCATAAATACAACATTATTCATCATGCGACAATCTTTAACTTGTCTCAACTTCATTTCGGGGGACACAGTGGTGTGAATTCGGCAAAACAAGTAGGAATTGATGTCAGCACAGGACAGAGCGACAAAACAAGTAGGAATTGATGTCAGCACAGGACAGAGCGACAAAACAAGTAAGAATTGATGCAATCATATGACAGATGTTTTAATTCCACAACACAGGTAGAAATTGATACTGGGGCTATCATGGAACACACGATTTCATTCCACGAAACGGGCAGAAATTACTGCTGAGAATATTATAAGATAGACGTTTTAATTCGACACAACAGGTGGGAATCGATGCTGAGGTTATCAAGCACGTCCTGGTCGACTGGTGTGTTTCCAATCTATGTATCCATGTCTATGGTTGGACAAACCACGTGATGTAATCATCCAGCACCGGTTGTAGGGCGTGTGCCCGGTAGTGCCATGGATTAGTTGAGCGATAGTATATGGTGTGTGTGGTGTGTGTGTGTGTGTGTGTGTGTTGTGTGTGTGTGTGTGTGTGTGTGTGTGTTGTGTGTGTGTATGTGTGGTGTGTGTGTGTGTGTGTGTGTTGTGTGTGTGTTGTGTGTTGTGTGTGGTGTGTGTGTGTGTGTGTGTGTGTGTGTGTGTGTGTGTGTGTTGTGTGTGTTGTGTGTGTGTGTGTGGTGTGTTGTGTTGTGTGTGTTGTGTGTGGTGTGGTGTGTGTGTGTGTGTGTGTGTGTGTGTGTGTGTGTGTGTGTGTGGTGTGTGTGGTGTGTGTTGTGTGTGTTGTGTGTGTTTGTGTGTGTGTGTTGTGTTGTGTGTGTGTGTGTGTGTGTGTGTGTGTGTGTGTGTGTGTGTGTGTGTGTGTTGTTGTGTGTGTGTGTGTGTGTGTGGTGTGTGTGTGTGTGTTGTGTGTGTGTGTGTGTGTGTGTGTGTGTGTGTGTGTGTGTGTGTGTGTTGTGTGTGTGTGTGTGTGTTGTGTATGTGTGTGTGTTGTGTGTGTGTGTGTGTGTTGTGATGTGTGTGTGTGTGTGTGGTTTTTGTGTAGGTGAGCTGTGTGTGTGTTGTGCGTGTGTGTGTTATGATGTGTGAGTCTGTATGTCTGTGTGTCTGGGATGGACATGTGTGAGTGATATGGATATGTGTGTGTGTGTTTGTGTGTGTATGTAAGTGTGTGTATACGCACGCACGCGAGAGAGAGAGAGAGAGACAGAGAGAGAGACACAGAGAGAGAGAGAGAGAGAGATGTGTGTATGCGAGTGTGTGTGTGTGTGTGTGTGTGTGTGTGTGTGTGTGTGTGTGTGTGCACGCGCGCGTGTGTATATGTGTGTGTGCGCGCGCGCGCGCGTTGTGTGTATTTTGTATGTGTGTTAATATGTTTGTGTGTGTGCATGCGCGCGCACGTGTGTATCTATGCGCGCGTATATGTGTATGTATGTGTGGCTATGGATTGTTGTAGCGATGTGTGTGGGTGAGCAGACACATTATTGACCGTGTGCCGTGTGTGTCTGGAACACTGTGACCTTTGTCTCCCGGCAAGACTGGAATCCTGTGACTGAAACATCCCTGTACGTAATATGGTGACTGGAATCCTGTGACTGAAACATCCCTGTACGTAACATGGTGACTGGAATCCTGTGACTGAAACATCCCTGTACGTAACATGGTGACTGGAATCCTGTGACTGAAACATCCCTGTACGTAAC
>JAPXFY010000020.1:7362568-7370068 GCA_030674185.1 Monoplex corrugatus
CAGTGGCAGGAAACTCCAGGAGGTGGTCAGACTTAGCCAAGATCGAGAGTGCTGGAGGCAACTTGTGAGGACATCATGTGCAGCGGCCAACACTGTTCCCGGTGACGCCGACAGGTGACAGGTGAGGTGATTGTGCAGACTCTTGAGCGGCATTTAGATGTCGGATGGTTCTCTAAATCGTGATAAATCGTAATCATTTTTATAATTACCATGATGTTGATCATCATCATCGTCATCATCATTATCGTCGTCGTCGTCGTCATTCGTCGTCGTCGTCATCATCGTCGTTGTCGTCGTCATCATCATCATCATCATCATCATTCATCATCATCATCATCACCATTGTCATCAACAGCATCGTCGTCATCATCGTGACTTTAGGCAGTCCATCATACAAAAACTGCTGTCACTAATGCCCTGAACGTAGGATTAATCGTGTGTCGTCTGACAGTAAGCAGTAAAGTTATTTCAGTCTGTTGCTGGTATGTTGATCGACTGGTAAGAGTGCTTGTGTTGTGTTGTGTTGTGTTGTGTTGTGTTGTGTTTGTAGTGCTCATGTCTGTAGTACATGCGGGCGGTAGTCAAGTGGATAAACGTTGGACCTTTTGTCGGAAGGTCCTGGGGTTGGATCCATTTGGATACCTCCGCCTGGTGAATAAAAAGACAGGTTGTTTTTTTCACGATCTTTCAGGTCAACAGGTGTGAAGGTCTGAGATTTTTTTGATTTTTTTATTTTTTTTTACGATCTTTCAGGACAACAGGTGTGAAAATCTCTGAGATTTTTTTTTTACGATCTTTCAGATCAACAGGTGTGAAAATCAGATTTTTTTTCACGATCTTTCACGTCAACAGGTGTGAAATCTCTGAGCTTGTTTTTTTTCACGATCTTTTAGGTCAACAGGTGTGAAATCTCTGAGCTTGTTTATTTTTCACGATCTTTCAGATCAACAGGTGTGAAATCTCTGAGCTTGTTTTTTTTCACGATCTTTTAGGTCAACAGGTGTGAAATCTCTGAGCTTGTTTATTTTTCACGATCTTTCAGATCAACAGGTGTGAAAATCTGAGCTTTTTGTTTTCACGATCTTTCAGGTCAACAGGTGTGAAAATCTGAGCTTGTTTTTTTCACGATCTTTCAGGTCAACAGGTGTGAAAATCTGAGCTTGTTTTTTTCACGATCTTTCAGATCAACAGGTGTGAAAATCTCTGCCAGTGCCTACACCCTGTTCGTGTGTGTACAGCATGATGAATATCAGATATGTATGTTAACTCTTTGTCTCCCGCACCCTGTCCAACTGAAAAAAATTAACTCTTTGACTCCCTCACCCTATCCATCAGCTTCCTACAAGCGGCCCGTCTGGGGATTCTGTATCAAGTGAATGTAGAGTTCTATGCTGTTTGTAGCCTGTGCGGTGAATTAATCTAGTATCCTCAGCTTGTTCCTACAGGAAGCTGGTGGATAGGGTGAAGGAGTGAAAGAGTTACGTTTTCACTTTGTTAGCATGGCTGACAACGCAGGATGCTGATGGACAGGGTGCGGGAGTCAAAGGGTTGAAGATCGTGTAAGCAATGTCAGTGTCCAGTGGCTTATCACCTGTCTCACCTGTCTCACCTGTCGGCGTCACCGGGTTCGGTATTGGCCGCTGCACATCTGGATGCCACCATCTCCCTCCAGGCCACTCTGTCTTGGATTTCTGGAGTATTTAGGTCACTGATGTTGGTTATGTTCTCGATGTTTTTCCTTTTAAGATGGTTGCCGTGAGGTCCGTGTTCTTGTTGCGTGACACAGGCCAATGTATTTTAGTCTTCTCTTGTTGATGTCTGCTAGTAGTTTTCTGGTGATATCAAGTTCTTCCAGGACACTTTCATTAGTTCTTCTGTCTGTCGATTTGAGACGTAGTAGTCTCCGATAAAACCACATCTCTGCTGCCTGAATTCTTCTGCAATCAGTTTTTCTCAGAGTCCAGGCTTTGCAGCCATAAATCATGACTGGCCAGATCAAACATTTTGGAAGTCTAACTATCAGGCCATATGGGTAGGCCTCTGTGGCTGATGGAAACATGAAAACACCCAGCTTGCATGCCCACCGAAGACGGAGTATGCAGACTGTGCAGCGACATAGTGCAGTGTAGTCAGCTTGTCTGACTGTGTGAGTTCTCCCTGCTACACTAGCAAAATCTGATTAAGTATGATGTGCAGTGAATCCAAACGTTTTTGCAGAATAGCGCTATATGAAAATGATTTGTTATAATAATGATGATAACAAGCAGAGCCAGAACAACACTGAGGCAGCCGAGATGTGGTTTCTAAGAAGAATGTTGAGAGTTCCATGGACAGCAAAGAAAACAAACGAGACAGTCTTGATGGAGGCAGACACAAGAAGATCATTCATAAGGAAGATTAGGAAAAGACAGGCAACATTTATAGGCCATTTTATGAGGAAAGGGGAATTGGAGCACCTGGTCACAACGGGAAAGCCGGAGGGAAAGAGAGCACCAGGTAGACCAAGGGAGAAGATATTGGACGGACTTGCAGGGTGGCTGAAGACAAAGAGGGTGGAAGAGGCGCTCGAGGCAACAAGGGATAGAAACAGATGGAAGGCCATGATCGCCAACGCCATGTGGCAAGGCACTTAATGATGATGATGATGATGATGATGATGAATGATGATAACAGTTTTGACATGTTCGTTTGTGAAGTTAGGCCAGTGTCAAGTTATAATGATGATAATGATGGTGTTGTGTGTGTGGTGTATACAAGAATGATTTATGATAATGGTAACGGCAGTTTTGACATGTTCGTTTGTGAAACTAAGCCCGTGTCATGTAGTGATGATGATGATAATGAAGGTAATGGTGGTAGTGGTGATGATGGTTATGTGTGTGTGGTGTTTGTTTATGTATGCAAGAATGATTTATGATAATGATGATAATACTTTTGACATGTTCGTTTATGTAATTATGCTTGTTTCAGGTGATTATGATACTGATGGTACTGATGATGATGGTTATGTGTGTGTGGTGTTATCTATGTATGTACGTGTTTCATACACACTGTGTGTGTGTGTGTGTGTGTGTGTGTGTGTGTGTGTGTGTGTGTGTGTGTGTGTGCGTGTGTATGTGTGTGTGTGTGTGTGTGGTGTGTATGTGTGTGTGTGTGTCGCGCATGTTGTGGTGTGTGTGTGTGTGTGTGTGTGTGGTGTGTGTGTGTGTGTTGCAGATCGTGTTCACCGTGGCCTTGTTGTGTTTCGTGGTGCGGAAAGCGAGAGGGGAGCTGAAGAAAGCCATGGAGGAGTCGGCAAAAGGCAAACCCATCCCTGAAGAGACTTGTATTGTTGTAGACTGACACTGACTGAGGAGTCTGTTGTGACCATCGATCGACTGAGAGAGAGAGAGAGAGAGAAAGCGTCTGCCTGAGGAGTCAGACTGACACTGACTGAGGAGTCTGTTGTGACCATCGATCAACTGAGAGAGAGAGAGAAAGCGTCTGCCTGAGGAGTCAGACTGACACTGACTGAGGAGTCTGTTGTGACCATCGATCGACTGAGAGAGAGAGAGAGAGAAAGCGTCTGCCTGAAGAGTCGGACTGACACTGACGGACGAATCTGTTGTGACCATCGATCGACTGAGACAAAGAGGGAGAAAGCGTCTGCCTGAGGAGTCTCACGTCGTCAAGTACTTCAGAGGGAGAAAGCGTGTTCTGGAGGATTGTGATATTACCGTGGTTCAAAAACCGTGAAATCATCGTTTAGAAGAACTGTTAATCACAGTCAGAGCTTTGGCATGTAAAGTCTTCATTTTGAGTTGAATTTGTTTGGAATTCACCACGTTCGGACAATTCCATACGAACTCTATCCTATCAACCAGCAATGATCTGGCAGACTTTTTCAGCCAGTATGACTAATCCGGCAAACCCGAAAACCAGGATGTGAAAAACAGTTCACGTTTTGTCCGTGTCGATTATTTAATTCCATTCATCAGACATGTGTTATGCCATGAACTTACTTTGTACTGGTACTTGTATTGGATCTCGTCCATCACATGGCATCTGTAGCGTCACTGTGTATGGAATTTGTTCCGAGCTCGGAGACGCCGTTGCGAGAAACGGAAACTGTGAACTGACAGTCGTGGGTTGTGTATAATATTCCAAGATTTTGTCCACATGGACAGACTAAAGGGACGGGGGTCGTTATCACGGCAGATCGCAAGACCAGGAGTCACTCCCATAAAAAAAAAATCACGAGACTGGTTGATGACCAAGAATCAACAAGACTGGTCGATCTTCGTGCAACGACGGCAAACTTCTGCCTGAAAACTCTGACTTCATCGATTTCCGTAAAGTAACAACAGTGTGTCTTCGTTCAGATAGGTGTCAGTTGTACGTGTATTGTATCGGCGATCACAGACCTACGGATGAGCTTCTCCACAAAGACTGGCGTGTCCTGACAAGGTCTTGTAAATGGGTAGATGGGGAGGGGTTGTGTGTGTGTGCGTGCGGGGGGGGGGGGGGGGTACCTATGAAATACTAAGCTGACACCAACAGAAGAATAGAAACGTGTAGATGGAAAGCGAACCAGGCCTTTTTAATGTTGCGGGTTGGGAGTGAACACGAGATGTCGGATCTTCTTGAGTCTGTGGCTGGACCCAAAGAACAAACCAGCCCGTGTTGTGTAGAACCCTTCACTGTTACTGGCCTGTTGTGACCTGGCTTGTCGTTTTTTCACGTGGTGTTAGCCCTGATATGGCTCTAGTGGTCGCTGGGCTATAAGCAATATGAACTGAACTGAACTGACTCTTGCTGCTGAACAGGCCCTGGCTACCCTCTGGTCACGTGGTGGTTTTCAGAGCGATGTAGCCCGTCTGGGATTGGGTAGCGAGTGAAATCAGTTCTCTGCTGTCTACAGTATCCTCAGCTTGTTCCTTCCTGATGTCGCCCTCATCATGTCTCCGTCTTTCCGTGTTTGAAATTAAGTCCTTTTACAAGTTCAACAGGTGGACAGCTAATGGTATGATGCTTACCAGCCCGTTTCATTTTACCGACTTGAAAGTTTCAATCATTCAGACTTTGTGTTCCAACGGACTTTGAGAACAGACAGTTCTAGGCAGTCTGTAAAGACAGAATACCATGACTAAAGTAGCTATGCTACTGTTAGTACCGCCTGTCTACAGAATACATGACTAAAGTAGCTATGCTGCCTGTTAGTACCGCCTGTCTACAGAATACCATGACTAAAGTAGCTATGCTGCCTGTTAGTACCCCTGTCTACAGAATACATAACTAAGTAGCTATGCTGCCTGTTAGTACCGCTGTCTACAGAATACCATAACTAAAGTAGCTATGTACCTGTTAGTACCGCCTGTCTACAGAATACCATGACTAAAGTAGCTATGTTACCTGTTAGTACGCTGTCTACAGATACCATGACTAAGTAGTACCGCCTGTCTACAGAATACCATGACTAAAGTAGCTATGCTGCCTGTTAGTACCGCCTGTCTACAGAATACATAACTAAAGTAGCTATGTTACCTGTTAGTACCGCCTGTCTACAGAATACCATGACTAAAGTAGTACCGCCTGTCTACAGAATACCATGACTAAAGTAGTACCGCTGTCTACAGATACCTGACTAAGTAGTACCGCCTGTCTACAGAATACATGACTAAAGTAGTACGCCTGTCTACAAAACCATGACTAAGTAGTACCGCTGTCTACAGAATACCATGACTAAAGTAGTACGCCTGTCTACAGAATACATGACTAAGTAGTACCGCCTGTCTACAGAATACCATGACTAAAGTAGCTATGCTGCCTGTTAGTACGCCTGTCTACAGAATACCATGACTAAAGTAGTACCGCCTGTCTACAGAATACCATGACTAAAGTATACCGCCTGTCTACAGAATACCATGACTAAAGTAGCTATGCTGCCTGTTAGTACCGCCTGTCTGTTTAATTGCATGGACCTTGGCTTCAACAAGCTGTGAGAAGCAGATGGACAACATGATCATGTGGCCTGTTCTTTTCATCATGCCACCAGTGGGTTTCAGTCACATCTGTTTACCTTTGGTTCCCACAAGCTGTGAGAACTGTCTTTCCTAGACTGCCACCCTGTACACAAAGACCACAGTGTGCAGATATGTGTATGTAGCTTGAGGACTACTTCGACATGACAGCGGGACCTGTCATATAGATACTGCAGTCTGGACAGGGTTTGGATAGATAACTGACGCAATGTGGTCTGTAAACAGGGCAGGTAATCGTGTGTTCTATGCACAGGAAAACTAAGAATAATAGTAATAGTAATAATGATAATGATAATAGTAATAATAATTATTATTATTATAATGATAAATGATAGTAATTACAGTATTTATATGTCGCGAAATCTTGATATATAAGTCAAAGCGCACTCACGCAATAGACATACGCGTGCGATCAATGCAGACTACATAACCTACGCAGACTTTGGAAAGAGGCGGTTGTAGAATTCAGTGTGGATAAAAGAGGTAGGATTCTAAATTAGATTTAAAAGCAGAAACGTAGGTTTTAGGCGAAGAGAGAATGGTAGTCTATTCCAGGCGGACAGTCCTGAAACAGAAAAAGAACGCTGGCCGACAATTGATAGTGTAAATCTAGGAATCTGAAAGGAAACAGTATCTGAAGCTGAGCACAAGGTGCGAGTTGGCGTATAAATATTGTTGTTGTCACTTAAGTAGCGGGCCTCAGAAGCTCAGTTGGTTTGAGCGTCGGATTCACATGCTTATGGTTGTGGTTTCGAACCCCGGGGTGCATTACATTAAAACTGGCCTTCTACTGTTCCATCTGAAAATCATTGTTGTTCTGGTGGTGTCGGTACAGGATTAGATAAGTCCTCCTTCCCCCACCCCCACTTCCCTGGCATGGTTATCCCCGTCGGCCATATCACCTGACGTGGGTCGATGTAAATACTGAACCATATCAATCAATCAATCACTCAATCAATCAAAGTATTCAATCAAAGTATTCAATCAATCAATCAAATCAATCAATCAAAGTATTCCATCAAATCAATCAATCAATCAACCAACCAATCAATCAATCAATCAAAGTAGGATGGAGAGATTGATGACTAGATTTGTAACACTAGATATCCAGCTTATTTAGCGAAGAAGAGGACTGACATGATCAAACTTCTTCATTCTGAAGACGCGACGAGCAGTTGTGTTTTGTATGCGTTGCAGACAGAGGGGAGAAGACGCTGCTCATCCAGAAAGATGAGACAAAATGAGAGGTGTCACAAGCTTAGATGCAGCCTCTGTTGAAAGGTATTTCCGAACGTATCCAGTGCGCCGAATCAGATAGTAGCACGATCGCAGGTGTGATCAGAAACTGCTGCACACACAGAGCGAAGTCACTGTGCTGTCTGTAAATTGGCAATTCTACTGTGTCACAGGCGATAACAGAACCAACAGATCCCTTATTGCTTGTAGGTAACAGCCCTGTCCATTAACACACTGTGGTCTA
>JAPXFY010000020.1:7372568-7380068 GCA_030674185.1 Monoplex corrugatus
ATCCAGGTCTTCCTCGGTCTACCCCTTGCCTTGTACCCTGACACCTTTGTGTTGTAAGCTTTACTGGCAAGCTGGTGAGGTGCCATGCGTGTCAGGTGCCCGAACCACCTGGTTCTCTGCTGTTGGATGTAGTGGAGAATTGGTGTTGTTCCGATCATTTCTCTGATCTTGATGTTCTTGATCTTATCATGTCTGGTTTTGTTGACTGCTCTCCTTAGACATCTCATCTCGCAGGTGGTGATCTTTCTTTCAAGACTTTTGGTAAGGGTCCATGTCTGACACTGGTAGGTCAAGGTTGGTCTAAATATGGACTCGATGAGTTTGGCTTTGGTCTCGATGGGGATGTTGGGGTGTCTTAGGAGTGGGGCAAGCTGGTAGCTGACGCTGTTGGCCTTTTGAACTCTTGTCTCGATCTCTCTGTTGAGACGTCCATCTTCTGTGAAGATACTTCCAAGATACTTGAACTCGCTGACTTGTTTCAGTGCTGTCCCCTCGATGTTGATGTTGAGGCGGCCAGGTGTTCTACTGACTTTCAGTGTCTCGGTTTTGCTGATACTGATTTTCATGCCGAAGTTCTCACATTGTGTGTTCAGGTTGTTCGTGTGCTCCTGGAGTTCCCCTTCTTTTTCATGTGCAAGGCTTTGATCATCTGCAAACAGCATCTCGTTCAGATCTTCAGGGTTGGGATTTGCTTCCTTCGTGATTTTGTCCATATATACAATGAACAGCAGTGGTGATAGAACACACCCCTGCCTCACTCTCGACGTCACCTCAAACCATTCCGTGAGTCCATCTTGGGTGCGTACTGCACTCATGCTGTTGGTATAGATGGCTCTTATATTGTCTAGAAGTTGCCCCCTAACGTCATATTCTTCTAACGTTTTCCACAACTTGTTTCTATTTACTCTGTCGAAGGCCTTTTCTTGATCCACGAACACGAAGTTCAGTTGTTCCCCGTTGTAGTTGCACTCTGTATTGGTGTCACTGTGTGGGCCCAAGTGCTGTTCCCAAGATGCTCTTCTTTTGCCCACTCTCCCATTGAAGTCTCCCATGACAATGAGTTGTTCTGTGTCTGTGTCTGGGACTGTGTTGATGGTGTCTGCCATCTTCTCAAAGAATTCCTCCTTCTGTTCTTCAGTGTAAGAGTCATTACAAGGTGCGTAAGCCTGGATGAAGGTTGTGGTCTCCCGTTCTCCTCTTACTCGGATTTTTATTAGTCTCTCTGAGATAAACTCTGTTTCCAACAAATTCTTTGCCGTGTCTGGGTGTAAGAAAAAGCCCACGCCGTGTGTTGCCCTTGTTGTCATGTCCACACCACTCCAGGTCAGTACATAATCCTCGTGAATCTGTTTGGTCCCCGTACCCTTTAGCCTACAGTCTGAAATTCCCATCACTGTTATTCTCCATTTTTTCATGAAGTCAATGATTTCTGGTTCCGCTAACAAAAGTAAATGCACAAAATGAAATTGTAAAGTCAGTTCAAAATTTGCCCTTGTCTTGCCTTGGCTTGTATTGAATACGCGTTTTGAATCTAATTTTGTTTTATTTCTGGTTTTTGTTTCCTTGATCAATGGCACTCACTCTGATTTGGATTTCTCAGGTTGTGTTGTATTAGGGTGTCTAGTATACTGGGGTTTGCTGTTATGTCTTGATCGTCTTGTTTGTTTTGATGTGTTGTTGTTGTTGTTGTTGTTGTTGTTGTGAATTAGCACGTAGTGCTGCAGGGCAGAAAGAGAACGAGTTATCAAGTGTCTTAGAGCTCATCACTGTGATATTTTTGCTTTACGCTTGTTGTTTACACCGCTCTGGTCCATGTGTGTGTGTGTGTGTGTGTGTATGTGTGTGTGTGTTTGTGTTGTGTTTTGTGTGTGTGTATTGTGTTTTGTGTGTGTGTGTGTCTGTGCGTGTACCTGTGTGTGTGGGTATGTGTGTATGTGTGTATGTGTGTGTGTGTGTGTGTGTGTGTGTGTGTGTTTTGTGCGTTTGTGTGTCTGTGTATGTACATGTGTGTGTGAGTGGTGTGTGTGTGTGCGCGCGCCCTCACGTGTGAGCTGACACATGCATTAATGTCTCTGTATGATCCTATGTGTGTGTGTGTGTGTGTGCATTTGAATGTGAGTGCTCTGTGTGTGTGTGTGTGTGTGTGTGTGTGTGTGTGTGTGTGTGTGTGTGTGTGTGTGTGTGTGTGTGTTTGCGAATGCACAATTTGTGCATGTGTGTAAGTGTTTGTGTTTGTGTGTACATATATGTACATATGAACGTTTGCCTTCACCACTGTGAATATTTACCTGCCAGCGGTGAACCCAACGCACACTTGGCGCAATAATCATCGAACTGCGTGAAGTAGTGATTATATTGAATAGAATTAATGATCATATTGTGTAGAAATAATGATTATATTGTGAAGAAATAATGATCATATTATGTAGAAATAATGATTATATTGTGTAGAAATAATGATTATATTGTGTAGAAATAATGATTATATTGTGTGAAATATGCTTTGCAGTTGTTTTCAATATATGACTGTTCATGATCATGTGACATGTATCAGGTGTACTGTGTGTCATGATCATGTGACATATATCAGGTGTACTGTGTGTCATGATCATGTGACATGTATCAGGTGTATTGTGTGTCATGATCATGTGACATGTATCAGGTGTATTGTGTGGCATGATCATGTGACATGTATCAGGTGTATTGTGTGTCATGATCATGTGACATGTATCAGGTGTACTGTGTGTCATGATCATGTGACATGTATCAGGTGTACTGTGTCATGATCATGTGACATGTATCAGGTGTACTGTGTGTCATGATCATGTGACATGTATCAGGTGTATTGTGTGTCATGATCATGTGACATGTATCAGGTGTACTGTGTGTCATGATCTTGTGACATGTATCAGGTGTACTGTGTGTCATGATCATGTGACATGTATCAGGTGTACTGTGTCATGATCATGTGATATGTATCAGGTGTACTGTGTGTCATGATCATGTGACATGTATCAGGTGTATTGTGTCATGATCATGTGACATGTATCAGGTGTACTGTGTGTCATGATCATGTGACATGTATCAGGTGTATTGTGTGTCATGATCTTGTGACATGTATCAGGTGTATTGTGTGTCATGATCATGTGTCATGTATCAGGTGTACTGTGTGTCATGATCATGTGACATGTATCAGGTGTATTGTGTGTCATGATCATGTGACATGTATCAGGTGTACTGTGTGTCATGATCATGTGACATGTATCAGGTGTGTTGTGTGTCATGATCATGTGACATGTATCAGGTGTATTGTGTGTCATGATCATGTGACATGTATCAGGTGTATTGTGTGTCATGATCTTGTGACATGTATCAGGTGTATTGTGTCATGATCATGTGACATGTATCAGGTGTATTGTGTGTCATGATCATGTGACATGTATCAGGTGTATTGTGTGTCATGATCATGTGACATGTATCAGGTGTATTGTGTGTCATGATCATGTGACATGTATCAGGTGTATTGTGTCATGATCATGTGACATGTATCAGGGTATGTGTCATGATCATGTGACATGTATCAGGTGTATTGTGTGTCATGATCGGAATGTGGACGATGTATCATGTGATGTACTGTAGTGTCATGATCATGTGACATGTATCAGGTGTATTGTGTCATGATCATGTGACATGTATCAGGTGTACTGTGTGTCATGATCATGTGACATGTATCAGGTGTATTGTGTGTCATGATCATGTGACATGTATCAGGTAGTGTCATGATCATGTGACTGTATCAGTGTAGTGTCATGATCATGTGACATGTATCAGGTGTACTGTGTTCATGATCATGTGACATGTATCAGGTGTATTGTGTGTCATGATCATGTGACATGTATCAGGTGTATGTGTGTCATGATCATGTGACATGTATCAGGTGTAGTGTCATGATCATGTGACATGTATCAGGTGTACTGTGTGTCATGATCATGTGACATGTATCAGGTGTATGTGTGTCATGATCATGTGACATGTATCAGGTGTATTGTGTGTCATGATCATGTGACATGTATCAGGTGTATTGTGTGTCATGATCATGTGACATGTATCAGGTGTACTGTGTGTCATGATCATGTGACATGTATCAGGTGTACTGTGTGTCATGATCATGTGACATGTATCAGGTGTATTGTGTGTCATGATCATGTGACATGTATCAGGTGTACTGTGTTCATGATCATGTGACATGTATCAGGTGTACTGTGTGTCATGATCATGTGACATGTATCAGGTGTACTGTGTGTCATGATCATGTGACATGTATCAGGTGTACTGTTGTCATGATCATGTGACATGTATCAGGTGTACTGTGTGTCATGATCATGTGACATGTATCAGGTGTACTGTGTGTCATGATCATGTGACATGTACAGGTGTACTGTGTGTCATGATCATGTGACATAGTATCAGGTGTACTGTGTGTCATGGTCATGTGACATGGATCAGGTGTACTGTGTGTCATGATCATGTGACATGTATCAGGTGTACTGTCATGATCATGTGACATGTATCAGGTGTACTGTCATGTCATGTACATGATCAGGTGTACTTGTGTCATGTCAGTGACATGGATCAGGTGTACTGTCATGATCATGTGCATGATCAGGTGTATTATGATCATGTGCATGATCAGTTACTGTTATGATCATGTTGGACCATGTAATTCAGGTTACTGTGTGTCATGATCATGTGACATGTATCAGGATTACTGTGTATTATGATCATGTGACATGTATCAGGATTACTGTGTGTCATGATCATGTGACATGTATCAGGTGTACTGTGTGGCATGATCATGTGACATGTATCAGGTGTAATGTGTGGCATGATCATGTGACATGTATCAGGTGTACTGTGTCATGATCATGTGACAAGTATCAGGTGTACTATGTTCATGATCTTGTAACAAGTATGAGGTATGCTGTGTTTTGTTGTAATTGCTGTGACTACACGTGAGATCATGTTTTAACAAGTTGCAAAGAGTAATGAAATGTTGTATGTTGTATTATAGTTGTGTATGTGTATGAAAATGATTATTAGCGAAATGTCGGAACCCACAACCACGTAGTACGCTGTGGAGGATAGTTATGGCGTTCTACAAAACTCTGGAATGTTAATGTTAGAACAATATTAAAAACTGTTTTGATGTGATGTAACAGTCTTATTATGCTTGTTACATATTGCAAGTTATGTAACATTATTATTATTCTGTTCTTTTTATTATTATTATTATTATTATTATTATCATTATTATTTTTATTGTTAATGTTATTATTGCTGTTGCTATTGACAAAATCATTATTGCTGTTATTATTAACAATATCATTCTTGTTATTATATGTGATGGCAGATACATCAAAAGAAAAACTTCAAATTCATGTACAGGTGACATGCATTTGTATAAGATTGTATGCACACACACACACGTGTGTGTGTGTGTGTGTGTGTGTGTGTGTGTGTGTGTGTGTGTGTGTGTGTGTGTGTGTGTGTGCGCACAGAATAGTTATTATCATTGTTGTCGTTTAAAGTCCAACTGGCTATTGTTGATATTAAGAAACCATTGCTGGGTGGTGCTATTTCCCAAACTAATTTGGACTCACCGTATTTCACGTGTATAATATTAATGAAATCACACGCTATATGCACACACCTACACACATCAGTATACACGTGAACGGTAGAATACACACTCACTGGATTAAACAGTGCATAAGCATTTCTATGGTCTAAGACATATACTTACATGAATGTGTACGCTATATCTCATAATCAGTAAATTAAAAAAATAAAATGACAGTGTCTACTGGTGGAGGAGATATAAATATCACCAGTGGAATGCCTAGGTGAACTGTTTTAACCCTCTGACTGTCGCACCTTAACCACCAACTGCAAAAATTTAACCGTTTGATTCCCTCACCCTATCCACCAGTCTCCTGCAGGAAGCTGATCGATAGGGCGAGGGAATCAAAGGGTTACGTTTTTGCTTTGCTAGTATGGTTGACAATACAGGAGGCTGAAGGACATGGTGCGGGAGTCAAAGGGTTAAGTTTTTCACTGTTATGTGAAGTGGAAAAGAGTGAGTAGATCCCTGAGATCAGTCGACAAGAAGTTCCAAACAGATGGTGCCATGAAACCGAAAGAGCTGACATAGGGTTACGTTTTGGGACCGTCAGAACATGTTGCAATGTGTGTTACATATCATTTGACGTTTCGGTTCCATCGGGAACCATCATGAATAGCATGGCACGCAGTATATTGTGAGAGTTGTGACATGAAACATTTTGTGAGAACAAAATATACAGACGTTGTGGCATTTTGCAATAATCGTGTACATGAATTGCATGCAGCTTGTTGCAATAGACACATAGTCTGTATTGCGATGAACTGAAAGAATTTTGAAAAAAAATTGATTGTTATATAAATTGTGTGGATTGTTGGATCGTATGCTGTGATTGCTTGAAATGGTGAAGGGAAGATGTTACTATTATGTTGTATGTATTGTTTTGAAACATTGCGCAAAGATAGAATTGTGTTGCCATAATATATCTGGCTGGTAATTTACAAGTTTACCGACCGCCCATCAAATGTGAACAATCTTTTGACCATTACCTACCTGAAGTGTGACTCTAGTCCTTTACTTCTCTGATTATACACACAGGACCTTATTGTGTAGAGACACAGCACCTGTTTGTTCTATGTTCACAACAAATACTCCATACTTGCTCTGTTGTAACGTGGTTGACTATTGGAATCGGTGTGTGCGCCTCAGAGAGAGAGAGAGAGAGAGAGAGAGAGAGAGAGAGAGAGAGAGAGAGAGCGAGAGAGAGAGAGAGAGAGAGAGAGAGAGAGAGAGAGAGAGAGAGAATCAGAATCAGAAATTTATTCAGTAAGGCCAAAGCCCCATTTGAAGGGGTGAACACATTATAAACATTACACAAATACAGAATATAATACATGGTCGTTCTTGGATAATGCATACTTCAAATTTTTGAAATTTTGCGAGAGAGAGAGAGAGAGAGAGAGAGAGAGAGAGAGAGAGAGAGAGAGAGAGAGAGAGAGAGGAGAGAGATACAAGACGTATTCACAGTATTCTATCAGTTCCATACATTCTTCAGGCAAATTTGCCAATAATTATGTGGTTGATCTTTTGATCATGGGCAACAGTCTATACACTGGTAATAGAGAGTGTGCGTTGTGTGCATGCATACCAGGCCTGTGTGTACGTGTTGTGACAAGTTTGTCCATGTGCATTTACTTTGCCAACGTCTTTGTGTATCGTGCTTTTTGCTTATACTTCTTATACAGATACATGGGCATGGGAGTGAAATTATATAATCTTTTGTCCTTTCAGCGATAAAGTTATATAGACAGTGGATGGGGAGAATACACTTTTGAGAACATATGAGAGACTTTTGAGAACATATGAGAGAGAGAGAGAGA
>JAPXFY010000020.1:7387568-7392568 GCA_030674185.1 Monoplex corrugatus
CACGGTAAACCAGCAGGGCAGTACAAGTAAACAACACCAAGCATCAAGCCAACACACACACACACACACACAAAAAGGTAAACCAGCAGGGCAGTACAAGTAAACAAACAACACCAAGCATCAGCAAACACACACCACAACACCACACAACCCACACACACACACACGAAACACAGGCAGTACAAGAAACACAACACCAAGCTCAACCACACCACACACACACACACACACAACAACAGAACCCCCCCCCCCCACACACACACACACAGGTAAACCAGCAGGGCAGTACAAGTAAACAAACAACACCAAGCATCAAGCCAACACACACACACACACACACACAACACACACACAGGTAAACCAGCAGGGCAGTACAAGTAAACAAACAACACCAAGCATCAAGCCAACACACACACACACACACACACACACACACTACACACACACACACACACACACCACACACACACAAGCAAAAGGAAGCAAACACAGGATGATATGAACTCATCACCATACACCAACACGCAAACGCCCGTGACTTTCTTACGATTAAACGAGAGATGGGGGACAAGTAAAATGAGGCGTTAACCATCTACATTTTGTCTTGTCATTTTCCGTGAATGAAAGCAGGTCAGATCAGCACATGCTCACACACAATACTACACAATGTGCGTTCGCACGCGCGCACACACACATTCTCTCTCTGTGTATGTCTCTCTCTAACTCTCACTATACAACGCGTGTGCGTACACACACAACACACACACATATACATACACACTCACTCTCTCTCTCTCTGTATCTGTATTTCCACAACGCGTGTGCGTACGTGCACGCACACACTCTCTCTCTGTATCTCTCACTACACAACGCGTGCGCGCACACACACACACACACACAGAGACACACACACACTCTCTCTCTCTGTATCTCTCTATTTCCCATTAAACAACGCGTGTGCGCACGCACGTACACACATACACACTCTCTCTATCTCTGTCTCTCACACACAACGCGTGTGCGTACGTATACACACATACATACACAAACACATACACTTTCTCTCTCTCTCTCTCACTCTCTGCATCTCTCTGTCTTTCACTACACAACGCGTGTGTGCGCGCGCGCACACACACACACACACACACACACACACTCTCTCTCTCTCTCAATACACAACGTGTGTGCTTACATGCACACACACACACACACACACACTCTCTCTCTCTCAATACACAACGTGTGTGCTTACATGCACACACACACACACACATTCTCTCTCTCTCCCTCTGTCTCTCTCTCTCTCTCTTTCATATATATATACAGCAGTCAACATCATGTAAGTAACGAGCGCATTTTATCAATCAATCATACAGGGACAATTGACATGTCTATGTACACGAAGCTACACTGTCGGTGTTGTCAATGCCGGGAGTGACAGTAGCCAGACAGACAGTAGTGATGGTTATCGGGGTGTCCAGCCGTCCGGGTACTGTATTATCACGTGGGGTGGACACACGGGCGTTCTGCAACACTTGCCGGGTCCCGGAGGAACGAAGTGACACACATCAGGCAGCGAGAAATCCAGACATCTGCACGCAAAGTTTATAAAGTTCAAACGTTAAAGATCCCTTAACGCCCAAAAGGCCATGGAACACGTCAGCAAATGGACGAAAGTCCAACGGAATCGGCACATAACGGTCCGAAAGAGGGAAGTAAATGTGATACTGTATTATGGTAGGATACTCAAATATTCAGAATATAACTTTAAAACTTTATAGAAATTTGATAAATTGTAAGGATCTTTCTCCTCTCACAGATACGAAGTCATGCAGTGAAAACGATGATTTAACAGTTAGATATTTCTGTGGAATAGACTTCAACTGATTATCATGAAATCTAGGACCTTAGAAAATAAAATGAAACTCATCATCAAAGACATTATCATCATAAAATACATGTTCTGCATTTTTCTATATAATTCTTTACGTCCACCTAATTCCATCTCAAACTTCTGACAGCTTCGTCGAAATTTAATCCAAAGGAAAACAGCTATATGGCAACTGTGTAATGTATTCATTTATTTTGTTTTTTGCTGTTGTTGTTTGTTGCTCTTTTTCCAAATTAGCCTTTAAGATACTGATGCGATAATTATGCATTTACTACTGTTGCCAAAACCATCTTCCAGTGTTCCTGACAATTAGCCTAAACCGAGAAAGTCAAATTTTAATAAAATCTGGATTTTACACACACACACACACACACACACACACACACACACACACACACACACACACACGCACACACGCACGCGCGGACACACAATCACACACAGACACACACACACACACTAATAGAAATACACACACACACATACACACATATACGTATGTATGTACATACACACCTATATAATTAACCCACCCACACCCTCTATTATTCTTTTTATTTTCTAAAAGCACATACGTGAACAGACATTATGAAAAATAACGAACTAATATACGGATGCATGCACGCGCGCACGCGCACGCGCGCGCGCACACACACACACATTCCATTCAAATCCTGTGACTATCAGATGCTGGGCAGGGTAAATAACTGAAATATACAACACTACGTAAGTCCTCGTGCGGCAACCTGATGGTTTAATTCACACCTGTTCATCGATAGTTAGAAAACAGGTAACTGAAACACCTGAACACCTGAGGCAGAAATAAGTGCTAACGCAAATCAACATGTTTGCAACAAGCAGGTAGACAGCCGTACATGTGGCTACACTTAACTAAAACGCTCGAATAACCCACGGGCTTGAACTTAAAACTCTTGGCAGGCAACAGAAAGCAAAGTATCACATACCCGGAAATCAGCAACAAGCAGAACGCGGTTGGTAACAGAAAACTGTGGGTTGAATTATTTCAGCTTTTAAAATCAAATTTCATTTGATTTGTTTTGAAATATAGCCTACATTGTGTTCTTATAATTGGAGTTTTGTGGTTGTTTAAGAAACATGATGGACACGGCAGTCATGCGGGTAAATATCAGGGCTTTCACTCGGAAGGTCCCGAGTTCGATCTCCCTGGACACTTCCACCTGGTGGGTGAAGGGTGGAGATTTGTCTGCTTTCCCAGATCAATATTGGTGCAGCACACCTGCCAGTGCCTAAACCCCCTCTTTAATGTGGAAATTGATTCTAGGTAGAGGGGGCCTGGAAAGGGAAAGAATGCCGACCATATGCATTTGTTCCCACGTGAGGAAGTTTGTGCATATTCTTGTGTCAGTTTAGCGACGATGACAAGAACATGAACTGGGCTGATGATAGACAAGGAGCAGTTCAGAGATGTACAGTGACACTTGATCACTGACACACTGGCCTAGATGCAGACAGACAAAACAGATTAAGACACTGACTTATAATTGTAAGACACTGACTTATAATTGTAAGACACTGACTTGTAACTGATTTCGTGACTGACAAACTCATCAACATTGTTAAGCAGGGTGAAGATCAATAAACGCAAAAGGTTGACGCTAATCTAAGGGAAAGAACTGCTTCCATGTATGCGTGTGTATTGTACCCTAGTTGTTCCCCTTCCAATTACTCTACCAACAACAACGATTGCCTTTCATACGTTGGTTGTCTGTTGATAGTAGTTAATACAAACAGCTATCTGCTCTTCATACCTATTCTTTCGAAAATTACTACCATGGTTTGGACTTTATATACCCTATTTCCCAAAAGTTTGAACTGCATTTAGCGTATGTCTTATTGTTCATGAATAAAACGTTTAATCCCACCGCTATTTCATTGTCATCATGGTGGACCACCCCCTTCCACGTCTATGACAGCTATGCTTTGTGTTAGCACACATGAAATCCACCGAAAAAAAGGAAGACGTTGCCATACAGGTACACAAATCTGATGCTGGCTGCCTTAAACTTGCACAGATCTTCACAAGAAATGAAGCAACAACATGACAAGCTTTCAATAGATTCGAGTAAACAGGACCTAGGAAAAAACATGCAGCGTTCTGAACACACACCACATACACGAGACCTCTACGCAGTACTCTACATCCCTTGTAAGTCCCAGCTAGAGGTATGAGTAAACTTTTAACTGCACCTTTTACTGATGTAATAAGACTTACATAACAATATGTGTTGGTTGGCTGGTGGCCTGTTCCGTTTTATTCACGCCACTTTGGTGGCCACGGACTGTACGGATATTCAGTTTTCTCAATGTACATAGAAGTACATTGATGCAACGTACAATTATTCACAAATCACGTGGTGGCGGTCTCCTTACCGGGAGTTCACTCATTCAGTCTGGCTCCATTAACTCTTTGACTCCCGCACCCTATCTAGCAACTGCAAAAACTTAACCCTTTGACTCCCGCACCCTATCTAGCAACTGCAAAAACGTAACCTTTTGACTCCTAAACCCTATCTACCAGCTTCCTGAAGGGAACTGGTGGGTAGGGTGAGGGAGTCAAAGGATTAAGTTTTTGCTTTGCTAGCATGGGTTGACAATGCACGAAGCTGGTGAACAGGGTGCAGGAGTCAAAAGGTTAAAGAGGGAATAACAGGCAGTGTTCACAGCACGCGGCATCAGAACAGATATTCCACTGAAACTTCTACAACACGACTCACCAGCAGTGCAGAGTCTGCTCAGATGGGTGGCTCTAAAGCAGCTTCACACAGCTGGCTCCCATGCATTTCCTGACACTGGAACCTCGACTGAATGAACGTGGGAGATGGTGGCAAGTCAGTAAGCCTGAATAAGTGGCATGGGATCAGCGACACTAACATGGGACAAAAAAAAAGAAAAAAGACAGAAAAAAAGAGAGGAAAAGCACTTACATAGCACTGCACTGGTAGAAGCCGGTAGCGGCATTCTGGCACTCACAGGTGTAGTCACAGCCCATATCCCATTTCTCTCCCTGCTGGTACACCTTGTCGTTATAAAAACAGCCCGCTGCACACACACAAACACAAAAACACAC
>JAPXFY010000020.1:7397568-7410068 GCA_030674185.1 Monoplex corrugatus
ACAATCATCATCATCATCAGGTGCCTTGCCGCATGGCGTTGGCGATTATGGACTTCCATCTGTCTCTATCTCTTGTTGCATCAAGCATCTCTTCCACCCTCCTTGTCTTCAGCCACTCTGCAAGTCCGTCTAGTATCTTCTCCCTGGGTCTACCTGGTGCTCTCTTTCCCTCCAGCTTTCCCGTTGTGACCAGGTGCTCCAATTCCCCTTTCCTCATAAAATGGGTATAAATGTTGCCTGTCTTTTCTTAATCTTCCTTATCAATGATCTTCTTGTGTCTGCCTCCATCAAGACTGTCTCGTTTGTTTTCTTTGCTGTCCACGGAACTCTCAACATCCTTCTTAGAAACCACATCTCGGCTGCCTCAATCTTGTTCTAGATTTGCTTGTTGACTGTCCACGCCTCGCAACCGTACAACAGTATTGGTTATATATAACATTCAAGAACTCTCTTCCTGATGTTAACCGATGGGCATTTGTTGGTGAGAATGCTTTCCATCTTCTTGAATGTTGTTTTGGCTTCGCCGATTCTGCTGGCTATTTCTGATGTGCATCTGCCGTCTGGTGAAATGATCGTTCCCAGATATTTAAACTTATCAACCTGTCTCAAGGTTGTGCCGTTTACTGTTATTTTGCAAGAGGGGATTTCATGTTATTTTTACTGATCACCATGACTTCAGTCTTCCTGCTGTTTAGTTCCAACCCCTTACCTTTGCTTTCTATTTCAAGTATATTCACAAGGTTTTGTAGGTCTCTTTCATTTTCTGCAATTAGCACAGTATCATCTGCGTATCGAATGTTGTTTATCATTTTTCCTCCAACCTTTAATTCAGGGTCTTCCTCTAGGTTTTCATGATGTTTTTGCTGTAAAGTGAAAACAGGTCTGGTGACAAAACACAACCCTGTCTGACTCCTCTTATGATGTTTTGGAAAGAGCTTATATCGTTTTTTATTCTCATTGCAGCTGTTTGTTCCCAATACATATTTCTGATTATTCGTAGATCTTTTCCATCAATATTGAGTCTTTCTAGTTGGTTGATCAATTCTTCACGTCTTATCCGATCGAAAGCCTGGAATTGGTATAGTCAACAAAGCATAAATATTAATCCTTGTTCACCTCGATTGACCTCTCTATGATAGTTCTTAGGATGTATATGGCATTAATAGTTCCTTCCCCTTCCACAAATCCACACTGTTCATCTGCTATTTCTCTTTTGATCCTATTCCTTGTCCTCATCATGATTATTCTTAATAGTTACTTGGTTACATGACTCATCAAACTGATTGTGCGATGGAGTTCGCATTCTATAGCCCCTGTCTTCTTTGGAAGTGCAATGAAAATTGATTTTGACAAATCTTCGGGAATTTTTTCCAGTGTCGTAAATTTCATTTAGGAGGACTGTTATTTTTTCTATACCGAATTCCTCCAGGACTTCAATCATCTCTGTGGTAATGTTGTCTGGTCCTGGGGCTTTTCCTGGTTTCATCTTTTTCAATGCTGCTCTAACTTCATCTTTCACTATGGGTGGTCCTTCAAAGTTCTTTTTTATAATGTGTTCTGCGTTTCTGTCATCTTCAAAAAGATCTTTAATGTACTCTCCCCATCTGTCTAATATTTTGTCTTTTTCCATGAGACTCGTACCATCTTTCGATTTTAAGCAGCCAATTGATGTGCATGTATTTTTCCTGTGGAAAATTTCTTCAATTCGTTGTACATACCCTGAGGATCCGTTTTGTGTTGGTCTTCTATTTCTTTGCATTTTGTTTTCAGCCAGACTTCCTTAGCTTCATTGCACCTATTCCTGATTTCTTTGTTTATCTTCCTGTATATTTCCTCGTTTCTCTTTGCCTTCCTCCGTTCCTCCATCATGTAACACTGAATTATGATAAGATAATTAGAAACACAAAAAGCAAAAGAAAAAAGTAAAGCAAGCACAAACATATAACAAAAACAACATAAACATACAACGAAGGCAACACAAACATATAACAAAAACAACAACAAACAAGAAGAACACGTGGGAAAAGTGGTCATTACCCTCTGACCCACACCCTATCCATCAGCATCCTGCATTGTCAACCATGCTAGCAAAGCAAAAATTTAACCCTTTGGCTCCCGCACCCTATGCACCAGCATCCTGCATTGCCAACCATGCTAGCAAAGCAAAAACTTAACCCTTTGGCTCCCGCACCCTATCCACTAGCAGCCTGTATTGTCAACCATGCTAGCAAAGCAAAAACTTAACCCTTTGGCTCCCGCACCCTATCCACCAGCAGCCTGCATTGTCAACCATGCTAGCAAAGCAAAAACTTAACCCTTTGACTCCCGCACCCTATCCACTAGCAGCCCGCATTGTCAACCATGCTAGCAAAGCAAAATCTCAACCCTTTGACTCCCGCACCCTATCCACCAGCATCCTGCATTGTCAACCATGTTAGCAAAGCAAAAACGTAACCCTTTAACTCCCTCACCCTATCCACCGGTTTCCTGCAGGAAGATGGTAGATAGGGTGAGGGAATTAAAGGGCTACATTTTTGCAGGTGGTGGATAGGGTGTGGGAGTCTAAGTACGAAGAGGGTTAATGAGTGACTAACCGATCCCAGCACTTGTAGACTCCTATGGTGGCGTTCAAGCAGGTGCAGTTTAAGGCACAGCCGTCCTGCCACCACTCGTCCTGTCTGTACACGTTGCTGTTGTACACGCATCCACCCGCTGTGTATACACACACACACACACACACACACACACACACACACACACACACAAACCACAACACACACACATCACATCATCATCATCATCATCATACTGTCAGTTACATGAAGTCACAATACATATATATATATTCAATCGTCATAATTAAATTTGAGAATAATTAAGATAAATACATATACCCACTTGTTTTGAAACAAATATCAGTACGTGCAGGCGCGCGTGCACACACATATAGCACATTGTAATTTGCATATACACGCACAATATCATTGTTGTTCACATGCGTCTCTCACGCATTTTAACATACACACACACAATACAGAGTACACACTCACCACCAACACATACAACACACACAGATCGCAACACACAGACGCATACACACACAATATCACGTTAGTTCACATGCACTCTCCTCCACATATATAATGCACACACACACAAACACACACACTAACACACACACAGACCACACAGACAATACCAAACGCACAGCACACACACACACACACACACTAACACAACACACATACAGACGCACACAGACAGATACGCAAAGTCGCACACACACACACACACCACACACACACATACACACACACACACACACACATCCAGACTCACATAGACACACACATACAGGCTCGCACAGACACACACACACATACAGACACACACACACACACACAGCCACACACACACACATACACACACACACACACGCACACGCACACACATACAGACTCACACAGACACACACACACATACAGACTCACACACACACACACAAAGACGCGCACACACACACACACAAAGACGCGCACACGCACATACACACACACCATACATACACAGACACACACAAACAAACACACACAAACACGCACGCAAACAAACACAAACACACACACTACTCACAGGTATGGATGAAGCTTCCAGGTGTGGTCACACCGGTACTACCTGCAATACGTAATTAATAACGACGTCAATAAAACAACACGACACTTCTTTATCAGTCCAAGTTAAGACATTTCAAACTGAAATCACCTGGCTCGTAACATACACACACGTAGGCAGATATACGTACAGACAGACAGAATTATATCATTCAAGACAGACAGATTATATATCATTCTCACAACAGACAGACAGAATATAATCTTCCAACAGAGACAGAATTATATATCATTCTCACAACAGCGTAAATGTCAACAATACCAATCATGATTTCATCATCATCATCAGGTTCCCTGCCGCATGGCGTTGGCGACCATGGACTTCCAACCATCTCTATCTCTCGTTGCCCCAGCATCTCGCCCACCCTCCTCATCCCCAGCCACTCTGCAAGTCCGTCCAGCATTCTCTCCCTGGGTCTACCTGGTGTCTCTTTCTCGTTGTGACCAGGTGCTCCAAATCCCCCTTCCTCATAAAATGGCCTATAAATGTTGCCTGTCTTTTCCTAATCTTCCTTATGAGTGATCTACTTGTGTCTGCCTCCATCAACAATACCAATCATGATTTAGCGCTAAACATTAATGGTTAAAGTTAACAAGAAACATCCCAGTCAGTTGAACAGCACTAGGAGCTGAAAAGGTGACTGAGGGTCTATCTGGTGTGTTTTGACTTTTTCTCAAAATTGAATTTCTGTAGACTATAATCTATCCCCCACAGAAATGTTTTTCTTGAAAGAATATTATTAATCAATTAAATGGTATTTTAATGCACTGATCGCAGCAGAAAGAACGCAATTTCCTACTAAAAGTACCTATTTTTGTCTCTTATTATGAACCGTAACCTGTACAGTACCCGCACATGTAATGTACTGATGGAAAGCTCTTTGGTGCACCTTTCAGATAATGACAGCAAAAATTAGAAACAAACTTTATTCAAGTACCAAAATAATCAGCAGAATGTACACTTTCCAGTGATATGTATATCTCAAAATGCCCAAAATGCTAGTTAAGACTGATTTCGTGGTGGGAGGTCACAAAAAAAAAAGAGGAAAGGGATGGGGGTTGTCCATGCATTGCATGACCCACTCGGGCCCAGTCATCAGTGACAATGGCAAGGTAGGGAGATGACAAACCCCGGGACACAGCCACACAACGCGCACCAACCAGGTCCAGCCCAGAATCCGGACCAAGAGAGAATGGAAGACCCCTCTCTCGCCCCACTCTGGGTCTTTATCTCTCTTATGGGCAGCCCGCCCTGCCACCAGCTCAAACAGCTGCCTGCTCCCCAGCCGGGAGGGGGGTGGATGGTTCCAACAGCCGCGCATGAGGCAGGCGTGATGTTCTAGATACAGCCCATTTGCTGTTCAGCTAGATCTGACCCCCCCCCCCCCCCTCCCTAAAGGTATCCCAAGTTTGCCGTCTTTCTGAGGCAGCAGCAAGTTTTCCCCTGCAGCCTCAAAAGGCGTGTTTCCCTCAAGTCAGTGGCCAAGACGCAAGTCAAAGTTAACAAGAAACATCCTATGGTGCTGCGTGCGATTACCATGAAATATAAGAACATTTTATACACACGCCCCCCAACATCTACACTTGCTTAAAATGTGAAACGGGGTAAAAACGGCAGTTTCAATGACAAAACTGTTAAAACAGTCCACAGAGTACCAAGTGGACCTGCTGAGACTTCACACTAGCCACAACGTCCAGATGAACTGTTAAATGTGAAGCTGATGCCGTCACCAACCTGTCCCTGGGGTCAAAAGGACCAGGCAACTGAACATAAATATGTGTTGTATGTGGTGACATCGATATTGACAAATACATATGGAGACAATGGTATCCACACAATGAATATCGTGACAATGATATCCACACAATGAATACCGTGACAATGATATTAACACAATGTATATCGTGACAATGATGTTGACAATGATGTTGACAATGTATACAGACAATGATATTAAAACAATGTATATGGTGACGATGATATTGAAACAGTGTACATGGTGACAATGAAATTAATACAATATATGTGATGACAATGATATTGAAACATGCGTGTATACGTGCCACACATGGACCCTCAAAGCTGATTTGAAAAGACGAAACCAAGCCGTGGAAATGAAGTGTTATGGCAAAACATTAAACATCAGATGCACTGAAGTGTTATCACAAAACATTAAACATCAGATGCACTATCACCAATGAACACAATCAAGCACCACACTGGACCATACGAAGATCTGCTGATTTCATTTAAGACGACAGAAAACTATGTTGATATGACCAGGTAACAAGATCCAATGGGGAATTATTAAAAGAGGGAGATGTAAGGGAAAACAAGAAAAACGATGGACTGACAACACTGCAAAATGGACAGAGAAATCATTTGCAAAGACCCAGGCTTTGGCATACAAGCGACAGAGGTGGAGGTAGCTAGTGAACAGTTTTCCAGTGAAGCACTCCAACGACTCTTTACGAAGTTAAGGAAGAAAAAAAAGAAAAATATGAAGGAGAAGAAGATATGGTCACAGAGATATTGACACAATGTAGTCACAGTGATGTTGACACAATGTAGTCACAATGATGTTGACACAATGTATGTGGTCACAGTGAAATGAAAAAAAATGTATGTGGTTACTAATAAAAACAATGAATGTGGTGACATTGTTGTAGTAATACTCACAGCTGCCTCCCTCTCCCATGATAGCAAATACATCGGCTGACTGCATTGTGCCTGTACACACACACACACACACACACACACACACACACACACACACACACACACACACACACACACACGCGCGCGTATGTATTATAAACGATGATATAATCCTACCAACGTTTATCAATTGTAGAAGCAAACAAACTGAAGAATTTTTCTTTTTACATGTTTTTGATATCTTTGTGACTGTGTTTTAAAAGAAGTGAGAATGATTGACGTGTGGCATGAGTCCAGTATATGCACACTTTAATTTCCAAATGTGGATCACTAAATAAGCACTGAACGACCTGAACTGAGCTGAACAGTGTACGCGTCATTGCTATGTCTTTAAACTCCATGGTACTAATTAAGAATGCATTCTGATTCAGCTTTATCAACAGAGTTTTAGGCAATGTGGACATTTACACTGGTGTCTAATAGCAGATTCTTTGTATAGCGATATCTTGTATGGTCAAATTGTGGAAAAAAACACACTTTTATTTGAATTATGACGATATTGATAAATCGTGTTGGATGAGCAGATGGAGACTATGTGTTGTGGGTTTTTGTTGTTGTTGTTGTTGTTGTTTTTTGAGGGGGCTGATTTCCTTGATGTGGTTGTGCAGGATGTTGGTGAAGTCAATTTGTACTGGGAGGCTGGTTATGTTTTTATTATTTTGTCTGTTTCCACAGTTTTTATCAATGCATGTTTTTAATACTGCATATGGAGATAAACATTTCAGTACCGTGTGGCCTTGACTGTTAAACTGACGAGACTGATGCATAGACAAGACATGAAACCCTATGCTAGGCAGGACCTCAACACCCTGCCGGTGTATATGGCTTATGTACAGGATTATGACTTATGTACAGGATTATGGCTTATGTACAGGATTATGGCTTATGTATAGGATTATGGCTTATGTACAGGATTATGGCTTATGTACAGGATTATGGCTTATGTACACGATTATGGCTTATGTACACGATATGGCTTAGTACAGGATTATGGCTTATGTACAGGATTATAGCTTATGTACATGATTATGGCTTATGTACAAGATTATGGCTTATGTACAGGATTATAGCTTATGTACACGATTATGACTTATGTACAGGATTATGGCTTATGTGCAGGATTATGGCTTATGTGCAGGATTATGGCTTACGTACAGGATTATGGCTTATGTACAGGATTATGGGTTACATGTATGTGCAGGATTATGGCTTACATGTATGTGCAGGATTATGGCTTATGTACACGATTATGACATGTACAGGATTATGGCTTATGTACAGGATTATGGCTTATGTACACGATTATGGCTTATGTACAGGATTATGGCTTATGCCATGATTTTGGATCTTCCCATCACATGGCATCTGTGGTTTTGGAGTTCATTTCGAAGGCGGAGACAATATCTTGAGACATGTAAACTGACATTGTTAACGACGGTTACGGTCAATTTATCGTCACGATCTGGTTAAATCAAAGCACTGCTGGCTGACTATGGTAAATCTGTATGAAATTTGAACTAAGACAAACCTTTATTGCCTTTAAATCTGATTTTTACTGATTGTTTCCATTACACAGCTTGATACAATGCATTTTTGTTAAAATAATCTGAACCACACACTCTATTTTGATTTCGGAATACTCACTGGCCCCGAACATGCGAAATATGACTTACCACTATCACCACCACAGAATTTGAGAATACTCAAAGACACTTCGATTCTGACTAAATAAATCACAATATTACTGAAGCCAAAAACCTAGCCTGCTTGGCTGCTGACAGAATCCAGCACCATGAATGTTTTTCATACAGAGTATGGCAGAGACAGGTACCAACTGCACTACACAAACTATGCAAGTTCCTGCAGATAACGACGGAAGTCCTAAGATTAACCAACACCTAGGTAGCAGACCTTTGACGTTTTTTCAACGCAACACCAAGTGTGAACTAAACACAAGTCCTTACCACTGTTGAAGTTAGAAACGCCTCCGGTGGAAGAGTAGTAGAATCCCGGGTTGGGTCCGTTCTCATATGAACAGGTGTTACGGGTAGACACCATCATCCACCCGCTCCCTGTACACCCGCTGACAGTCTGACCCATATAGAACTCGTGACCTGTGGCTGGGTCTCTGAAACATATAACAGGTGCGCTGATGACTTGCAGCACTGTGGGTGGTCAGGGAGGTCAGAAAGAAAAGATGCCCACCCGGCAGTGGTGCTATTGACCTACAGCTAGGGTCTGGTTGGTGGGCAACCAGGCTGGGCTGTCCACACGCTGGTGGGCCTGTGTGTCTCGTGTCTTGGAGCCACACCTACTCCGACAGTTCAGCCTTAATCCGTCAGGTGCTCAATTACCGTGTGTCGCCACAGGGAGGCACTACGTAGGGCTTCCTGACAGAAAAGCTACATACTGACAGAGAGAGACTTATGCTCTCTGCTCTCCTTTTCACAGAGCTTGCTGCAGCAAAGCAGTGGTGCTGGTTGAAAACGACAGGTGACAAGCACACAGTCACTAGCCAACACACTAGATGCATCACATGAGCCATTATGACACACAATAACAATGATAATAATCTATACTGATACTACTACTACTACTACTACTACTACTAATGATAATAATAATAAGAATAATAAAAGAAGATAATAATAAGAAGAAGAAGAAGAGGAGTAATAATGATAATAATAACAGTAAACATAATGATACTGATAAAAATATAATGATAATGATAACAACAACAACAACAATAATAATAATAGTAATGATGATGACAATGATACTACTACTACTACTACTACTACTACTACAATCATAAGGATAGCACAAACAGTCCAAGTCAAAGCATGCCCGTTTAACTTTACATAGCCAGAAATGAAAAGAACAAGGGTGTTGCCGTCTTGGTACATCAACACGGTGTAAACACAGTTCATTAAAATGACACCAGATCATCACATGGAATTATTTGAGGTAGTAATAACTCAGAAATAGCCAGCAGAATCGGCCACGATAAAAACAGCATTCGAGAAGATGAAAAGCATTCTTACAAACAAATGCCTATCAATTAACATCAGGAAGAGAGTTCTTGAATGTTATATAGAACTGATAATGTTATATGGTTGTGAGGTGTGGACAGTCAACAAGCAAAACCAGAACACGATTGAGGCAGCCGAGATGTGGTTTCTAACAAGAAGTGAGAGTTCCATGGACAGCAAAGAAAAAAACGAGACAGTCTTGATGGAGGCAGACACAAGAAGATCATTCATAATGAAGATTAGGAAAAGACAAACAACATTTATAGGCCATTTTATGAGGAAAGGGGAATTGGAGCACCTGGTCACAACAGGAAATCTGGAGGGAAAGACAGCACAGGTAGACCCAGGGAGAAAATATTGGACGGACTTGCAGAGTGGCTGAAGACAGAGAGGATGGAAGAGGTGCTCGAGGCAACAAGGGATAGAAACAGATGGAAGGCCATGATCGCTAACGCCATGTGGCAAGGCACTTGATGATGATGATGAATAACTCTAGTTTATAAAAACGTAAGAAAAAATATGTAAATCGTTTGATGAATACAGTCTTTCATACACACACACACACATACACACACACACGTGGAAATAGCCGTACTCACACACACACACACTACACATACACACACACACACGTGGAAATAGCCGTACTCACACACACATACACAACACACACACACACACACACACACACACACACACACACACACATACACACATACACACAGACGACACTCACCAGTCATACTGAGGAAACTGTTTGATGACATTATGTCAGTGAATAACTGGAACAGCAAATACTGTAATTCAAAGAACCATCATTCATTCTCGCCTGTTCTCCGTCCGTCAGCGACGTGCCACACATACACCTTACATCCACTATCTGCACACACACACACACACACACACACACACTACACACACACACATATCTAAATTTAATATATTATATACAACACACACACACACACACACACGCACAATAACATAAAACACACACACACACACACACACACACACATATCATACAACTCACCAGCATCTGCAAACTTGAATACACAGCACAATACGGACAGACTACACAAGACACATCCGTCAACTCATCACACATAGTGACAGGCCACTTACACACACACACACACCCACACACACACAATAAAAATACACACACACACACCACATACACACACACACACAACACACACAATTAACACACACACATTTAAACACACACACACAACACACACACTCACACATACACATACACACACACATACGCACACACAACACGACAACACACCAACACATACACACACTCTCAACATAACTACACACACACACCATACACACACACACACACACACACACAACACACACATACATTATTTCACCTTTAATCATATTTCGATCCATTTTTAAGAACCTTAAAGCAAACGACAGCCAGGGTCGACCTTGCCAAGTACAGTAAATGTAGGTACGCTGTGAAAGCAGGGGTTGTCTCTCTTGCAATAGTAAACTCAAACAGAAATACAAAACCAACCCAAAAATAGACCTTCTACTCGACAGAATGAACTGCTGGTCTGAAACACAAACGAATCCGAAACCTTTGTGGAAGATACTGCTATTACAAAGAGCTCTGTCAGCATTTAAGTCCCTCAAAGGGAAGGTCTTTTAAGCTCCCTGAGCTGGCCACGACTGTTTTGTTGTGAAGAAACAACGCTTGTTACAGAGCTCTGTCAGCATTTAAGTCCCTCAAAGGGAAGGTCTTTTAAGCTCCCTGAGCTGGCCACGACTGTTTTGTTCTGAAGAAACAACGCTTGTTACAGAGCTCTGTCAGCATTTAAGTCCCTCAAAGGGAAGGTCTTTAAGCTCCCTGAGCTGGTCACGATTGTTTTGTTGTGAAGAAACAACGCTTGTTACAGAGCTCTGTCAGCATTTAAGTCCCTCAAAGGGAAGGTCTTTAAGCTCCCTGAGCTGGTCACGATTGTTTTGTTCTGAAGAAACAACGCTTGTTACAGAGCTCTGTCAGCATTTAAGTCCCTCAAAGGGAAGATCTTTAAGCTCTCTGAGCTGGCCACGACTGTTTTGTTGTGAAGAAACAACGCTTGTTACAGAGCTCTGTCAGCATTTAAGTCCCTCAAAGGGAAGGTCTTTAAGCTCCCTGAGCTGGTCACGACTGTTTTGTTGTGAAGAAACAACGCTTGTTACAGAGCTCTGTCAGCATTTAAGTCCCTCAAAGGGAAGATCTTTAAGCTCCCTGAGCTGGTCACGATTGTTTTGTTGTGAAGAAACAACGCTTGTTACAGAGCTCTGTCAGCATTTAAGTCCCTCAAAGGGAAGGTCTTTTAAGCTCCCTGAGCTGGTCACGACTGTTTTGTTGTGAAGAAACAACGCTTGTTACAGAGCTCTGTCAGCATTTAAGTCCCTCAAAGGGAAGGTCTTTTAAGCTCCCTGAGCTGGTCACGACTGTTTTGTTGTGAAGAAACAACGCTTGTTACAGAGCTCTGTCAGCATTTAAGTCCCTCAAAGGGAAGGTCTTTTAAGCTTCCTGAGCTGGTCACGATTGTTTTGTTGTGAAGAAACAACGCTTGTTACAGAGCTCTGTCAGCATTTAAGTCCCTCAAAGGGAAGGTCTTTTAAGCTCCCTGAGCTGGTCACGATTGTTTTGTTGTGAAGAAACAACGCTTGTTACAGAGCTCTGTCAGCATTTAAGTCCCTCAAAGGGAAGGTCTTTAAGCTCCCTGAGCTGGTCACGATTGTTTTGTTGTGAAGAAACAACGCTTGTTACAGAGCTCTGTTAGCATTTAAGTCCCTCAAAGGGAAGGTCTTTTAAGCTCCCTGAGCTGGTCACGATTGTTTTGTTCTAAGAACTAGTCGGACTTGCTAACTGAATTAGCAGCCCTCATCATCATCATGTGTCCTGCCGCTGCAAGTACATCTCCCACCCTCTCTGTCCTCAGCCACCCTGCAGGTCCGTCCAATATTTTCTCGCTGGGTCTACCTGGTGTTCTCTTTCCCTCCAGCTTTCCTGTTGTGACTAGGTGCTCTAATTTCTTTTGCCTCACAAAATGTCCTATAAAT
>JAPXFY010000020.1:7415068-7510068 GCA_030674185.1 Monoplex corrugatus
CCACACACAAATACACTCGAATTATTTTGCACACTCATACCACGCATGATGCACACATGTAGAGTACACATCCACATAATACATACACAATCAACATGAACTTATTTACTTTCCGCCTATCACGCCACTGGCCTATGGGGCAGCAATGAAGCTACTCCACTTCTATCCGTTTTAAACCAGCCTCTGTATAGTACACGCACGCAGAACATCAACTACGCACGTTAAAGGAGTATCTTCAAGACGGACGTTGAAGTTTACGTAAGCCATTGCCAGAATCTGATGGCTTATGGAAACACTGAAACACCCAACATGCACACCCCCGAAAACAAAGTATGATTGCCTCAACAAGGGGGTAAACAAAATGTCTACACCCACAGACGAACACAGACGCACGCTAAAGATTCTACAAGCGATGTGAACGCTCAATTTTTTTATGGAAATACCCAGCATGCTCACCCCCGAAGACGAAGTATGACTGCCACATTAGCGGGGTAAAAAAAAAAACTGAACAAAATCGCTACACATATAAAAGCCCCATCCCCTCACTCCTTGAGAAAAAAAATCAAATTTTATTGATTATTATTTTTTGTTGTTTTAAGCAGAGCCATATGAGGACTATAACCCGTTTCAAAGCACACTACTTCGACAAGAAAGAAAAAGAAAGAAACTTGTGTACACATATCAATGCATTCGCGAACATAATCTAAGGAAAAAATCAACAAGTCAGTCAGAAATTAACCGGGTGTAAGCCAAACAAACAAACAAACTGGAACCAGAAAAAAACACGAAAGAAGAATACGAACACGTATTTAACCCTTTCAGTGCCAGAGAAAAACGTAAACATGTGCTTCCCCATTGCCGGGGAATTTTGTGGATTCGAGGGTAATAATTAACAAAAAATTCTAGTGCAAAAACTGTAAGAGATACAACAAAGAAACATAAGTGTTTTGTGAAGGAAAATGAACGAGGATTCTGAATCTGTGCTTATTTTTCTCTTAGCTTGATTGCAAAGACCTGTCCAGGCATTCCAAAGTGGAAATATTTTTTTTGTGTTGTCTAAAAAGTAAGTTTCCATCTCTACAGATTGATACCCAACACACTCACAAACAAAAAAACAGCTGAAAATGACTTGTTTGGTGTCAGTTTACATACATAAATGAAAACAAAACATATGACATCATAAAATGTTCATGAAACGATACTAAACCCATGCAGACAAATAAGTAAGTAACCATCCCATCAATGATAGACCTGGTTTCGGTAAACATAAAAGTGATTGTACTAGACACTGAACAGTCAAACTACATGACAGTCAGTGTACTCAGACACTGAACAATCAAACTACATGACACTCATGAATTGGTTCTCTCTGTTCTTCAGGTTCTGCAATCAAAACAAGAGAAAATAAGCCCAGAATCAGAATCCTTATTCAAATAAGTCAATCAGCTCATGCTCATCAGTCAGAAACAGCTTGAAAAAGCATAGCACACGTCACCAGTTCCCACTTTCAATCCTGGATTTCATAAAAATTGAGGAATGTCTGACTGTTGTCCATTTGGAGGCCAACAGATTTTCAGTGAGCGAAACACTTCGCTGATCGCCACGCCCCCTGCCATGCCGTCTAACTGGGGCACAGCTCCTCTGCACCTCTCCCCCTTCTCATCTTCCCCCCTTCCCACACCACGAACACGTGCGTGACCCATCTCACCATGTACCATCACGTTCACTGCTGTTGGGTCCAAAGTCCGAAGTGTCACGGCCTGCGCGCTCGCCACTCGCACTGACCACGGCAGTCGCGGTCTGACTCGTACTTGTTATCGTCTGCTTGCATCGATTCAGCCAGCAAGCGTTGAATGTCGGCGTGGTCATTGTTACTTTCTCCACCCTCATGTTGAAGCGAATCATCAGATAACAAATTCTCTCATCGTCATCATGCTGTAAAATCATTTGAACGGCCTCTAGAGTCGTGGAAGTCCGCTGACGTGAGCCACCGTTCGGCTTGTCGAAGGTTACGTCGCCATTGTGCTCCACTTCACGTGGTCCAGTTACCAAATCATTAGCGACAATAAAAGTGTCTTCCCTATGACGTATCCTAATTTACATCCTATTTTTATATTGTAGACACATATAGCTCAGTGTGCAGTGTTTCTGTGTGCTGACTGGCTCACACAGTTGTGAACGAAAAATCGGAAAACTCCTGCAACGTCAGCGGACGGCTCTTAGGCAATATAGCAACACCTTTTGTGCAACGTCAGCTGACGGCTTATAGGCACTGAACTGGTTAATACAACAAGACAAGACAGGCGCAAATTTTCGGCCAACTGGCCTTTGTCAAGCGTAAGATTACAAACAAACAATCACCAGATACAAAAATTATGAGAAAAAGACTGAAACTTCCCTGCTGCTGTGTCCAATGTGAGATAAGGAATAAACTGACTCAAACAAACAAACAAACAAACAAACAAATTAACCGAGTGAAAGCCAAACAAACAAATAGACAAGCACCTATATGAACAAAAACAGGGACAAACAAACTATGGTCCCGCTAACTTTGTGAAAAAGAACCGAACTCACGACACAGGTTGCAGGTCTTGGCGCAGTTGTCACGGGCCCACGCCTCATACTTCCCTACACAGGCTGAAGCACCGTACGCTTCGCAGTTGGGTAAGTTGTCTACACATGGGCCTGGCGTAGTCGGGTGTAGGTCGGCTGTCAATCAATCAATCAATCAATCAATCAATCAATCAATCAACCAGCCAATCAATCAATCAATCCGTCAATCAATTAGCCAATCAATCACTCAATCAATCAAAACAATCAGTCCATCCATTCACCACCTACCCATTAATTAATCCCTCCGTCCATTCACCCATCCATCTGTTCATCCGTCAATCCATGAGTTAACCAACTATTCAGCCCAAGGTTATTTCATCTAACACAAGCAAAATCTGATTGGTTATCAGTGCATCAATCTATGAATCACTCATGAGCGAATGTATCAATGATGAACGAATCAATCAATCACTCATTCAATCAAACATCAGTCAACTGATCAATAAATCAGTCACCACATCACACGAGTCAGTTTCAGTTTGTAAAGATGACATCTCCGCGCTCGGAATGAATTCCATATGTCACAGGTGCCGTGTGACGGAGAAGATCCAGAATGATCATGGCACACGCCTTAAGCCTGCACATAAAGCCATGAGCTGGCCAGGTCTTTTGGTCCTACCATACAGCCATAAAAAGAACAAAACAAGCAAGCATAAAAGTCAATATAAGGTTATATGTCCTTTCATTTATATTATTATCATCATTGTTACTATAATTACACTGCTACTACTGCTGCTACCATCACCGCTATCACTACCAATTACTACTCGTGGTACTACAAACAAATGGAAAACGAAGAACGAAATAAAAACACGCTGATTGTTCGGTTCATATCATATTAGTTACACCTCTATTTATATATTCATATTTATCCTAGATCCATTGATGTAGTCAAGCCGGCTGCCTGCCCAAACAAAGTGTCTGAATGACAAGATTCTGATTAAGATCATCGTGATAGCCTGTCTAAAAGTAATCTGTGTATTTTTTCTTTCTCTTTCTTTCTTTCTTTTTGTCTTTCTCTTTTGAATAAAAATTTATTTCGTTTATCTAGCTAAATAAATGAATAAATAAATGAACAAATAAATAAATAAATAAATAAATAAATAAATAAATGAATCAACGAATAAATAAATTGTTATTGTTATCGTTGTTTAAAGCCCAGACGACTGCGTAACCACATCAGGGCTATAACCACTTCAAAACATACAAAACTTCAACAGGGATAAAAAGAAAAGAAAGTACACGTATCAATGCATTCGTGCACAACAATCTAAGGACATGCCCCTGGCGATGACCACCCCGTCCAATCTATCGCACAGGGGATCTAAAAAGCACACCTGAATACAAATCTAACCATACCTAAGGACACCAAAACATCTATAAAACAGGCCTAAATTACATAAAATTGCTTCCGCATATCTCACCTCCCTAGAGCCAAAAATGCACTCAATACATGTACCTAATTATCAATCCTAAGAAAAAGTGCGCAAGACTTTATTGAACACATACAGGTAAATGGACCAGCAAGGCAGAAAATGATAGGAAGAAATGACAGAAAGCAAAGGAACAAGGCAGAAACGGAGGGAGTGACAGAATAGAGGAAATCTTCAGCACAGGATTTCCAAGTGGGGATACTATTTATGCTGAAAGAGCCCCCGGGCATCCCCAGGGGGGAAAATAAATAAATAAGTAAATAATAATAGAATAAATAAATATGAATAAATAAATAAATAACAAATAAATAAATAAATGAATAAATAAATAAATAAATAAAAGGTAGACTAACGACAGTATCCACAGTAGACAGGACACTGGTGACGGGCCCAGGCCTCGTACTGCCCCACACAGGCCGTGGCCTTGTCGTACTGGTGACAGTTACTCAGCAGGTCACCCTTGGAACAGTCCATGATGGGCACTGGGGGCTGGGTGGTGGCGGGAGGGGCTGTGGTAGGGGGCGGGATACATTGAACCTTGGGGCAGCAGTCGTTGGGTAGTGTAACCAGCTTGCATAGCGGGGTAGGGCTGTGTACGTTTGGCATCTGTACGACAGAAATATAGGATTACAACGTCATCATCGTCATCCTTGTCATTTCTTTATAATTATCTGTTGTTATTCTTCATTAACGATATCTCCCACTGACCCACTGACCCTCTTTATATTGAATTGATGTATAGACCTAGTAACTCCCCCTTCCCTTTCTTTTAATTTTTTTAATTTTTTATATTTTACTCTGCAAAATGCAGTGAGCACATTTTGACATGAACTATTTATGGTATATGAAAGGACTCATCATCATCGTCGTCGTCGTCATCACCATCGTTACCGTCAAGGGCAAGAGCACAAACTAATCAACAACAACGAAGACGATGATGACGACAACTTTGACAGCACGGTGGCCAGAATACACACTTACAATAAAGCTGTGTTTATATTTCTTCCGAATGGTTTTATATACACTGAATTAGAAGAGAACAAACTACCACCAATTACAACAATGATAATAATGATAATGATAACAATAATATAACAATAACAATAATAATAAAATGACAGCAACAATAACACTACTACTACTACTACTGCTGCTGCTGCTACTACTACTACAATAAAATGACAGCAACAATAACACTACTACTACTACTACTACTGCTGCTGCTGCTGCTGCTACTACTACTACAATAAAATGACAGCAACAATAACACTACTACTACTACTACTGCTGCTGCTGCTGCTGCTACTACTACTACAATAAAATGACAGCAACAATAACACTACTACTACTACTACTACTACTGCTGCTGCTGCTGCTACTACTATTACAATAAAATGACAGCAACAATAACACTACTACTACTACTACTGCTGCTGCTGCTGCTGCTGCTACTACTACTACTACAATAAAATGACAGCAATAATAACACTACTACTACTACTACTGCTGCTACTACTACTACTACAATAAAATGACAGCAACAATAACACTACTACTACTACTACTGCTGCTGCTGCTGCTGCTACTACTACTACAATAAAATGACAGCAACAATACTACTAACTACTACAATAAAATGACAGCAACAATAACACTACTACTACTACTACTACTGCTGCTGCTGCTGCTACTACTACTACAATAAAATGACAGCAACAATAACACTACTACTACTACTACTACTGCTGCTGCTGCTGCTACTACTACTACAATAAAATGACAGCAACAATAACACTACTACTACTACTACTACTGCTGCTGCTGCTACTACTACTACAATAAAATGACAGCAACAATAACACTACTACTACTACTACTACTGCTTGCTGCTGCTACTACTACTACAATAAAATGACAGCAACAATAACACTACTACTACTACTACTACTATGACGCTGCTGCTGCTACTACTACTACTACAATAAAATGACAGCAACAATAACACTACTACTACTACTACTACTGCTGCTGCTGCTACTACTACTACAATAAAATGACAGCACATAACACATAACACTGTGCTCTACTACTACTACAAAATGACCAACATAACACTACTATACTACTACTGCTGCTGCTGCTACTACTACTACAATAAAATGACAGCAACAATAACACTACTACTACTACTACTAGCTGCTGCTGCTGCTGCTACTACTACTACAATAAAATGACAGCAACAATAACACTACTACTACTACTACTGCTGCTGCTGTGCTGCTACTACTACAAAATAAAATGACAAGCAACAATAACACTACTACTACTACTGACTGCATGCTCTAGCTGCTACTACTACTACAACTGCTACAATAAAATGACAACAACATAACACTACTACTACTACTACAATAAAATGACAGCAACAATACACTACTACCTTACACTACACATAAAATGACAGCAACTACTACTACTACTACTACTACAATAAAATGACAGCAACAATAACACTACTACTACTAAATGACGCTACTACTACACTACATAAATGACAGCAAAATAAACGGTGATGACATAATGATGATGATGATGAGATATGATGACACAAAAATGATGATGATGATGATGATTATGACAATGATGATAATGACTGTAAAAATACCACAGTAATAACTGGTACTGACTTTCGTTTACAGAGGTACATGCCGGTGCCGGAGTCCACACAATTACAGGTGAAGTCACAACCATCGTCCCAGTGATCATTCTGATGGTGAGGGTGCCCTTGTACACACACACATCTGTATCACACACACACACAACACAACACACAACACAACACAACCCCAACGCACGCACCACACACACACACACCACACACACACACACACACACGCACACATATTTACCATGTTAACAGTATATTTAAAGCATTATTAATGTGTGCTGGTGTGGGTGGTAAGGACACAAGACAGAAGAGAAGAGTGCACTTGACGATGACCTGCCAATGGTGTTACTTTTTCTTTATTTCATCCGAACCGCTCGCAACCAGACCAGACGATAGAGGCACATGACATTCACAGTGACATACTTATATACTTCATGTATGAACCGTAAAAATAACCGCGAAGGGCTGCGCGTAACTGACCCTCTAAAGCCCTGATGAGCTAGAATTGTGTTTGTTCATGTAAATTTAGCGTGTTTGACTTGCAGTCTGTGATATAAACATAAACGTATTATTAAATCAGAAAAATCTGCACAGCACACAGATTACTGTAGGCTATATCATTTTGCAAACTTTTCATCAAGATCTAGACTATGAGTGATTTAAGTCAATGAGTGAACCTTGCTGAAAGGGATTCTAGCCGTATTTTTCAATATTTAACCAGTCGCTATTAATTCATACAAAATAACAACTACGTGAGTAAATAAATAATAACTCAGAGTTTCTATGAAGACACATTTCAATAAGAAAACCAATCATTCTGTGTAAAAATCAATCGATAAATAGCAATGGAAAACACAACTGGTTCTGATCTGGGCACATGCAGCTCGACCTCAGTGTCAAGTGCCAAAATTTAATGTCTTCTAATGCTTAACTACTTGGCAACAATTTATTGCAAAATCGTGTTTATTACAAGAGAGATAACAATACTGATATATTTTTGTGCATTTATGTCTTGACATTCATCACTCAGAAAAGATACAAAAGATATATGAGACTCACTGGACTGCCCAGCAATAGTACTACTATAATAAGGACTTTTCCCAATTGTACAAAAGATATCTGAGACTCACTGGACTGCCCAGCAATAGTACTACTATACATGAGGACTTTTCCCTACTGTACAAAAGATACCTGAGACTCACTGGACTGCCCAGCAATGGTACTACTATAAATGAGGACTTTTCCCTACTGTACAAAAGACACATGAGACTCACTGGACTGCCCAGCAATGGTACTACTATAAATGAGGACTTTTCCCTACTGTACAAAAGACACATGAAACTCACTGGACTGCCCAGCAATAGTACTACTATAAATGAGGACTTTTCCCTACTGTACAAAAGATATCTGAGACACACTGGACTGCCCAGCAATTGTACTACTATAAATGAGGACTTTTCCCTACTGTACAAAAGATACATGAGACTCACTGGACTGCCCAGCAATAGTACTACTATAAATGAGGACTTTTCACTACTGTACAAAAGATATCTGAGACTCACTGGATTGCCCAGCAATAGTACTACTATAAATGAGGACTTTTCCCTACTGTACAAAAGATACATGAGACTCACTGGACTGCCCAGCAATGGTATTACTATAAATGAGGACTTTTCCCTACTGTAAAAAAGATATCTGAGACACACTGGACTGCCCAGCAATAGTACTACTATAAATGAGGACTTTTCCCTACTGTACAAAAGATATCTGAGACACACTGGACTGCCCAGCAATAGTACTACTATAAATGAGGACTTTTCCCTACTGTACAAAAGATATCTGAGACTCACTGGACTGCCCAGCAATAGTACTACTATAAATGAGGACTTTTCACTACTGTACAAAAGATATCTGAGACACACTGGACTGCCCAGCAATGGTACTACTATAAATGAGGACTTTTCACTACTGTGCAAACGATATCTGAGACACACTGGACTGCCCAGCAATGGTACTACTATAAATGAGGACTTTTCACTACTGTGCAAACGATATCTGAGACACACTGGACTGCCCAGCAATGGTACTACTATAAATGAGGACTTTTCACTACTGTGCAAACGATATCTGAGACTCACTGGACTGCCCAGCAATAGTACTACTATAAATGAGGACTTTTCACTACTGTGCAAACGATATCTGAGACACACTGGACTGCCCAGCAATGGTACTACTATAAATGAGGACTTTTCCCTACTGTACAAAAGATATCTGAGACTCACACTGGATTGCCCAACAATAGTACTGCTATAAATGAGGACTTTTCCCTACTGTACAAAAGATACCTGAGACTAACTGGATTGCCCAGCAATAGTACTGCTATAAATGAGGACTTTTCCCTACTGTACAAAAGATATCTGAGACTAACTGGATTGCCCAGCAATAGTACTGCTATAAATGAGGACTTTTCCTACTGTACAAAAGATATCTGAGACTCACTGGACTGCCCAGCAATGGTACTACTATAAATGAGGACTTTTCCCTACTGTACAAAAGATATCTGAGACTAACTGGATTGCCCAGCAATGGTACTACTATAAATGAGGACTTTTCCCTACTGTAAAAAAGATATCTGAGACTCACGAGACTGCCCAGCAATAGTACTACTATAAATGAGGACTTTTCCCTACTGTACAAAAAGTATATATGAGACTCACTGGACTGCCAGGAATAGTACTACTATAAATAAGGACTTTTCCCTACTGTACAAAAGATATCTGAGATTCAATGGACTGCCCAGGAATAGTACTACTATAAATGATGACTTTTCCCTACTGTACAAAAGATACATGAGACTCACTGGACTGCCCAGGAATAGTACTACTATAAATGATGACTTTTCCCTACTGTACAAAAGATCTCTGAGATTCACTGGACTGCCCAGCAATGGTACTGCTATAAATGAGGACTTTTCCTTAATGTACAAAAGATACATGAGACTCACTGGACTGCCCAGCAATAGTACTACTATAAATGAGGACTTTTCCCTACTGTACAAAAGACATATAGAATTACTGGACTGCCCAGCAATGGTACTGCTATAAATGAGGACTTTTCCCTACTGTACAAACGACACATGAGACTCACTGGACTGCCCAGCAATGGTACTGCTATAAATGAGGACTTTTCCCTACTGTACAAAAGACATATAGAATTACTGGACCGCCCAGGAATGGTACTGCTATAAATGAGGACTTTTCCCTACTGTACAAAAGACACATAAGACTCACTGGACTGCCCAGCAATGGTACTACTATAAATGAGGACTTTTCCCTACTGTACAAAAGACACATGAGACTCACTGGACTGCCCAGCAATGGTACTACTATAAATGAGGACTTTTCCCTACTGTACAAAAGACATATAGACTCACTGGACTGCCCAGCAATGGTACTACTATGACTGGGGACGTAGCCGGGTCTGAAGCCAGTGTAGCCTGTGCTGATGACTCCAAAGACAGGCACCATGGTGTTGGTGGGGTTCTTGGTGGGGTCGATGATTGTACCGTCAGGGTTGGTGCATCTCAATGCAGGACAACACTGACCCTGTACGGTCAGCAAACTGCAGGAGGCTGGTAGGTGGCCCAGGTTGTAGTCTGGACACCTGTGATTAACATTCATCATTACTATCATCATCATCGTCGTTATTGTTGTTGTTGTCAATGGTCCAGAGGTGCTGGGTCAAAGTGAGAGGTGACACGCACGCAGTCTCTAGCCAACACACTACATGCATTACGTCAGCCATTGATGTACATGGATACTCTGAAGAAAACCTAATCAGCTGTGCACTCATGGCCACTCATACATATGTATATTTGAACAGTGTAGAATGAATTCATATCATGCCAGATAATTCCATGTTTACAACACTACAAACGCCATGTAACTGAAAGACAAAACTGCAATATCACACTATACACGCCGTTTTGGGCTCTTGATTAGTGTAGTGCCTTTGTACTGTAGCAACTGTATCCTACCTGTGGGATGGACGGAAACACTGGTCGTCATCTATTTCCTAAATCTCTCACGGCTGGCTCTAATTACCACAGCACAGTACACCACCTCAGTTAGCTAACTAAATGACGGGAGGAGGCGATGTTAACAAGGTATCACTAAGGGGATGAATTTCCTCAAAGAAGTCAATGACCAGAGTACAGGGGCTTCAATAGCCTCGTGTTAATGATCAGGACTGGTCGGGGAAAGGATGACAATTTGAGTTAAGGGTCACACGTCCAACAGGTTGAGTGTGCCCTAGTTCAGCTACTGTATGTGTACATACGGTGTGTGTAAGTGCTGTGGGTGGGTGGGTGGTGTTTGTGTTTGTGTAGGCGAGACAGACAGAGGATGACAAATTGGACCAAGGGTTACGTGCAAAACAGGCTGAGTGTACCCCAGCTCAGCATCCCCTGAGTGTGTGTGTGTGTGTGTGTGTGTGTGTGTGTGTGTGAGTGTGTGTGTGTGTGTGTGTGTTGTGTGTGTGTGTGTGTGTGTGTGTGTGTGTGTATGTGTGTCTGTGTGTGTGTGTGCATGCGTACACGTGCACTATTTGTGTGTCTGTAAAACACTTTATTTATTTATTTATAATATTTGGATCTTCTTTATACTATGGTTCTATCACTTATTTCCATTTCATGTTTTGTCAGTAACTATTCTCACTAGATTGAAAGTTCAATGACGTTCCACTCCTGTAAAGCGCAATGAGCATGCTTTTGACATGGATTTTTCGCGTTATATAAGTGACACTATTACTACCAAGATTGAAGGATCTATAACAATCATAATCTGGAAACCAAATGACCGACCTGGGCACACACTCGTAGTAGCCAGACATGGCGTCCTTACACTCACACAGGTAGCCCCGGGTACAGGTGCCTACTGTCCATGTCTCGCCCTGCATGTATACCCTGTACTGGGCGTCTGTACCTTGATATATACACCGATCTGTACACACACACACACATACACACACACGCGGGCGCGCACACACATACACACATACACGTACACACACATACACACACATATACGTACACACACACACACATACACACACACGCGCGCGCGCACACACACACACACAACACACACATACACGTACATACACACACACATACACACACACACACACACACACACATACACACACACACACACACAAGAATTTCAATGAAAATCATCATCATCATCATCATGTGCCCTGCTTGCGTGGCGTTGGCAATCACGGCCCTCCATAGGAATCTGTCCCTTGTAGCTGGAAGTAATTTCCCACCCTCTCTGTCCTCAGCCACTCTGCAAGTCCATCCAATATTTTCTCCACGTGTCTACCTGGTGCTCTCTTTCAATGATAATCATACAGAGATTAATCTAGTCGCTTGTAAACGCATGTTCAGAACTTTTCCCCCCAAGAAAGGTATTGTAAACTTTATTTGTTACGTTGCATCATTTAAATATATTTATTTAAGAAATAACAAGAATATAATCATATTCTCAAGTCGACTATAAACATTTGTATACGAAAGTCTGTAAGGAAAATTGAGTACGATAAACATGTTGAAGCATATTATGGTTACTGGAAACAGTAATATCAGTAGTACAGAAAGACTAGCACCATGACTATGTGGTTAACGCAGCAGATTTATGACTGGCCACCTGATAATTCACATCCCATCATCTAAATTATGCCGAGCTTGTTTGGTCCCAGCCAACTCTTATCCATATTAGAAGACTGGGACTTTACAGACAAGCTTGATTCACTGCATGAATACTTCTCAAACTTCCTGAGCATCACTGCAGGTATCTGTAACTCACGGGCCTGGTTGACCACATAATTATGTTTATAGAAAGAAGTACATAGCACTGCCCTGTCATGCATGACCAATCTTCTACAGAATTCCACAGCATTATCACCAATATCTCCACTGTCATGAATCGTCACATCCTTACTACAGACTGTCTCAGATTCTAAAGCCTCTCCTGCCATGCTAACATGGTGACTTCAATTTTGGTAGGGTTGCTAGTGTGTTGGAAAATCAAAATGAGCAGTATGAGGGCAGTGACACAGAGTGGTGCATAAAATTGGGCTGAAGAAAAGAAATCAATCAATCAATTGATCATTTAATGAATCAGTCAATCAACCCATCGAGTAATCAATTAATAAGATCAATAAATCAATCAATTAATCAATCGACCAAGTAATCAGTTAGTATCAATAAATCAATATAGAAAGAAAGAAAGGAATAAAAGACGACCTACTGGTGATACTGCCGATGGTGTTACTGTTCGGCAACTGGTAACCACCACCAGGAGGCTGGTACCCTCCAATCACCGTCTGTTGTCCAGCCACCACAAGTTGTGGGTTTTTGGCAGGCATGTTAGTTGGGACCTGTGTGGGCAACAGATTGGGGTACAGACTGTGGTATGGGGGTGTAGGTACCCGCGTCAGGTATGTCACAGTGCATGGTGGGGCAACACTGGCCGGGCACGGTGACCAGGTGACAGTACTGTGGCAGTGGTGGGTACTTTGGGCATCTGTTGGACAAAAAGCAGAGTTGCAAAGATGTGAGGTGATACACACCTTCTACTGTTTCTTGCCCATCTCTTCTTCGCTGCGTTACTCTCCCCAACCCTTTAAAGGGTCAGATATCCATTCACAGCTGGTGGACTTAAGGTCACACGCACGAAATATTTCTACAGCTTGATTCGATCCAATGTAGTGAAGCTGAAAGATCAGCCAGGCCTCTGTTGAGGACGTTCACTAAACTATTTACATTCAATAAATTATTAAACTGCTCAATATTAGAATGTCGTAGGCAAGAACTGTGTAAACAATTCTCTGAATTTTTATTCATATTCATTCGTAAATAAATTCAATAAACAGTAAAAAAAAAATTATCATGCATTTCACCCGCACTGCGTATTATGTTCTAAGCCTGTCACAATAGTAACAAATTTATCATGTATTTCACCTGCACTGACGTATTATGTTCTAAGCCTGTCACAATAGTAACAAATTTATCATGTATTTCACCTGCACTCGTATTATGTTCTAAGCCTGTCACAATAGTAACAAATTTATCATGTATTTCACCCGCACTGCGTATTATGTTCTAAGCCTGTCACAATAGTAACAAATTTATCATGTATTTCACCTGCACTGCGTATTATGTTCTAAGCCTGTCACAATAGTAACAAATTTATCATGTATTTCACCCGCACTGCGTATTATGTTCTAAGCCTGTCACAATATAGAACCATTACAAGCGAAGCCTGATTTTTAAATCTAAACCTCAGTTTTGCTGTAATGTTTGGTAATGAGATCAAACGATTTTCTAAACAAGTGTGTTTTAACCCTCACTTGGAAGTACAGCTATAGACAGCGGGTTCCTTGTCCAGACAGCGACAGGTGTAGTCACAGGCATCATCCCACGTCTCTCCTGGGTTGTGTACCGTACCTTTGTACACACATACCCTGAAACAGTCGGTTATAATCATGTAATGATATAATTTGTCCGTCGCTTCTTTCTCCTTTTTATTTTCTTGAGCGATAATTTAAACACACTACCGGCTTGCTAGGCCAGTTGTAACTTCACTTGAGTCGCTTAGCCAGACTTTGTCTAGAAAAAAAACACGAAAAAAGTATCAGAATGCGTATTTAATACAATCAGACGAGCCAGGTGCAAATTTTCGGCCAACTGGCTTTTGTCAAGCGTAGACGTAAGATGACAAACGAATAAAGACCAAGTACAAAAATTAGGAGAAAAAGCCTGAAACCCTTTCCCGCTCCTTCGTCCAGTAGGAGAAAGGCAGCAGGAATTTTTTTCTCCTAATTTTTGTATTTGGTGTTTGTTCGTTTGTTGATCTTTACGTCTACGCTTGTCAAAGGCCAGTTGGCCGAAAATTTGCGCCTGTCTGGTTGTATTAAATACGCGTTCTGATTCTTTTTTCGTATTCTTTTTTCTGGTTCCTGTTTGCTTGAACGCAAGGCAGTCACATTGTTTTGGATTTCAGAGTCTGTCTGTTTCCACCTCCCAGGAAGAGGAGGAGTGGTGTCACTTCAGGAGACATGACTTGGTTAGAAATACCAAGACGACAGAAATGGTGGAAACAATATCGGTTCACCATCGCACTCAATTCATTAGCGAAAATTCAGTGGTCTGGTCATCTGACCGGAAGCCACACCTCCAGCTGGCTCAAAACGTATATCACAAAATGATGTCTGGACTTAAAAGGAGAGACAGACCAAGGAATACCTGGTTGCATTAAATACGCGTTCTGATTCTGTTTTTGGTGTTTTGATATGAGAGTTTTCTGCTGACCGTCAACTTTTCTCCAGAGACGTCCAAAATGGTACAAGCAGACAGAAAAGAGGAAAAAAGAATAATATGTATACACCTTTAATGTAACTATGTTTTGGGAAAAATGAAGGGCGCAGTAAGTAAAGCACTAATTTTATTTCTAGGGCTTTATTTGTTCCATGCATGCGACAGCATTGGAGTACTGCGGGTTCCCTGGATTTCTTTGTCTTCATATCACTCATCAAACTCGCAAATGTATCTGTCAAAGTCCCCTTCACTTTTGCACAAATTTGACCGAGAAATGCATAAGATTTTGAGAACTGAAATGGATAATGTCGTCAAAGTATAAAGGCTTGGGAAACTCACTAAAAAAAACAACAAAGGTACATTTAAGAAGGAGATAACAATAATCAATAATAGCAGTTTTACATGGTGCCACATCTGTATAATTTAAATCAAAGTGCACTCACGCGCCAGATACAAGCATGCAACATACAAAAACGACCTCACAAACTTGGGGAACGAGTCAGTTGTAAAGTTCGTTGAGGAGCAAAGATGTGGGTTCTTAAACTGGATGAAAAGCAAAAAGGGCAGGTGTTAGGCGAAGGGAGAGTGGACCTATTCCAGGTAGACGGTCCTGAATGCTGGTCAACAGGTAATAGTTTAACTCTGGAAACCTGAAGGGAAAGAGTATCTGAAGTTGGACGCAACATGTGAGCTGTGTGAGCTGGTGTAACATATTGATGTTGTCACAGAGATAATGGAGCAGACTGATGAATAGATTTGTAGCTGTATCCAACATTTTATGACGAAAGGGGAATCAGAGCACCTGGTCACAACAGGAAAACTGGAGGGAAAGAGAACACCAGGGAGGCCCAGGGAGAAAATACTGGACGGACTTGCAGGATGGCTGAGGACAGAGACGGTGGGAGATGTACTAACAGCAACAAGGGATAGATTCATACGGAGGGCCATGATCGCTAACGCAGGGTACACAATGATGATGTGATGATGATGATGATGATCCAACATTCAGACAACACCAGATTCCCCAAATCCCACGACCTACCACGTCCGCCGAAGAATCCAGGCCTGTTCTCTCCAGGAGGCAGACTTGATCCAGAGATAATGGTGTGTGTTCCGATAGGCACAACGTTGGTGATGCCAGGCATCATGGTGGGGGAGGAGGTGGGAGTGAGGCCACCGATGACCGGCTGTAGTGGTTTGCCCATCACAGGTGTGCACTGCACCTTCTGGCAGCACGAGTCCTGAGGGTCTGGCACCAGGTGACAGAATGTGGGCAGGTCGCTGTACACTTTGCATCTGTTTTCACACACACACACACGCACACACACACATACACATATATACACACACACACACACACAAACACACACACGCACATACATACACACCATATTCACACACACACACACACACACACACACACACACACAAACACACACGCAAAAACATACAAACACGCACGCATGCGTATATTTCATGGTGGAAAAGTTGAGGAAACACTGATAAGATTTACCAACAGGTTTAACTACCTGTGTATTGTTAGTCTCAAACTGCTACCTGTAAATAGACAATAAAAGAAACACGCACACAATTCATACATATCGCGCATGCACACAACATGCCGCATACAAACACGCACACATACACGTGTATACAAACACATCTCACACACAGACACAGACACGCATACAGGCAGACAGACAGACAGACAGACACACGCACACACACACACACAGACATAGATATAGATAGATAAATGGATAGACAGACAGATAGATAGACAGACAGATAGACAGACAGACAGACAGACAGATAGATAGATAGATAGATAGAAATGGAGAGAGAGAGAGAGAGAGAGAGAGAGAGAGAGAGAGAGATAGATAGATAGATAGATAGATAGATAGATAGATAGATAGATAGATAGATAGATAGATAATACAGATATAGATATAGATATAGATGTAAATTTTTTAACCAAACGACCAGTGTTTTATTTAAATTAGCCCTCTGGCGCTTCCGCGTCATGTGTTTCGATCTGTTGGATGGGATCTTGGGATTTTAAGTGTACCGACCTGAAGTCACATTTATAGGTGTTCTGGGCGGCGTCCTCACAAACACAGGTATAAGCACAACCGTCCATCCACTGCTGGCCCTGTAGGAAGGTACGACCGTCCGTGTACACGCACATGTCTGTACAGAATAACAATATATACACACATATGTCTGCAGAGAGTAACACGTTGTGTACACACACATGTCTGTACAGAATAACACATTATATACACACATTTGTCTACACAGAGTAACACGTTGTGAACACACACATCTGTATAGAATATCACATTATATACACACATATGTCTACACAGAGTAACACATTGTATACACACATGTCTGTACAGAATAACACATTATATACACACATATGTCTACACAGAGTAACACATTATGTACACACACATGTCTGTACAGAATAACACAATATATACACACATACGTCTACAAAGAGTAACACATTGTGTACACACACATGTCTGTACAGAATAACACATTATATACACACATACATCTACAAAGAGTAATAGATTGTGTACACACACATGTCTGTATAGAATAACACATTATATACACACATACGTCTACAAAGAGTAACACATTGTGTACACACACATGTCTGTACAGAATGACACAATGTGCACACACATGCACGTCAAAATAACACATTGTATACGCAAACAAATATATACAAAAGTACACTCTCTACGCACACATGTCTGTTCAGATAAACACACCGTGTACAATGTACAGCATAACACATTGTGTAAACACATAAACAAAATAACACAACACATACACACATGGCTGCACAGAATAAGGCAGCAGACACACACATGTCTGTCTATAATAACACTATATACACCACATATCTGATAACACATCGCGTATACACACATACACACACATATACACACGCACATACACATACACAACACACTCATACACACACATACATGTACATACACACACACACACACACACACATACATACACACACACACACATACACACACACACACACACACACACACACACACACAACTACACACACACACACACATATCTTACAAAATAACACATTGTATTCACAGGCATGTTTACACAAAATAACACAGAGGATAAATACACATCACACTTATCCAAATACATAAACACATTTTTGTACAAAAAAGTGCATGCGTATTAACTATTATCAAACAAACGTACACGAAATCTGTACACATAACGCATTACACAGACACCAAAAATATACTAAACAGACATGTCTGTGTATGAACACTATGTATACTAGAATGGTTTATCGTTATGATTGTTAATGTAATCATCAATCATCTGCATTATCTATATCATAATATCAATTATCTCCTACTGACATCATCAGTTATCTCGTACTCTTTCCAATATTCCATCTGAAAGTCGTTCTCTCTTCCTTTCTTCTTCGTACACCAGCCCCCTTCACACAAACACACACACATACACACACACACACAAATGTGTTATATATATTATATATATATATATATATATATATATATTATATATATATATATATATATATATATATATATATATTATACACACACACATACAGAAACACACACACACATACACACACACACACACACACACACACACACACACACACACACACACACACACACAACACAGTCACACACTTACTCACACACACACACACACATGCGTATGGACAACAAACACAAACTCAAATAAAGAGTCAGCAAGACTGACACACCTGAACAAACAAACAGAAGGGTGAATGAAAGACGTACTGGCTTGTCAGTATAGGAGACGGCAATGGAGCTCACAGACAGACGGACAGACAGAGGCAGACAGAATAACACAAAAGACACAAAAGAATACATGTAAGACATAACAGAAAAACAGGACGGGGAGTTACGCACTTGGTGGTTTGCCGGTGTAGGAGACGACAGTGGATCCAACAGGATGACGGGTTCCCTGGAAGACGATCCCAGGCTTGGAGGTTACAGTGACTACCTGCGGGGTTGTGGCCTCAGGCTGCGCAGACATACAGACGTATGAAATTACACCATATCAGACAATTAAAAACTATACTATGCACTGGATAAATCACGGTACAATTATTTCATGATTCATTTTTTACTTTTTAAAAGAAAGAATACACACACACACATACATGCACACATACACATACGTACATACGTATTACATAAAGACAGATGCACCAATACTGTCAAAACATTATCATGCAAAAGTACATATGTATATCAGACATGATCATGACGATTATACTGATAATCGAGTCACACACACACACACACACACTCACACACACATGGACACATACACATACACATGGACATATAATACACACACACACACACACACACACACACACACACACACACACGTACATACTTATTACATAAAGACACAGGCATCAATATTGTCAAAACATTATCATGCAAAAGTACATAAATTATGTATATCAGACATGATGATGCCGATGATACTGATAATCGAGTCAAACACACACACACACACACACACACACACACACACACACACACACACACACACACACACACACACACACACACACACACACAACACACACACACACACGCACACACACACACACACACACACACACACACGCACACACACAAGCTGGGCTTAGTTCGTAGCGAGCCTGTTGGCGGATGGGAGACGGGACCCCTGGCCTGTTCTCTGCTCATCTGGTTGCTTCAGTTATTGCGAGCGATGCCAGCTTGGTATGTCAAAGGTCCATTCCCTCCCATTCCTGGTATGTCAAATGTCCCTTCCTTCCCATTCCTGGTATGTCAAAGGTCCCTTCCCTCCCATTCCTGGTATGTCAAAGGTCCATTCCCTCCCATTCCTGGTATGTCAAAGGTCCATTCCCTCCCATTCCTGGTATGTCAAATGTCCCTTCCTTCCCATTCCTGGTACGTCAAAGGTCCCTTCCCTCCCATTCCTGGTATGTCAAAGGTCCATTCCCTCCCATTCCTGGTATGTCAAATGTCCCTTCCCATTCCTGGTATGTCAAAGGTCCCTTCCCTCCCATTCCTGGTATGTCAAAGGTCAATTCCCTCCCATTCCTGGTATGTCATAGGTCCCTTCCCTCCCATTCCTGGTATGTCAAAGGTCTATTCCCTCCCATTCCTGGTATGTCAAAGGTCCCTTCCCTCCCATTTCTGGTATGTCAAAGGTCCATTCCCTCCCATTCCTGGTATGTCAAAGGTCCCTTACCTCCCATTCCTGGTATGTCAAAGGTCCCTTCCCTCCCATTCCTGGTATGTCAAAAGTCCATTCCCTCCCATTCCTGGTATGTCAAAGGTCCCTTCCCTCCCATTCCTGGTATGTCAAAGGTCCCTTCCCTCCCATTCCCGGTATGTCAAAGGTCCCTTCCCTCCCATTCCTGGTATGTCAAAAGTCCATTCCCTCCCATTCCTGGTATGTCAAAGGTCCCTTCCCTCCCATTCCTGGTATGTCAAAGGTCCCTTCCCTCCCATTCCTGGTATGTCAAAAGTCCATTCCCTCCCATTCCTGGTATGTCAAAGGTCCCTTCCCTCCCATTCCTGGTATGTCATAGGTCCCTTCCCTCCCATTCCTGGTATGTCAAAAGTACCTTCCCTCCCATTCCTGGTATGTCAAAGGTCCATTCCCTCCCATTCCTGGTATGTCAAAAGTCCCTTCCCTCCCATTCCTGGTATGTCAAAGGTCCATTCCCTCCCATTCCTGGTATGTCAAAGGTCCCTTCCCTCCCATTCCTGGTATGTCAAAGGTCCCTTCCCTCCCATTCCTGGTATGTCAAAAGTCCATTCCCTCCCATTCCTGGTAAGTCATAGGTCCCTTCCCTCCCATTCCTGGTATGTCATAGGTCCCTTCCCTCCCATTCCTGGTATGTCAAAGGTCCCTTCCCTCCCATTCCTGGTATGTCAAAGGTCCATTCCCTCCCATTCCTGGTATGTCAAAAGTCCATTCCCTCCCATTCCTGGTATGTCAAAAGTCCCTTCCCTCCCATTCCTGGTATGTCATAGGTCCATTCCCTCCCATTCCTGGTACGTCAAAGGTCCATTCCCTCCCATTCCTGGTATGTCAAAGGTCCATTCCCTCCCATTCCTGGTATGTCAAAGGTCCCTTCCCTCCCATTCCTGGTATGTCAAAGGTCCATTCCCTCCCATTCCTGGTATGTCATAGGTCCCTTCCCTCCCATTCCTGGTATGTCAAAGGTCCCTTCCCTCCCATTCCTGGTATGTCAAAGGTCCATTCCCTCCCATTCCTGGTATGTCAAAGGTCCCTTCCCTCCCATTCCTGGTATGTCAAAGGTCCCTTCCCTCCCATTCCTGGTATGTCAAAGGTCCATTCCCTCCCATTCCTGGGATGTCATAGGTCCCTTCCCTCCCATTCTGGTATGTCAAAGGTCCCTTCCCTCCCATTCCTGGTATGTCAAAGGTCCATTCCCTCCCATTCCTGGTATGTCATAGGTCCCTTCCCTCCCATTCCTGGTATGTCATAGGTCCCTTCCCTCCCATTCCTGGTATGTCAAAGGTCCCTTCCCTCCCATTCCTGGTATGTCATAGGTCCCTTCCCTCCCATTCCTGGTATGTCAAAGGTCCCTTCCCTCCCATTCCTGGTATGTCAAAGGTCCCTTCCCTCCCATTCCTAGTATGTCAAAGGTCCATTCCCTCCCATTTCTGGTATGTCATAGGTCCCTTCCCTCCCATTCCTGGTATGTCATAGGTCCCTTCCCTCCCATTCCTGGTATGTCAAAGGTCCCTTCCCTCCCATTCCTGGTACGTCAAAGGTCCATTCCCTCCCATTCCTGGTATGTCAAAGGTCCCTTCCCTCCCCATTTCAAGACCTTGCCAGTGCACAGGGTTTTGCGCAAAGTTAAGGAATCTGCTGAGTAACTGCGGTCAGATCTGGATGGAGCACACATGGGATTATCCGAATGCGATGAATCGCTCTTGAACGATCTCCACACAAACTCCACACATAGAGAACCTCCATACCTGGAGGCCACCCGTCACCTGTGACCCGCTTGGTTGGAGATGGTCACCTATCAGACTTTGTAGGGTACTTCCTTTCCATGATGGTGCATATTTGAATAAAGACTTTAAACCTCCTCTAATAAGATATGCCCCCCATCCCAAAATTCCCAGAGAACACATTAAGCTTACCGTGACAGTGATCGGTGTCTTGGTGGTGTGGGGTTGGGTAGGGGAGATGGTGTGCATGGGAGTGGGGGTGGGGAAGGCATCAGGTGAACAGAGGGCCCTTTGGCAGCATGAATCATGAGGGTCAGGCTGCAGGGTGCACTCTTTTGGCAGGAAGTACATGTTGCTGCACCTGTAACAAACCCATGGCAAACACTGATACCCGTCCACCCCTTTATCTACACCCTAACTTCAGACGCAAGTAGTCACCTTCAATTTGTTTACGTGACCTCGGGGCCTGCATCATAACAATGAGGCTGTTGGCAACCTGTCTTAAAGTTTAGCAGTCCACTCCACAGCACAACCATTTCCTCCCCATTTCAGCATCATGCCAGCGCATAAGAGTTTTACGCGCCCTCAAGGAGTATGTCAGATAATTTGCTGGCAGATGTGGATGGATCACAAGATGGAATTGTCTCCCTGCAAAGGATCCTTCTTCCAAAATCTGTCTTGTATAAATATATACGTGGTCACTTATCATGTGAACACACAACCAGCCAAAACAATCCTATACATCCCCCATATTCCTTGCACATCAAATATGAACAAAATCATCAGCGCCACCACGACCCACACACCCTGCTATCACATATGTCTACAGCTTAACCATCTTTGAGCCACACAGTCATCACCTCATCGTCAAAGCCATCAACTACCCACGCATTAGAAATGAAACACTAAGTGCAACTTTACTTTTCAGGTACATGACCATGATAAAGTTAAGACAGTCTATCAACGAAACACTAAGTGCAATTTTACTTTTCAGATACACAACCACAACAAGGTTACACAGTCTATCAACGAAACACTAAGTGCAACTTTACTTTTTAGGTACACAACCATGACAAAGTTACTCAGTCTATCAACTAAATACTAAGTACAACTTTACTTTTCAGGTACACAACCATGACAAGGTTACACAGTCTATCAACGAAACACTAAGTGCAACTTTACTTTTTAGATACACAACCATGATAAAGTTACACAGTCTATCAACGAAACACTAAGTGCAACTTTACTTTTCAGGTACACAACCATGACAAAGTTACACAGTCTATCAGTAAGGTAGAAAGAAACTCTAGGGAGAGCTAGACAACAGAAGGTCTTCAGAGAAGTAACCCCCTTTAGACAAGTGTTTCGGCCCTGAATTCCTTACACTCTCGGGGGGCCGGGCCACATCCAGGTCATGACTCCTGGATGCCCTTCTGCTGTTGTCTATTTTTTTTTTTTTTTTTTTTTTCCCACGCCGGGGATCGAACCTGAGCGATTCTGCGCTTCAGAACTGCGGTACGCGGTTTTACCAATGTGCTAACGGGGCACACATCATCTGTAGGGAATTTAATCCTTATGAAGTTCACTTTTTTGGTTCCTCCTTGCCCAGATCCAGCTTGAGCTCCTTTCTGCTGCCTCTGCCATCGCTTTAAGGGCTCTAGTCCTCTTCTTCCCAGAAATGGCGAGTTGTTTCATGAGATCATAAGCGGAGGTGCCCACAAACCCTCTTGCCCCGACCTCTATGGCGAAGATTTTGACCCGCAGACCTGCTTTCTTCAGGGTGCTGGCAAGACCGGCGTATTTTTCGGTCTTGTAGATATGTGCTTCTTCCATTCTGCTTTCGTATGGCACAGTGAGTTCTATCAGAATCACTTGTTTCGAGGAGTCAGAGTGGAGAGCGATGTCTGGTCTCATGCCTGTCTTGCTGATGACATCTGGGTAATTTCTCCACTCTGGGAGGTCTGCTGTACACTCCCAGTCGACTGCTCCATCCAGAAGACCCTTTGGCAATGTGCTGGTTGTCATAGCCCTTTCGGGCCAGACCTGTTTCCCTCCTGCTTTGTAGAACGTTGTCATAGCAATTGGTGCGTTTGGGGTCATGGTTTTTTCGCTAACCACATCTGTGATCACTTTCAGAACTTGGTTGTGCCTCCATGTATACCTTCCTTGGGCTAGCGCTACTTTGCAAGAGCTTAGGACATGTTCCACTGTTTGTTTCTTCTGACAGAGCGGACATGCTGGGTCGTCTGCTTTCCCCCATTTCACTAAGTTTGCATTCGAGGGGAGCAGGTCATATACAGATCTGAGGAGGAAGCTTATCCTTAGAGGAGCCATGTGCCACATATCGTTCCAGCTGAGACTTCTTTGGAGTGCACTGTCCCATGTTGTCCATTGCCCCTGTTGACCTTGCTGGACTGCCTTCTGCACTCTTTTGACATCTTCTTCTTCCTTCAACTCCTGTATGATCATGTCTCTTTTTTCCTTCCCTTTGGCTTTGGACCACCACTGCATTTTTGTTGCTCCCAGTCCCTGTCTGTTGGTTTGCGTGTGTCCAATTATTTCTTTGATGCTGAGGTTTCTCTTGGCATTGTTTACAGCCTCTTGGACTTTCCACTTTCTGCCAGTTCTCAGCTTTGGATGAACTGCTCTCACGATATTGTCCTCCGATTCCTCCAGCATGCTCAACAGTCTTGCTTTTCCAACTTTGTATTCCTCCACTATGGATTTCAGAGGTAGCTTCAGCATTGCTTGACGACAGTAGAATGCAACATCAGTGAGACCAGGTGGGACACCGAGCCATTTTCTTGTGTATTTGTTGATTTTGGCTTCCATTGCTTCGACTGTGCTGGTGCAAATGTCATAGATTAGCAGTGGCCACAGCAGCTTTGGTATCAGCATGAACTGTAGACACCAGACTTTGTATTTGCCTGGCAGTCCGCAGTTATCTATTTTCTTCAGGCCTTCTTCTGCTGTTTGCTTGGTTTCACATCCCCTTTGTGTGTCTTTCAGGGAGTCATCATACCATCTTCCGAGACTTTTTACTGGCTCTTCTGTGACAGTGGGGATGGCTTGGTTGGCTACCATGAATTTGACTGAATCTGCCACTTTTCCTTTTCGCAGTGAGAGACTTCGGGATTTCTTAGGTTTGAACCTCATTCTTGAAGAGGCCACCAGCTCATCCAGCTGCTTTAAGATTTGGTGTGTCTCTTCCTCATCCGTGGACAAGACTGTTGTGTCATCCATGAAAGCTTTCAGAGGAGGCATCTGGTATCCATCTCCCAGATTCACTGGACCTGAACTCTTCATTGCAGCTTTCAAGATGACTTCCATTGCCAACACGAACAGTATGGGAGAGATTGCACAGCCCATTGCAATGCCCACCTCTAGGTCTATCCAGTCCGTGGTGTATTCTTTGGTAGAGAACCGCATTGAGAACCCTTGGAAATACTTCCTCAGCATTGTTCGGATGTTTTCTGGGATGTGATACATTTCAAGAGCCAGCTGGATCATATCGTGTGGAACTGATCCATATGCATTCGCCAGATCAAGCCAAACTACGTCAATGTCTCTCTTCTCTGTTCTTGCTTTTTGGATGGCATCCCAAATCAACGTGGCATGTTCCAAGCATCCAGGCATTCCTGGTATGCCTCCCTTTTGGACTGACATATCCAGATACTTGTTTTCAGTCAGGTATTTTGTCAATCTTGCTGCCATAACAGAGAAGAAGATTTTCCCCTCGACGTTCAGAAGTGATATTGGCCTGAACTGATTGATGCTGCTGGAGTTCTGCTCCTTCGGAATGTACACTCCTTCAGCTCTCATCCATTGGTCGCTGATCTTCTGGTTCCTCCATGCTGATCGAATCATCTTGTGGAGCCACTCGAGCACTTTTGGGCATTTCTTGTAGAGCAGGTATGGTATTCCGTTTGGTCCAGGTGCTGACTTGGCTCTGGCTTTCTTTACTACGTTCTTCACTTCATCCAGTGTTGGTGGTTTGTTATTGAATTTTCCTTCTGGCGCTGCAGGCCAAACCAGATTTTGGATTTCAAGTGGTGCCTCGCGCTGAGAATCGGAATATGTTTCCCTGAGATGCTGCTCTAGGGTTTCCTTGCCCACTGTGAGAGTCCCTGATTTGGGTTGTTCAAACAGCTTTCTTGCAAAGTCAAAGGGATCTTTGAAGAAACGATCTTGAGTCTTCTTCTTTTTGCTCTTTCTTCGCCTTGCTGATTCCACTTTGCTGAGAGCATTGTGTTTGGCCTTCAGATCTTTCCAGAGTTCCAGGAGCCCTTGCTTCTCGCATTCTAAGGCAGTTTTCATTCGCTTTTTAAGCTTCCTTTTCTCCCTCCGGATGCTCTCCATCTGTTGCTGTCTTCTGGATTTCTGGGGAGGCGTTTTTGTCTTTGGCTGCTTCACTCCATAAGTGTCCCTGCAGATAGAGTATATGATGTCTCCGTATGTGTCAAGTTTGTGTTCCAGCGTACTGTTCCCTATTAGCGCATTCAGCTTAAGGACAAGTTCCTCATCTAATTTCTCCCATTGTTCTTTTGCACCGGCAGGCGGCAAATTGAGTTTTCCACGTTTGGCGTTAAGAGCTTGTGCAAAATCCGCATCAGAACCGTCAGCGTGGATGTCCTCGGCACTATGGTTTAATTCCTGGCCTTGGTCATCCAACGTCTCACCTGCTATCGCAGTGCGCTGCTGCTGGTTCGTATGTGTCTTCAAACAGCCCATTTTTGTCCTGTGGATCTTCATGCCGCGTTTGGTGGTGAATCTCCTTCCACACGCACACGGAAATTCCAACTGGTCATTAATCATGGTCCGTTGTGCGTTTCCAGTCGTGATGGAGTCAGTGCCGATGGATTCATCATTCTCTCCCCCTTTCGGTGAATCCTGGGAATACTAAGTGCAACTTTACTTTTTAGATACACAACCATGACAAAGTTACACAGTCTATCAACGAAACACTAAGTGCAACTTTACTTTTTAGGTACACAACCATGACAAATTTACAGTCTATCAACGAAACACTAACACAGTAACTGCACCACAACTGGACGAAGCAGCAGGGAAGTTTTAATCTTTTTCTTCAAATTTTTGTATTTGTTGTCTGTGCGTTTGTGATCTTACGTTTACGCTTGACAAAGATCAGATGGGCGAAAATTTGCGCCTGTCTTATCTGGTTGTGTCAAATACGCGTTCTGATTCTGTTTTCGTGTTTTTCTGGTTCCTGCAACTTTATTTTTCACGTACACAGCCATGACAAAGTTAGACGGTCTATCTTCAAGAAAATTGACAATGAAAAACTTTAGTTTATTCTTGGAGCACATGATCATGGAAAAAACTGAAACGCTTACCTTTCAGTGCACCTGTAGTTTCCGCGGTTGGCGTCAATACACTCACACCTGTACTGACAGCCATCCTCCCACTGTTCACCCTGGTTATACACCGCGCCCTTGTACACACATTTGGCTGCACGCGCACACACACACACACACACACACACACATACACACGCACGCGTGCACACACACACACATACACGTGCGCGCGCGCACACACACACACATACATACACATACACACACACATGCATGCAGAAACACCACATTAGTAAGCCGAGTGAGCAATGGATATACTGAAAGATGGACACAGACACAGACAAGACAGAAAAGACAACAAGACAGACAGACAGACAGACAGTTAGATATAGCGATCAAAAGAAAAAAGAATTGCTCTGCAGTACATGTATACTGTGTTCAAGTTTTCTCACAATAATGGAAGTTATTCCCACACAAAAACGGCTTCTCCTAAGGACGTTGCTTAGTATGAATCCACTGTTTCTCCCTATACGCATGCATATTTACATATCTATCTAAATAAGCTTTCTGCTCAAAGGAGAGAGAGAGAGAGAGAGAGAGAGAGAGAGAGAGAGAGAGAGAGACAGAGAGACAGAGAGACAGACAGAGAGACAGAGAGACAGACAGAGAGAAGGACAGACACAGAGACAGAGAGAAGGACAGACACAGAGACAGAGAGAAGGACAGACACAGAGACAGAGAGAAGGACAGAGAGGACAGACACAGAGACAGAGAGAAGGACAGACACGGAGACAGAGAGAAGGACTAACACCCATGACAAAGTTACACAGTCTATCAGTGAAATACTAAGTGCAACTTTACTTTTTAGATACACAAGAGAAAGAGAGAGAGATAGAAGAGAGACAGACAGACAGACAGACAGAAAAAGAGAGAGAGAAAGAGAAAGAGAGAGAGATAGAAGAGAGACAGACAGACAGACAGACAGAAAGAGAATGAGAGAAAGTCTTATCCAACCTACGAATCAAATCCACGACCTCTCGCTGTCCAGATCATTGCTTTAACCACTCAAAACCGGCAAGGGAGCAAGACAAACAGTGACGCCAGGCTAAAAACACTCACTTCTGTATCCTGAGTTATTGGGTACGTTGCCGGCCAGAGGAGGTCGGTGTCCTTCAAAGTAGCCAGGAGATGCTGTAGGCACGACAATGGGTTGTCGGGTGCCCGTGTACCCAGGACCAGTGCCTGGATGCAGGGATGGATTGATGCCAGTAAAACCGACACCCGGTCCCGAGGTGACGTAGACACCGGAGAAACCTGGAGGATAGGTGCCAGTCACTGGGAGGTTTGAACCCGTGAAGCCGACAGAGGGCCCGGCGGTCACGTAGTTTGGGTTACAGTCAGGCACCAGGCAACAAGGGTCGGCCGGGTTGGCTCGCAGTTTACATGCGGGGTTAAGATTAGGGAACGTCTGACACCTGTCAGGTACATACGGCGATTTCGCTTTAACAATCATGAAAACACTTGTACACTGCCATTCTTTTAAAAAACGTACAGTGTCATCATATGTATGGTCATTTCACATGAACAATCATGAAAACACTTGTGAACTGTCATTCTTTTAAAGAACGTACAATGTCATCATATGTATGGTCATTTCACATGAACAATCATGAAAACACTTGTACACTGCCATTCTTTTAAAGAACGTACAGTGTCATCATATGTATGGTCATTTCACATGAACAATCATGAAAACACTTGTGAACTGTCATTCTTTTAAAGAACGTACAATGTCATCATATACACGGTCATTTCACATGAACAATCATGAAAACACTCGTTGACAAGCTCAATACCTATGGTCCACGAGCCTTCTCTGTTTCTGGTCCACTCTCCTGGAACAAACTTCCTCTCTCAGTCCGTCAGCAACTACTTTTGTCACCTTCAAGTCCGCTCTCAAAACTTACCTTTTCTCCTCTGCATAAAATCCTGACCTCACTCAACCCCCCACTGCAGCCTGTCTCCACTCGGTGTGGAATCACATTGTAATATATATTTGTATATAATATGTTTTCTATAATTTTCCATTGCTTTTCTTCTTTTTCCCCATTTATAGCCATGTGCATATGTGTGTGTGTGTGTGTGTGTGTGTGTGCGTGTGTGTGCATGCGTGCGTATATGTTTCAGAGCTTAGATTTGATTTTTTCAAGATTTTGCGCTATATAAATATTGTAATTAACATTATTATTATTATTAGTAGTAGTATTATAGACTATCATTCTTTAAAACAACGAACAGTGTCATCATATAGACGGTCATTTCACGTGAACAATTATGAAAACACTTGTGAACTGTCATTCTTTAAAACAATAAACAGTGTCACCATACGTACGGCGTTTTCACATGAACATCGTGAAAACACTTGTAAACTCTCATTCTTTAAAACAACGAAGAGTGTCGTCATTTAAAAATCGGCACGTACTATCTAAAAATGCCTCGTGTCACTGGTGTAGTTCTTAAAGTAAATACTGCTTTTCTGTTGTTCCATATCGTATCATGAAAATTCCGTGCATGGTAATTTTCTAAATAACAGATAAATATAAACACTGCGCATAGTAATTTTCTAAATAACAGATAAATATAAACACTGCGCAAGTAATTTTCTAAATAACAGATAAATATAAACACTGCTCATGGTAATTTTCTAGATCACAGATGAACACGACACTATGCATGGTAATTTTTTATACTGCAGATAAACATGCACAGTAATTTGCTAGATCACAAATTGATATGAAAACTGTGTGCACAATAATTATCAAAATTACAGATGACCATGAACACTTCGTAATGATAAATATTCCGGACCAAATGAACATGAATACTGTGCCATTATAATCACCTAAATCATGGATGACCATGAACACAGTTCGCGCATGATACTTTTTTCAATCACAAATGAATATTAACACTATGCATGGTAATTATCTAAATCACAGATGACCATGACCACTTCATGCATGACAATTTTCTCAGTCACAAATGAATACGAACACTTCGTATCATCTGACAGGAGCTGATACCATTTAACAACATTCTGTGTCAAGAAAAGCTACAGTTTCCTGTCCATTCACTGCAGAAAATAACTTAAGCGTTTGATCTGGTGCTGAAAGTATACAGCACTAATAATGTTTTTACGAGCATGAAAGGGATGCAGAATTTCTATTTACAGGCATAAATATCAACACAGTCCACCAGTCAACACAGGTAGGCAGACGAAGAAGACAGCTTACCTGTCCTTGCAGGTATACAGGCCATTTATGTCACAGACACAGGTCTTGTCACACCCGTCGTTCCATTGCTCACCCCTGTGGTAGATGACTCCCATGTACACACACACATCTGTAACATACATATGCACACGTGCAGGCAACTTAACATACTACTCGCTTCTGTAATGTAACGTACTACAACACGATTGTGACAAAAGCAGCATGTCTGATTTATTCTAAAAAACATACAAACAAACAAAAAACAACAACAAAAACAACAACAAAAACTCTGGGTGTCAAGGTGTGAAAACGACGGAGATGGTTTCGGCACACCATGTGAAGAGAGCAGCATAACATCACCCGGACTGCCCTACAATGGACACAAGAAGAAGGACGTAAGAGACGGAGACCCAAGGACAACTGGCGACGAACAACCGAAGGAGACTTTAAGGTGAAACACACCTGGAGTACTATATACAGAGTACTATATACAGAAGCTGGCCCAGAACAGACAGAAGTGGATATCCATCGTTGCTGCCCTACATGTCAGTGGCATACTGGCACATCAAGTAAGTGAGTCAAGGTGTAAGGGAAAACGACCACTGCAAAATCAAATCAACAATAAACCGTGTGTTGTGTCGTTAACGGGAACCACCGTCTCTAATAGGAAAAAAACCGTTTAACTGCGCAAATCTAGTGTCAGATTATTTAGCAAATATTTTAGAAGTTAGTGGCGTGTCTCTTTCTACATCAAAACTAATGTAACGTGGCAAAACAGGCCTAAACAGCTAAGGTTTCTAAAATAAAAGCTCGGTCGAGACTTCCAACATAAAACGAGCACTCTCTAGTTTTATCAGGAGATAAGACCACTGCAACCAGGCACCGTGAGGCGCTAAGCTCCGCCCCTTTACAGGAGCCTGGCAACGAAGGGAAAATAGCCTCTGTCGATTACCAACAGCACTGGAACTTGTTAAAGACGATCTTTCGCTTACACACGCCGTAGGGATCACTCGTTATTTCTGTAAGCGTGTTTCAGTTTGTTACCCATTTGTGACGGGAACCCGTTAACAACAAAAAGTGTGTCACAGTGATAATAACGCCTGATATTTGTTTGGACCCACTCATCACCTAAAGTCGCGGATGGAACTTTACTCTTAAATAACACGTTCATTTCCTGTTTTCCAGATGAACGTTGTGGCAAGCTTCTGGATCTCAAAAACAAGTTATTGTCTTATTAATGCCACATTACACTAAGAATGTTATTTTTTTTAATCATCCTGGTTTATCTGGGATGTCTGTATGCCTTTTGTTCTGCCCACAATGTGTTAGTGGTAAGTTGCTACAGGGTCGGTATGCTGTCTACAGGGATGTGCATGCTGGGTGTTAGTTGCTACACAGTCGGTATGCTGTCTACAGTGGATGTGCATGCTGGGTGTTAGTTGCTACAGGGTCCGTATGCTGTCTACAGTGGATGTCCATGCTGGGTGTTAGTTGCTACAGGGTCGATATGCTGTCTACAGTGGATGTGCATGCTGGGTGTTAGTTGCTACACAGTCGGTATGCTGTGTCTACAGTGGATGTGCATGCTGGGTGTTAGTTGCTACACAGTCGGTATGCTGTGTCTACAGTGGATGTGCATGCTGGGTGTTTGTTGCTACACAGTCGGTATGCTGTCTACAGAGGGTGTCCATGCTGGGTGTTAGTTGCTACAGAGTCGGTATGCTGTCTACAGTAAATGTGCATGCTGGGTGTTAGTTGCTACACAGTCGGTATGCTGTGTCTACAGTGGATGTGCATGCTGGGTGTTAGTTGCTACACAGTCGATATGCTGTCTACAGTGGATGTGCATGCTGGGTGTTAGTTGCTACAGGGTCGGTATGTTGTCTACAGTGGATGTGCATGCTGGTGTTAGCTGCTACACAGTCGGTATGCTGTGTCTACAGTGGATGTGCATGCTGGGTGTTAGTTGCTACACAGTCGGTATGTTGTCTACAGTGGATGTGCATGCTGGGTGTTAGTTGCTACAGGGTCGGTATGCTGTTCTACAATGGATGTGCATGCTGGGTGTTACTTGCTACACAGTCGGTATGCTGTCTACAGTGGATGTGCATGCTGGGTGTTAGTTGCTACAGGGTCGGTATGCTGTCTACAGTGGATGTGCATGCTGGGTGTTAGTTGCTACAGGGTCGGTATGCTGTCTACAGTGGATGTGCATGCTGGGTGTTAGTTGCTACAGGGTCGGTATGCTGTGTCTACAGTGGATGTGCATGCTGGTGAGTTAGTTGCTACAGGTCGGTATGCTGTCTACAGTGGATGTGCATGCTGGGTGTTAGTTGCTACAGGGTCGGTATGCTGTCTAACAGTGGATGTGCATGCTGGGTGTTAGTTGCTACACAAGTCGGTATGCTGTGTCTACAGTGGATGTGCATGCTGGGTGTTAGTTGCTACAGGGTCGGTATGCTGTGTCTACAGTGGATGTGCATGCTGGGTGTTAGTTGCTACAGGTCGGTATGCTGTCTACAGTGGATGTGCATGCTAGGTGTTAGTTGCTACAGGGTCGGTATGCTGTGACTACAGTGGATGTGCATGCTGTTAGTTGTCACAGGTCATGTATGCTGTCTACAGTGGATGTGCATGCTGGGTGTTAGTTGCTACAGGTCGGTATGCTGTGTCTACAGTGGATGTGCATGCTGGGTGTTAGTTGCTACAGGGTCGGTATGTGTCTACAGTGGATGTGCATGCTGGTGTTAGTTGCTACACAGTCGGTATGCTGTCTACAGTGGATGTCCATGCTGGGTGTTAGTTGCTACAGGTCGGTATGTTGTGTCTACAGTGGATGTTCATGCTGGGTGTTTGTTGCTACACAGTCGGTATGCTGTCTACATTGGATGTGCATGCTGGGTGTTAGTTGCTACACAGTCGGTATGCTGTGCTACAGTGGATGTGCATGCTGGGTGTTAGTTGCTACACAGTCGGTATGCTGTGTCTACAGTGGATGTGCATGCTGGGTGTTAGTTGCTACACACTCGGTATGCTGTCTACAGTGGATAGTGCATGCTGGGTGTTAGTTGCTACACAGTCGGTATGCTGTCTACAGTGGATGTGCATGCTGGGTGTTAGTTGCTACACAGTCGGTATGCTGTGTCTACAGTGGATGTGCATGCTGGGTGTTAGTTGCTACACAGTCGGTATGCTGTCTACAGTGGATGTGCATGTTGGGTGTTAGTTGCTACACAGTCGGTATGCTGTGTCTACAGTGGATGTGCATGTTGGGTGTTAGTTGCTACACAGTCGGTATGCTGTCTACAGTGGATGTGCACGCTGGGTGTTAGTTGCTACAGGGTCGGTATGCTGTCTACAGTGGATGTGCATGCTGGGTGTTACTTGCTACACAGTCGGTATGCTGTCTGACAGTGGATGTGCTGCATGGCTGGGTGTTAGTTGCTACAGGGTCGGTATGCTGTCTACAGTGGATGTGCATGCTGGGTGTTAGTTGCTACAGGTCGGTATGCTGTCTACAGTGGATGTGCATGCTGGGTGTTAGTTGCTACACAATCGGTATGCTGTGTCTACAGTGGATGTGCATGCTGGGTGTTAGTTGCTACAGGGTCGGTATGCTGTGTCTACAGTGGATGTGCATGCTGGGTGTTAGTTGCTACAGGGTCGGTATGCTGTCTACAGTGGATGTGCATGCTAGGTGTTAGTTGCTACAGGGTCGGTATGCTGTGACTACAGTGGATGTGCATGCTGTTAGTTGCTACAGGGTCAGTATGCTGTCTACAGTGGATGTGCATGCTGGGTGTTAGTTGCTACAGGGTCGGTATGCTGTGTCTACAGTGGATGTGCATGCTGGGTGTTAGTTGCTACAGGTCGGTATGTGTCTACAGTGGATGTGCATGCTGGGTGTTAGTTGCTACACAGTCGGTATGCTGTGCTAACAGTGGATGTGCATGCTGGGTGTTAGTTGCTACACAGTCGGTATGCTGTCTACAGTGGATGTGCATGCTGGGTGTTAGTTGCTACAGGTCGGTATGTTGTGTCTACAGTGGATGTTCATGCTGGGTGTTTGTTGCTACACAGTCGGTATGCTGTCTACATTGGATGTGCATGCTGGGTGTTAGTTGCTACACAGTCGGTATGCTGTGTCTACAGTGGATGTGCATGCTGGGTGTTAGTTGCTACACAGTCGGTATGCTGTGTCTACAGTGGATGTGCATGCTGGGTGTTAGTTGCTACACACTCGGTATGCTGTCTACAGTGGATATGCATGCTGGGTGTTAGTTGCTACACAGTCGGTATGCTGTTTTACAGTGGATGTGCATGCTGGGTGTTAGTTGCTACACAGTCGGTATGCTGTGTCTACAGTGGATGTGCATGCTGGGTGTTAGTTGCTACACAGTCGGTATGCTGTCTTCAGTGGATGTGCATGTTGGGTGTTAGTTGCTACACAGTCGGTATGCTGTGTCTACAGTGGATGTGCATGTTGGGTGTTAGTTGCTACACAGTCGGTATGCTGTCTACAGTGGATGTGCACGCTGGGTGTTAGTTGCTACAGGGTCGGTATGCTGTCTACAGTGGATGTGCATGTTGGGTGTTAGTTGCTACACAGTCGGTATGCTGTCTACAGTGGATGTGCATGTTGGGTGTTAGTTGCTACAGTCGGTATGCTGTGTCTACAGTGGATGTGCATGCTGGGTGTTAGTTGCTAACAGTCGTATGCTGTCTACAGTGGATGTGCATGCTGGTGTTAGTTGCTAACAGTCGGTATGCTGTTCTACAGTGGATGTGCATGCTGGGTGTTAGTTGCTACAGGGTCGGTATGCTGTCTACAGTGGATGTGCATGCTGGGTGTTAGTTGCTACCAGTCGGTATGCTGTCTACAGTGGATGTGCATGCTGGGTGTTAGTTGCTACACAGTCGGTATGCGTCTCAGTGGAGTGCATGCTGGGTGTTAGTTGCTACAGTCGGTATGCTGTTCTACAGTGGATGTGCATGTTGGGTGTTTGTTGCTACACAGTCGGTATGCTGTCTACAGTGGATGTGCATGCTGGTGTTAGTTGCTACAGGGTCGGTATGCTGTGTCTACAGTGGAGTGCATGCTGGTGTTAGTTGCTACACAGTCGGTATGCTGTCTACAGTGGATGTGCATGCTGGGTGTTAGTTGCTACACGTCGGTATTGTGTCTACAGTGGATGTGCATGCTGGGTGTTAGTTGCTACAGGTCGGTAGCTGTCTACAGTGGAGTGCAGCTGGGTGTTAGTTGCTACAGGGTCGGTATGCGTGTCTACATGGATGTGCATGCTGGGTGTTAGTTGCTACAGGGTCGGTATGCGTGTCTACAGTGGATGCATGCTGGTGTTAGTTGCTACAGGTCGTATGCTGGTCTACAGTGGATGGCATGCTGGGTGTTAGTTGCTACACAGTCGGTATGCTGTCTACAGTGGATGTGCATGCTGGGTGTTAGTTGCTACACAGTCGGTATGCTGTCTACAGTGATGTGCATGCTGGGTGTTAGTTGCTACACAGTCGGTATGCTGTCTACAGTGGATGTGCATGCTGGGTGTTAGTTGCTACAGGGTCGGTATGCTGTGTCTACAGTGGATGTGCATGCTGGGTGTTAGTTGCTACACAGTCGGTATGCTGTCTACAGTGGATGTGCATGCTGGGTGTTAGTTGCTACACAGTCGGTATGCTGTCTACAGTGGATGTGCATGCTGGTGTTAGTTGCTACAGGGTCGGTATGCTGTCTACAGTGGATGTGCATGCTGGGTGTTAGTTGCTACAGGTCGGTATGCTGTCTACAGTGGATGTGCATGCTGGGTGTTAGTTGCTACAGGTCGGTATGCGTGTCTACAGTGATGTGCATGCTGGGTGTTAGTTGCTACACGTCGGTATGCTGTCTACAGTGGATGTGCATGCTGGGTGTTTAGTTGCTACACAGTCGGTATGTGTGTCTACAGTGGATGTGCATGCTGGTGTTAGTTGCTACAGGTCGGTATGCTGTGTCTACAGTGGATGTGCATGCTGGGTGTTAGTTGCTACAGGTCGGTATGCTGTCTACAGTGGATGTGCATGCTGGTGAGTTGTACGTCGTATGCTTGCTACATGGAGTCATGCTGGGGTATGCTCAGTCGATGCTGTCTACAGTGGATGTGCATGCTGGGTGTTAGTTGCTACAGGTCGGTATGCTGTCTACAGTGGATGTGCATGCTGGGTGTTAGTTGCTACCAGTCGGTATGCTGTGTCTACAGTGGATGTGCATGCTGGGGTTAGTTGCTACACAGTCGGTATGCTTGTCTACAGTGGATGTGCATGCTGGGTGTTAGTTGCTACACAGTCGGTATGCTGTTCTACAGTGGATGTGCATGCTGGGTGTTTAGTTGCTACACAGTCGTATGCTGTGTCTACAGTGGATGTGCATGCTGGGTTTAGTTGCAATACAGGTCGGTATGCTGTTCTACAGGATTGCATGCTGGGTGTTAGTTGCTACCAGGTCGGTATGCTGTCTACAGTGGATGTGCATCTGGTGATTAGTTGCTACACAGTCGGTATGCAGTCTACAGTGGAAATGTCCATGCGGTGTTAGTTGCTACAGGGTCGTATGCTGTGCTACAGTGATGTCATCTGGGTGTATTGCTACAGGTCGGTATGCTGTCTACAGTGGATGTGCATGCTGGTGTTATTGCTACAACAGTCGGTACTGCTACAGTGATGTGCATGCTGGTGTTAGTGCTACAAGTCGTAATGCTGTCTACAGTGATGTGCATGCTGGTTTCAGTTAGCTACACATCGGTATGTCTGCACATAGGATATGCATGCTGGTGAGCAACAGTCGACAGGCTACAGCGATGGAACTGGAGAAACTACAGGTCGTATGCTGTCTACAGGCAATGTGCAGCTGGTTAGTTGCTACAAGTCGTATGCGTCTACATGATGTGCATGCTGGTGTATAATTCATACACGTACGGTAATGCTGTCACAAGAATGTGCATGCTGTGTAGTTGCTACACAGTCGGATATAGCATGTCACAGTGGAATGTCAATCAGGGGTTTATGCTACAAGGTCGTATGTTCTACATGGATGTGCATGCTGGGTGTTAGTTGCTACACAGTCGGTAGCTGTCTACAGGATGTGCATAGCTAGGGTTTAGTATGCTAACGGTCGGTATGCTGATCTACAGTGGAATGTGCAAACTAGGTAGTTAGTTGCTAACAGGTCGGTAAGCTGTGTCTACAGTGAATGCATAGCTGGTGTTAGTTGCTACAAGAGTCGGTATGCTTGCTCTACAGTGGAGTGCCATGCTGGGTGTTAGTTGCTACACAGTCGGTATGCTGTCTACAGTGGAAGTGCACGCTGGGCGTTTTCATGTTCCCATAAGCCACCAGACAATCACAGGATCGTGAACGTGCATACTTAATGTTCAGCATGCGTATGCCATCGAAGGGGGTTCAATCTCTTTCAGGCCTGCACGTATGCTGACCTGGGAAATTGGAAAAATCTTCACTCTTTGCCCATCGGGCGGCACGTACCCAGGCAAGATCGAACCCCTGATCTTCCGATTGAAAGCTTGACGCCTTAACCACTTGGGCGCTGTATCCGTCACATTTCGACTGGTCATGCTACGGTCGACCTCAAACTGTCCATTCACGATAAGGAATAATGCAAAAATGTCGGCAAAATGAATGCCTGCGTTCGTCTTTGTCAGGTGTCCGCTGTGACAGTGTGAATATGTTTGAATGATATTCCGTGCTGAGCAACAGTGTCCACATACAGGCGTGTGCTCACTTAGTAAAGGGTCAGTGCTCTCCTTCTTCAATTATATGACACGGTTCATCCTCAAGACAGTCCCTAATCGTGAACACGCTGGGACGTATAATACAAAACAAGAACAAAAACAAGATCAAGAACAAGAACATGAACAAAAACAAGAACAAAAACAAGAACATGAACAAAAACAAGAACAAACAAAGAGAAAAACAAGAACAAAAGCAAGAACAATAACAGAAACAAGAACAAAACAAAAACAAGAACAAGAACAAAAACAAGAACAAGAACAAGAACAAGAACAACAAAGAGTCCACTGGCGACACTTTGCTGTATAATGCGATCACATGCTACAGAAAACACACAACACACAAATAAAACACAACGTAACAGGTGTACATACCGCCATTTCCACTGATGCTGGGGTTGCCGTTAGGTTTGGGTGTGATGTTGCCATGGTTACCCATTACCGTCACGTACCCAGGTATCACAATAAGAGGGGTAGTGGACTTCTGATCTGGTGCCTGCATCACACACACGCACACATACATTATATATATATATAACACATGTGTGTGCATATATATATGTGTATACACATACACACACTCATACCACACACACACACACACACACTCATACACACACACACATACACACACACACACACACACCACACACACACACACACAACACACATACCACACACACAACACATACCACACACACACACCACACAAACACACACACACCATACACACACACACACACACACAAACACACACACACTCATACCACACACACACACACATACCACACACACACACACACACAAACACACATATACACACATACCACACACACACACACACACACACACACAACACACATACACTCATACCACACACACACACACTCACACAAACACACACACTCACACATACACACACACACACATACCACACACACAACAACATACACACACACACAAACACACACACACAGACTCATACCACACACACACACACACACAACACTTACACAAACACACACACACTCATACCACACACACACTCACACAAACACACACACACTCATACCACACACACACACACACACACACACACACACACACACACACACACACACACACACACACACTCGTGTGTAAGTGGTTAGGATGACAGCGGACACGTCTGGAAAAGTTGCCGATTGGAGTTTGAGTGGTGATGTTACCTGCTTAGTAATTTTGTATTATTATTGTTACTATTATCATCACCATCATCGTCATCATCATCGTCATCGTCGTCGTCATCATCATCATCATCATCATCATCATCATCATCATCATCATCATTATCATATATCATCATCATCATCATATATCATCATCAATATATCATCATCATCATCATCATCATCATCATCATCAGTGTGGACGCTTCGGTAGAGAGCTATAAATCGCTAAGCCTAGTCACTAGTTGTACATAAAAGCATCGCCATTGCGGAAGAGAAATGAACTCGACTCTGGTTGGACAGAAAGACAGAAGGAAAGCTGAGGTAGCAACCAGCCAGCCACAGCCATCAACCTTTGTGTGCCGCAGGTGTGCAAGGGCTGACACACAAGAATCGGCTTTTACAGCCACAGCCAAAGCTGTTCTAACATCCAACTGAGTCCTCAGCTAAGTGCATCCATATTAATCAGACAGATGGAAATCCACTGAGTCCCACTAATGCATCCATAATTAATCAGACAGAGAACACACAATTCAATCAACTGGATTCACCGCGTCTCATACATAATCAGACTTGAAAGTGGAGCACAGAGAACTCAAGCTGTTGGGCGAGCTGACTGCACCCACTATACTGTTGCACAGTCTGAATGTTTGGTAGACGTGTATGCTCCGTTTACCTTAAACTCCCCTCCATTCTCCCATAGACGACTAAAAAGGCTTATGTTATATATCAGTTGAAACTGCAAACATTTCTGAGTGTTATGGTGTTTAGTTTGATAATATAATTTGATATTTGACTAAATGGCATGCTTTCTGGTAAATGTACTGTTATTTTCGTGAAAAATCATAACAAATCTCAGAACGGAAAAGATAAAGAGACTGGGAATGGTGGACCTGATTCAGTGGGCTTGGGAGTTGAGATGTTACAGTGTTACACTTTTGGCTTCAGTGTTCCCAATCAGCGTCTCAGCGTTTGGAGGATTCCATAGGCGTTATAACCACAAATGTCATCTTAAGGACAAACCCAAACTAGCCATGGCATAAGCAAGAAGGCTGCACACAGACCATAAGTGTTGGGAGGTATTAAAGTTCTACCTGACTGATGGAATCTACGGCCTGTCTGTTTGCTTTATTCCGACAAAACATTTATTGTGTAAAACCACGATGGTGTTTTGTTTTACAGTCTTGCCTGTTTTTGTTTATCTGTCTACTTGTATTTTTGTTCTCACAGTTGCTCTACAGAATTCTGCCACTGACAACTCCTCTCCTGCCATGGGTTATTTTACCTGCGCTGACTGCGTGATGCACAGTTTATCATGTAATCTGAAACATCAGCAAGCAAGATCTAGTGGAGTTTGTCGGAAATTTCTATCCGGCCAAGAATCAAACTGGGGACTCATCGCATCTGAGGTGAATGTGTTAACCACAAGACCACCATACCACTATTGCTGTGTGGTAAGATTCTGTGATAATGGTCAAGTTTATCTAAACGGGTTTAGAGTGGCAATGTTACCTGTTTAATCAAAGTTACCTGAGTGGGGTTAAGTGTAGGGATGCCATTTGTGAAGGGGTGGGGGCCAAAGTCACAGAAAGGCACTTTGCAGCAGGCATCCTGAGGGTCCTGGATCAACACACAGCCGTGAGGTACACTGGGCATGCGGGGACACCTGAAACAACACATATACTTTTATAATGAAAAAAAAATATTCACACTCTTATAATAATAATAAAATAATATTGACATACCTGTAAAAACACATGCACACCTGAAATACAAAGTTTGAACCTTCATCGGGTCATGTCCTTCATCTCCAGTTGTAACAACAACGATAACGACGACAACGACGACGACGACGATGAAGAAGATGATGATGATGATAACAGTAATGATAATAATAGAATGATGATAACAATAATGTTGATACTAATGATGATGATAATGATGATGATGATAAGATAGATGGATAGACAGAGACAGACAAACAGACAGACAGACAGACAGATTGATAGACAGATAGATAGATAGATAGATAGATAGATAGGTAGACAGACAGACAGACAGACAGATATATAGATAGATAGATAGATAGGTAGACAGACAGACAGACAGATAGATAGATAGACAGACAGACAGATAGATAGAGATAGATAGACAGACAGACAGACAGATAGATAGATAGATAGATAGGTAGACAGACAGATAGATAGATAGATAGATAGATAGATAGATATAGACACATATGTATGTATGAATATATAAAGCTCCAAATCTCATTATATAAATCATATCGAAAAGCACACGCTCAACATCCACTCATAGTGGCAAAAATTTGATGGAACCAACCTCATGTATATTGGATTGGGGAGCACGGGAGGGGGGTGGTACGAAAGGGTGGCACATAGAGATGGAAATCACTGCTGAACAAAAAGGTATGTCTTCAAGATAGACTTGAAGGAAGACAGAATATGTCACTGTCGAAGAGACAGGAGACAGGTGAAGCTCACTCCAGCTGCAGGACCAGACACAGAAAATAAACGGCGACCGAATGTGGTAACATCTGTATTGAAGAATTTGCAAAATGGAACGTAAAAGTTGACGCCTTCGCCAGCCCACTTTTACAAAATGCAGAAAAAAATTTTTCTTCGGTGTGACTTAGCTGTGAATTTTTCTTTCCAAATCTATGCACTCGCAACTCTTTGTTCGTCCAAATCTTTGATGTAAATTTGATAAAGACTCACAAGAACAAAAATGACATTTCCAGGTCAGTGCAGGCACCAAGGCAAAACCAGGCCAAAATTAAACAGACAAAAAAACAACAACAACAAAACCCGCACAGTCCTCACCTCCGTGGAATAGATGACAAACTAACACATAAAACAGGCACACAAGTAACAAGAACACCTCTGTGGTCATTACTGAATACTTATCATATACAGTCACACTTTGTGGTTAACTTTCATGGAGGTATCTGATATACCACTAAGTAACATAACTCTTGAGAGTCACGGAGTTATCTCCCATGTAGAATTTCTCAAACCCAACACAGTTTGCGCTGACTCTCAAGAGTTATGTTACTTAGCTGATATTTAAAATTCTCCCTGCTTCCCTCTTATTTCCTTTGGTATTTGATATACCACTAGTTAGGTACACGAGGCGTTGAGGCCAAAGTTAACAGTTTTAGACATATCGTCTTCTTTCTACTTTTATCTGTACGCTTGTACCATTTTGGATGTCGTGGACAGATGCAGTTGACGGTCAAGCAGCGAGCCAAAAGCCTGAAGAGGAGAAAAGCCGTGCAATGTCAAAGTCTCTTCACACCATCCATCTCAGTCCTATTTGATCCTGGTCACAACGGGAAAGCTGGAGGGAAAGAGAGCACCAAGCAGAACCACGGAGAAGATACTAGACGGACTTGCAGAGTGGCTGAAGACAAAGAGGGTGGAAGAGATGCTTGAGGCAACAAGGGATAGAGACAGATGGTAGTCTATGATCGTCAACGCCATGCGGCAAGACACCTGATGATGATGATGACTACTGGCTTGCATGGCCTGTCCTGGCTTCACCAGAGCCCTGTTAGCCAGACTGTGTCTGTCATACCTTCCATGACAAGGACGAAGGGCACTGAAATAAATTACTTTTCATATTCTCACTTTTTCACTCGATTACATATGTGATGAAAGGGAAAGCTTACTTTTCAGAACACCTGTACTGTCCGGTCATGTCACTAAGACAGACACACGTGTAGTCACAGCCGTCTTCCCACTGTTCGTTCTGTTGGTACACACGGCCTTTGTACCTACATCCTGCACATACACATTTATCAATCATTCTTCTTCTTCTTCTTTTTCATCTTCATCACTATCATCATCATCATCATTTACACATGCATGCTACAGCTTCTACAAGCACTCCCTAGCTAAGCATAAAATTAATTCATACAAACCTAATTACATAGCAGAGGGAGAGGATCTTTGTGTGTATGACCGTTCTTTATCCCGCCTTAAAAGCAGTCATACTCCATCTTTGGAGAGATATGGAGAGAATTTGCAAGAAATACAGCAGAATGATATGGAAGGCAGAAATAAAAGAGTCTTGTGAGGAAAAGAGAGCACGGGGAACCCCTAACTACTACAGCATACTTGACAGCTCCTGTGGCCCCAAAACAAGAAAGTGATCTTAATTTCTGCATCCACAATAGCCCACTACCCGGATCAACCAATTATACTCAACTTGTACACGTAACCTGATCAGTTTCAGTTTAGGTTTCAGTTTCTCAAGATGACGTCTCCGCGCCCGGAATGAATTCCATATGCACTAACGTCACAGATGCCATGCGACGGTGATCATAGCAGAATTCTTAAGCCTGCAGATAAACCCATGAGCTGGCCAGGTCCTGAGGTCCTACCTAGCCTATGTTTTACCAAGCCTACATTTTGTTTTATCTTATACTAGTACTAAATCCAAAACAAGTGTCACTGCTCGCGTTCAAGCAAACAGGAACCAGAAAAAACATGAAAAAAAAAAAGAATCAGAACGCGTATTTAATACAAGACAAGACAGGCGCAAATTGTTGGCCAGCTAGCCTTTGTCAAGCGTAAGATTACAAACAAACAAACACCAGGATTCCTTTTCTCACACTGGAAGGAGCAGGAGGGAAGGTTCAATCTTTTTCTCCTAATGTTTGTACCTGGTGTTTGTTTTTTGTGATGTTACGCATGACAGAGGCCAGTTGGCCGAAAATTTGAGCCTGTCTTGTCTTGTATTAAATACGCGTTCTTATTCTTTTTGTGTGTGTTTTTTTTCTAGTTCCTTATACTAGCACTGTATCAGTCTTATCACTGGAACAATTTCGGTTAAAAATTGGTGGCCAATCTGAGGGTCGAACCAGTGACTCCTGAGTTATCAGCAAGGCTAACCAACAAAGCTAACCGGCCAAAAATTAAGCACAGCGTGGGTTCGATCCACGGACCTCTGGGTTATGAGACCAACACGTTTCCAGTGTGCCATTCTGCTTGTAATCTGATTATACAAGCTCATGTACAGTAGATCCAATTCTGTACACTATAAGAGACTTTGTGTGTGTGTGTGTGTATGTGTGTGTGTGTGTGTGTGTGTGTGTGTGTTTTGTGTGTGTGTGTGTGTGTGTGTGTGTGTGTGTGTGTGTGTGTGTGTGTGTGTGTGTGTGTGTGTGTGTGTGTGTGTGTGTGTGTGATTGAAAAATGATGTTGTTGGTATGTGAGCGAGATTATCTATTTGTGTAACAGCGCAGTGAGTCGAACTGAGAATAGCGCTATACAAAAGCTGTCTATTATTATTATTATTATATTATTACTACTACTATTATTATTATTAGTATTATTATTAATAAATTATTATTATTATTATTATTATTATTATTGTTATTATCATTATTATTATTATTGTTACATTTCTACAACGATATCATCTATGTATTTTACGTGTTGTGGGCTCGAGTAAGTGTATACATTTTGTGTTGAGAGTGTGATCACCAACGTATCTTACCTTGAGAAACTGGGGGAGTCTGAGTGGTACCAACAGGTGGGACGAGGGTGTGCCCATCAGGTCCCAGGGGTGGGGCCTGTGTGATAGGCAGGTGGGGGGAGGGGTGGGGAAGTTGGTGAAGGAAGCCGTGGGAAGGGTGGGGCGGATGATGATGGGGCCGTCGGGTGTGGTGCCCCCTGGGGTGACGAGAGGGCACTCGGGCATCTGGCAGCACGTGGGGTCTTTGGGGTCGGGCACCATCACGCAGGTATTGTCCACGTTCTTGTAGTCACCACACCTATATATACAAACACGTGCGTGAGCAAGGTTGACACAGACGGACCGCACGCACACACACGGATATGCACGCACGCACACACACACACACACAGAGATATGTACACACACAATATACATACAAACACATTCTCTCTCTCTCTCTCTCTCTCTCTCTCTCTCTCTTTCTTTCTTTCTTTTTTACACACAGCACTTCTTTGGCACGAAATATTCACTGATAATTGTATGACTACTGGATATCACTTCTTTCTTTATTATACTGACCAAAGTTCAGTTTTTGTAAAGGGCAATGGCCATGCATTATATGAGTCACTTGCGCTCGCGCACACACAGACACACGCAGACACACACACATACAAACACACACACACACACACACACACACACACACACACACACACACACACACACACACACACACACACACACACACACACAGAACAAGGAACCAGCTCGGAACACACCAATGTCCTGTTGTTACTATTACTGAGGATACAACCAACAACTACATGTAAATAAAAATGTCTCTCTGTGCTTTTTGTCCACTTTCTCCATTTCCTTCTTTTTCGTCGTCTTTTCCTTCTTTTTCGTTGTCTTTTTCTTCTTCTTCTCCGTCGTCGTTGTTGCCTTCTTATTCTTCGGAAAGGATCGCATATGAATAAGGGTTTGTGAAAAGGTGTCACGGTCTCACAGGCCCAAAAAGTGCCTTAACTCAGTACATCTATTACTACTCGTCATTCTTCAGTCAAGAGATGGCTTTCGTGTCCTGCTGAGCTAGGAATATAAATATCATGTGGTATTGTTTATTCACCCAGATAAGTGTATATGTTTATGACCATAGATACTCATGTATATCTGGTTCGATTCTGTTAGAAGATGTGTATGCTGGTGTGTGTTCTGACGACCTTGCCAGTGCATACGGTTTATGCCCAGATACAGGACTTATGACACGACTACTTTGGATCTTGTTCACATCACAATGCATCCGTGGCGTCAGTGCTTATGGAATGTATTTCAGTAAGCGGAGACATCATCTTGAGAAAATGAAAATGAAACTAATGTGTGTGTGTGTGTGTGTGTGTGTGTGTGTGTGTGTGTGTGTGTGTGTGTGTGTGTGTGTGTGTGTGTGTGTGTATGTGTGTGTGTGTGTGTGTGTGTATGTGTGTGCTTGTGTGTGTGTGTGTGTCTGTGTGTGTTTGTGTGTGTGCGTCTGTGTGTATGTGTGTGTGATATATCAATGCTTCTGTTATGAATCACACTCTGTATCTTGTAAATGTACAATTAGCAGTGGGTCCAAATTCATTTAGAAATTAGCACTAGATAAGAATGATTTACTGTTATATATCATTATCACGTTGGCCTTTCTTGTTCATGTGATTGTTGTTTTAACCCTTTGACTCCTGTACCCTATCTATCAACTGCAAAAACTTAACTTTGATTCCATCACCTCATCCACTAGCTTCCTTCATAGGTGGATAGGGTAAGGGAATCAAAGGGTTAAGTTTTTACTTTGCTAGCATGGTTGGCAATGCAAGATGCTGGTGACAGAGTGCGGGAGTCAAAGGGTTAATAATTCTGGAAATAATCTTATCGTTTGTACAGAAAACCCATAATCCGGATATACATAACAGCTACATTAATTTATGCAGTCATTTGATCCTTCCCAGCAGTGTCTGTTGAAGAACATGTGCCTCCAGGACCAGTCTTGTATCCCACATGAAGGTCCACACCAGGTGATCAGGAGAAATATGCCTAGTCATAACGTCGACAGCGGGAGAGTATATCTTACTCTTAGTCATGCAGGCATGTGTAAACAGGCCACCATTTTTTTTAGGAAAGAGTTCTGTTAGTGAGTCTGGAAGACATGGTGGCTCACTTACCTGGGCTGACACCTGTAATAGCCAGTTGTGCCATCTTCACAGGTACAGATAGCGTCACACCCGTCGTACCACACCTGTTTCTCCCTGTAGTACTGGTTCTTGTACAGACACAAACCTGTCGCATACATACATAATGATCGGTCCTTTTTTTCACAACCACACGCTTGTCAAATATACATTACGTACGAATTGATATCTGTTGTGGACAAAGTGTGCTCAATTTCATACCAGCCACATAGATAATTCTTGTATGCAAATTTGTCCAATATAAGACAATGATGACATGTATGTGATGTCTGTAAGCCCATAAATCAGATATACGAAAAGAACTGGTGGCTACTTTTCTACATTTCACATTTTATCAGACTCAAAAGTCTGGTACCGTTTATATTCATTATTTTTCATTCATGATGTTATAATACAGACTGAAAATTGGATGACGGTTTTCTTCATTACTGAACATTTTACTTATCTCAAAATGGTGTTTTCTTTAGCAAAGATTTTATCAAACACATTCATGATTTAATGGCATTTCCGCTAATTCAAGAATTCATAAAATGTACTCAAACGTTTACTGAATTCAAGATCTTATCCATTTTGACCTCTGATGGGATATAAAAGATACAAAGTGATGAACAAACTGTTGCTTGAAAAGATGTTTTGCATTATTAACGTTAATTATACATTGACTCTTTGACTCCCACATCCTGTCCACCAGCATCCATCATTATCAGCCATGTTAACAAGGTAAAAAAATTAACTCTCTGACTCCCTCAGGAAACTGGTGGATAGGGTGCCGGAGTCAAAGGGTTAAACAAACAAACAAACAATCTGACAGGCGCGAGAGTCATGTGGGTAAGGCGTGACACTTCCAGTCGGAAGGTCTGGGATTCAATCCTGCCTGGGTTCCTCTGCCTGTTGGGTAACGGATAGAAATTGTCCGACCTCCCAGCTCAACACTGACCTTTTACTGCCTAAGCTTCCTTCATGTGCATAGACACGCAGAACATCAAGTGTGCACGCTGATGATCCCGTTAGTCATATTAGTGCCCAGTGGCTATGGAAACATGATTATACCCAGTACAGACGCCCACTGAATATAGATAATGAATGACCCATTCACTCACAAACACACACACACACACACACAACACACCCACATACACGCGCCCACACACACACACACACACACACACACACACCACACACACACACACACACACACACACCACTCACTCACACACACACTCTCTCTTGCATTCACACGAACACACACACACACACACACACACACACAGAAATCACACACACGCACATACGCACGCACGCATTCCACGCCTTTCAAATCGAAACTGAAAATTGCACGTTGCACAACTTCACATCGCCTCACACAGAAACTGCCATGATTTTAGCAGGCAGAGAAAACATTTCATCTGTGTGTGTGTGTGTGTGTGTGTGGTGTGTGTGTGTGTGTGTGCGCGTGTGTGCGTGCGTGCGTGTGGTGGTGTGTGTGTGTGTGTGTGTGTGTGTGTGTGTGTTCGTTGCTTGATTTAACGTCTTTTCACTATAAGTGATATTAGACGTGTGTGTGTGTGTGTGTGCGTGTGTGTGTGTGCGCGCGTGTGTGCGTGCTTGCGTGCGTGTGTGTGCATGTGCATGTGCATGTGCATGTGCGTGTGAGTGTAGTGTGTAGAATTAGAACGCACCAGTAGAAGCGTTGAGTAATACAACGTGTGTGCACGGGTCCCAGTGTGCACATACTGCGAATGAGTGTGCGAGTATTTATATGCATGTGCCTGATTATGTCTGCTAATCCATGTTATGTGTGTTAGTGGGTACGCAATGTACCCGCAAGTCTACGTGTGTATATATGCGTTTTCTCACTGGCTCATGTTTGCTCATCTGCACGCACGCACACATGCGAGTGGATATGCGTACACACTCACCTGGTTTTGGCTGTGGAACTGCAGTGGCAAACGGATTGGGAGCCACAGTAGTTACCCAAGGGAGGGAACACGGTGGCGGGGCCGTGGTAAGGGGTAGGGCCTTGGGTAGGGGCCCCTGTGTAGGGCGTGGGTGCGTGGGTGGTCTGCGGGTTGGCCACGGGGCAGTGCAACACCTGGCAGCACAGGTCATTGGGGTCTGGCACCTGGTAGCAGGTGGACGGAGCGTTGGGCACTCGAGCACACCTATCACACACATGATGGGTGATGACTGTACGGGAAGGACACGTCATTTCATTTTTCAAATAAAATGCAGGTTTGTCCTCATGTCATCACGAACTTTAGACGTGCAACATTACCACGACGGTCTCTTTTTCGTATTCATTATCATTATGTCATAATAAGGCATTTCGTTTTATACGTATCGCATTTCTTATGATATTAACCCTTTGACTCCCGCACCCTATCCACCAGCTTCCCCTCACCCGATGCACCAGCTTCCTGCAGGAATCTGTGGATAGGGTAAGGGACTCTAAGAGTTAAGGTTTTGCTTTGCTGGCATGGTTGACAATGCAGTTTGCTGGTGGACAGGGTGCGGGAGTGAAAGAGTTAAGTCCACTTGCATTTCTTTTTGTATTTATTACACTTTACGCTGTTTAATACGCTGGTCTCTCAATGCAGAACGCGTCCGCTGCCATAAACGGTTTTCACCTAAAAAAAAACAACAAGAAAACGAACCTAACTGTTTTCAATGGACCTCAGTTGCAAGCAGTTGTACAGAATACCTTTCTCGATGCCATTCGATAATTTTTTTTTCTTTTTCGAGTTCTACATATGTCCTTAACTGTCCATCTCTCTCTATCTCTCTCTCTCTCCACCCCCCCTCTCTCTCTTTCCATAAATAAAGATAGAGAGGTAGAGAGATAGATGTACTCGTGTATATGTCTACTAATAAATATAATATATATATATGTATATATTTGTGTGTGAATATATATATACCAGTGATGTGATATATACATATGCACACACACACACACACACACACACGCATGCACACAACGCATCACAAACACATAAAGAGGTAAGTAAAATGTCACCTTTCTGTACAGGTGTAGTGTCCTGTATGTCCGTCTTCACACACACAGGTGTAGGAACATCCGTCATCCCACTGTTGTCCCTGCTGGTACTCCACTCCCCGGTACACACACACCACTGTAACAATGCCCACATCACTTATCATGCATCATGGCACAAAGTTAACACAAGCCCGTAACTCACACACACACACACACACACACAAACATAACACAAACCCACTACACACACACACACACACACACACACACACACACACACACACACAACATACACAAACCACACACACACAACATAACACAAACCCATCACTCACACACCACACACACACACACACACACACATACACACACAACACATCACAAACCTCACACACACACACACACACACAACATAACACACCCATCACCACACACACACACACACACATAACACAAACCCATCACCACACACACACAACACACAACATAACACAAACCCATCACTCACACACACACACACACACACATAACACAAACCCATCACTGACACACACACACACACACATAACACAACCATCACTGACACACACACACACACACACACACACACACACACAACACCACACACACACACACACACCAACATAACACAAACCCATCACTGACACACACACACACACACACACACAACATAACACAAACCATCACTGACACACACACACACACACAACACACACAACACACACACACAAACATAACACAAACCCATCACTGACACACACACACACACACACACACACACACACACCACTGTAACACATGCCCACATCACTTAACATGCATCACGGCACAAACATAACAAGCTCATCACACACACACACACACACACACACACACACACACACACACACACACACACACACACATACACACACACCTGTATCAACGGGCAGATCATTCTAATATAAACACAAATATCACACATCACTTTAACTCTGACTCCTGCACCCTGTCCACCAGCGTCCTGCATTGTCAATCATGCTACAAAAGCAACAACTTAACCCTTTGACGCCCTCGCCCTATCCACCAGCTTCCTGCAGGAACTGGATGTACACTGCCCTTCAGTCTCTAAATGCATCAATCAACACTGCCTTAAAGAGGATGGAAAGGAGTGTGGGCGCTAGAACGCATCTCTGTCAGTTCTTACAAACAGTTCAAACGCTTCCCCACTCTCTTGCACCTGACCAGTGTGCCACTGCAGATGGAAATAAATCAACGAAACAAACTTCTGAGGGCACCAAACTTTCGTACTAACTCCCTCAGGCCCTTCCAATGAATGATGTCGAACGCTTTGGTCAGATCTACAAACCCTGTGAAGCTCCGCACTTTGTTTGCGACACCTCCGTCGACTGGCGATGGCAAATACCCAGTCACTCAAGCCCTTTTCACCACGAACAGCACACTTATAACTCAAGAATGATGACACTTCCACACGGGTGATAGCTCTATAACAACACATTTGCAAGATCCTTCCTTGCAATGCACGGAGAAGGGTATCCTACAATGGGTTTCGCATAAAGTCTTCACACCTTTCCTCTTGTAAATGTAGATGATCATACTATCTATAAAATCTTGAAAACCTTCTTCCTTCTGCCATATACGCTGGTACAGCGTTGCCAACTTCTCCAGAAACATATCGTTCTGATTCCTGTGGATATTCATTGTTAGCAGCCGCACTACATTATGACTCCAAACTGCATCACACCATACATACCACACACACCACCACAACACAAACAAAATTAAATCTGATACAGCCCGACCCAACTCACTAGGTCTAGGCGTCAGAAGGTTGGAGTCTGAGTAAGCAGAGAGGCCCGTGGATTCAAACCACACACTACCTACCATCATCTACCTGAGCCACTTAACACAGTTAAGTCATACAGTGCCATTTGGCACGGTAGTTTATTCAGCTATGCTCACAGTACAGGAATAGAATGCTCAATCCTCTCACGGACCGGTTTTTTTTGTTCTTGGTTATCTCGTTGTATAGTACGCCATGCTGATAACACAAGGGTCGGTGTTCGATCCTCAAGCAGGCTACGGCGTTTTTACTGGCCTTGTTATCCAAGTTGGTTAGTGCAACATGGTGGTGACGCAGGATTGTGGCGTACAGTACTGGGGCTTTAGAGTTGTTCTTATGTTGGGTTTGACCCTCTGTCGGCGTACAGTACTGGGGCTTTAGTGTTGTTCTTATGTTGGGTCTGACCCTCTGTCGGCGTACAGTACTGGGTCTTTAGTGTTGTTCTTATGTTGGGTTTGACCCTCTGTCGGCGTACAGTACTAGGGCTTTAGTGTTGTTCTTATGTTGGGTCTGACCCTCTGTCGGCGTACAGTACTAGGGCTTTAGTGTTGTTCTTATGTTGGGTTTGACCCTCTGTCGGCATACAGTACTGAGGCTTTAGTGTTGTTCTTATGTTGGGTCTGACCCTCTGTCGGCGTACAGTACTGGGGCTTTACTGTTGTTCTTATGTTGGGTCTGACCCTCTGTCGGCGTACAGTACTGGGGCTTTACTGTTGTTCTTATGTTGGGTCTGACCCTCTGTCGGCGTACAGTACTGGGGCTTTAGTGTTGTTCTTATGTTGGGTCTGACCCTCTGTCGGCGTACAGTACTGGGGCTTTAGTGTTGTTCTTATGTTGGGTCTGACCCTGTGTCGGCGTACAGTACCGGGGCTTTACTGTTGTTCTTATGTTGGGTCTGACCCTCTGTCGGCGTACAGTACTGGGGCTTTAGTGTTGTTCTTATGTTGGGTCTGACCCTCTGTCAGCGTACAGTACTGGGGCTTTAGTGTTGTTCTTATGTTGGGTCTGACCCTCTTGTCGGCGTACAGTACCGGGGCTTTACTGTTGTTCTTATGTTGGGTCTGACCCTCTGTCGGCGTACAGTACTGGGGCTTTAGTGTTGTTCTTATGTTGGGTCTGACCCTCTGTCGGCGTACAGTACTAGGGCTTTAGTGTTGTTCTTATGTTGGGTCTGACCCTCTGTCGGCGTACAGTACTAGGGCTTTAGTGTTGTTCTTATGTTGGGTTTGACCCTCTGTCGGCGTACAGTACGGGGGCTTTAGTGTTGTTCTTTTGTTGGGTCTGACCCTCTGTCGGTGTACAGTACTAGGGCTTTAGTGTTGTTCTTATGTTGGGTCTGACCCTCTGTCGGCGTACAGTACTAGGGCTTTAGTGTTGTTCTTATGTTGGGTCTGACCCTCTGTCGGCGTACTGTACCGGGGCTTTAGAGTTGTTCTTATGTTGGGTCTGACCCTCTGTCGGCATACAGTACTAGGGCTTTAGTGTTGTTCTTATGTTGGGTCTGACCCTCTGTCGGCGTACTGTACCGGGGCTTTAGAGTTGTTCTTTTGTTGGGTCTGACCCTCTGTCGGCGTACAGTACTGGGGCTTTAGTGTTGTTCTTATGTTGGGTCTGACCCTCTGTCGGCGTACTGTACCGGGGCTTTAGTGTTGTTCTTTTGTTGGGTCTGACCCTCTGTCGGCGTACAGTACTGGGGCTTTAGTGTTGTTCTTATGTTGGGTCTGACCCTCTGTCGGCGTACAGTACCGGGGCTTTAGTGTTGTTCTTATGTTGGGTCTGACCCTCTGTCGGCGTACTGTACCGGGCTTTACTGTTGTTCTTATGTTGGGTCTGACCCTCTGTCGGCGTACAGTACCGGGGCTTTACTGTTGTTCTTATGTTGGGTCTGACCCTCTGTCGGCGTACAGTACTGGGGCTTTAGTGTTGTTCTTATGTTGGGTCTGACCCTCTGTCGGCGTACAGTACTGGGGCTTTACTGTTGTTCTTATGTTGGGTCTGACCCTCTGTCGGCGTACAGTACTAGGGCTTTAGTGTTGTTCTTATGTTGGGTCTGACCCTCTGTCGGCGTACAGTACTGGGGCTTTACTGTTGTTCTTATGTTGGGTCTGACCCTCTGTCGGCGTACAGTACTGGGGCTTTACTGTTGTTCTTATGTTTTCATTTTCAGTCCTTGCCAGTGCACAGGTTTTATACAGACTCGAGCAGCCTGTCAGATAATTACTGGCAGTTCTGGGTGGAGCGCATAATTATGCAGCTGTCTTGAATTCAGTGCATCCCTCTTGAACCAACACCAAACTGCAAACTGTAAGCTGCAGAAAGGGATGTATGACAGAAACAGTACACTACAACACACCACAAGTAAAACAAAAGACTCACGAGGTCTGGGTTTCAGGGGATTGGGGTTGTCAGGGGGCAGGGAGTTGCCGTGGATAACGCCCGGCACACCAGTGACGACATGTGTGGGATTGTTGGTGTTGGGATCGCGACACTGGGGGATCTGACAGCACGAATCCTGGGGATCCGTCACCATGTGGCAACCAGCCTGGGTCTTCTGGTATGTTGGGCATCTGAAACATGCACAGCAATCCATTTTAACGCCACGTCACGTCCTCTACAAACTTTAAATTTTCATTTTGTTTGTACTTTAATGATGGCATCGTTTTGGTTACGTGCAATATTACATTCTGAATATTTTCAGCGTTTCATCATGAGAAGCAAATATGATGTGGTGTGGCATGGTGTGGTGTGGTGTGGTGTGGTGTGGTTGTGGGTGTGGTGTGGTGTGTATTTGTGTTGTGTGTGTGTGTGTGTGTGTGTGTGTGTGTGTGTGTGTGTGTGTGTGTTGTATGTGTGTTTGTGTGTTGCGTTGCGTTGTGTTGCGTCGCGTTGCGTTGCGTTGTATTGCGTTGTGTTGTGTTGGGTTGTATTACTGTATTGTATTGTATGTATTGTATAGTATTGTGTTGTATTACTGTATTGTATTGTATGTATTGTATAGTATTGTGTTGTATTTATTGTATTGTATGTATTGTATTGTATTGTATGTATTGCTATGCAGCAAACGACATGTGATTATCAGTCTTACTTATCTTATCTGGATTAATAAATAGTTGCGTTGCGAAGCACTGCGTTGTCTTGTTTGATATTCGGTTGTGTTGCGTTTTGTTACTGTGCATTGCACTGTATTAACATTGTATAGTTACGTTTTGTTTGATATTGTATTGTGTAGTGCAGTGCCCACCTGTCATCACAGTTGATAAGACCTGTCACGCCATCCTCACAGCGACACTTCTTGTCACAACCGTCATTCCATGTCTGACCCTGTCTGTATGGTACTCCCTTGTACACACACACAGCTAACACACACACGTAACACACACACACACACATACATACACACACGTACACACACACACACGCACACAACACACACATACACACACACACACACGAATCACACACACACATACACGTACACACACACACACATACACACACGTACACACACACATACAACACGTACAACACACACACACACAACACACACACCACACACACACACACACACACAAACATACAAACACACACACACACACACACCACACACACACACACACACACCGCTGATATAAACATTATTAGATTATGCATACACACATAGACACCACTGGCACATACGTGTACACATTGTTAGATTATGCACACACATATGCTAAACTGACACTCATACAATATAAAATTTCCCATTACGTTCATACATACTGCATCACAGGACACATTACACATATTGGTACATTCTATACTCATTCACAGCTGACGCACACACATCTACAAACTTGGTTAGATCACACACAAACACACACACGCACACACACACACACACACACCACACACACCAAAACACACACACAACACACACACACACACCCCAACACACACACACACACACACACACACAACTCACACCAAACACTCACACACACTGCAACAGGAGCACATACACAAGGCCTGCACACATACGCACTTGTTAGATCTGATACACATCACAGACACACACACACACTTACATAAATACACACACACTGTTAGCTTTTGTAAACGCACGCCACGCCCCCAGCGCACACACACACACACGCAAACACACACACACTTTTTTTTATTTAAAGTCATCGAAGTGAACAGATATTAAATCAATGTATACACACACACACACTTTTAAATCACTAAGTGAATAGACATTAAATCAATGACCAACGCACATACTGACTCTTCTCTCTCTCTTTCTCTCTCTCTCTCTCTTTCTCTCTCCCCCCCCCCCAACTCTCTTTTATTGTCTGTTGAAGACTTCTTTCAGGGTACGTTTGTATATGAAGACAAAGAGAGAGAGAGAAAGAAAAAAATGTTGTCTTCGAGAGTAACAGATAAATATGACTAAATAATACTTTCGTCCGTCCTCCGCCGTGAAAGGATCTACAACTGAAACAAATAACTATTATCATTAAATGAAGTGCAAAATGCTATCAGTAGTAAGAACGAGAGAGGAGAGAGAGAGAGAGAGAGAGAGAGAGAGAGAAGAGAGAGAGAGAGGAGAGAGAGAGGAGAGAGAGAAAGAGAAGAGAGAGAGAAGAGAAGAAGAGAGAGAGAAAGAGAGATAAAGAGAGAGAGAGAGAGAGAGAGAGAGAGAGAGAGAGAGAGAGAGAGAGAGAGAGATCAAGTTCAGCAGAACATCAGACAACTTCAGCATCAACATCAATGGCATTATACTCAAACAAGTGTGTTAATTCACAATGGCATTGAAGTCAAACTAGTGAATTAACTTATAAATACCTCGGCAGTGTTTTCACAGGAGAGGAAGGTTTATTTAACAGGGAGATCACCGGAAGCAGAATCCAGAAACTAAACAACGTAACTTATCAGATTCAGTTTCACATTCTCAAGATGACGTCTCCGCGCTGGGAATAAATTCCATATGCACTAACGTCTCAGGTGCCATGTATATTGTGATCAAGGCAACAAGCCTTAAGCCAGCACATAAACCCATGAGCTGGCCACGTCCTGAGGTGCAACGTATCCTATGTTTTACCTAATCTATGTGCTAATTGCAGAAAATGAAAGGGACCTACAAAACCTTGTGAATATACTAGAAATAGACAGCAAAGGTAAGAGTTGGAACTAAACAGCAGGAAGACTGAAGTCATGGTGATCAGTGAAAATGATAGCAAACGGCACAACCTTGAGACAGGTTGATAAGTTTAAATACCTGGGATCGTTCACTTCAGATGGCAGATGCAAATCAGAAATAGCCAGCAGAATCGGCCAAGCCAAAACAGCACTCAAGAGGATGAAAAGCATTCTTACCAACAAATGCTTATCAATTAACATCAGCAAGAGAGTTACTGAATGTTATATAGAACCAATACTGTTATACGGTTGTGAGGCGTGGACAGTCAACAAGCAAAGCCAGAACAAGATTGAGGCAGACGAGATGTGGTTTCTAAGAAGAATGTTGAGAGTTCCATGGACAGCAAAGAAAACAAAAGAGACAGTCTTGATGGAGGCAGACACAAGAAGATCATTGATAAGGAAGATTAGGAAAAGACAGGCAACATTCATAGGCCATTTTATGAGGAAAGGGGAATTGGAGCACCTGGTCACAACGGGAAAGCTGGAGGGAAATAGAGCACCAGGTAGACCCTGGGAGAAGATACTAAACGGACTTGCAGAGTGGCTGAAGACAAGGAGGGTGGAAGAGATGCTTGAGGCAACAAGAGATAGAGACAGACGGAAGTCCATGATCACCAACGCCATACGGCAAGGCACTTGTTGATGATGATGTCTTTTTTTTTAATACTGGTATTGTATCAGTCTATCATTGGAACAATCTCGGTTACATGTAAATGACAAATGTACCTGTGCCCCAGTTTTCTACTGAAACAAAAGCCAAGCTCCTCAGTTCCATTGTCAACCCCACCCTGACACAACCATGCCAGACTTGACCCTTGACCAAACCCCGATAGCATAAAACTACCATCCGCTGGATGCGCTGACATGATCCGAAACACCGAGATCAGAGAAATGGTGGGGGCAACACCGGTCCACCATAACATTCATCAGCAGAGAATTATGTAGTTTGATCATATAATAATAATAATAATTACAATATTTATATAGCGCAAAATCTCAACAAAATCAAATCTAAGCGCTGAAACAGACACACACGCAAGCACGCACGCACGCACGCACGCACGCACCCCACACACACACACACACACACACACACACACGCATGGCTATAAATGGGGAGAAAGAATAAAAGCAATAAAAGCAAGAATAAAAGCAATGGAAAATTATAGAGAGCATATCATATACAATTATATATTATAACAAAGTATTCCCCTCCGAGCGGAGACAGGCTGCAGAGGGGGGTTGAGTGAGATTAGGATTTTATGCAGAGGAGAAAAGGTGAGTTTTGAGAGCGGACTTGAAGGAGACAAAAGTAGGTTGCTGACGGACTGAGAGAGGAAGTTTGTTCCAGGAGAGTGGACCAGAAACCGAGAAGGCTCGTGGACCATAGGTATTGAGCTTAGTGCGTGGAAAGCGAAAAGTCAGAGGATCGGAGGCAGAGCGGGGGGTACGTGAGGGAACATAGATCTCAAGTACGCTTGACAGGTAATCGGGGGCTGCGTTATTGAGGCTTTTGTAGCACATGGTGTCTAGTTTGTACTGTATATGCTTTGATACAGGGAGCCAGTGAAGTTGTGCCAGGGAGGAGATATGTGGTCAGCTTTTTACTTTTTGAGTACAAGGCGTACAGCATTGTTTTGAATGCGCTGTAGGATGTGAATGGTGGAGGCAGGAAGACCAGACAGGAGTGAATTGCAATAGTCAATGCGAGACATTATGAAGGAGAGAACGAGTTTTGCAGTTGTTTCGACAGAGAGATACTTCCTGATCAGGCTTATACGATGGAGATGATAGTAGCAAGATCTGGCAGTTTGAGAAACAAAGTTGTTCATGGAGAGGGTAGAGTCAATGCAGACACCAAGGTTTTTAGCTGAATCAGAAATTGGGACTGATGTGTTACATAATGGGAGAAAAAGAGGAGGCAGCTGAGAAAGTTTCTGACGGGTGCCAATGAGGATAGCTTCTGTCTTGTCGTCATTAAGCTGAAGTTTGTTGAACGTCATCCAGTTCTTAATGTCCGAGTAACACTCAGTGGTGCGAGTCAACAGGCGCTGTATATTATCAGGTGAGTCACTGTCTTGAAGTTGGGTGTCATCAGCATAGAAGTGGTGTTTTATAGAATGGGAGTTGATGATGGTGGACAGGGGGAGGTATAAAGAGTGAAAAGAACAGGGCCAAGGACAGATCCTTGTGGAACACCACAGGTCAGGTATGCAGGTTGAGAGTAAGTGCCATTGATGAGAACAGTTTGTTTTCTGTTTGATAAATATGAAGTGAACCAGGAGAGAGCAATGTCAGAGATGCCAAAAGTATGATGAAGTCTAGAAAGGAGAATACCATGGTCAATGGTATCGAAGGCTGCAGACAGATCAAGGAGTGTGAGGAGAGAGACTTTGCCAGTATCAGTTGCAAGGAGGAGATTGTTGAGAATGTGTAGTAGGGCAGTTTCAGTGCTATGGCACTGGCGGTAGGCTGACTGGAAAGGATTGAGGAGATTGTTGGCAGACAGGTGAGAGTTCAGCTGGTTGAGGACGACTTTTTCAAGGAGTTTTGACAAGAAAGAGAGATTAGAGATAGGCCGGTAATTTTTCAGTTTATTTGGGACTAAATTGTGTTTCTTGAGGAGAGGGTGAACAATAGCAAACTTGAAAGAATCTGGGACAGTTCCAGTTTGAAAAGAAGTGTTGATGATGTCAGTGATGAATGGGAGGAGAGTAGGGAGACGGTCAGAGTAGACAGAACCTGGAAGAGGATCCAGTTCGCAGGTTTTGAACGACATGGATCTGATTGTGTTGAAAATTTCTTCTTGTGAGACTGGGGTAAAAGTAGTAAGAGGTGTGCCAGAGAAGGAAGGGTCAGGTGGGCATGGTTGACAGGGTGTCCTGTCAAGCCTGTCACGAAGAGTTTGTATTTTGGTAGTGAAATACTTGGAGAATACAGATGGGAGTTCTTCATTTGTATGTTTTGTTGGGAGAGGTAAATCTTTTCGTGTGCCAAGGAGATGATTCATGGTTGTAAAGAGTTCTTTTGAAGAAGGGCATTCAGGATTTTGGTTTGGAAATAGCTTGTTTTTGCAGATGCAATGAGGGTGGATACTTTTGTTTTAGAGGCTTGGAAAAGTTGCCTGTGTACAGTGAGTTTGGATTTGCGCCAGCGGCGCTCTGCTCTGCGGCGGGCACGTTTTGCACAGGCAATCTCATGAGTGAGCCAGGGGGTAGGGGGCGGTCAGGTAAAAGACGGGTTGACCAGAATGCAACCCTACCTGCTGGTTCAACAACATACAACAAAAAGATTCAAAGCGAGAGGCAGACCAAGGAAGACCCTGATCGTTGGTATGAAGGAGACTTTGAGGTCACATGGCATTTCTCCCTTTCAGACCTTCCAGTTCACTGCTGACCGTCAACTTAATCTCCCCGCAACACCAAGAAAGTACAAAAGGTCAATCAAAAGACAGAAGTTGAATGATGAAAGAGACACAGAGAGAGAGAGACAGACAGACATACACAGAAAGAGACAAGAGACAGAGAGAGCGAGAGAGAGACAGAGAGAAAGAGAGACAGACATATAACATACGCAGACAGAGACAGACAGACACGAGAAGACAGACACGAGACAGACAGAGACAAAGATACAGACAGACATACAGAGGCAGACATTCATACATACATACATACAGACAGATAGACAGAGACGCAGACAGACAGAGACACACAGACAGACAGACAACAACAAAGCATAAAGACATACAGACAGACAGACAGACAAAGCATGAAGACTTACATACACAGACCCATAGAGACCCACAACAGACAGGACAGACAAAGCATGAAGACTTACAGACAGACAGACAAAGCATGAAGACTTACAGACAGACAGACAAAGCATGAAGACTTACAGACAGACAGACAGACAAAGCATGAAGACTTACAAACAGACAGACAGAAGCAGACAAAGCATGAAGACTTACAAACAGACAGACAGACAGACAAAGTATGAAGACTTACAAAGCAGCAGACAGACAGAAGCAATGAAGACTTACAAACAGACAGACAGACAGACAGACAACAAAGCATGAAGACTTACCAGTGTTGGGCACGTTGATGGGGGTGGCCGTGGGAGTGAGAGTGGGTTGGCCGGGTGCTGGGGTTTGACCGGGGAACAGGGTAGGAGAGGCGGTGGGTGAGCACGTGGGCACTTGGCAACAAGGGTCACTGGGGTCACGCTCCATCCGACAGTTGACCGCTACCAAGGGCGGGTAACTCAGACATCTGGTGGACCAAGGGAAGTAAACTGTAACTGTTTGTGGTTAAAATGACAATTAGAAGCCGTGACTCCCATTAAGGAAGTTATACAAGTCTGTACACACAAAGTCTGTTATACTACTAGTAATATAATGCAGCTCTTCTGTACTCCCCCACCCACCCACCTCTTTCTCTCTCTCCCCCTCCCTCCCTCCCCACATCCATCTCCCTTTTTCTCTTCTTACCTGTATACAGCTTATGCATATATTACATGTAAGTATATATATACATACATGTATACGTATATATATATATGCATATATATATATGTATATATGTACACACACACACACATATATATATATATATATATATATATATATATATATATATATATATATATATATATATATATATATATAGGTATTCACTACATGTACAAGTGTTCATAAAATATTTGCTGGCATAACTTTTATGTAATTACTTTCTTTTCACCAAGTCGGTTTGTCGGAGGGTTGCCGTCTACGTTTCGACATCTGGGGTGAGGCCTTCATGTGGATGACAACAGCCTGACATAACAATATTAACATAAGCATCTCTGTTTAAAGGTAAAGACTGTCCCATAGATCTGAGATTGTAGACGAGTGAAGTGGTGGAGACTCAACTTTTCTCGTGGCCAGGATTATTTAGGCAGTGCCCATCTCCTCTCCCTCACTGCTATCATCAAGGCCGTGCCGATCATGGCCCTCCATATATATCTATCCCTAGCTGCCGCAAGCACATCTTCCACCCTCTCTGTCGTCAGCCATACTGCAAGTCCGACCAATATTCTCTCCTGGGTCTACCGGGTGCTCTTTCCCTCCAGCTTTCCTGTTTGACCAGGTGCTCTAATTCCCCTTTCACTGCTTTACTTTCCCTAAACTTTCGAAAATTTATGAGTGAGCGGTATTCAGTCTACCCAGCTGTGAATGGGTATCTGACCCTGTTCAGAGTTGTGGAAGATAAAGCACTGAGGAATAGGAGAGACACCTTTTTCACGATGGTGGCCCCAAGAAAAATTGAAGCCTCCGCCAGATCGCTCCAATACTACCTGAGGGTTATGAGACAACCTTTACCTTTACACATGCGGAAGGTTTCAGACGTAGAACAAATCTGTGGGTACACAAGCACTAACCTGTCAGTACATTTGTACTGTCCAGTGACACCATCCTCACAGACGCATTCAAAGTCACAGCCATCTCTCCATCTCTGTCCTGTCTGGTACTCCTGGCCCTTGTAGAAACACACGTCTGAAACACAGATACAGGACTTTTTGTTGTTGTTAAGAAAATGATCTAATCACGGCAGCGCAGTCAAATGCAAAACTAAATGCAAATGCAACTGTGCAGCCCATATATTGCCATAAAACAAATCACCCTCCCAACCAAACGTAACACAGGTACAAAAAAAACAAAAACAGATGGGAGACTGGGTGGAGCTCTTGTGAAATTGTCTAAGTGTGATGACTCCCTCTGAACCCTTTGACTCCAGCATCCTATCTACCAACTGCAAAAACGTAACCCTTTGACTCCCGCACCCTATCTCATCATCATCATCATCATCAGGTGCCTTGCCCCATGGCGTTGGCGATTATGGTCTTCCATCTGTCTCTACGAGCTCGTATCTCTTGTTGCCTCAAGCACCTCTTCCACCCTCCTCGTCTTCAGCCATTCTGAAAGTCCGTCTAGCATCTTCTCCCGGGTCTACCCAGTGCTCTCCTTCCCATCCAGCTTTCCCGTTGTGACCAGGTGTTCCAATTCCCCTTTCCTCATAAAATGGCCTATGAATGTTGCCTGTCTTTTCCTAATCTTCCTTATGAATGATCTACTTGTGTCTGCCTCCATCAGGACTGTCTCGTTTGTTTTCTTTGCTGTACATGGAACTCTCAACATTCTTCTTAGAAACCACATCTCGGCCGCCTCAATCTTGTTCTGGCTTTGCTTGTTGACTGTCCACGCCTCGCAACCGTACAACAGTATTGGTTCTATATAACATTCAAGAACTCTCTTCCTGATGTTAATTGATAGGCATTTGTTGCTAAGAATGCTTTTCATCCTCTTGAATGTTGTTTTTGCTTGGCCGATTCTGCTGGCTATTTCTGATGTGCATCTGCCGTCTGGTGAAATTATGGTTCCCAGGTATTTAAACTTATCAACCTGTCTCAAGGTTGTGCCGTTTGCTGTTATTTTGCATGGGGGCATTTCATGTTTTTTACTGATCACCATGACTTCAGTCTTCCCGCTGTTTAGTTCCAACCCCTTACCTTTGCTTTCTATTTCAAGTATATTCACAAGGTTTTGTAGGTCCCTTTCACTTTCTGCAATTAGCACGGTGTCATCTGCGTATCGAATGTTGTTTATCATTTTTCCTCCAAACTCTAATCCAGGGTCTTCCTCTAGGTTTCTCATGATGTTTTCGCTGTAAAGACAGAGTGTGGAAGTCAAAGTGTTAAATAAACCCCCGATTCCAAACAATCGCCACTATTTTACCTACCTCTAGGCTGGGGAACCTTCGTGCCTCCAGGATTGGGAACGTCCGTATGTCCAGGGATGGGGGCATTTGTGTGTCCAGGATTGGGAACGTCCGTGTGTCCTGGCTGAGGGGCAACGGTATGTCCAGGGTTGGGGGTATCGTAGGGCATGGGCGTAGGGGGCTTGCCGTTACCGATAATAGTACCGAGGTGTCCGGTGGGCAGGTCAGGATTCTGGGGGTCAGGACACTGGGGGATGGTACAGCACGTGGGGTCAGAGGGGTCAGGCACCACCAGGCACGTGGGGTCACTGTCCGGATAGTCTGGGCACCTGCCAGGCACGATCACAGGTTAGGGTATTGTGTATTTTATGAACAAGGTTTTTACGTACAGCAACCAGTCAAAAAAACATTCCCACCGCTTTTGTCTGTAAAAACTGTTTATTTTATGAATTACATACAACAACCAGTTCAAGGAATATTACACGGTTTTTCACTTGCAAAGTCTTGTATTTGTCATATGCTTGTTACATAAAATTGGGCGACCAATTTCCTTTATTTCTCATAAACGTTTTTTAAAACCTGGATCATGATGAGTGTAAATCATCTGACAATAGCACAAAGCTCAAGATCTATTCTATACTGTATACACCTTACATATGAAGAAGACATCGACGGGGGAGTCCTTCAAGGATGAAGAAGACGCTTTAAGTTTTGTGCAATGTTATGAAAACAATTTACTTTCACAGGTAGATCAACAAAACACCCCTGGAAACATAAAGTACTTAAAATATTTGGGCTCCGTCAAAACAGCAGATGGCAATTGTACAAAAAAATTACAAGATCTGGCATGGCAAAACAAAAGAAAGATCGTGCAATACAGACAGTCCTCAGAGTAAAGAGTTTTAAAACTCTCATTTGGTCAGTATGATATGTGAATATAAAGCTTAAATATGGAAGAAAGCTGATGAAATGAAAATCACCTCAGCTGAAATGAGGTCCAACAGACGCCTACTGTGAATCAAGTGGACAGAAAAGTGAACCATTAAAAGCATTGTAGACGAGCTGAATACTACAACTCCACAAGTGTTATCTGAAAAATCCACAAGAGAAAATTTGCATACCTGGGGCATACAATTAGAAACAACAAGTGTCACCTGATGAAAACATTACCCCAAGGAAAAACCAAAGACGTAGAGGAAGACCAACAGCGTCATACATGGACAGCACTGTGAAGATAACCGGGATACCTGCTAGCAAAGCAAAAACAACCTGTGAGGACCGGACGAGGTAGAGAAAGACATTCAAGACATCGACTGCGGCAGCCACCATTACGAGTGATTACGCCAGCAGGTGACAGATGTTAGGTGACAAAGACATGATCGCCTTAGTTTATCATAACAAACATAAAATACTGAATTCAAAACGTGACAGGTGTCAGGCCACAAAGAAATGATGGCTTTAGTTTATCATATCAACCATTAACTACTAAGTTGAAAACGCAAAGTAATCTTTTAACACTGCAGCAGAACCTACCTCTGTCTGCATGTGTAGAATCCAGTGGCAGCATTCTCACAGACACAGACTTGGCTGCAGCCTTCGTACCACTGCTGGCCCTGTGTGTAGCTTCGTCCGTTCATCACACACACGGACACTGAAACAGTTCACAGTCCATTGTCATTACATCACCTTCTACAACAGCTAATAACATGATATCATCATATCGTCCAGCCCTCAAAACTGATTGATTTGACTTGCGGGTCGGCATATACTACACTCATCATCATCATCATCAGATGCCCTGCCGCATGGAGTTGGCGATCATGGACTTCCATCTGTCTCTATCTCTCGTTGCCCCTAGCATCTCCTCCACCCTCCTCGTCCCCAGCCATTCTGCAAGTCAGTCCAGCATTTTCTCCCTGGGTTTACCTGGTGCTCTCTTTCCCTCCAGCTTTCCCGTTGTGACCAGGTGCTCCAAATCCCCCTTCCTCATAAAATGGCCTATAAATGTTGGCTGTCTTTTCTTAATCTTCCTTATGAGTGATCTACTTGTGTCTGCCTCCATCAAGACTGTCTTGTTTGTTTTCTTTGCTCTCCATGGAACTCTCAACATTCTTCTTAGAAACCACATCTCGGCTGCCTCAATCTTGCTCTGGCTTTGCTACACTACAACAGTATTATGTTATGATATCGTCCAGCTCTCAAAACCGATTGATTTGACTTGCGGGTCGCCATATACTACACTACTACAGTATTATCGTCCAGCTCTCAAAACCGACTGACCCTTTTTGTGGGCTGGCTGGTTCTGCTGACAGAGCCGTGGACTCAAGATCTGATGTCTAGAGTTCAATCACAGTGTGCAACATAAAAATTGGTATGTTCGATACTTAATGCTCAGTTCATTTTGGTGGTGTCGGTTAAGTGCTGTATTGGTCCCATTCTCTACCCCTCCCTGTCCATTTCAAGACCTTGCCAGCGTTTAAAAGATATGCGCCGGTTCAAAGAGTCATCATCATCGTAAGCCATACCGCATGGCGTTGGCGATCATGACTCTCCGTACGAATCTATCCCTTGTCGCTACAAGTACATCTCCCACCTTCTCTGTCCTCAGCTACTCTGCAAGTCTGTCCAATATTTTCTCCCTGTGTCTACCTGGTGCTCTCTTTCCCTGCAGCTTTCTTCAAGAGTCTGCCAGATAATTATTGGCAGATCTGGGTTGAATGCACATGATATCGTCAGAGTGCGATGAACCCTCTTTAACAAATTCAAATCTGATGACATTATTACGCTACACACAAATACAGAAAGAGTTACTTTTGTGCTGTTATTATTTCAAAGACAACGACAGAATTAATCTAGTCAACATATAGATAGTACGACGGTTACGTCGTCATCATATTCTTTTCACTCTCTCTCTCTCTTTCACACAACACACACACACACACACACACACACACACACACACACACATGTACAAATACAAACAATATAAATATATATATAATGTTATATATATATATATAACACACACACACACGCCGTAAAAATTCATACTAAAATATGAAGACGTCATCCACGACTTGCAGATAACGGGATTCGAATCAATATGCCGTTCCTCTCTTTATGCCTATATAACTCTGTCTGTCTGTCTGTCTGTCTCTCTCTCTCCTCTCTCTCTCACTTCTTTTCTGTCTGGTCTGTATGTGTGTACTTGTTTAGGTATGTGCGTGAAAGCACTCCCGTGTGTGTGTTTGCATCTGTATATACTCACTGTGAGGGGAGGGAGTGGGGCCCACAGTGGGAGGCTGCAGGGTACCATGAGGATTGACAGGAGGTGACACAGTGACCCCGGGTCCAGGGGTCTGGGTAGGCTGGCCAGGCACGGGTGTCAGTGTGGGTTGTCCAGGTACAGGTGTGCGGGTGGGTAGTCCGGGAATGGGTGTGAGTGTGGTGTAGCCGGGTGGCATGGCAGTCAAATGGGCCGGAGGGGTGAGGGTGACGGGAGGGGTGCACACGGGTTTCATACAGCATGGTTTGGTTGGGTCCTTGACCAACACGCAGTACGATGGCACGTTGGTGTACTGGTCACACCTGGTGGGTGTGCAAAAATGTTAGTGACATCTGCCCTTCTACTTTATTTGCTGTCATACCTGGTAGTGTACACAGGTGTTCCTTTAGCAATTGTCATTATAGTATTATCATATATGTCTTTGCGTAAGTATTTACCGTGATCCTGAGCACCTGACATCTGTTACTGCACTAGGTATTCAAGGTAACATCTGATATCGTTCAATTGTGTTTAAGAACTGAAGGCTTAATCTAAACGAACAACCACACTGTAGCGATATTTTGGAGCACCAGTAGTGATTTCATCTACCAACAGTAAAAGTGTTGGTCCTTTTGTCAATGCATAATAAAACAATGGAAACTTTAGGTACTGAAATAAATTCTCTACCATTACACACAAGCATTCTAAGCGTAGGGATAGTACACCGACTCAGTAATCATACCCGGAAGCATCCATAATTTTGTTCCAACACAAATTCTATGAGGAATAAGTTGGCATAATCGTTACTGAGTATTTTTCATGAGCATATTTTCGGGGGGGTATGCGGATATGCTAACGATGTTCGTTCCTGGTACTGAATAAATCTGTGTCAACGCCCAATATCTGGCTAAACTGGAGAATGAGTCACACTTTATGTGGGCACTTTGTCGATATAGTATGGATTTTCAATCCTGAACAAAAGAGTCAGTGCCTGTATGAAAGTGGAACAAAAGACCAGAGTGATTGTTTTTGGATAGCAGCCACATCCTTCAATCCTTGTGCGACGCTACTATTTCCTTCCATTGGGCCGCCGGTTTCGGGCACTAAAGTGAAGTTGAACAGAACAGATCAAATAGTAGCTCTGTGCCAAAGTGAAGTTGAACAGAACAGATCAAATAGTAGCTCTGTGCCAAAGTCAGTCGTGCTCCTCAACAACTGAGTCGATCATGTGCGTTTCGATGCACTGTAGGTGAGAGTGGATTGTTGGGGTGTATGGTTCGCTCTCAGCGTATGTGTATGGACGTGCATGCATGTGTGCGCGCGCGTGTGTCTGTGTGTGTGTGCGTGCGTGGTGTGTGTGTGTGTGTGTGTTCAATTTCATTTAATGTCTATCCACATAATGTGATATTAGACGATGATGGAAAGAGGAGAAGAAAAGGTTAGAGGAATGAGAACTATAGCGTACATGACATTAGGAAAATTATTAAAGTTAACTGACAACGTAACAAGAAACTTGAAAATAAATCTAAATTAACGTTATCATCTTAAAAAAACCAAAAAAAACTTCTAGTTTAACTGGATTTCTCATAAAACAATAAGGCAAGTGAATGAACAGATAATTCTGACAAAAACCGTGTCAATGCAATAAACTCTGTGTGTGTGTGTGTGTGTGTGTGTGTGTGTGTGTGTGTGTGTGTGTGTGTGTGTGTGTGTTGTTGTGTGTGTGTTGTGTGTGTGTGTTGTGTGTGTTGTGTGTGTGTGTGTGTGTGTGTGTGTGTTGTTGTGTGTGTGTGTGTGTGTGTGTGTGTGTGTGTTGTGTTGTGTGTGGTGTGGTGTGTGGTGTGGTGGTTGTGTGGTGTGTGTGTGTGTGTGTGTAGTGTGGTGTGTGTGTGTGTGTGTGTGTGTGTGTGTGTTTGTGTGTGTGTGTGTGTGTGTGTGTGTGTGTGTGTGTGGTGTGTGTGTGTGTGTGTTGTGCGTGTGTGTGTGTGTGTGTGAGTGTGTGTGTGTGTGAGTGTGTAGTGTGTGTGAGTGTGAGTGTGATGTGTGTGTGTGTGTGCTACTGTGCTTCAAAATTAATTATGACTGGCGCTGTGGCAGTAGGGTTTTTTTTTTAATCCATCGTCTCTTTCAGAGATAATGAAGTTCTTTTTCAATAAAATGAACTGAACAGGTGACGCCAGGATACACTATGCAGGTAAGGGTAGAATTCGGCCCTGTCACGCACTCTCAATCTGAAATGGAACTCAATAGTATCTTAATCATCACCTCCAATCTCATCATCATAGCATTGTCAAAAACTGTCCCATATTCCGTAGCTTCCATAACCTCTCTCTATGGTGACCTCAGTTTCGGCGAGTTTGTGTGTGTGTGTGTGTGGGGGGGGGGGGGTGTTGGAGTAGTGGCGGTAATGGCACAGAAACGGTGCACAAGATAGCACAGCCAAAAACAAAACAAAACAAAAGCAAATCAGTGGACTAATTCCACGTGTGAATTTGGCAGTGATTTATTCACAGCTACTTACTTCTGGTCGCAGACATATCTGCCGGTGGTCTGGTCAATACAGGTACAGTTGAACTCACAGCCATCGTCCCAAGTTTGTCCTTGTGTGTACGTGTTGGTCTTGTACACACACATTCCTGTAAGAGTCAATGCTCTTTTCTACATGTATAGACTCATTTCTAGACATTCTTCAACCTACCACTATCAATAAGCTTTTCTCAAATTATTCAGCAAACAATAATATATATAAACTGTCATAGTGAACAAAAGCACTATACTGTCAACGTGCTGAAGTCAATGCACCCATAGATGTCATCATCATCATCAGGTGCTCTGCTGCAGGGCGTTTGCGATCATGGACTTCCATCTACCTCTATTTCTTGTTGCCTCAAGCATCTCTTCCACCCTCCTTGTCTTCAGCCACTCTGCAAGTCCGTCTAGTATTTTCTCCCTGGGTCTACCCGGTGCTCTCTTTCCCTCCAGCTTTCTCGTTGTGACCAGGTGCTCCAAATCCCCTTTCCTCATAAAACGGCCTATAAATGTTGCCTGTCTTTTCCTAATATTCCTTATGAATGATCTACCTGTGTCTGCCTCCATCAAGACTGTCTCGTTTGTTTCTTTGCTGTCCATGGAACTCTCAACATTCTCCTTAGAAACCACATCTCGGCTGCCTCAATCTTGTTCTAGCTTTGCTGTTGACTGTCCACGCCTCACAACCGTACAACATTATTGGTTCTATATAACATTCAAGAACTCTCTTCCTGATGTTAATTGATAGGCATTTGTTGGTAAGAATGCTTGTCATCTTCTTGAATGCTGTTTTGGCTTGGCCTATTCTGCAGGCTATTTCTGATGTGCATCTGCCGTCTGATGAAATGATCGTACAGTTGTAACGTTATACAACGTTCTCTCTCTCTCTCTCTTTCTCTCTCTCTCTGTTTCTTTAGTAAATACGTACACATGCACGCGCATATGTATCCACCTTTGTACGTTTGCGCATGCACGCCATTTGTACAAAGACACGCACACGTGCCTGCACATGCTGATGCATTATTCTTTCAATAGTCGTGATAATCTATTATCATTATGATCATCATCATCATCATCACTATCTTCAAAACTGTCATCATCATTACTGTCATCTTATCACACCACCTTCATCCTATCTGTCATTATTACAATCGTAGTAACGTCATCATCATCATCATCATCATAATCACTATCACAACCACCACCATGATTACTGTCGTCACCATAACTATCATCGTTATCGTTAGACCAACGTGTCATCATCAGTGTCATCATCATCATACAGGTCATCACCAACATCGTCGTCGTCATCATCACCACCACCACCATCATCATCATCATCACCATTATCATCACCTTAACCATCATCATCATCATCACCACCATCATCACCACCACTACCATCATCATTACCAACCACCAACATCACCACCACCACCATCATCATCACCACCACTACCACCACCACCACCATCATCATCATCACCACCACCACCATCACCATCAGGTTAAAACCTGTAGCGTGATGAAAGTGGCAAAGGCAGCTCACCCTCCCGTCCGTTGGGGTTCGTATTGGGGTTGTTAGGGTTGTTGGGGTTGCCTCCAGCGATGGACCCTCCCGGTACCTTCTGGGGTAAGGGGAATGGGGTGGGGGTGGGCGACGGTGTGCCGTTAGGGCCAGGTGTAACATAGGGACTGAAGGTGGGGGAGAGGGTGGGGAAGACGGGGCAGACAGGCATGGTGCAACACTGGTCGTTGGGGCTGAGGGTCAGGGTACACCTGGGGTCCACGTTCGTGTACTTTGGACACCTGGAGGTGAAAACAATCACATTTTATTTCTATATTCAGAGACAAACAATGACACTGAGAGATAACACATCTCAAACTTTTGTTGAGTAATTTAAAAAAAAAGTGTTTCTTTGTTTACTTGCTTTCATGACATGAACTATAAATGAAGCAAAATAAAAATAGACTATGATTTTAAAAGCCGATATCTACTACCAGTTTTTGCTGGGGTCTGGTCTATCCAGGGGCTCGTCAAGTGAATCATTATCTGTTGGAAAGCTGAGAGAGAGAGAGAGAGAGAGAGAGAGAGAGAGAGAGAGAGAGAGAGAGAGAGAGAGACAGACAGACAGACAGACAGACAGAGACAGACAGACACACACACACACACATACACACACCGGTGAAAAAGCCAGGTTAATCTGGATATTCGAACAGGCAATCCTGGACTGATTGGTGACGAATTTTCCCAGGCTGAGGTATGATGGTTACTGGCAAGGCCACACACAGAACATGCCCTATATGTACTGTGATGGAGCCACCAGGCGGATAACGATAGCCTAAAACCCAAGCCCCCTGCACTCATAGGGAAGGTCTTCTGAATATGAACTAATCACGGTTAATCCCTACAGAAAACCTTGAGGACCGAAATCAGACTACCAGGCTTTGTAGACGCCTTCTAACAAACAATGGTACCATGCAACATAACAAACCATGGTACCATGCAACATAACAAACCATGGTACCATGCAACATAACAAACCATGGTACCATGCAACATAACAAACCATGGTACCATGCAACATAACCATGGTACCATGCAACATAACAATGGTACCATGCAACATAATAAACCATGGTACCATGCAACATAACACATATGTCTACACAGTCCATGGACACCAGACGAGAATGGCGCCCGTCCAGTGAGATCCTTTTAGAGTGGAGCACGGCTAGGTCCTGCGCCTCCACAAGAATTCACCCTAAAATAATGGAGATCCATCATGCTATGCCAATGGACGTAGGAGAAAGCCAATAACAACTCCTGACCACCATGCTCCATGGCAGCCGGTAGGAGTTGGAAAAAAATGGTGACATACATAGCCAGATACGACCTGACCATGTTGCGGTGAACCAAAAAAGAAGTTCTGCAGTCCTTATAATGTGGGATGTGTTCGTAGAAGGCAGGTAATCATAATTTGTATTGAGTGATGGATTTCTGTCTGTGAAGCGAAGGCTTCCGCTATTTTTCAATGGCTTCTTGTCCGTGATATCAAGGCCTTCTCTATACATCAATTCAAAGGTTTCAGGACGGGAGAAAACTATCGATTTTATCTGGGAAGGCAATGTGTATTTGTTTCTCAATCAGGATAGAACTAGACCAATAGCTTGCCAACACTACTGAAAAAGTAATCCTGAATGTTTCTAAACCGTAGGTATACACTGTGGAATTGCAGACACGCATAGGATTGCTGGGGATGTTTTGGGTTTTCTTTTTTTTTGTTTTTTTTTTTGCATCATCTACACAAAAAAAGACAATCACTGGTGGGCGTGATCTGATGATGAATTAGATCTTGTTGGTGAATTATCTGTCGAAGATAGGGATGATTTGTTGGATTCAGATACGAGTTTGTCCCTAGCATTGGCTTAAGTGACATCGCTATGTGGTTTAAAACTTTTGTTCGGAATGCTGTTTGGATACCCTAATTGGAGTAATTTCTACATTCAAGTGGGAAATCAGCACACAAATTGTGAGTAGAATCTAATGTAGCAAGCTTCTGCCTTTCTTTTGCACTTTACTGTTTGTTTCTATCTTGTCTGGTTATTTTGTAACATTTTTTTAAAAAATGGCCGAAAACATGCGATTTCAGGGGTCAACAAGCACTATTTGACTGCGACTCCATTGAGTTAAATGCGCCCACAGTTACAAAAGTTTTGGTGAACGTTCTGCATTTAGAGGCAAAATCACTGACGTTCTCGGGACATTGATCGACACAGAGATCGCTGGTGTGTTGTGTGTGAGGAAAGCAGATGGACAGACCTGTCAAAACACGTGTAGTAGTTCTTGTCGGCGTCGTCACAGCGACAGGTCTTGGAGCAGCCGTCTTGCCAGGTGGCACCCTCGCTGTACGTCACTCCACTGAAGACACAGAATGCTGAAAACCATGTATAGCGTACTGTTTAGAATAACACCTCCAAAGCACATGACACCAAAGCTGTTGACGTCTTCATGGATAAGATTCATACACACACACACACACACACACACGCACGTGTTTGTGTGTATGTGTATGTGTGTTTGTGTTTGTGTGTGTGTGTGTGTGTGTGTGTGTGTGTGTGTGTGTGTGTGTGTGTGTGTGTGTGTGTGGTGTGTGTGTGTGTACATGCTTATAACAAAACCTCCAGTTTTTGCCATCCCCTTTCTACTCCAGATACTGCCACCTCCAAAATCGCCCATCTCCTAATCCGTTCACCCAACCCTCTCCAGCCAATTCTAAACAAAAAATAACATAAAAAATATGTAAAAGGTGGACGTACTCACCAGGCGGTACAAAGGGTGGTCTGGCGGTGGACTGGTTGGGGGTGAGGGTGGACGGCTGGTTAGGGTCAGGGGCCTGAGTGCCGGTAGGGATGGGTCTGGGAGTAGGGGGCTGGTTGGGATTGGGGGTAGGGGGCCTGGTGATGGGACCCAGAGTGGGAGCTGAGGTGAGGGAAGAATGGGGGGAGGGTGTGAGGAAGGGGTTAGGGGTGGACAGGTTGGGGTCACAAGTCATGACCTGGCAGCAGAAGTCGTTAGGGTCACGTGACAAACGGCACTGTGGTGGCACCAAGGGATAGGCACTGCATCTGTAATGATTTCAACAACACACTCAGATGTTGAAACAGACTCTACACAGCTCAGCTACTGGAATAACATCTTCCATTTATCATCATGAGAAATGAACTTTTTCAGTGAAGGAAAAAGAAGCAGGCCTAAGCGTTAAACACTGACAAACATATTATCTTGTTTTTTCCCCCTAGGTCAGCTGATCCAACAGCAAGCTATAACCGTTCTGGACAGTCCTGCTTGTACATCAAACTCATCACAATCATCATGTGCCCTGCCTCATGCGTCGGCGGTCATGGCCCTCCATATGAATCTATCCTTTGTCGCTGCAAGTACTTCTCTCACCCTGTCTGTCTTCATCCTCTGCGCAAATCCGTCAAACAAAGGAGACATTTTCGAATTTTACCTTTAAAACATTAAAGTTATGCAATAAACGATGTCATAGAAGTTTTCGATGGAAGAAAGAAAAGCCTATTTTCATTACAACTTTGAGTATCAATCTAGTTAACAATACACAAGAGGATCTCCTCTATTATAGAAGAAAAACAAGAAAGTCCTTGACAGACAGGGCCAGACTGGTGTGGGACATGGGGCTGGTGTTTCCAAATCATAATTTTACGTTTTGTAGTGTTTAGCATTTCAGTGCAAGATAAAATATACCACCACATTTTTTTTTTGTAAAACTAGACATGCTATCGACAAATTACACACATATTAAACGTCACAGCAGCATAAAGAAGGATAAATTGACATACGACCCAATCGTTTCTTAATGAAAACCACAAGTGGCGAGTACCACTGACAATGTAAGTCATAATACAAGGAATGGGTAATGACAGTGAAGCAGTCTCTATTTACGCTGGCGCATCCAAGTTTATCGGGATCCGTAAACAGAGGAAAGTTTCTGTCTTTCTTTTCGTCAATTTAAATCTTTTATTTTCATATTTTTGACTTTTACCTTATTTTCTACTCTTTGCAGACAGTATCCCAGACAAAAATCGGTGACATTTCAACCCCATTTTGCTTCACTGGTTCAGATGTGTTGGGTCTTGTTTTGCCAAGAGATACCTGCCACTGCTGTGCGGCCTGAAGAGATGCACAGGCATCCAAATGCACGTTGTGGCGAGGCACACACAAAAACAAATGATTCCCTTACGAATGTGACAGTTCAGAAGTATCACGGGTACGTCTATGTCGGGGGTAGAGGGGTAGGGCCGGGCATTATAAGGTCTGAAAGTTAAAATCCGATGTCGACAGAAAACTTACATTCCCAATGGACTGTTTACAAAAGAGTTTGAACAGATTCTCTCCTTTGTTTTCAATTTTTATTCTTTTTTCTTTCAAACTAACAGTCATATTTGACGAAAGACTTACAGGCGATATCACAATTGTTTTCCTCTGCTATCCTGTTCTTCAATGAATTATGAATTATACAAACATACATAATCATATAATATTTATACAAAAATATCACTAGTAGTGAAAAAAACAAAACAAGATATTTGTGTGTGTGTGAGAGAGAGAGAGAGAGAGAGAGAGAGAGAGACAGAGAGAAAGAGAGAGAGAGAAAGAGAGACAGAGAGAGAGAAGAGAGAGAGAGACAGAGACAAGAGAGAGAGAGAGGAAGAGAGAGAGAGAGAAGAGAGAAAAAGAGAGAGCACCCGCAAAGATGTACCTTTCAACACACGTGTACTCTCCAGTGACGTCATTGTCACACACACACTTGTAGTCGCATCCATCCTGCCACCGTTGCCCACGTGCGTACATACGACCCTTGTACACACAGGCGTCTGGAAAAATTATAACCATGTACGTTTTTGTACACATAGGCATAAGGAAAATAAATCACAACGTTTTACAACAATGCTCAAAAACAGTGCCAAAGGTAAAAAGACTTTAGTAAAGAATGGCTGACTTGAACAAAACAATGGCGATGATAAAGACGTTTTGACATGTAATTCTGAGGGGTTTTTTTAAGCACCCAATGACCGAGCGAGAGCTTTGCATGTACTTGTTCCGTTTCTTTATATCTCTCAACCTCATCGAAGGGCCTACAGAAAGGATATGTTTCAAACTGCAGACTGCCGACTACTAAAACAATAATAACAATAAGAACGATTACTACATGTACTACAAGACTGTCTCCAGTTATACAACCTGCGTATCTTTCTCTTCAAATTTCCGATGAAAGCATACCACTGAACTCGACCAAACTTTAAATTGCTTTCTTATTAAAATATCAGTGAACTTGACCAAACTTTAAATTGCTTTCTTATCAAAATATCACTGAACTTGACCAAACTTTAAACTGCTTTCTTATTAAAATATCACTGAACTTGACCAAACTTTAAACTGCTTTCTTATTAAAATATCACTGAACTTGACCAAACTTTAAACTGCGTTCTGAATTGGACCAAACTTTAAACTGCTTTCTTATTAACAATGACAGATTCTCAGCATATATCAAACTGGCCTCAGTGCTTCGTCAAAGGAGATTAGTTTCAGTATCAGTGACTGGATCAGTCAATCATTCAGCAGAACGACTCACATTCTATCACTTGACTGATTGAAGGTTAGGGAAGGTAAAGCAACCAGGCATAGGAGTGAAACTCACTCTCTAAAAGCTGAGCCGGGAGTAATGAATGGTCTCTACCACTTCGATTCCCATACGATTGTAGTCAAGATTATTGTACTGTATTTATATCTTTTTACTAGAAAATTAGTGCGCTACCTTTATCTTTATACCAGACAAAGTGTAACACCGATTTAAAAAAAAAAGACAATATTCTATGCTTGAGAACTCCGGTAATATCCATGTACGTGATTAATATTTTATTCCAAAAGCCATATACGACCGGTAAAATTAGAATATATACGGTATGACTGTGTGTCTCCAACAGTCTTCTATCAGAGAACGGTTACACCAATTACAGGCAATCGCAAAGAGAATGGCTACAGCGATTAAAGGAAGTTTGCACAGAAAATGGTTACACCAATTACAGGTAGATTGCACAAAGAATGGTTACATCACTTACAGTTACATTGCATAGAGAATGGTCACACCAACTACAGGTATATTGCACTGAGAATAGTTACACCAATTACAGCTAGATTGTACACAGAACAGTTACGCCAGTTACGCCAACATCGACCCTATCTTTGGATGAGGAATTGACAAACAGAATAGGAAAGGCTACAGTGGCATTCAAGAAACTTATGAAAAGAGCATGGGAAAATGATAAGCTCAGGATAAAATCCAAGACTCTGATTTACCGAACATGCATCCTCTCAACACTCCTTCACGGGAGTGAGACGTGGATCTCGTATGCTGGTCAGGAGAGGAAGTTAAATAGTTTTCATATGAGGTGTTTACGAAAAATTAGAAAAATTAAATGGCAAGATACAGTCCCGGATACAGAAGTGCTCAAAAGAGCTGGCATTCAGTCACTATATTCCATCCTGCGGTCTCAGTGGCTTGGTCACGTTGCGCGCATGGATAACTCCAGAATCCCCTAGCAGATACTGTATGGGGAACTGTCTGAGGGTACGCGTAACGTTGGGCGACCCAAGCTTCGCTTCATGGACCAGTGTAAAACGTCCATGACAGAATTTTCTATCAATGTTGCGAACTGGGACACGGTTGCCCAGGATCGAGTGGGGTGGAGAGCTGCTGTTTTAGCGGGAGCAAAGAGCTATGAAGAGGATAGAATCGAGCGCGCTATAGAGGCTAGACAAAGACGCAAATGCCCCACGGTGGATGACTCCACAGTATACTACTACTGTAGTCGTTGTCAGAAACCGTGCTGATCGCGCATTGGTTGTTTTAGCCATGAGCGTCGCTGTTTTAAGATAACTACTTTTCCGCTGCCGACCGTCCCCATCGACGGAAAAGGCCACAGGAAGGCAGATTGCATGCAGAATGGTTACACCAGTTACAGGTAGATTGCATGCAGAATGGTTACATCAATTACAGGTAGATCGCACACAGAATGGTTACACCAGTTACAGGTAGATTGCATGCAGAATGGTTACATCAATTACAGGTAGATCGCACACAGAATGGTTACACCAGTTACAGGTAGATTGCACACTGAATAATTACACCAATTACAGATAGATTGCACACAGAATGGTTTCACCAATTATGGGTCATTGCAAAGAAAATGGTTAAAACAATTACAGGTAGATTGCACCACTTACAGGTAGACTGCACACAGAATGGTGGTTACACCAGTTACGCATTCCTTTTTAAACGTGAAGGAGTTGAGAGGTAAAACAGTGAATCTTGCCACACTTCTACGTTCAGTTTCAGATTCTCGAGATGGCAATGCGCCAGCTACTCACTGCGTGGCTGGGGTGTCTGGCCGTTGGTGCCAGGGGTGGGTGTGGGGGCGTGACCAGTGACAACCCCAGGTACGTTAGTGACGGTGAAGGGGGTAGGGCTCTGTCCTGGAAGGGGAGTGGGAAAACCGTTAGGACCTGGTGTCGGGGCGCACTGTGGGACCTTGCAACAGGTCGGGTCCTTGGGGTCTACTACTAGGGTGCAGCCAGCTGGCACCAAGTCATACGTCTTACATCTGAAAGCACAAAAAAAAAACGCACAACAAATTTTACACAAGTCAGTTCCCCTTCTCCCTCTCTCCCCCAAACACGCAAACATAGACACAGACACAGACACAAAACACACACACACACACACACACACACACACACACACACACTCTCATATATATATATATATATATATATATATATATATATATATATATATATATATATATATACACACACACATACACACAAATGTACATGCATACGCGCACAGGAACACATCCATAATATGCAAGTATGTACATACATATGCGCACACTCAAACACACACACACACACACACACACACTTACACACACACACACACACACACACACACTTACACACACACATACATACACACACATATAAATCAAACGAATCATACACTTCACATCTGAATCCGCCCTCCCTAGCCCCCACAACATACAGAGAATTACATTTCACGGATTAAAATGTTACAAAGCAAGGTCAGTTCAACATTAACAAACTGTTTCAATCCAACCTTCTTGTCTGTTCACACCAAAAAAAAAAAAAAAACAGAAGAAAAAGAAAGAGGCAGAAAACGACAAAAACGGATAGGAATAAAGCAACCCCAAGTAAATCTAGACACATTCCCCATCATCATTATCATCATCAGTGCCCTGGCGTTGGTGATCATGGACTTCCATCTGTCTCTATCTCTCGTTGCCCCCAGCATCTCCCCCACCCTCCTCATCCCCAGCCACTCTGCAAGTCCGTCAAGCATTTTCTCCCTGGGTCTACCCGGTGCTCTCTTTCCCTCCAGCTTTCCCGTTGTGACCAGGTGCTCCAAATAACCCTTCCTCATAAAATGGCCTACAAATGTTGCTTGTCTTTTCCTAATCTTCCTTATGAGTGATCTACTTGTGTCTGCCTCCATCAAGACTGTCTCGTTTGTTTTCTTTGCTGTCCATGGAACTCTCAACATTCTTCTTAGAAGCCACATCTCGGCTGCCTCAATCTTGCTCTGGCTTTGCTTGCTGACTGTCCACGCCTCACATCGTATAACAGTATTGGTTCTATATAACATTCAAGGACTCTCTTCCTGATGTTAATTGATAGGCATTTGTTGGTAAGAATGCTTGTCATCTTCTTGAATGCTGTTTTGGCTTGGCCAATTCTCCCGGTTATTTCCGATGTGTACCTGCCGTCTGATGAAATGACCGTTCCCAGGTATTTGAACTTCAGTACCTTCAAAAATCATTGTGGGATTTTTCGGGTCTAACCGGCTTCTACCCAGAGTTGGGCATGCTATGGACTCATTGGGAAGACTGGAATCACACAGTCGAGTCCCATCCACTTCACATATGCATCATTTGAGGGTGTTGCTCAAATCTTCTGACCAGCACCGCAAGTGTCTGTATCTCTCGGGCCTGGTTGACGCCAGGATATATCATGATAGTAAGCGCAGAGTACAGCCCTGTCATGCAGTCTCAATCCTAGATGGAACTCCATAGCATCATGATTATCATCCTCATCGACATCACCATCAGCGCATTGTTAAAAAAAATCTAGACCCATAACATATACGACCTTAGCCATTCTAAGAAAGAGTTGTCCTTACACCACCACCACCACCCCCCCGCAAAAAAAAAATCCTCCTCCCACCAATCCCTAAACAGCTTGCTCACCTGTCAGTACACCTGTAGTAACCTGTTGCACCGTCCTCACAGACACACACCTTGTCACAGCCATCGTACCACTGCTGGCCCTGCATGTACACTGCGTTCTTGTACCTGCATATGTCTGTGACACAAAGTCATGCAACACGACACGTGAAATCAACACAGTCTGTGATACTGAGTGAGACTATTACTACAGAAGTGGTAGTGATATTGCAGAAGTCTGCCAGATAACTGCCGGCAGATTCTGGGTGGAGCACTTACGGAATTGCCTGAGTGCGGTGAATCACTCTCGGACAAGCTGTAAAAAAACATCAAACTATTGTCAAAATTACACACGCTTTCATACGTTCCCTGCTTTCAGTCATTTGGTTTCATACTACTACCAGCATTAGAAGAAGAAGAAGAAGAAGAAGAAGAAGAAGAAGAAGAAGAAGAAGAAAGAAGAAGAAGAAGAAGAAGAAGAAGAAAGAAGAAGAAGAAGAAGAAAAAGAAAGAAGAAGAAGGAAGAAGGAAGAAGAAAGCAGAAAGGAGGAAGAAGAAGAAGAAGGAGGAGGAGGAGGAAGAAGAAGGAAGAAGAAAAATAAGAAAGAAGAAGAAAGTAGAAGAAGAAGAAAGAGGAGGAGGAGAAGGAGGAGGAAGAAGAAGAAGAAGCAGAAGAAGAAGCAGAAGAAGCAGAAGAAGAAGAAGAAGAAGAAGAAGAAGAAGAAGTAGCAGCAGTAGTAGTAGCAGAAGCAACAACAGCACAACGAGAGCTGTAGTCATGCGGGTAAACATCAGACTTTCAATTGGAAGGTCCTAAGTCCTCTCCTACCTGGATACCTGTCTGAAGGGTAAAGGGTGGAGATTTTTCCCATCTCCTAAATTAGCAGGTGTTCACACCTGCCAGTGCCTGAATCCCCTGTGTGTACGTGTGCAGACTATCCAGTATGCACATAACACCTGCCAGTGCCTGAATACCCTGTGTGTATGCGTGCAGACTATCTAGTATACACATTACACCTGCCAGTGTCTGAATACCCTGTGTGTACGTGTGCAGACTATCCAGTATACACATTACACCTGCCAGTGTCTGAATACCCTGTGTGTATGCGTGCAGACTATCCAGTATACACATTACACCTGCCAGTGCCTGAATACCCTGTGTGTACGCGTGCAGACTATCCAGTATACACATTACACCTGCCAGTGTCTGAAACCTGTGTGTACGCGTGCAGACTATCCAGTATACACATTAAACCTGCCAGTGTCTGAAACCTGTGTGTACGTGTGCAGACTATCCAGTATACACATTAAACCTGCCAGTGCCTGAATACCCTGTGTGTATGTGTGCAGACTATCCAGTATACACATTACACCTGCCAGTGCCTGAATACCCTGTGTGTACATGTGCAGACTATCCAGTATACACATTAAACCTGCCAGTGCCTGAATACCCTGTGTGTACGTGTGCAGACTATCCAGTATACACATTACACCTGCCAGTGCCTGAATACCCTGTGTGTACGTGTGCAGACTATCCAGTATACACATTACACCTGCCAGTGCCTGAATACCCTGTGTGTACGTGTGCAGACTATCTAGTATGCACATTAAAGATCGTATAAGTCATTTCAACGTCAAGAGGCCCTTGGAAACACAGCACCCGGCATGCACGCCCAACAAAGATGCAGACCGTGCAACAAGTTATTGGAGTGTGGTCAGAACAGCTTGAGTTCTCCATGCTCCACTAAAAGTCTGATTACATGTGATGTGCACTGGATCCAGATGAGTTCGGAGAACACCGCTATCATCATCATCATCATCATCATGTGCCCTGCCACATGGTGTTGGCGATCATGGTCCTTCATACGAATGTGTCCCTTGTCGCTGCAGGTACATCTCCCACCCTCTCTGTCCTCAGCCACTCTGCAAGTCCGTCCAATATTTTCTCCCTGGGTCTACCTGGTGCTTTTTTTCCCTTCAGCTTTCCTGTTGTAGCTAGGTGCTCTAATTTTTCTTTCCTCATAAAATGTTCTGTAGATGTTGTTTGTCTTTTCCTAATCTTCTTTATTATTGACCTGTGCCTGCCTCCTTCAAGACTGTCATTTTTTGTTGTTTTTTTTCGTTATTTTTTTTTCTTTTTTTTTCTTTTTTTTGTCCACGGAACTCTCAACATTCTTCTTAGCAACCACATTTCAGTTGCCTCATGTTCCACTAAAAGTCTGATTATGTGTGGTGTGCACTGAATCCGAATAAGTTCGGATAATAGCTCTATACAAGAAAGAGTTATGATAACGATAATGTTACTTTTCAGTAGTAGTAGAAGTAGCGGCAGAAGTAGTAAACTGCTGGCAGTTGTAACAGCATTAGCAGTAGTGGTAGTCATTAGTAAGCGGTAGAAGTAGCGGCAGTAATGCCAGTCAGTAACAACCAGGACTTACTTCGTGGCTGAGGCGAAACAGTGCCAGGCTGAGGAACCACAGTGTTGTGAGGGTTGGGGGAGAGGGTGGACTGGGGGTTGGGCTGTGGGGTGTGGTTAGGATCGAGGGTGTGTCCAGGGGGCACCGAGGTCACTCCTACAGGTGGACTGACAGTGCTGCCCACAGGTGGTGCAATGGTGATGGGGTTGGCGCAGACAGGTTTCTCACAGCAGGCATCAGCGGGGTCTGGCGCCATCATGCAGTATGGGGGTACGTTCAAGTACATCAAACACCTGATAGACAACAAGATACAGATACTGCATTGCACTGTGTCGTTTTGCATTGCATTGCATTGCGTTGCGTTGCATTGCATTGCATTGCGTTGCATTACAATGTATTGCATTTTATTGTATTATATTGTATTGTATTGTATTGCATTATGTGGTATTGTACTGTATTGTATTGTACTGTATTGTGTTGTATTACATTGCATAGCGTTGTAGTGTAGTGTAGTGTCGTGTCGTGTCGTGTCGTGTCGTGTCGTGTAGTGTAGTGTAGTATAGTGTGGTGTGGTGTGGTGTGGTGTGGTGTGGTGTGGTGTAGTGTGGTGTGGTGTGGGGTCGGGTCGGGTCGGGTCGGGTCGGGTCGTGTCGTGTCGTGTCGTGTCGTGTCGTGTAGTGTAGTGTAGTGCATCGTACTGTATTGCATTGCATTGTATTGTACTGTATTGCACTGTACTGTATTATTCAAGTTCATACTCTGCTCATATTCTGATGAACTTTTGTCAGGGAACATGTTACCACAGTGTACGGTCAACTTCTGCCCCTTGTTTCCAACTGTCAGTATTTTTGTAAACAGCTGTCCACTACACCAGACTTGACATGATCAAACACACCAAAGTTTGACAAATGGTGGGGAACAACACCAGTCCACCATGATATTCAACAGCACAGAATTACGTGGTATTGTCCATCTGACCAGAATGGAACTACACCACCTGGCTCAACAAGCGTACAACAAAAAGATGTCTGGATTTAAGCTGGACTAATGGTGTAAAGGAGACTTTGACGTCCACCACCATTTCTTCCCTGACGTCAACTACCATTTCTCCCCTGACGTCAAGTACTATTTCTTCCCTGACGTCAACTATCATTTCTCCCCTGATGTCAACTACCGTTTTTCCCCTGACGTCAACTACCTTTTCTTCCCTGACGTCAACTATCATTTCTCCCCTGACGTCAACTACCATTTCTTCCCTGACGTCAACTACCATTTCATCCCTGACGTCAAGTACTATTTCTTCCCTGACGTCAACTATCATTTCTCCCCTGATGTCAAGTACTATTTCTTCCCTGACGTCAACTACAATTTCTCCCCTGATGTCAAGTACCATTTCTTCCCTGACGTCAACTACCTTTTCTTCCCTGACGTCAACTACCATTTCTCCCCTGACGTCAACTACCATTTCTTCCCTGACGTCAACTACCATTTCTTCCCTGACATCAAGTACTATTTCTTCCCTGACGTCAACTATCATTTCTCCCCTGATGTCAAGTACTATTTCTTCCCTGACGTCAACTATCATTTCTCCCCTGTTGTCAAGTACCATTTCTTCCCTGACGTCAAGTACTATTTCTTCCCTGACGTCAAGTACTATTTCTTCCCTGACGTCAACTATCATTTCTCCCCTGATGTCAACTACCATTTCTTCCCTGACGTCAACTACTATTTCTTCCCTGACTTCAACTATCATTTCTCCCCTGATATCAAGTACTATTTCTTCCCTGATGTCAAGTACCATTTCTTCCCTGACGTCAACTATCATTTCTCCCCTGATATCAAGTACTATTTCTTCCCTGATGTCAAGTACCATTTCTTCCCTGATGTCAACTACCATTTCTTCCCTGACGTCAAGTACTATTTCTTCCCTGACGTCAACTATCATTTCTCTCCTGATGTCAAGTACCATTTCTCCCCTGATGTCAAGTACCATTTCTCCCCTGACGTCAAGTACTATTTCTTCCCTGACGTCAACTATCATTTCTCCCCTGATGTCAAGTACCATTTCTTCCCTGACCTCAAGTACTATTTCTTCCCTGACGTCAACTATCATTTCTCCCCTGATGTCAAGTACCATTTCTCCCCTGACGTCAAGTACTATTTCTTCCCTGACGTCAACTATCATTTCTCCCCTGATGTCAACTATCATTTCTTCCCTGACGTCAACTATCTTTTCTTCCCTGACGTCAACTACCATTTCTCCCCTGACGTCAACTACCATTTCTTCCCTGACGTCAACTACCATTTCTCCCCTGACGTCAAGTACTATTTCTTCCCTGACGTCAACTATCATTTCTCCCCTGATGTCAAGTACTATTTCTTCCCTGACGTCAACTATCATTTCTCCCCTGATGTCAAGTACCATTTCTTCCCTGACGTCAAGTACTATTTCTTCCCTGACGTCAACTATCATTTCTCCCCTGATTTCAACTACCGGTTTTCCCCTGACGTCAAGTACCATTTCTCCCCTGACGTCAAGTACTATTTCTTCTCTGACGTCAATTACCATTTCTCCCCTGTATTCAAGTACCATTTCTCCCTTGACGTCAAGTAACATTTATCCCTATGACGTCAACTACAATTTCTCCCCTGACATCAAGCACCATTTCTCCCCTGACGTCAACTACTATTTCTTCCCTGACGTCAAAGCACCATTCCTCCCTTGACGTCAAAGCACCATTTCTCCCCTGACGTCAACTACTATTTCTCCCCTAACGTCAAAGCACCATTTCTCCCTTGACGTCAAAGCACCATTTCTCCCCTGACGTCAACTACTATTTCTCCTCTGACGTCAAAGCACCATTTCTCCCCTGATGTCAACTACTATTTCTCCCCTAACGTCAAAGCACCATTTCTCCCCTAACGTCAAAGCACCATTTCTCCTGTTGAGGTCTTCCAGTTCGCTGCTGACCATCAATTCCATCTTCCGGCGACACCCAAGATGGTGCAAGCAGACAGGTGAAGGGAAGAAGTATAATTTCTGTAAAGCAAGGAGAAATGCAGAGACACATCCCATGGCATCTGTGATGTTGCACATAAAAATGGTCACTGCTCGGTAAAGTCTCTTTGGGTACACAGAAAGGGTGTATGATATCAGATACAGTTAGCAAGTCTGCTAGACAAGCATGGACATTAATCCAGCTCCGCCCCCCCCCCCCCCCCCCCCTTAAGACCGTTACAATCCTTTTTTTTAGGGGGTATTGATACTGGATATTTTCAAACCAGTCGCCGTGGTGTAGTGGTTAGCAAAACGAAATACCAACTGGAAAGTTGTGGGTTCGAATCCCCATCAGTCCCTTCAAAAATCATTGTGGGATTTCTTTTGGTTCCAACCGGTTCCCACCCAAGGACGAGCGTGCCACAGGCTTATTGGGAAGACTTGGGACAACACAGTCGAATTTCATCCACAGCAGCAGCAGCAGCGGCAGTTGTAGAAGTAGTAATAGTAGTAGTAGTAGTAGTGGAAGTAGTAGTAGCACACTAGGTGTCCACGAACCTCTCTTTACACTGGTAACGACCTGCCTGTTGATCAACACAGACACAGGTTTTGTCACAGCCATCCAGCCACGTCTGCCCTTGCTTGTACACAACACCGTTGTACACACACATGTCTGAAACAGTCACACAAATAATACACATTATGTACATCGTGCACGTTGTACTTATGCACAGAACACAGTTACTACTATCATTACTGTTTAAAGCCAAGCCAACTGCTCAGCACGATATCAGGGCTATTACCATCTCAAACAAAACAATACATCTAATCACATTAATGACCTTGGATTTGATTTTATCAAGATTTTGCGCTATATAAATATTATAATTATTATTATTATTATTATAAAAAATGAAAACCCGGAAAAGAAAATTAAGTAACTATATCACTGTATTCACGCAAAAAAAAATCTAAGGGTACGCCCCTAGCGTTGGCTATTCCGCCCAAGTTTATCACCAAGAAGATTTGAAAAACAAACCTGAATAAAAATGCATAAAGATACCTAAGTACACAAAAACATACATAAAACTGGCCTACAACACATAAAACTGCCACAAAGCAGAAAAACTGCTCTATACATGTAGTAACTAAACTGCCACCAGTAGTAGTATTTGCATCATCATCTTCATCCTCATCGTCACCGTCATCATCATACAATTATCATCACCATCACCATCATCAACATCCTCATCGTCGCTTGTCTCATTATTATTATTGTTATCATCATCATCATCACCGTCATCATTATTATCATTATCATTGTAGTCATTTATCATCATCATCATCGTCGTCGTCATTATCAACAGTGACAGATCATATTCAAGATATTTGTGTTGGATTAACAGAAAAGAATTGCACCATATAATGTTGGAACTATGCTCGAGAAGAGAAGAAAACTACAAAATGTCAAGACAGAAATGGAAAGACACAAATGTCAAGACAGAAATGGACAGACTGAACATGAACATTTTAGAACTACGAGAGGTGAGATGGAAGGGAACAGGCATGATAACATCGGGCCAGCATAAAATAATACATTCTGGAGGGGACACGCATGAAAAACGGTCAGACATCATCATGGACAATGACAAGTCAATCAAAGGATAGTGAGATATGAGATCGCGTTTCACTAGTTAGATTGGAGAGCAACCCTTTCGATATCAACATCGTCGAAGCATATGCACCAATATCCGCAAGTACCGAGGAAAAAATTGACAACTTCTATGCAGAATCAGAGACAGCCCAGGTTCAATGTAAATCACAGTACATTACAATCATAACGAGAGATTTTAATACTACACAGGACATTAAAGTCATAACGACATATTTTAATACTAAAATGGGACAGGAAAAAGTCGATGACACAGCTGGATCTCATGGCCATGGCAAATGAAACCTGTTGAGTGGGCACAAGTAAAAAATTCATAATAGGAAACACTTGGGTTGAGCAACCTGACAGGAAAAAATGGACATGGATGAATGCAGAAGGCAGCACGAGAAATCAAACTTTTTACATCCTGATAAATAAGAGATTCAGACACTCTTTACTGACAGCAAAAAAATTGCCAGTCGCAGATTGCAACAGTGACAATAATCCTGTAATGGGAAAATCTAGGCTAAAACTAAAGAGAAGGGAAGAAAATAACCTCAAACTTAACCTTGGACTCTTACATGAATCAGTTCGTGCAAAATTTAGTGCATCTGTTCAAAACAAATTCAGTGATCTAAAAAAAAAAAACGTTGGAGACAATGAGGAAGAATGGACAAATTTGAAAAACTCAATAAGAGAAGCTTGTGAAGAAATCCCTACAGTTGAAAGAAAAGCAAAGAAGACTAGGATGACAGAAGAAATTTTAGGTTTGATGGATGAACGTAGAAAGGTAACGGGAAAAGAGAATACAAAAAGATAGATAAAGAAATCAGGAATAAGTACAATGAAGCTGAGGAAGCTTAGCTAGTGACAAAGTACAAAGAATTAGAAGACCGACACAAAATAGACCCTAACGTTTTGTATAGAAATACAAAATTGCTCACAAGAAAAAGACATGCACATCAACTCGTCGCTTAAAAATCAAAAGGTGGTACGACTATCATAGAAAAAGACAAAATATTAGATAGATGGGCAGAGTACGCTGAAGATACTTCTGGTTCCCTCCCACAACTGCCCTCTATAATCAGACAAACCCAAGGCTGCATTTCTGATGTTCACTCCTGGATGACTGTAAACAAACTTCAACTCAACCCCATTAAAACTGAACTTAGCCTTATCTCTACCACCACATTGGCTAAGTGTTCTTCCCTTCCTCTGTCTGTCTCTCTGCTTGGATCTGACATTCCACTATCTTCCACTGTCTGCAATCTTGGAGTCACTCTTGATAACACCCTGTCCTTTGAAAAACACGTCCAGAATGTTTGCAGATTATGCTATCTTGAGATACGCAGAATTTCTTCTATTCGCAATATCCTCTCTGTCGAAGCCACCAAAACTCTCCTCTGTGCCTTTGTTCTCTCTCGTCTCGACTACTGCAACTCCCTCCTCTCGGGCTGTCCTTTCTCTCTCATTCAAAAGCTTCAAAAAGTCCAAAACAATGCTGCTAGGCTCATCTTCAGAAAATCTCGTTCCTCTCATGTCACTCCTCTTCTCAAATCTCTTCACTGGTTACCTGTTGAAAAGAGAATTCGCTACAAGATTGCTTTGTTATGTTTTAAGTCTCTCAACGGTCTTGCACCCCCTTACATCTCTGACCTCCTCCATCTGTACACCCCCTCTCGTCAACTTCGTTCCTCGGCTGATACTCGTACCTTCCGCATACCATTCTGTCGCACTAAAACTTATGGTCAACGCTCCTTTTCCTATCAGGCCCCTGTAATCTGGAATCAGCTCCCTGTCTCTGTTCGCCACTCTGCAACTCTCACTTCTTTCAAGTCCTCTCTGAAAACCCATCTCTTCCAGTCCCTCTCATGATACTTATAAAGACTCTACCACCTAACTTCCCCAAATCCCCCCCTTGTTGTCTTTTGAGCCTTGAATGTCGGCTGGTGTGTGTGTGCGTGTGTGTGTGTGTGTGTGTGTGTGTGTGTGTGTGTGTGTGTGTGTGTGTGTGTTTGGTTGTGTCTGCGTGATACCTGTAAGCGCTTAGGGCTCTTGTTTTCATCAGATTAGGCGCTATATAAATGCTCTTTATTATTATTATTATTATGACGGGAGGGAGGAACACATCAGAATTTCATGTTCCTTATATCTGTCATGGTCAACAAGATCTTCTCCCTGAGCCTGCGCAAAACCCTATGCGCTGGCAAGGTCTGGATAGAAGGTTTGTGTATGTGTGCTTGAGTGTGTCTGTTTGTCTGTCTGTCTGTGTGTGGTCAGTTGATTCAGTTGGTTATGTACTGATGAACACAAAAAATAACGATGTTCCTCAACCTCAGAGTAGCACATAAGCTTCATGCCCCTAACGATGTCTACTCACTCTCTTTGTTGGGGTTGTTGGTGTTGGGGTTGCCAACAGAGTTGCCGACCACTGTGCCTGGCACGGCAGTGGGGATTGGAACCCTTCCAGGAACGGGGGTGGCCGTTTGGTTAGGGTGGAGGTTGGGGGCCTGTGTGGGTGGCAGTTTGGGCTGACAGAAGGGCACCAGGCAACACGAGTCACGAGGATCTGTTACCATGGTGCAGCCAGTTGTGGGTTCGTAACGAGCACACCTGCACATTGAAACAGAAGACTCAGTCTGAAAACGAAGGCCTAAACCTTACTCATAAAACAAACGGTATACATTTCAACATACAATTCATCTACATAGGTCAAGATAAAGTGGAAGAAGCCCGCCAGTTTAAATACTTAGGATCGATCAAATCCAATGGTATAGACTTTCACAGACATCAACACCAAAATCGGCTGGCAAAGAAACAGATGATAGACCTCCCGAACATGTGGAAAGACAAAATCATGGACACAAAACTAAAAATGAGAATAATGAGATGTCTGGTGTGGACCATCATGGCACACGGAGCTGGAGGACGGACACTCAAAAACATTCAACTGAAATGTGGTTCTATGGACGTATCTTAAGGGGTGAGGCGGAAGACAAGAAAGTGAAAAGAGCGTATTCGACGAGCTGAAAACCGGAGAAAACTTGTACAGGTCATCCTTAAAAAGAAATTGACCTTTGGACCTGTGTGTAGATACAAAAAAAATGCAATCTCATGAAAGATGCCACTTAGGGAAAAGCCGGGACAAAAGAACAAGAGAAGACCACGAACAGATTATTTGGGAAACATAAAGGAGTGGACTGGTTGTAACAGTCCAGAGATTTTCAACCTGGTTGTGGAAAGACAGATGTGGAGGACAGAGATCCGGAGAGCAGTGCGGGCAGCCAACATTTCAAGCAGTGATGTGTTGGACTGACTGACAGACTGATACATTTCAAATAAAAAAGAACGTTTTCTCTGCCGCCTAGGCAAAGTCCACTACTGGACTGCACAGTGGAAATTCTTCTGTATGAGGTTTCAGCTCTCGTTCATTCATCCCTTTGGCCTGGGTTCAGATTTCAGTCTGTAAGTCAGCAGCACTCATTTTCTGATCTGTTCCTGTGTCACTACACTCGCGCCACTCATTTCAGCCCTCCAACATACCTCCACATACACCAACGCTGAAGTCGTCATGACAGCGCGGCATGAAGCGCCACAAGAATCTGGGACATTTTCTCTACGATGCTATGACGATAATAATGGGAACAATGGTGACCGTAATATGGGGGCCTATTTCGAATTACAAATGTCTAATAATGATGACGTTATGGAGTTCTATTTTGGATTGCTAATCCCTGACAAGACTTAACTCTGCGCTCGATATCATATCGTGGGGTCAACCATCGTGGGGTCATATACATGACTAATAGAGGTCAGGGAATTTCGGCACACCCTGAATGAGGCCTCCATAAAATGGAGGCAATTCAACTCTGTGGTCCCAGTCTTCCCACAAGTTCGTAGCACACTCAACTCTAGGTAGGTGAGCTGATGAGGCAAAAAAATCTTGTAGTAATAATTTTTTTTCAACTGATGGGATTTAAGCCCAGACTCCCTCCCCTGAGTCAGTACACCACTTCATCACGTTGACTAAGGTCAGGATTTGCTTACACTTTCAAAAACATTTATTGAGCTGGCAAGTCTTTGTGTCTACAGGGGAATGATCACAAATAAGCCAGGCTTTTCAAAAGTCTCGGCACATAGTCAGGTTCTCCATGCCACGGCCAAGTCTGAGAGTAAACTGGTCCAGCCTCTTAACTCCAAAGTGTTTTGTTGTGTTTCACAACAATCCCAGCATTCGTTCCTGGTCAAATCATATACACTGAATCAGTCACAGACACAGTAAGACTGCCAAGGACACGCACGCACAAAAAAAGACACACGTGCATAGTGTCTACGTGTATGTTGTGTGCTCGCGTACGTGAGCATGTGTGTGTGCGTGTGTCTGTGTATGTGGATGTGTGTGTACGTGCTTGCATGCATTTATGCATGTATGCATGTATATGTGTGCACATATGTGTGCATATACATGTGTGTGTACCTCTGGTCACATCTGTAGATGTTCTTGGTCTCATCCTCACAGCGACACTTGAGGTCACACCCGTCATTCCACGAGTCTCCCGTGTGGTAAGGTACCCCGTTATATACACACGTACCAGGTACAGGTGCTGTAGAATGACATATCATCACATACATACATCAGACAGAAAAATACCCACAGACCGCCAGACAAGCATACAGGTTGACTAAAAAATGCCTTACATACCAGATGATACAAAAGTGAAAGTGTAGCCAAAAGGACTTCAGTTTCCCTTGCATTTCTGAACACAACGAGTTGCCAGTCACAGAATGCGCACCTTTCAATAAACAAGCCAACAATATTTAGTATATGGTGATTAAGTGTCGATAGAGGTACCCATAGCTATGTGGTTAACACAGCTGTCACAAAGATGGCTTGGCTTTGAGACACCACACCACCTTGGCAGCGTAGGTTCAAACACGAGTGGAGGACAGATTTCTCAAAAACGAAAAAAAAAGAAAGAAAAAAAATGAAAAGAAAAGAAAGAAAAAAACGAAAGAAAAGAAATAAAAGAAAAACGGTGACAGCAGAGGGGCATCAGGAGTCATGACTCTGATGCTGCTGGCCCCCTAAGAGTCTAAGGAATTTGGGGTTGAAACACTTGCCTGAGGCAGGTTTTTCCTCTGAGGACTTTCTGCCTCCAGTTTTCTCTACAGTTTCTTGCTACCAAATATACAGACGCAGTGTAAGCAAAAATATCAAAAAATTATATAATTTTTATAACAAATAGAATGCAACATCTGGACAACGACATCTGACAATACTGTTATCGTGTACTGGAGGGTGGGACAGAGAAAAGAGGAGAGAAGACAAGTCAGGAACTTACCGGTGGTCAGTACGGGAGGTACCAATGTGTGTCCATCGGGCCCAGTAGGAGGGACCTGTGTGGCACCAGCGGTGGGCCGTGGGGTGGATGTGGCGGCCAAGGTGGGTGGGAAAGGGCATACGGGGGTCTGACAACAAGGGTTGTACACGTCACGTACCAAGTAACAGCCTTTGGGGACTGACGGGTAGCGTGGGCACCTGCACACAGGACAATACATTGGTTGAATGATTACTGACTAATTGATCGATTGATTTAATGGATGATTTACTGGATGATTGATCGACTGATAGGTTGATTGACATTTCAACGGACTGATTGACAGATCAAAATGATCATATAACTTTTGATTGATCTTGTAAATTATTGACTGATTTATCGACTGACTGACTGGATGGTTTGTTGGTTGAATGACTGATCATTTGATAGGTTGACAGACATACTGACTGACTAACACACACAACAAAACATACAAATGAAGAACTCCCATCTGTATTCTCCAAGTATTTCACCACCAAAATACAAACTCTTCGTGACAGGCTCGACAGGACACCCTGTCAACCATGCCCACCCGACCCTTCCTTCTCTGGCACACTCTTACTACTCTTACCCCAGTCTCACAAGAAGAAATTCTCAACACAATCAGATCCATGTCGTTCAAAACCTGCGAACTGGATCCTTCCAGGTTCTCTCTACTCTGACTGTCTCCCTACGCTCCTCCCATTCATCACTGACATCATCAACACTTCTCTCCAAACTGGAACTGTCCGAGATTCTTTCAAGTCTGCTATTGTTCACCCTCTCCTCAAGAAATACAATTTAGACCCAAATGAACTGAAAAATTACCGGCCTATCTCTAATCTCTCTTTCTTGTCAAAACTGCTTGAAAAAGTCGTCCTCAATCAACTGAACTCTCACCTGTCTGCCAACAATCTCCTCAATCCTTTCCAGTCAGCCTACCGCCAGTGCCATAGCACTGAAACTGCCTTGCTACACATTCTCAACAATCTCCTCCTTGCAACTGATACTGGCAAAGTCTCTCTCCTCACACTCCTTGATCTGTCTGCAGCCTTTGATACCATTCATCATGGTATCTCCTTTCTAGACATCATCATACTTTTGGCATCTCTGACATTGCTCTCTCCTGGTTCACTTCTTATCTATCAAACAGAAAACAAACTGTTCTCATCAATGGCACTTACTCTCAACCTGCATACCTGACCTGTGGTGTTCCACAAGGATCTGTCCTTGGCCCTGTTCTTTTCACTCTTTACACCTCCCCCCTGTCCACCATCATCAACTCCCACTCTATAAAACACCACTTCTATGCTGATGACACCCAACTTCAAGACAGTGACAAACCTGACAATATACAGCGCCTCCTGACTCGCACCACTGAGTGTTACTCGGACATTAAAAATTGGATGACATACAACAAACTTCAGCTAAATGATGACAAGACAGAAGCTATCCTCATTGGCACCCGTCAGAAACTTTTTCAGCTGCCTCCTCTTTCTCTCCCATTATGTAACACATCAGTCCCAATTTCTGATTCAGCTAAAAACCTTGGTGTCTGCATTGACTCTACCCTCTCCATGAACAACTTTGTTTCTCAAACTGCCAGATCCTGCTACTATCACCTCCATCGTATAAGCCTGATCAGGAAGTATCTCTCTGTGGAAACAACTGCAAAACTCGTTCTCTCCTTCATAATGTCT
>JAPXFY010000020.1:7515068-7595068 GCA_030674185.1 Monoplex corrugatus
TTCAAAGACGCTTGTTTTCTGCTTAGGTATTTTCGGCAATGTACCTTTAAGGTTTAGCTCAAAACATGACGTAGATAAAAAAAATTAAAAGAAAAAGAAAAACATCCTTCATTAAACTCAGCCGTAGTCTTGAACCATTCTGTCTTCGTAATTTTCACTACCAGAAGTTTTTCAAAGTAAACATAAGATCTATTATTGTCATTGAATCCTGTTTGCTCGTTGGTTTTGGTTTCCAAGGAAGATAACTTCTCGTGAGATTGAGGTCTACCATCGGTATTTACTCCCCTTTAACGCACAAAAAGACCAAATTAATTCTGCAACAGACGCCAAAAAGAAACCTACCAGAGGAGCGATGGTGGGCACCACGTAGGGACCATTAGGAGAGAGTGGGGTTGGTGTGGGGGATTCACACTCTGGGATCCGGCAGCACATGGGATCTGAGGGATCCGGCTTCATGGTACACTTGGTGTTCTGAGGGTTCGGGTACGATGGACATCTGGAAAATGTTCCCACACGTTTAGTAACAAGACTTACAAAAGGACTTCACAAAGAACAGGTATGAGAGCTAGTTTGACAAAAAAGTAATATTGTTTCTATGGTTTTAGGCAACAGTTTGCAGCGCCCGTCTTCTCTCCAAGTCTCCATAAACCAGTACCTGAAAAAGCGATGATGCTGAGGTCCAACATCTCTCTTGTCGATCCGACTGATGAATAAGCATCACCCGGCGTGGACCTTTATGTGGGATACAAAATCTATCCTGGAGACATATGCTCTTCTGAAAACACTGCATAGCTCTTTTGCACTGTTCAAATATGACTCTGCCCTGTACACGCTGTACGCAACACCTTCGACAGCTTACTCTGTTGTGGACATTGTTTCCCAGTTAGTGGTATTGATGCTACAGCTGATCAGATATGAGAAGTATCAGTCCAAATAAGCTTTTACTTGCCAGCAAAAGCACTGTACCCAGAGGCTCGTCGAGGTCTTTTTTTTTCCTGTATAGCTGTAAAACTGGGCATTTGATGATGATTCTCCAAACAGAATCAAGATATTTCAGAATACGATACTCTAATATTCCAAGACAGCCCTATTCTCTCTCTCTCTCTCTCACAGACACCACACACACACACACACACACACATACAAACACACACACGTACATGCAAAGTTAAACAACACTAACATACACACACAACGTTAAATAACACTAGCATACATGTCGTTACATCTATTCGTTCGGTGAAAGTCCCGTTCACACACACACACACACACACACACACGCACACACACACACACACACACACACACTCACAGACACTCACACACATATACATGTATACACACACACAACACACACACACACACACACACATATGTATATATTTTATCTATATGTATATACATGCATATATATATGTGTGTGTGTCTGCGTGTGTGTGTTTGCGCGTGTATGTGTATTCTGAAGAACAATGTGGATTTGTTGAAGAGACAGAAACCATCAATGCCACATACACCCTACTTCCTCTCATGGAAAGATCAAATGAGTTGAATAATGATTTATATTTATGTTTTGTTGACTATACCAAGGCTTTTGATCGGCCAAGACACGAAGAACTGACCAACCGACTGAAGAAGCGCAATACTGATGGAAAAGACCTAGGAATAAAAGAAAGATTCGCAGGGAGGGCCACGATCGCCAACGTCATGCGGCAAGGCACATGATGATGATGAGAATGGTATATATTGTATATATACAGAGCTGTGTACACTTGTACGTTCGCTGAAAGCCCTTTCACAGACACACACACATACGCACACAAACACCTCATATTTACCTGTCGTTACACCTGTATGTTCCATGAGATCCCTGTTCACAGACACAGACAAAGTCACAACCATCGTACCACGTCTGGCCTTCGGCATACGCCTGGTTTCGGTACACGCACACTGCACACACAACATACATATGCATTTAATGATATCAGACTTGATAAACAATGATAGAAAAAAATCCTCAGACATAACAAAAATACAGATCTTCATGAACCAACCTCTTAAACAAATTCTCCAGATCCAATGGCCTGAATGCCAAACGAAGTTCTGTGGATAGGAATCAACCAACAAACTATAAGACTCAAAAAATTCATTGGGTAGAGTATATGTATTCTCTCGCTGATCTGACGGATGAGTGTGCCAACTGGTCCTTTCATCGTCTAGTATGGGTTTTCGTGTCAGATACGAGACCAATCCTGGAGGCATGTGTTCTTCCGCAGGCGCTGCAAGGAAAGTGGTCCGGCGGCTCATTGGGTTTTACTCCCGATGATCAGGTGCCTCTTCTGTTGAACAGTAGCTGTTCTGCGCTGTTCAAATCTGGTGCCCTGGCTTATGGCCTATACATGATCATTTTGGACCTTATCCATCACACGTCATCTGTGTATCAGTGCTCATGGGATTTCATCCAAGCATGGAGAAGCCATCTTGATAAACAAACTGAAACTAAAGACATCCAAGCCCAGAACAGAAAACGGTGAAAAAGATTTAGCACTTTCCATACAAGAAATCCCCCTGCATCCCCAAGCATGCTCTAGCCTGGAATTCCAAAGAGAAGAGAAAGAGGGAACACCGCTCAAAACATGGAGACGCAATCTTCTAGAGGGAGTTCATGGTTCAAAACATATTGTGGGATACGACCCGACAGTTAGCCAAAGGCCGTAAAAGATTGGAGATGGCAACTGAAAGAAACATGATATGGGACTGTACTAGACTTCTGAGTACATATGTGAACTCTGTACATGCACAGTGAAGACATGTTTATACCTTTAACGATACACATACATTTCCGCTTTCACCCAATCTCAATTGCTCTCAGATATGATGAAATTACTGTGTGGGTGCACATTAAATTATTTCACATGTACGGAAATAGATATGCGCAGTACGGAAAACAATCAATCACATCTGTCTGTATTTCTCATATGTTGAAAAAAACTTTCTTTCAAAATATTTCTTTAGATTTCTCGTATTCAGAGACAATACATGTATTTTCTGTTTACCCATGCTTACTAAATATGTACTTTCATTCAATTACAAAGGGGTCTTGAATCTGTTTTAACTAATGAACAGTTAATCGTTTAAGCACAGTCGAAATGGAACTGCTTATAAAAGAATTTCGCAAAGTTATGGGTTTGTTTCTGACACTGTGTCAGTTTTCTATCTAAAACCATCAGGTATTATTGTCAATGACTGCAACTACATTTCAACTTTTCGTTCATAAAAATCGTAATAACACTAACTGGTTAATACAATACTAACACAGCTATACATATATACCTGATAAAAGGGAAGGTGTTACCATAAGAGCCACAATAAAAACTCAGAACTGGAGTTCTTTGTAGAATCTGTCTGCATGCCTTCAGCCTATCTGTCTGCTTCTACAGCTGACCGTCTGTCTGAGTATTTGTCTCTTTGTGCCCCACTAGGGACAGTGAGGGAATAACTGCTGTGGCTCTGTGTGCTGTCTTCTGATAACTGTTTATATGTCTGACTGCCTAACTGTCTGTTCCATTATCTATACGCACTTAGTGCATGCAATTGCGCTTTACTGAATTTAGTTGCCATGTTTCGGTGAGAGGCTGTGGAGGGGACAGAGAGAGTGTGTGTGTAGGGGGGGGGGGAGAGATGTCACGAGGGAGGATGTCAGCGAGAGTCACGCGAGTGCGAATTAAGTAAACAACCTTCCTTGTTGTTTGAACGATGCAATAAAGTATCTATCCTATATCTTGTAGCGTAACCTGTGTATGTATGCTCTTATGTCGATCTTCCGGTCCGTCTGTTCGTTTATCTACACCCACCTGGCGAGGGGGAAGGAGTTAAAACGGGATTAGGACTCTGCGTGCTGCCTCCAGGTACGAGAGGAGGGGCCACAGTGCTGTGTCCGCCAACAGGGGGTGACAGTGTGGTCTGTCCTGGCAGAATGACAGGGGACAGGGTGGTGCCGGGGTGTGGCTGGGCAGTGGTACCGGAGCCGCTGATGGTGCCAGAGGTGGGGGTAAAGCTGCAGTCTGGCTTCATGCAACAAGGGTTGGCTGGGTCCTTGAACAGGCGGCACTGTGGGGGCAGGTTGGGGAACTTGGCACATCTGTAACGTATTACATACAGTTCAGTCGTTGTCATAACACTGCTACAGTTCTTATCGCTGCTATGGTTATTGCTACGACTATTGTTTCTGCTCAGTGTTGTTATTTCAACTATTATAAGTATTATTATTTCTGTATTATGAATACTGTTACTGCTGAACAATTGCTGATGCTGCGACTGCTACTTCTACGCTCGAGCACTCATATAATTAATAACCTGAAGATCTAATCATATAGCAAAAGCCAAAACCAGACAAAACACGCATTTAAAAACCAAGGGACAAAAATCCCTTAAAACAGTCATATACCCAAAAACTCAACATTTGACTTTGTGACTGAAAGCTAACACGACAGGGAACTACTATATTCACTTCAACTTCTTAAAAGATAATTACGGACTGACATACGGAGCAAAGAAAGTGATCAATCAGTATACTTATTTCAACTTCTTAAAAGATTATCACGGATTGACATACGGAGGACAGAAAGAGACCCACCAGTTTTCAGCTTGTCTGCAACACCAAACTTGTGGCATATCAGTTCACAATAAACATAAGACTATACAGGTGTGCACTCACTTCTCATCACAGACGTATTTTCCAATATCAGCCTGCACACACTGACAGGTGTAGTCACAACCGTCATCCCAATGCTGGCCTTGGTTGTACTGCTGGCCCTTGTACACACAGTATCCTGTACAATACACATTTATATCAGCAGCAGCAGCAGCAACAGCAACAGCATCAGTATCAACATCATAATTATTATCATTATTATACTATTATTAATATCATCATCATCATCATCACCATTATCATTATTGTCATCATCATCATTACTATTGTCATCATCATTATCATCATCGTTGTTATCATCATCATATTCACCCTTACTATTATCATTATCATTCACTCTCATCGTTACTTCTATTATTATCATTAATCATTCGATTATTACTATTATCATTATTACTTGTATCGTCGTCGTCGTCATCATCATCATCATCATCATCATCATCATCATCAGTGTTATTAGTGTTATTATCATCATCATCATTATACATCGTTCTCGTACAGCGCTATTTTCCAGACCCTACTGGACTCGCAACACATTTCACTTAGTGTCATTTTTTATCCGAAAAAGGAGAACTCAAGCTGTTAGGAAAGCTGACCACACTCTTCAGTGGTGTTGCACAGTCTGCATCTTCTGTGAGCATGCATGCTGTTTTCATGTTTCCATAAGCCAGCCACTGACATCACTTACAGGATCTTTAGCACACAAATTGGATATTTTGCATTCGTGTATACACAGAAAGGGGTTTAGGCAATGGCAGGTCTGCATACATACTGATCTGGAAGATTGGAAAAAATCTCAACCTAGGTGGAGTTGTTTAGGCGAAATGAGCCAAGGACATTTTGACTGGCAGTCAGGCGTTTGCTATCATAATTTACGAAACATGAAGCTGGTGGACAAGGTGAGGGAGTCAAAGGGTTAATTTACGCATGCTGGCTGGTTGTTTTGATAGAACCATCGACTCAAGATTTGATATCTCCGGTTCAATCCCAGCCGGCAACATTAAGAACTGGCCTGTTCACTGCCCATCTTAATATTTCTGATGATATCATCCTAGCATATCAGAGGTCGTTTTCCCCTTCCCCATTTCAAAACTTTGCCAGCGTTAAAGGTTCTGCGCAGGCTGAGGGAGTCAGCCAGATAATTACTGGCAGATTTGGGTAGAGCCAGACTCAAACGTGTAGTGAGCCAGACTCAAACGTGTAGTGAGCCAGATTCAAACGTGTAGTGAGCCAGATTCAAACGTGTAGTGAGCCAGACTCAAACGTGTAGTGAGCCAGACTCAAACGTGTAGTGAGCCAGATTCAAACGTGTAGTGAGCCAGACTCAAACGTGTAGTGAGCCAGACTCAAACGTGTAGTGAGCCAGATTCAAACGTGTAGTGAGCCAGACTCAAACGTGTAGTGAGCCAGACTCAAACGTGTAGTGAGCCAGACTCAAACGTGTAGTGAGCCAGATTCAAACGCGTAGTAAGCCTGACTTAAACGTGCAGTGAGTCAGACTCAATACGCACAGTGAGCCAGACTCAAACGCGTAGTAAGCCTGACTTAAACGTGCAGTGAGTCAGACTCAATACGCACAGTGAGCCAGACTCAAACGCGCAGTAAGCCAGACTCAAAACGCACAGTGAGCCAGACTCAAACGTATAGTGAGCCAGACTCAAAGCGCAGTGAGCCAGACTCAAACGTGTAGTGAGCCAGACTCAAACGCATAGTGAGCCAGACTCAAACGCGTTGTGAGCCACACTGAAACGCGTAGTGAGCCAGACTCAAACGTATAGTGAGCCACACTCAAACCGGTAGTGAGTCAGACTCAAACGTGTAGTGAGCCAGACTCCAACGCATAGTGAGCCAGACTCAAACGCGTAGTAAGCCTGACATAAACGTGCAGTGAGCCAGACTCAAACGCACAGTGAGCCAGACTCAAAAGCACAGTGAGCCACACTCAAACGTATAGTGAGCCAGACTCAAACGCATAGTGAGCCAGACTCAAACGCACAGTGAGCCAGACTCAAAAGCACAGTGAGCCAGACTTAAACGTATAGTGAGCCACACTCAAACGTATAGTGAGCCACACTCAAACGTATAGTGAGCCACACTCAAACGTGTAGTGAGCCAGACTCAAACAAACGTGTAGTGAGCCAGGCTCAAACATGTAGTGAGCCACACTCAAACGTGTAGTGAGCCACACTCAAACGCGTAGTGACCCAGACTCAAACGCGTAGTGACCCAGACTCAAACGCGTAGTGACCCAGACTCAAACGCGCAGTGAGCCAGAGTCAAACGTGTAGTGAGCCAGACTCAAATGCGTAGTGAGCCAGACTCAAACAAATGCAGTAGTAAGTCTGGAAGACAAGAGCTCTCTACCTGTAGCCTGCACAGGTTTGATAAAGTCAAAAACTACCACATGGCACAACTCACCGATGGGAGCAGGGGTCATGTTAGGTCCAGGTGTGGGGACGCTGACCTGCCCGGTAACCTGACCAGGGGTGAGGATGGGAAAGGGGGCGGGGGTGGAGCCATGTCCTGTCTGCTGACCGGAGTGTGGGGATGAAGGAACACTGAGGCACGCGACAGCACTGGTCGTTGGGGTCCGCCACCGTCACACACTGGGAGGGGAGGTTCTGGTATTTGGCACACCTGTTTACACACACACACATTGTGAAAACGAAGTTCGGGTACTTGGTGTACGTACACACACACACACACACACACACACACACACACACACACACACACACACACACACACACACACACTGTGAGACGAAGTTCGGGCACTTGGTACATGTATTAACACACACACACACACACACACACACACACACACACACACACACACACACACACACACACTGTGAGACGAAGTTCGGGTACTTGGTACAAATATAACACACACACACACACACACACACACTGTGAGACGAAGTTCGGGTACTTGGTACACATAATAACACACACACACACACACACACACACACACACACACCACACACACACACCACACACACGCCACACACAACATTGTGAGACGAAGTTCGGGTACTTGGTACACATAATAACACACACACACACACACACACACACACACACACACACGCACGCACGCACGCACGCACACGCACACACACACACACACACACACACACTGTGAGGTTAAGTGTCAGCACTTGTCACACATATAAACACAGACACACACACACACACATTGTGAGGTTAAACTAATCTGTTCCTTGCCCATCTTAATGCTCTAATCATTCTGACGGTGAAGGCTTAGTGTGTTATGGGATCAGGTCCACCTCCCCCCCCCCCCCATTCCCTTCCATTTCAAGACCTTAGGGATTTATGCAGGCTCGCGGAGTCCGTCAAATAACAATGGCAGATTTGACAAAGCGCATATGGCCATGGAATTGTCCGAGAGTGATGAATCCCTCCTGAATAAACTCTAAACTCTAGTCAGGCGCTCTATCAGACTACGTAATCCACTCCATCATCATCATCATCATCAGGTGCCCTGCCGATTGGCGTTGGCGATCATGGACTTCCATCTGTCTCTATCTCTCGTTGCCCCTAGCATCTCCCCCACCCTCCTCGTCCCCAGCCACTCTGCAAGTCTATCCGCATTTTCTCCCTGGGTCTACCCCGTGCTCTCTTTCCCTCCAGCTTTCCCGTTGTGACCAGGTGCTCCAAATCCCCATTCCTCGTAAAATGGCCTATAAATGTTGCCTGTCTTTTCCTAATCTTCCTTATGAGTGATCTACTTGTGTGTGCCTCCATCAAGACTGTCTCGTTTGTTTTCTTTGCTGTCCATGGAACTCTCAACATTCTTCTCAGAAACCACATCTCGGCTGCCTCAATCTTGTTCTGGCTTTGTTTGTTGACTGTCCACGCCTCGCATCCGTACAACAGTATTGGTTCTATATAACATTCAAGAACTCTCTTCCTGATGTTAATTGACAGGTATTTGTATCCACTCCATACCTTCGACAATTATATTTATACCCCTCATCACAGACAAAAAACAAAAACGTACTCCTTCAACTGATTTGGTTCAGATTTTATGTCAGCACCCACCTCAGGTGACATGGCCGACGGGGAAACCATCCCAGGAAGTGGGGGAAGGGGGACTATCTAATCCTATACTGTACACCATCAGAACAATGATGTTAAGATGGGGCAGTGAGAAGGCCAGTTTGAATGTAACACACTCCAGGATTGGAACACACAACCATTAAGGAACCAGAAAAAAAACACGAAAAAAGAATAAGAACGCGTATTTAATACAAGACAAGACAGGAGCAAATTTTCGGCAAACTGGCCTTTGTCAAGCGTAAGATCACAAACAAACAAACACCAGATACAAAAATTAGAAGAAAAATACTGAAACTTCCCTGCTGCTCCGTTCAGTGTGAGAAAAAGAAAAACAACCATTTGCATATGACCTCAACCAACTGAGCTACTAAGGCCCGCTAACAAATATATGATTGTCGTGCTCTACTATCAGGGTCAGCCATAGACTCGTTCTTTCTTCAAATCAGGCTTGAAGAAACCATTATTGATTAGAACGTTGTTGTTTTTTTATATGTTTTGTAGGCTGTAGGTTGTTTTTTATGTGAACAATTATTGTCTTATTTGTATGAATTAAATAATTTCTGTTGCCACATTATTCGATGATGCTTGATTATTGTTAAGCAAAGGAATGTGGTTTTTGAGATTGATTCGTGGGGGAAATGTTGACATGCGTTGGATCTTGGTGTTTATTTTTAAAACTTCCAATAAGAAAAATATCATTCTGTACATTCAGAAAAAAAGGAAAAAAAGAAAAAAGAAAAGGGAAAAACAAAAACAAAAACAACCAAAAAAAAAACCAACAACAAAGAAGGGAAAACAAAGGGGAAAAAAGAAAAAAAGAAGAACTGGTAAGATTGACAAATGTATTTCGAATATACGTACTTTTCAAAGACTATAAATAAGATTCAGAATTGAACAGTGTAATGCCAGAGTGGACGACTTTCATTTGTCCGTCTTTTAATGCTCAATGGAATAACTGTAAAACCACTGTTTTCTTAATAGAGACAAATTCATTTTTATGACATGTTTGAAAGCTTGATGTTCATTTGAAATCTCCCATGTATGAAATGATTGTTTTTTTTATTATTTTTCAAAGTTTATGTTTCCTGCTGTTGTATTTGTCAAATGTAAACTCATTTTCTTTTTTTGTTTTGTTTTTGTTACAACATTGTTTGTTGATGTCTATTCACTGTTAAAAAATGAATGAAAAAATAAAGGGGAAAAAAATCAGGTTTGAAGACGTATCATTCTGTCCAGCAGTGATTTTCCCCCATTCACCCACCCACCCTTCATCCCACTCCCTCTCTGGTCGGTATGTATGTGCTTTGTACCCTAAGTTGTTTCCGTCATTGGGAGTGAATGTCTGAGTGAACGATAGGACTGTGCGCTTGGATTTGATTTATACATCAAGATTTATTGCCTTAATAATACTATTATTGTTGTTGTTATTATCATTACTCATCATTATCATCGTCATCATGAACATCATCATCATCATCATATTAGTAGTAGTATTAGTATTAGTATCATCATCATTGTTTTTATTACTATAACTATCTTCATCATTATCATCATCGTTGTTGTTGTTGTTGTTATTGTTGTCGTCGTTGTCATTATTATTACCTTATAACTATGATCCTTACCTTTGATATAATTATACACAAAACGGCATAGACATAATGATTACAACTACGATTACATGTACAATGATTAAATGATTACAATCTATGGTTTCTCTTCCCGCCCGCCCCTCCACACCACACACACACACACACACACACACACACACACACACACACACACACACACACACACACACACACACACACACACATCATACATACATACACACAAGTAAACCTGCAGCAAATACTGTCAGAAACACCAGCTAGTTTACCTGTCGTCACAAACGTAGAGCCCTTTCACTGCATCCTCACAGCGACACCTGAATTCACACCCATCATCCCACGTCTGGCCCTGGTAGTACTCTCCTCCGTGATATACACACACCGCTGTAACACAAGCGTTACCTTATGTAACATAATGTAACACATGTAATAAATGGCCGTGCCTAACACTGGTGGTACTCTCCTCCGTGATATACACACACCGCTGTAACACAAGCGTTACCTCATGTAACATAATGTAACACCATGTAATAAATGGCCGTGTCTAACACTGGTGGTACTCTCCTCCATGATATACACACATCGCTGTAACACAAGCGTTACCTCATGTAACATAATGTAACACCATGTAATAAAAGGCCGTGTCTAACACTGGCAATACTCTCCTCTGTGATATACACACACCGCTGTAACACAAGCGTTACCTTATGTAACATAATGTAACACCATGTAATAAATGGCCGTGTCTAACACGGGTAGTACTCTCCTCCGTATATACACACACCGCTGTAACACAAGCGTTACCTCGGAGTTTGTACATCAGAACGATTCGTGCATGAAGATGGGGCAGCGTGTAAAGTGATGTAACGTTGTTACACCACGTATTACTCATTGTGACACCTGAAATCACATCTATCATAATATTTCTGACCTTGGTAATACCCTCCTCTGTGGGTACCTACACACGACCCGCTTAAAATACCGTAATATCATGGTAACAACATCACAATAATGTAACAACACATAAAACATAACAGATACAATAACACCCTTTATCACCTCCATCATCCGACGTCTGACTTTCCTGTACGATATATGTACATGTATATATATATATACATACACACAAACAAGTTAACAAGAAACACCCTGAGAGTGCAGATGGGATCCACAACACCAACACCTCGCCACTCTCCAGACGATCACCTCCCAAGCTTCCGACGCCACTCGATGGTCATTTCATCAAGCAAAGGGGGGCTGTCCATGCGTTGCATGACCCATTCGGGCCCAGTCATCAGTTACCTTGTTTACAAACCGAATGGCAATGTGGGGAAATGACAAACCCGGCGACATAGCCACACAGTGCACACCAACGCGCTGTAACACTGCTGTAACATCACGTAATATGAAGCAACAACACATAACACACACAATCACTTTACATCATAATACATGTATTTGTCCCACTCTGGCCTTGGTAGTAGTATTCTCCTCCGTGGTGCACACACATCTCTGTGACAAAATGTGAAACCATACAACACAATGTAACATCACGTAACGCACACAACGACACCTACGTGGCAGCCATCGTCCTACATCTGGCCACACTGAGTCCTCTATGGTACAGGAACACTGCTATAGTAAAGTGAAACACTGAGTTCTCTATGGTACAGGAACACTGTTATAGTAAAGTGAAACACTGAGTCCTGTATGGTACAGGAACACTGTTATAGTAAAGTGAAACACTGAGTCCTGGTACAGGAACACTGCTATAATAAAGTGAAACACTGAGTTCTCTATGGTACAGGAACACTGTTATAGTAAAGTGAAACACTGAGTCCTGTATGGTACAGGAACACTGCTATAGTAAAGTGAAACACTGAGTCCTCTATGGTACAGGAACACTGCTATAGTAAAGTGAAACACTGAGTCCTCTATGGTACAGGAACACTGCTATAGTAAAGTGAAACACTGAGTCCTGTATGGTACAGGAACACTGCTATAATAAAGTGAAACACTGAGTTCTCTATGGTACAGGAACACTGTTATAGTAAAGTGAAACACTGAGTCCTGTATGGTACAGGAACACTGTTATAGTAAAGTGAAACACTGAGTCCTGTATGGTACAGGAACACTGCTATAGTAAAGTGAAACACTGAGTCCTGTATGGTACAGGAACACTGTTATAGTAAAGTGAAACACTGAGTCCTGTATGGTACAGGAACACTGTTATAGTAAAGTGAAACACTGAGTGCTGTATGGACAGGAACACTGTTATAGTAAAGTGAAACACTGAGTCCTGTATGGTACAGGAACACTGTTATAGTAAAGTGAAACACTGAGTCCTCTATGCTACAGGAACACTGCTATAGTAAAGTGAAACACTGAGTCCTGTATGCTACAGGAACACTGTTATAGTAAAGTGAAACACTGAGTCCTGTATGGTACAGGAACACTGTTATAGTAAAGTGAAACACTGAGTCCTGTATGGTACAGGAACACTGTTATAGTAAAGTGAAACACTGAGTCCTGTATACTACAGGAACACTGCTATAGTAAAGTGAAACACTGAGTCCTGTATGGTACAGGAACACTGCTATAGTAAAGTGAAACACTGAGTCCTCTATGCTACAGGAACACTGTTATAGTAAAGTGAAACACTGAGTCCTGTATGGTACAGGAACACTGTTATAGTAAAGTGAAACACTGAGTCCTCTATGCTACAGGAACACTGCTATAGTAAAGTGAAACACTGAGTCCTCTATGGTACAGGAACACTGCTATAATAAAGTGAAACACTGAGTTCTCTATGGTACAGGAACACTGCTATAGTAAAATGAAACACTGAGTCCTGTATGGTACAGGAACACTGTTATAGTAAAGTGAAACACTGAGTCCTGTATGGTACAGGAACACTGCACGGCTGCATTTTCCCAGCCATTCTGACACCCTTTAGTTGGTACCTTTCTGTCAGCCAGCATCGCTTGGAAGTGGTATTTTTAGCCAGGCAGGTTTGACCAAAATCCATCTCTGAAGCGCGTCTTGTGCTACAGTAATACTGACAAAGAAGGAATCTGAGTGCGGTTTTCTGTGTGTTTTGTGAATTTGTGTAATGATCGAGAATTTTTTCATCACTTTACCTGGATGCATTCAGTGCTGTGAATACTCGTTGTTCTGAAGAAGTGATCATTACTTTGATGCATCACCTTGTCTTTGAGTTTTAGTAGAAATTACTAATGTGATGATTGACTCATACCTCCAGGTGGTTGTTGTTTGTTCAGTATAAAGTGAGATTATTTTCGTAGTAGTGGCGTAAGTATAGTGCAAGTTACAATCGTCACATGTTTTTGTCCATTTTGGCATGGTCAGATTCGTGATCTTCAGTGCTTTAACTTTCTCAAATTTCTAAAAATCGCAGTTCGTTCTCTGTTTTCACTCTTTTCTGGAGGCTTGAATTTGGCTAAAATCGGGTGTTAGCTGTTACCCGGCCGAAGCACGCCACCGGCTGTGGGTGAACTAGGCCATGTGCATGGGCGCGCTGCACTTGTGTGTGTGTGTGTGTGTGTGTGTGTGTGTGTGTGTGTGTGTGTGTGTGTGTGTGTGTGTGTGTGTGTGTGCGCGCGAGCGAGCGCGCGCGCGTGTGTGTGCATGTGTGTATGTGTGTGTGTGTGTATGTGTGTGTGCGTGTGTGTGTGTGTGTGTGCGTGTCTGTGTGTGTGCGTGTCTGTATCTGTGTGTGTGTGTGTGTATTCGTACGAGGAACGCATCTCTCTCTCTCTCTCTCTCTCATCTCTCTCTCTCTCTCTCTCTCTCTCTCTCTCTCTCTCTCTCTCTCCTCCCACTATTGCATGCATTGTGTGTGTGTGTGTGTGTGTGTGTGTGTGTGTGTGTGTGTGTGTGTGTGTGTGTGTGTGTGTGTGTGTGTGTGTGTGTGTGTGTGTGACTGCTGCGTTCTTTCAAGATTTTTAGAGGGACTGAATGTAGAAAATGATTGAGATCAGCACCAAGTACTGGAATCTAGGTCAATCTGTAGGTCTAAACGAGTACTTCCATGCGCGCCTGTGTCTCGCTATGGTTAGCTGAAAGCGGTGTGGAGAGAGGAAGGGAAGGGGAAAAGTGCACGCTATTGATAACCAGCAGGGCAGAACCAAAAAGTGCGTCAACTGAAGGGGAAAAGTGCACGCTATTGATAACCAGCAGGGCAGAACGATCTTAGATGTCTGTGAGGCCAACTAAAGAATCTCGGATTTGTGCGCCGTGACTGCTATAGTAAAGTGAAACATTGAGTCCTGTATGGTACAGGAACACTGCTATAGTAAAGTGAAACACTGAGTCCTGTATGGTACAGGAACACTGCTATAGTAAAGTGAAACACTGAGTCCTGTATGGTACAGGAACACTGTTATAGTAAAGTGAAACATTGAGTCCTGTATGGTACAGGAACACTGCTATAGTAAAGCGAAACACTGAGTTCTCTATGGTACAGGAACACTGCTATAGTAAAGTGAAACACTGAGTCCTGTATGGTACAGGAACACTGCTATAGTAAAGCGATACACTGAGTTCTCTATGGTACAGGAACACTGCTATAGTAAAGTGAAACACTGAGTTCTCTATGGCACAGGAACACTGTTATAGTAAAGCGAAACACTGAGTTCTCTATGCTACAGGAACACTGTTATAGAAAAGTGAAACACTGAGTCCTGTATGGTACAGGAACACAGTTATAGTAAAGTGAAACACTGAGTCCTGTATGGTACAGGAACACTGTTATAGTAAAGTGAAACACTGAGTCCTGTATGGTACAGGAACACTGTTATAGTAAAGTGAAACACTGATCCTGTATGGTACAGGAACACTGCTATAGTAAAGTGAAATACTGAGTTCTCTATGGTACAGGAACACTGCTATAGTAAAGTGAAACACTGAGTCCTGTATGGTACAGGAACACTGCTATAGTAAAGTGAAACACTGAGTCCTGTATGGTACAGGAACACTGTATAGTAAAGTGAAACACTGAGTCCTTATGTACAGGAACACTGTATAGTAAAGTGAAACACTGAGTTCCTTATGTACAGGAACACTGCTATAGTAAATGAAACACTGAGTCCTGTATGGTACAGGAACACTGCTATATAATAAATGAGTGTGAAACACTGAGTAAGGAAAACTAGCCGTATGGTACAGGAACACTGCTATAGTAAAGTGAAAACTGAGTCCTGTATGGTACAGGAACATGTATAGTAAAGTGAAACACTGAGTCCTGTATGTACAGGAACACTGCTATAGTAAAGTGAAACACTGAGTTCTCTATGGTACAGGAACACTGTTATAGTAAAGTGAAACACTGAGTCTTATGGTACAGGAACACTGTATAGTAAAGTGAAACACTGATCTTATGGTACAGGAACACTGCTATAGTAAAGTGAAACACTGAGTCCTCTATGTACAGGAACACTGTTATAGTAAAGTGAAACACTGAGTCCTGTATGTACAGGAACACTGCTATAGTAAAGTGAAACACTGAGTCTTATGTACAGGAACACTGCTATAGTAAAGTGAAACACTGAGTCCTCTATGCTACAGGAACACTGTATAGTAAAGTGAAACACTGAGTCCTCTATGTACAGGAACACTGTTATAGTAAAGTGAAACACTGAGTCCTCTATGCTACAGGAACACTGTTATAGTAAAGTGAAACACTGAGTCCTCTATGTACAGGAACACTGCTATAGTAAAGTGAAACACTGAGTCCTGTATGGTACAGGAACACTGTTATAGTAAAGTGAAACACTGAGTCCTGTATGGTACAGGAACACTGCTATAGTAAAGTGAAACATGAGTCTCTGTGGTACAGGAACACTGTATAATAAAGTGAAACACTGAGTCCTGTATGGTACAGGAACACTGTTATAGTAAAGTGAAACACTGAGTCCTGTATGGTACAGGAACACTGCTATAGTAAAGTGAAACATGAGTCTCTATGTACAGGAACACTGCTATAGTAAAGTGAAACACTGAGTCCTGTATGGTACAGGAACACTGTTATAGTAAAGTGAAACACTGAGTCCTGCTATGGTACAGGAACACTGCTATAGTAAAGTGAAACACTGAGTCCTGTATGGTACAGGAACACTGCTATAGTAAAGTGAAACACTGAGTCCTTATGGTACAGGAACACTGTTATAGTAAAGTGAAACACTGAGTTCTCTATGGTACAGGAACACTGTTATAGTAAAGTGAAACACTGAGTCCTGTATGGTACAGGAACACTGTATAGTAAAGTGAAACACTGAGTCCTTATGGTACAGGAACACTGTTATAGTAAAGTGAAACACTGAGTCCTGTATGGTACAGGAACACTGTTATAGTAAAGTGAAACACTGAGTCCTGTATGGTACAGGAACACTGCTATAGTAAAGTGAAACACTGAGTCCTTATGCTACAGGAACACTGTATAGTAAATGAAAACTGAGTCCTTTATGGTACAGGAACACTGCTATAGTAAATGAAACACTGAGTCTCTGTATGGACAGGAACACTGCTATAGTAAAGTGAAACACTGAGTCCTCTATGGTACAGGAACACTGTTATAGTAAAGTGAAACACTGAGTCCTGTATGGTACAGGAACACTGCTATAGTAAAGTGAAACACTGAGTCCCGTATGGTACAGGAACACTGCTATAGTAAAGTGAAACACTGAGTTCTCTATGGTACAGGAACACTGCTATAGTAAAGTGAAACACTGAGTCCTGTATGCTACAGGAACACTGCCATAGTAAAGTGAAACATGAGTCCTGTATGGTACAGGAACACTGCTATAGTAAAGCGAAACACTGAGTCCTGTATGGTACAGGAACACTGCTATAGTAAAGTGAAACACTGAGTCCTCTATGGTACAGGAACACTGCTATAGTAAAGTGAAACACTGAGTCCTCTATGCTACAGGAACACTGTTATAGTAAAGTGAAACACTGAGTCCTGTATGGTACAGGAACACTGTTATAGTAAAGTGAAACACTGAGTCCTGTATGGTACAGGAACACTGCTATAGTAAAGTGAAACACTGAGTCCTGTATGGTACAGGAACACTGTTATAGTAAAGTGAAACACTGAGTCCTGCATGGTACAGGAACACTGCTATAGTAAAGTGAAACACTGAGTCCTCTATGCTACAGGAACACTGTTATAGTAAAGTGAAACACTGAGTCCTCTATGCTACAGGAACACTGCTATGGTAAAGTGAAACACTGAGTCCTGTATGCTACAGGAACACTGCCATAGTAAAGTGAAACACTGAGTCCTGTATGGTACAGGAACACTGCTATAGTAAAGTGAAACACTGAGTCCTGTATGCTACAGGAACACTGCCATAGTAAAGTGAAACACTGAGTCCTGTATGGTACAGGAACACTGCTATAGTAAAGCGAAACACTGAGTCCTGTATGGTACAGGAACACTGCTATAGTAAAGTGAAACACTGAGTCCTCTATGGTACAGGAACACTGCTATAGTAAAGTGAAACACTGAGTCCTTATGCTACAGGAACACTGTTATAGTAAAGTGAAACACTGAGTCCTGTATGGTACAGGAACACTGTTATAGTAAAGTGAAACACTGAGTCCTGTATGGTACAGGAACACTGCTATAGTAAAGTGAAACACTGAGTCCTGTATGGTACAGGAACACTGCTATAGTAAAAGCGAAACACTGAGTCCTCTATGCTACAGGAACACTGTTATAGTAAAGTGAAACACTGAGTCCTCTATGCTACAGGAACACTGTTATAGTAAAGTGAAATACTGAGTCCTGTATGGTACAGGAACACTGCTATAGTAAAGCGAAACACCATGAAATGTGATGTAACTTACATCCAGTCTGACTTATGTTTGTACTCTCTATTCTGTCTCACATACACACACACACACACACTCACGCACACCACACACACACACCACACACACACACGCACACACACACACACACACACACACATGCACACACACACACGCACACAACACAACACACACACACACACACACACTACGTGCACACAACGCACACGCACACAAAACACCACCGCCGATAACAACAAGAAGAGCATAATCAGACTGACGTGTCTTCCCTCCAGGACTGGCGGTGGTGTGAGGGAAGGGAGTGATGAAGTTGGCCTGTCCGTTGATGGTGTTGGCGGAGGAGGTGAAGTCACACACGGGTTTCTGGCAACAGGGGCGGGCAAAGTCTGGCACCAGGCGACATGCCGATGGCAGGCTGGGGAAGCGCGGACACCTGATGACAAAGAGATCATCATACTATATCATGAGTATGGACACCTGATGACAAAGAGATATCATACTATATCATGAGTATGTTATGATATGACACAACACAATACAACGCGACATAATACGACATACAACACAACAGTGCATGATATATACAATACTAAGTGGCATGATGGGAAACCGCGGACACCTGACGACCATGATGTCATCATGGACATGCTGAGCTCACACCATGGACACTGTTACACATAGCACGAAAAGTAGGGAACAAGGAATGGATAATGTATGACTTGACACAAAAGCAGAGTGGTTACTGCAGCAGGGAATCCAGTTAACTGATACCAAATTTCCTGGACTACAACATCTTCAACTGCTTGCCTGTAATTTGAACGATGAGATTCTGAACTGCAGAGACCAACAAGCTTCTTGCCGCACCGGCACATTTTGCGGCATTTGCTGCAAGTGATCATAAGTTCTACGCTGGTAACTGGTACGCTGCAGAACAAGCTTCCAAAGAAGCATGACCAGCAAATGGTTCTTTGCTCCATGTAGTGACTGGATTTCTGTTGACTACATCCTGAAAAACTGACTACCAGGGATCAACAGTTCTGGAGCACCCGAAGATGGACAAATCCGTTGCTCAGTATTTTAGTGTCCCAACAGAACGCTGCAGCTGGGAAACACACTGCAGTTTCACTTTCAATTTTAGTTCCTCATGACAGCATCTCCCGTTTGGAACAAACTCCATATGCACTAAAATGACAGACGCCACGTGATGGAAACTATCTAAAATAAAATAATCATAGCATCAGCATAATTCCTGCCCACAAGCCCTGTGTCTTAGCAAGGTCTTGAGGTTCTCCTAACATATAGGTTTTATGTTCATCTGTCTATCAAAGTGTTGGTAAAACAACCCAGGCCAAACTGTTTAGAAATAACTGGGTGGATTGCTGAGAGTGGAACACACAACCTGTGCCTTATCAGCATGGCGCTAGAATGAAGCAAACGGGACCACTAAGCTGCCATTAGCTCCTAACCACTGTAGATGTATACAATGTAAAGGTGCCATGGGTATCATACAAATTTTATAAGACGCACACGTTTATTTCTCATTTGTTGTTTTCCATATTGTACCCCCTTGTACAACTGCACTAGCATGAATTTTTTTTCTCAAAGTCTGTACAAACAGCATGTTCCTGACAGCAGGTTGACGATGATGTTTTGTTGTTGATGGTAACACTGATTGCTATACCGAAATATATATATGACTGTGTATGCTTTGATGTTTTGTTGTTGATGGTCAACACTGACTTGCTATACCGATAAATATATACATGACTGTGTGTGCTCTGATGTTTTGTTGTTGATGGTCAACACTGACTTGCTATACCGATAAATATATACATGACTGTGTGTGCTTTGATGTTTTGTTGTTGATGGTCAACACTGACTTGCTATACCGATAAATATATACATGACTGTGTGTGCTCTGATGTTTTGTTGTTGATGGTCAACACTGACTTGCTATACCGATAAATATATACATGACTGTGTGTGCTCTGATGTTTTGTTGTTGATGGTCAACACTGACTTGCTATACCGATAAATATATACATGACTGTGTGTGCTTTGATGTTTTGTTGTTGATGGTCAACACTGACTTGCTATACCGATAAATATATACATGACTGTGTGTGCTCTGATGTTTCACAAAAAAGTAAAGACTTGCATGGCAAAGACAAAAACATGCTGCAAACATTGCCTCTACAGACATACTGACAAGGCATTTCGAGATAACAGTAAAATGAGTGGGTCATAAGGTCACACGACTTGTTCGAGCAGTTTGATAGGAACTGTTGTTGTTAGGAACGTTATATGGTCATAATGGAAATGCATGAGATATCTACTTGTTACTATATAATTTCATAGTAAAACACAGCCATGAAATCATACTTTTCAACGCGTATTTCATTACAGAAAACATACTAAACATAATCATTTTTCATTACAACAAGAGTACTGCAGATATCCCATTTCTCTATGCATAAATTATCTAATTACAAATACGATACAGATCAATTCTGTCACATACTCATTGTGGACTTAACCGCAACAGGCACCCACTTTTCCTCACAATAATCATATTTGAGGGTTCATTCAAGAGTGCTTAATGGAACTTGAACAATTCCATTGTATCCACCCAAACCTACCAGCAGTTTTTTGCCAGATCCTTTAAACCTGCTCACTATTCTATACCTGGCATGATGTTGAAATAGCATGGAGTGCTGGTCGCGCAAATGACTAATCTGACGCCGCCAGAATTAGTTAAGCATTAAAATAGGCAGTGAACACGCCAGGTTTACACTGCGGGCTGTATCCTACCTCAAACTATCAGACCTGAAGTTCAAGAGTCTGTCTATTGAGACTGCTGGAGTTGCAAGAATCAAGTTCAGTAACAAGCTCATTGCCTTGGTGTAGTGGTTAGCGCAAAAGACTGCAGACTGGTTGAGGGTGCAAATCCCATCAATCCTGTCAATAGAGAACAGCCCTCAATCCTAGATGGGACTCCACAGCATCATGATTATCATCCTCATCCTCATTCCCATCATCACCATCATCATCATCATCATCGCCCTGTCAAATTGCCCCAACTTCTGTGGCTATTGATGTTGTGGGGACGGGACGAAGTGAACACAATTACAAATGTATCTGCCTGAGTGTCATGATCCTTAATATCATCACTGTCATCATCATCATAGGATTGTCAAATTGCCCCAACTTCTGTGGCTACTGATGTGGTGTAGATATCATCATCATCAGGTGCCTTGCCGCATGGCGTTGGCGATCATGGACTTGTCTCTGTCTCTTGTTGCTTCAAGCATCTCTTCCACCCTCCTTGTCTTCAGCCACTTTGCAAGTCCGTCTAGTATCTTCTCCCTGGGTCTACCTGGTGCTCTCTTTCCCCCCAGCTTTCTCGTTGTGACCAGGTGCTCCAATTCCCCTTTCCTCATTAAATGGCCTATAAATGTTGCCTGTCTTTTCCTAATCTTCCTTATGAATGATCTTCTTGTGTCTGTCTCCATCAAGACTGTCTCGTTTGTTTTCTTTGCTGCCCATGCAACATTCTTCTTAGAAACCACATCTCGGCTGCCTCAATCTTGTTCTGGCTTTGCTTGTTGACTGTCCACGCCTCACAACCGTATAACAGTATTGGTTCTATATAACATTCAAGAACTCTCTTCCTGATGGGTGTAGGTATGGGGACGGGAATAAGTGAGCACAAACGTAATTGCCTGAGTGCGATGATCCTTCATACAAATTATAATAAAAAAGAAAAAGTTTTTATAACAAGACAAGTGTGTAGGAGATACCCACTTTTCGTCACATCGGTATCGGCCGTTGGAAGCATCCAGACACTCACAGCTGTACAAACAGCCATCATCCCATCTGTCTCCAGGCTTATAATGGGTGCCCTTGTAGTCACAGAAACCTACACACACACACACACACACACACACACACACACACACACACACACACACACACACACACACACACACACACACACACGCAAACACACACGCACGAAAACACACACAAACACACACACGAACACACACACACACACACACACGAACACATACACACACGTGCACACACACACATATAAAGACACAAACAAGCACACACACGCGCACACACAAACGCATACACTCACAAACAAGCACACACACACACACACACAAACACACACACGCGCGCACACACACACACACACACACACACACACACACACACACACACACACACACACACACACACACACACACGCGCGCACACACACACACACACACACACACACACACCATCATCATCATCAGAAATCATTTACTGCCAGTTAACATAACAATTCTACTGATAAAAAATATGCAACTCGTCATTGGAAACAATGCAAGCAAAGACACTATGCATAAAACTGGGGAAATATGTTGAAAATAGTTTTGACACACACACACAGAAACACACACACACAATTAGCGTGAAGAAACACAACAATGTTGTTGATACAGGACACAGTTTTAGTCAATTTTTCCCCAAGAGATCGTATTACATCTTCTACTGACACTGGGATGTGGGGTTGGAAGTGAGTCAGTGAATGAGCTACAGAGAAAGAAGGAGAAACAAGGCAAAAAATGTGTATACAATACCAATAAAGAGAATGCACCAAGCGCGTGAATGTCACTTTACGTGTAAAATTGTACACATACATCTGCTCGTTAACACCATCAAGCATTAACCTTTTGACTCCCGCACTCTATCTATAACCTGCAAAAACTTAACTCTTTGACTCCCCCACCCTATCCACCAGCTTCTTGCAGGAAGCTGGTGGAAAGGGTAAAGGAGTCAAAGGGTTAAGTTTTTGCTTTGTTGGTTGACAATGCAGTATGCTGGTGGACAGGGTGTAGGAGTCAAAATGGTTAACGTAAACAGGCATCTCTTTAAAACCGTCGAGCTGACCCAGGCGACATTTTATTTTCTCCCTAATTCGACACCAAAACACAAACAAACTGGGAGCTGTGTCACGCTGAAATGCCAGCAAAATAATCCCACAATGTCTGTATTGTGATCTCTATGCATCGTCTTTAAATTTTCTTGAGCATTCAAATTATTGTCGGGTGCATGTATGCAAGCTGTTTCGTCTGTATTGTAGCTGCACGCTCTGCAGTCTGTATTGTAGCTGCACGCTCTGTAGTCTGCATTGTAGCTGCACGCTCTGTAGTCTGTATTGTAGCTGCACGTTCTGCAGTCTGTATTGTAGCTGCACGCTCTGTAGTCTGTATTGTAGCTGCACGTTCTGCAGTCTGTATTGTAGCTGCACGCTCTGCAGTCTGTATTGTAGCTGCACGCTCTGTAGTCTGCATTGTAGCTGCACGCTCTGTAGTCTGCATTGTAGCTGCACGCTCTGTAGTCTGTATTGTAGCTGCACGTTCTGCAGTCTGCATTGTAGCTGCACGCTCTGCAGTCTGTATTGTAGCTGCACGCTCTGTAGTCTGTATTGTAGCTGCACGTTCTGCAGTCTGTATTGTAGCTGCACGCTCTGTAGTCTGTATTGTAGCTGCACGCTCTGCAGTCTGTAATGTAGCTGCACATTCTGTAGTCTGTATTGTAGCTGCACGTTCTGCAGTCTGTATTGTAGCTGCACGCTCTGTAGTCTGTATTGTAGCTGCACGCTCTGCAGTCTGTAATGTAGCTGCACGTTCTGCAGTCTGTATTGTAGCTGCACGCTCTGCAGTCTGTATTGTAGCTGCACGCTCTGCAGTCTGTAATGTAGCTGCACGTTCTGTAGTCTGTATTGTAGCTGCACTCTCTGCAGTCTGTATTGTAGCTGTACGCTCTGCAGTCTGTAATGTAGCTGCACGTTCTGTAGTCTGTATTGTAGCTGCACGCTCTGCAGTCTGTATTGTAGCTGCACGCTCTGCAGTCTGTATTGTAGCTGCACGTTCTGCAGTCTGTAATGTAGCTGCACGTTCTGCAGTCTGTATTGTAGCTGCACGCTCTGCAGTCTGTATTGTAGCTGCACGCTCTGTAGTCTGTATTGTAGCTGCACGCTCTGCAGTCTGTATTGTAGCTGCACGCTCTGTAGTCTGTATTGTTGCTGCACGCTCTGCAGTCTGCATTGTAGCTGCACGCTCTGCAGTCTGTATTGTAGCTGCACGCTCTGCAGTCTGCATTGTAGCTGCACGCTCTGCAGTCTGTATTGTAGCTGCACGCTCTGCAGTCTGTATTGTAGCTGCACGCTCTGCAGTCTGCATTGTAGCTGTACGCTCTGTAGTCTGTATTGTAGCTGCACGTTCTGCAGTCTGCATTGTAGCTGCACGCTCTGTAGTCTGTATTGTAGCTGCACGTTCTGCAGTCTGTATTGTAGCTGCACGCTCTGCAGTCTGCATTGTAGCTGCACGCTCTGTAGTCTGTATTGTAGCTGCACGTTCTGCAGTCTGTATTGTAGCTGCACGCTCTGTAGTCTGTATTGTAGCTGCACGCTCTGCAGTCTGTATTGTAGCTGCACGCTCTGCAGTCTGTAATGTAGCGGCACGTTCTGCAGTCTGTATTGTAGCGGCACGTTCTGCAGTCTGTATTGTAGCGGCACGTTCTGCAGTCTGTATTGTAGCGGCACGTTCTGCAGTCTGTATTGTAGCGGCACGTTCTGCAGTCTGCATTGTAGCGGCACGCTCTGCAGTCAGCATTGTAGCTGCACGCTCTGCAGTCTGTATTGTAGCTGCACGCTCTGCAGTCTGCATTATAGCTGCACGCTCTGCAGTCTGCATTGTAGCTGCACGCTCTGCAGTTTGCATTGTAGCTGCACGCTCTGCAGTCTGCATTGTAGCTGCACGCTCTGCAGTCTGCATTGTAGCTGCACGCTCTGCAGTCACCGTCTTCTGTGGGCATGCAAACCGGGATTTTTATGTTTCTATAAACCACCGGACACTAACAGGACTTTCAATGTGCATATGTGATGTTCTGCGTACGTATACACACAAACGGACCATCAAATATCGCTTTCAGTGAAAATGAAAGAATAAAAGAACGAACGAACAAACGAACGAACGAACGAACTAGCACGCGAACACAGAATAAGCTCTAACAGATCTAAACGCACGCTGATCAGGGAAATCAGAAAAAGATCTGCTCCCTTCACCCACCGAGCGGGAGATATCCACAGAGGACAGAACCTCAGACCTTCCGATTGTAAGTCTGGCGTCTTAGTGCTGACTACCATGCCGTTCAGTGCAATGTCTATTTGGTGACTTACCGACGATACCAGGGCTGTTGGTGTTTTCAAAGCCCGCACCAGTGACGGAGGGGATGGGGGTGGTGCCAACAGCGGGGGTGGAAGGGGGTTGACAGACAGGAACTGTGCAACACTTGGGGTCACGCGGATCTGGTTCGAAGGTACATCGTGACTCGTCCAGACCAAAGAACGTGGGACATCTGCACAGAATATCTAAGGTCATACATAATGTCTCTCTTATTGCCCGGACAATATGTGGGACATCTGCACAGAATACCCAAGGTCATACATAATGTCTCTCTTATTGCCCGGACAATATGTGGGACATCTGCACAGAATACCCAAGGTCATACATAACGTCTCTGTTATTGTCCGGACAATATGTGGGACATCTGCACAGAATACCTAAGGTCATACATAACGTCCCTGTTATTGTCCGGACAATATGTGGGACATCTGCACAGAATACCTAAGGTCATACATAACGTCTCTGTTATTGCCCGGACAATATGTGGGACATCTGCACAGAATACCTAAGGTCATACATAACGTCTCTGTTATTGCCCGGACAATATGTGGGACATCTGCACAGAATACCTAAGGTCATACATAACGTCTCTGTTATTGCCCTGACGATATGTGGGATATCATCATCATGTGCCCTGCTGCATGGCGTTGGCGATAATGGCCCTCAATAGGAGTCTTATCTTTTGTCGCAACAAGTACACCTTCCACCCTTTCTGTCTTCATCCACCGCGCCAATTCGTCCAGTATTTTCTCCGTGGGTCTACCTGACGCTCTTTTTTCCTCTAGCTTTCCTGTTGTGACTAAGTGCTCAAACTTCTCTTGCCTCATAAAATGTCCTATAAATGTTGGTCGTCTTTTCCTAATCTTCTTCAATGTTCTTTTCGTGTATGCCTGATTGATGACTGTCTCGTTGGTTTTTTTAATGTCTATGGAACTCTTGACCTCCCTCCAATTGCATCTGCCTTGTTGTGGCGGGGGAGCTTGTGTGTCCTTACGATCCCAGGAGCTATGCCGGCGGGTACTTCGTGGGCCCTGGCAGCTTCAAGCAAGCGGACAGGTCGCTGGGGGAGGGGCCAGACTAAGGGGTGCATACAAACAAGTCCTGGCAGCAGGGGATGGGTGAAAAAGAGGGTAAAGAAGATACACTTTTCATATATGGCTTCTTTTTCAATGTCGTGAGCAGATGATTTCTTCGAAGGAACAATGGTCAGGATCTCAGCACTGTAAGTGCACTGCGCGGCAAGAAGGCACCCGCAAACTACTTGCTTGTACTTTTGCTAATTATTGCATATGATGAACTTACAAAATGGAAAACGTTATAGTTCTGTGTCCTCTGAGTCCCCCAGGGGGGACCTGAACTCAATGGCTACTGGGGAGGGAGAGTCCGTGTCTGTGAAAGGTAGCTGTGATGACGGTAATGGATTACCCGACGGAGGTTATTGGAAGCGGACATGTAGAAACTCCTCAAAAATGCAAAATCACAAAAAGAAAAAAATGCAAAAAAAGGATTTGAATATAGGGACATAGAATGTACAGACTATGTTAGAATTAGGAAAGCTCTACCTACTAGTCAAAGAATTAGAAAGGAGCAAGATGAACATAACAGGGCTCTGTGAGGTTAGATGGAGTGGGCAGGGACTTTTTACTGTAGGAGAGCATACAGTTGTATATAGTGGAAATGAAAAAGGTGGCTCAAGAGGAGTAGCAATTGTGCTGGACAAAAAGCATGCTGGAGCTCTGAAAAGCTATAATCCAATTAATGACAGATTTCTCACTGTCAAAATAAATACCAAATATGCTGTTTTGAACATAGTTCAAGCCTATGCTCCAACATCCACTAGCTCAGAAGAAGAAATAGAAAATTTTTACAATGACCTCCAAACTATCAGAGACAAAATCCCCAAAAAGGAAATATGCATTGTGATGGGTGACTTCAACGCTAAAGTTGGAGAGGGGGCTGACACAGAATGTGGAATAGGACCATATGGTTTAGGAGAACGAAATGAGAGAGGTGACATGCTGGCTCTGTTTTGTCAGGCAAATGAGATGAACATCACAAATACTTTCTTCCAACAACCACTGCGCAGAAGATACACATGGATCTCTCCAGGAGACAGGTGTCGTAATCAGATTGATTATATTATCATTGACAGATCCTGGAAATCAACTGTCCTCAATGCAAAAACAAAGCCTGGAACAGACTGCGACACGGATCACATTCTTGTGACAACCAAATTAAGAATGAAAATATTGAAGAAGCCTAAAACCAAATCGACGCCAAAGTTCGACATATCAAAATTAGAAAACCCTGAGCTGGCGTTAGAATTTAGTATAGAAACAAGTAATCGTTTCTTAAAGTTACTTGAAGTTTGGGATGAAAATGACTCATATCCTGATGAAATCTGGACAGACATAAAAAACACACTGACCAAAATCTCTGAAGAAAAACTAGGAAAAGAAAAGAAAAGGAAAAAAGCTAAGCCCTACATAAGTCAGGAAGTGATAGATCTGGCAGAAAAGAAAAGTCAAGCTTGAAAGCAGGGAGAGCGGGAAAAATACTCAGTACTGAAAAGGGAAATAAAAAGTAAAGTCAGAAGAGACAAGGCAAATTGGCTGGCACAAGAATGCAGTAAAATCAATGAACACAACGAAAACAGGAAGTCGAGGGAGCTCTTCAAACAAATAAAAAAAGTGAAAAAAACAAATTTCAAAGCAACAAACCAATGCATCAACAACAAGGATGGTCACACACTGACTGAACCAGATGATGTCTTGGATAGGTGGAACGAATATGGCACATCACTTTTTGGCAAGCCTGACAGCCATGAAAATAATTTAGAGCCAAATTTGGAATTGACCCCTGGAGATATGGAACCTGAACCTCTGCTCAGCGAAGTTGAATCTGCCATTAAAGATCTAAAATGCAGAAAGTCTCCTGGTCTTGACAATATTCCTGGAGAGTTGTTGAAACACTCAGGTGAAGGTGGACTCAAAGTAATGCATCACTTATGCTGCAAGATATGGAAGACTTGTCAATGGCCTACAGACTGGAAGCTTCAAGAATTTGTCATGTTACATAAGAGTGGAAATGTCAAAGACTGCAACAATTATAGAACAATTGCACTGATCAGTCATGCCAGTAAAATACTGCTGATAATAATTTTAAACAGGTTAAAGCCAAAAGTAGAGGAAGAGCTATCCGACTGTCAGGCAGGCTATAGGAAAAACAGGGGAACAATAGATATGCTGTTTGTACTCCAGATATTGATAGAAAAGATTAGAAACACAGACCAAGAGATGTTCATCGTTTTCATTGACTACAGCAAAGCGTTTGATAGCGTGATTCACCAAAGTCTTTTCCACTTCATGATCAAAATGGGTTTTCCAAGACATCTGGTTTCCCTCATAGCTTCATTATATAATGATCAAAAAGCAACAATCAGATGGAATAATCAAAACTGCAAATTTTTTAACATCACTAAAGGGGTAAGGCAAGGTTGCATCCTGTCTCCACATCTCTTCAGCATATACACTGAACATATCATGAGAGAAGCAGACATAGAAGACATGGGAGTAAATATTGGTGGTAGAAATCTGTCAAATTTACGCTACGCAGATGACACAGGATTACTGGCAGACAACATTACAGGCTCTAGGAGGATCCTGAACAGGGTAGACCGGGTTGGAAAGGCAGCTGGGCTGGACTTAAATTCAAAGAAGACAAAGGTTATGCATGTTGCAGGCAAATATAACACTAGACAGGACCAGATCATGCTAAACCAAGTCCCTCTAGAAAATGTCAAGGACTTTAAATATTTAGGTTCAGTCAAGACACACGATGGAACATGCTCAAAAGACATAAAGATGAGAATTGGAATGGCCAAGAACAGTATGGTTCAATTGAACAATATTTGGAAAGACCACAGCATAACAGCAGACCTTAAGATAAAACTCTTAAAATGTCTTGTCTGGCCAGTGATGTTATACGGCTGCGAGGCATGGACAATGAAGAAAGAGGATGAAAGACGAGTGGAAGCAGCAGAGCTGTGGTTTTACCGAAGACTGCTGAGGGTCAAATGGACGGATAGGCGCTCAAATGAAAGCATACTGAATGAGTTGGGTACTACACGCAAGCTCCTAGTACTCATACAACGGAGGAAACTGAAATATGTTGGACACGCAATCCGTAATGAGAGAACAGACTTGATGTCCACTGTCCTCCAAGGTAAAGTGGAAGGAAAGAGAAACAGAGGACGGCCACCTGCATCACTTGCTAGAAACATCACAAACATCAGTGGCAAGAAACTCCAGGAGGTGGTCAGACTTAGCCAAGATCGAGAGTGCTGGAGGCAACTTGTGAGGACATCATGTGCAGCGGCCAACACTGTTCCCGGTGACGCCGACAGGTGAGACAGGTGAGAGGAACTCTTGACATTCTTCTTTGAAACCACATCTGAACTGCCTCAATCTTGTTCTGGCTTTGTGTTTTGACTGTCCACACTTTGCATCCGTACAACAGTACTGGTTCTATATTACACTGAAAAAACTCTCTTCGTGATGTTAATGGATAGGCATTTGTTGATAAGAACGCTTTTCCTTTTCCTTACATGTTGTTTTAGTTTGGCCAGTTCTGCTGCCTATTTCTAATGTGTATCTGCCGTCTGTTGAGATAACAGTTCCCAGATATTTAATCTTATCAATATGTCTCAGTGTTGTGCCATTTGCTGATATTTTACATAAGGGGATTTCTTGCTCTTACTGATTACCATTACTTCAGTTTTCTTGTTATTCAGTTCTAAATCTTTATTTCTACTTTCTGCTTCTAGTATATGTACAAGATTCTGTAAGTCTTTTTCATTTTCTGTAATTAGAACGGTATCATCACCATAATGAAGGTTTGAATTTCTCCTCCAACCTTTATCCCAGGGCATTCTTCTAGATTTCTCATGATGGTTTCGTTCTAAAGTGAAAACAAATCAGGTAAGAGAACTCAGAACACATCCCTGCTTAACCCCTCTTCTGATATTTTGGAAACAGCTTATATCGTTTTCTACCCTCATTGCTGCTAATTGTTCCTAGTACGTATACATATCCTTTATTTTTCCTATATCTTTTCCATCAGTATTGAGCTTTTCCAGTTGGTTGATCAATTCTTTGTGTCTTACCCGATCAAAAGCCTTGGTACAATCAACAAAACATAAACATAAATCCTTATTTAACTCAACTGATCTTTCAGTGAGAGTCCTTAGGATGTATATGGCATTAATAGTTCTTTTCCCTTCAACAAATCCACATGGTTCTTCTGCTACTTCTGTTTTGATTCTGTTCCTGTCTTCATCATGATTATTCTTAGTGAGTCATGTGATCGGTGAGTCAAGTGAGCTTGATGAGTCATTTGATAAAGATTCTATCAAGAATAATCAAATGTTGGACAACTGCACAAAATACCTGTCATACATCACGTGCCTGTAGTGTGGGACAACTGCACAAAATACCTAAAATCATACATCACGTGCCTGTGACTGGCAGGGGAAAAGTGTGGAACAACTGCACAAAATACCTCAGGTCATACATCACGTGTCTGTGACTGGCAGGGGAAAAGTGTGGAACAACTGTACAAAATACCTCAGGTCATACATCACGTGCCTGTGACTGGCAGGGGAAAAGTGTGGAACAACTGCACAAAATACCTCAGGTCATACATCACGTGTCTGTGACTGGCAGGGGAAAAGTGTGGAACAACTGCACAAAATACCTAAAATCATACATCACGTGCCTGTGACTGGCAGGGGAAAAGTGTGGAACAACTGCACAAAATACCTCAGGTCATACATTACGTGTCTGTGACTGGCAGGGGTAAAGTGTGGAACAACTGTACAAAATACCTCAGGTCATACATCACGTGTCTGTGACTGGCAGGGGAAAAGTGTGGGACAAATGTACAAAATACCTCAGGTCATACATCACGTGCCTGTGACTGGCAGGGGAAAAGTGTGGAACAACTGTACAAAATACCTCAGGTCATACATCACGTGTCTGTGACTGGCAGGGGAAAAGTGTGGGACAACTGCACAAAATACCTCAGGTCATACATTACGTGTCTGTGACTGGCAGGGGAAAAGTGTGGAACAACTGCACAAAATACCTCAGGTCATACATTACGTGTCTGTGACTGGCAGGGGGGAAAAGTGTGGAACAACTGTACAAAATACCTCAGGTCATACATCACGTGTCTGTGACTGGCAGGGGAAAAGTGTGGAACAACTGCACAAAATACCTCAGGTCATACATTACGTGCCTGTGACTGGCAGGGGAAAAGTGTGGAACAACTGTACAAAATACCTCAGGTCATACATCACGTGTCTGTGACTGGCAGGGGAAAAGTGTGGAACAACTGTACAAAATACCTCAGGTCATACATCACGTGTCTGTGACTGGCAGGGGAAAAGTGTGGAACAACTGTACAAAATACCTCAGGTCATACATCACGTGTCTGTGACTGGCAGGGGAAAAGTGTGGGACAAATGTACAAAATACCTCAGGTCATACATCACGTGTCTGTGACTGGCAGGGGAAAAGTGTGGGACAAATGTACAAAATACCTCAGGTCATACATCACGTGCCTGTGACTGGCAGGGGAAAAGTGTGGAACAACTGTACAAAATACCTCAGGTCATACATCACGTGTCTGTGACTGGCAGGGGAAAAGTGTGGGACAACTGCACAAAATACCTCAGGTCATACATCACGTGTCTGTGACTGGCAGGGGAAAAGTGTGGAACAACTGTACAAAATACCTCAGGTCATACATCACGTGCCTGTGACTGGCAGGGGAAAAGTGTGGGACAAATGTACAAAATACCTCAGGTCATACATCACGTGTCTGTGACTGGCAGGGGAAAAGTGTGGGACAAATGTACAAAATACCTCAGGTCATACATCACGTGTCTGTGACTGGCAGGGGAAAAGTGTGGGACAAATGTACAAAATACCTCAGGTCATACATCACGTGCCTGTGACTGGCAGGGGAAAAGTGTGGAACAACTGTACAAAATACCTCAGGTCATACATCACGTGCCTGTGACTGGCAGGGGAAAAGTGTGGGACAAATGTACAAAATACCTCACGTCATACATTACGTGCCTGTGACTGGCAGGGGGGAAAAGTGTGGGACAAATGTACAAAATACCTCACGTCATACATTACGTGCCTGTGACTGGCAGGGGGGAAAAGTGTGGGACAAATGTACAAAATACCTCACGTCATACATTACGTGCCTGTGACTGGCAGGGGGGAAAAGTGTGGGACAAATGTACAAAATACCCAAGTCATATACATCCTGTGCCTGTGATTGGCAGGACAAAATTCTGCCCAGCCAAAACTTGCAATGTGAATATACACACCTGTCATTACAGAAGTACAGATTCGACACAGCGTTATAACAGGTACACTTCTTGTCACAGCCATCGTACCATTCCTGACCCTGGGAGTACTCCCCGTTCTTGTACCTGCACATAGCTGACGAACAGATAACACAGTATTATTATTATTTTGTATGTGTGTGTGTGTGTGTGTGTGTGTGTGTGTGTGTGTGTGTGTGTGTGTGTGTGTGTGTGTGTGTGTGTGTGTGTGTGTGTGCGTGCGTGCGTGCGTGTGTGCGTGCGTGCGTGTGTGTCTGTTTCAGCGCTTAGATTTGATTTTATCAAGATTTTGCGCTATATAAATATTGTAATTATTATTATTGTTATTATTATTATTATTATTATTATTATTATTATTAAAAAGAGAATGACTGCGTTGGACCATACTGTAAAGCAAACAGTACACTGTTACGGCCCCAAGACAGGGAAAGGTAACGCCGTCTCCCTTACAAAAATTACTGTTACAGTTATTTTTGTTTAAAGCCCAGCCGACTGCGTAGAGCCATATCAGGGTTTAACTATTTCAAAACATACACAATACTTCAACTAAAAAAAAAAGGTAAAGAAAATAAAGTACATATATCAATGCATTCGCGCACATAATCTAAGGAGATGCCCTTGGCGTTGACCACTCGGCCCAGTTTATCGTAAAGGGAATTTAAAAAACACCTAAATACAAATTTAATTAAACATAACTAAGGGCACTAAAATATGTAAAAACGGGCCTAAATCACCTAAAATTGCTTCCACATACCTCATTTCTCTAGAGCCAAAAATTCACTTAACACGTGTACCCACTTATCAAATCTAAAAGTACGTAGGACTTTATCCAACACATACACGTAACTGGACCAGCAAGACAGAAAATGGTAGGAAGAAATGACAGAAAGCAAAGGAGGGAGAAAGCAACAAAGAAAGTGACAGAAAAGAGGAAATTTCTAGCACAGAATTTCCAGAAGGTGGGGATACTATTTATATAAACTGAGAGTTCCCGGCATCCCCACGGGGGGGGGGGGGGGGGGGGGGGGGGGGGGGGTTACAAAGGTAGGAACAAACAAAAACTAGGAGACAAAACAGACCTTCTACACGACAGGATAAACTGTCTGGTCCAAAACGCAAAACCAAACAAAAATGAAAACTTTGAGGAAGACACTGCAAAAACAGAAAAGAAAAGAAAAAAGAAGACTGCTGGAGGTTGGGTAGCAGTCCAGAAAACACTGACAGAGTGCTGTATCAGTATTTAAGTCCTTGAATAGGTAAATCCTATGCTTCCAATTATTGAAGAAAAACAGGAAAAAGAATGTATGTAAATGTTTATGTATATTCTGTATACTATGTGGAGTTCATGTGTCAACATTCTCTTTTCATATATGTAAAATATTTTGTTGTTATCATTCTTCGTTGCCACATTATATGTTAGATGTCAGTTTGTTGTGAAACAAAAAATGAATAACAAAAATTTAAAAACAGGAAGAAGTAATAGTAGTAAGAATCAACAAAATAACAACAATACGAAGAAGATGATAGTGACGGTGAGATGGTGACGGTAATGATGATAAAGAAGAAGAAGCCATTCACAATTGTATCTGTAAGAATAACAAGGATTTATAATATGTATCTTTTTACATAAACCCAACGTCTATGTACTGTACGCTGGATAGGAATTGGCGAAAAAAACATGAAATGTTTAGAGATGTGTAAACCCTTGAAATAAAAAAAGCACACACAGATGGATAATGACAGACAAAAGAAAATAAGTAAACACAAAATAAGCAAAAGACGACAAATGTTTATCTGCCATGAATATCAACAAAACCACCCATTATAATATTTTTCGTTTTCATTGTTCTGTCTCCTTAACAAGGTTACTACTACTACTATTACTACTACTACTACTACTACTATTACTACTACTACTACTACTACTACTACTACTATTACTACTACTATACTACTACTACTACACTATTACTACTACTACTACTACTACTACTACTACTATTACTACTATTACTACACTAATATACTACTACTATTATACTACTACAACAATGAAACGAGCAAAACAAAAGATTATTAAAAAATATTGCTGCTATTACCGTTATCAAAGCCACTACTATTATTGCAATAAATATCACTGCTACTTCTAACCACTACATTACATGTACTGATAATAAATTATGAAAGTGATGATGATAATGATATGATAATGACAATAACCAAATGTAGGTCTATCCTTTCTGAAAAACCCGTACAATTATAGAAACTGTCAGAGTGAGAAAAACACACACAAAAGGCCATCTACATCCCCATCACCACCCATCACACACACACACACACATACATACATACATACACACACACGCACACACACACATCACATACATACACACACAACAACACACACACACATACACACACACAACACACACCCCACACACATACACACAGACACAAACACGCACACACAAAATACACACAGGGGACCTTCATATCCACCTCTACCACCCCTCACACACAGACACACACAAACTGACACACATTGATAGACGACACACACATCACACACAAACAGACACACATTGATAGATTGATTGATTTGGCTCAGGTTTTACGTCGGCACCCACCTCAGGTGATACGACCGATGGGGATAACCATCCCAGGGAAGTGGGAGAAGGGGGACCTATCTAATCCTATACCGACACCACCAGAACAACAATGATGTTAAGATGGGACAGTGAGAAGGCCAGTTTTAATGTGTCGTACCCCGGGATTCAAACCTACAACCGACGTTCAGCCAACTGCGCTACCGAGGCCCGCTACAGACCCACACACGCGCACAAACACATATATACACTCTATCCCCCTTCCCCCCCCCCCCCCCCATCCTCATTCCTTCTCTCCCCCCCCCCCCCGACACACACACACAGACCAGGTTTAGGGGCAGAGGTGCTGGTGAAAACCATGGGTGGCCGGGTGGTGATGATGGGCGGCCGAGGTGTCCCAGTGCCATAAATGGTGTTTACATCACCATTGAACTCGCAGTAAGGTTTTTTGCAGCACGGGAAGTCCTTGTCCACCTCCAGTCTGCAGCCTGGGGGCATTGGCGGGTACGTCAGACACCTACACAGGTAAGTAAGTAGTTCAGGTTAGGTAAAAATACCAGACACTCTCACTACAGAAAAGCATTATGCAGACTCCAAGTCAACACTCATTACCTACAAAGTGTTAAGAGGCAGATAATCATTCCAAGACAAGATTAAAAATGTATTCTGATTCCAGATACAGAGACATAAGACGAACTCACAATAATAAGAGGATTCAGGGAAAATATGTATCGTCAACAACCCACTGCTCTACTGTTATTTTACTGATATTTTTGTTTAAAGCCCAGTCGACTGCATCTCAGGGTTATAACCGTTTCAAAACATATACATACTTTAACAGGAAAGAAAGGAAAAGAAAATTAAGTACACTTATCAACGCATTCGCGCACATAATCTAAGGAGATGCCCCTGGCGTTGTCCACTCCGTCCAATTTCTCATACAGAGGATTTGAATAATATACCTGAACACAAATTTAAACATAACTAAGAACACCAAAACATGTATTAAAAACAGGCCTAGATTACCTAAAACTGCTTCTGCATATCTCATTTCCCTAGAGCCAAAACTGCACTTAATACATGTACCCAATTATCAGTCCCAAGAGAAAGTATCTAAGACTTTTTCGAACACATACAGGTGAATGGACCAGCCAGGCAGAAAGTGATAGGAAGAAATGACAGAAAGCAAAGAAAGAAGGAAGAAACAGAGTGACAGAATAGAGGAAATTTCTAGCACAGAATTTCGAGAAGTGGGGATACTATTTATACTGAAAGAGTCCCCTGGCATCCCCACGGGGGTAAGTAGTTCAGGTTGGTATAAAATATCAGACACTCTCACCACAGAAAATCATTATGCAGACTCCAGGTGAGGGCTCATTACCTACAAAATGTAAAAGGCAGATAATCATTCCCAGACAGGATTGAAAACGACCTCTGATTCCAGGTACAGAGAAATAAGGGAAACTCATAATAATAAAAAGATTCAGGGAAAATAGTATCCTCAACAATCTACTGCTCTAAATTCTTCTTCTTTTCTTCAACCATACTGCCATTAAGTCATTAGGGCGCCGCTGTAAAGAACTATTCACCAGATTTCTCTACCTCTTTCGGTTAAGTGCCAAACCCTTGGGTCTCTGTAAATGGTTTCTCTGTCCATTCGCAACGTAATCAGTCCATCGGGTTTGTTTTTCTGTCTCCTTCCTTCAACTGTTCCTGAAGGACTGATTTAGCAGGGCCACTGGATTTTGTTACATGGTCACACCAATGCCATTTTCTTTTCTTAACTGATGTCAGCAGATTTTCATAAGGTCTAGTGTGCTGCTTGGTGGTCTGGTGCACTTGTTCATGACTGATATAAACTCTGTGTATCTGATGTTAATATTCTGTGGTAACATCTCACTTACATGGCTTTGATTCGTCTTTCCAAATCTTCTGTGAGAGTCTATGTCTCACATGCATACAGTAAGATGGGATATACCAGTGCACGTAACAGATCTTGTTTTATGGAGATTTTCTTGTCCTTCCATACAGGTTTCAGGCTGGACAGTGGTGATGTTGTCTTAGCTGCGGAATGCAATTAATCCCGACGACGTGCTTATGCAAGATGATTTACGAATCTACAAAAAAAAAATTTTTTCGAATCAAAGTGACCGCCAGCGTTCAAAGAAGTACGAACGAGAACGACACAAAAATAGAATCAAAACGCATGTTTGATATTCCAAGACAAGACAAGTAGGCGTACTAGTTACTCTCTGTTCACTTTTTTGGATACGTCTGACAAAGGCCAATTGGCCGAAAATTTGTCCTGGAGTCTTGTACTTTCGAATATACGCTCTCATTCTATTTCTGAGTAGTTCTGGTCCTTAGAAATCTACGTTGCAGAGTATGTTTATGACTGCCTACTTTTGGGAATATTTTATAAGATGATTATTTATTCTTGTATTTACAATACTGATTACGGATTAAGAACATTTTTCTTTCAAACACAAACCCAGCCAACAACAGCGATGGTACAGATGGAATGACCTGAGCGTATCATCACAGATAAACTTTATCAATTTTCGGTTGTAGTTACTGGTAAATATGGCAACATTTTCTTTTTGAAAGTGTGAAAGTTCCACGTCAGTTTTGCACTGATGAAAGCTCACCTGTCAGAACAGACCCAGTATCCCCTAGAAGCGTCCTGACACAGACAGTTATAGGCACAGCCATCAGTCCATGTCTCTGACTGTCGGTACGTCTGGTTCTTGTATACACAGAAACCTGCCACACATAATTATGTATCTTGTATACACAGAAACCTGCCACACATATGTATCTTGTATACACAGAAACCTGCCACACATATGTATCTTGTATACACAGAAACCTGCCATACGTATGTATCTTGTATACACAGAAACCTGCCACACATATGTATCTTGTACACACAGAAACCTGCCACACATATGTATCTTGTATACACAGAAACCTGCCACACATATGTATCTTGTACACACAGAAACCTGCCACACATATGTATCTTGTATACACAGAAACCTGCCACACATATGTATCTTGTATACACAGAAACCTGCCACACATATGTATCTTGTACACACAGAAACCTGCCACACATATGTATCTTGTATACACAGAAACCTGCCACACATATGTATCTTGTATACACAGAAACCTGCCACACATATGTAGTCACAGGTCAATAAACTCATGAAGTACCAGTCAGTGTAAAGCACAAGTCAGTCGCAAACATCAGTCAGTGAGTGTAAAGTACCAACGTAAAGCAGCAGTCAATGTTAGTGTAAAGCACAATTACAAGTCAGTAGTAAAGTACCTGTCAATCGTAACTATTAGTCAGTCAGTTGTAAATACCAATGTAAAACACCAGTCAGTGTAAAGTACCTGTCAATCGTAACTATTAGTCAGTCAGTTGTAAATACCAATGTAAAACACCAGTCAGTGTAAAGTACCTGTCAATCGTAACTATTAGTCAGTCAGTTGTAAATACCAATGTAAAACACCAGTCAGTGTAAAGTACCTGTCAATCGTAACTATTAGTCAGTTAGTTGTAAATACCAATGGAAAACACCAGTCAGTGTAAAGTACACCAAAGTAATGCAGCAGTCAATGTATGTTACCAGTTACTGGTAAAGCACCTGTGAGCTATAAAGCACCAGTCAATCTTATTGTACATTTAGAAACCAAATCCCTTTTTTTGTGGTTGTTTGCTCCCCACCCCGCCCCAATCCTCAATCTTTTTCTTCAGTTACCACGGAAATTTTGTGTGTGTGTGTGTGTGTGTGTGTGTGTGTGTGTGTGTGTGTGTGTGTGTGTGTGTGTGTGTGTGGTGTGTGTGTGTGTGTGTGTGTGTGTGTATGTGTGTGTGTGTGTACTTCTTATAATCTGTTTATTGTACATTCAGAGAAACCGGAACAATTTTTTGCTCTGTGTGTGTATAATTGTGTGTGTGTGTGTGTCTTTAAAAATATTTATTTATTAGCTTAATTAACTTATTCAAGGCAATATTACAGCGCGTGGATGACTGAATATGCGCTATACCAAAGTTATGCACAGACAGATTGAAATTAATCGCAATTTGGCATAAACTTCAAAAAGTTCAACATTCTGTAGACCAACGTTTTTACGTAGAGTTCGTAAATGAGACCATGTGCTCTGATTTACATATTCCTCCACTGGCTGCCTGTCCAAGCTCGCACTGATTACACATTATCTGTACTCTATCTTGTCTCTCACACACCTCCCGCCTACCTCACTGTTTTGCTTTCTGACTACCCATCCAAACGTCAGTTCCTCCTCTCTAGAATTATGTGTGTGTCTGAATAAAAACTTGGCTCAGCGCTCTTTCTCCCACACCATTCCATTGGTCTGGAATCCTCCGCTGTGCTGTTAGACTATTCGACCCATTACTACTTCTTTTATCTATCGGTTTTCACCATCTTGATTGTCGTTGGGAGATACAGCCGATGGTCAGCTACCTTGTTACTGTTATTTTTGTTTAAAGCCCTGCCGACTTCGTAAAGCCACATCAGGGCTACAACCGTTTCAAAACATACGCAATACTTCACCTGGAAAAAAAAGAAAAGAAAATCAAGTACACATATCAATGTGTTTGCGCACATAAGCTGGAAGGCCTGCAAAAGGGGAACGCCATGTGATGTCACACCATCGATCCAGGTCTTCCTTGGCCTGCTTCTCGCTTTAACCCTTTGATTCCCGCAGCCTCTCTACCAGCATCCTGCATTGTCAACCATGCTAGCAAAGCAAGAACTTAACCCTTTGATTCCCTCATAGGATGAGGGAGTCAAAGGTTTCAGTTTTTGCAGTTGGTGGATAGGGTGCGGGAGTCAAAGGGTTAAATCCAAACATCTTCTTGTTGAACTCTTGCTGAGCCAGCTGGTGGGGTTGCGTTCTGGTCAAATGACAAAATGACTTCATTCTCTACCAATAAGTATAATGGTACATGGTAGACTGGTGCTGCTCCCATTATTTCTCCGATTTTAGTGTTTCTGACTGCGTCACATCACATCTGGTCTTGTTGACAGCCCTTCTCAAACAATGCATCTCAGCCATGGAACACTAAGTTACTATCAGTGAGATTCTGTCCAAGCTCGCACTGATTACACATTATCTGTACTCTATCTTTTCTCTCACACACCTCCCGCCTACCTCACTATTTTGCTTTCTGACCCGCATAACGTCAGATCCAGGTCTGGCAATGGTATGTCAGGGTGGGATGAAGATGCAATTTATGAGCTTGGCTTTACATATTCAGCTAAAACCATGAAAATCTACTCTGAAGACTTCATCTGACTCACATGTCGGCGTTACCGGCCGCTGCACTCTTTGGCACCGCCACTCTCCTCCAAACTACTCTGTCTTGACTTTTGTGGGCAACTTCTTGTATATTTAGGCCACTGATGTTGGTTGTGTTCTCGATGTATGAGATTGGAGGTCTGAAGACTTACTTGTTCATATCTTGAGTGATATTGTCTTAATTAAGCATTCTTCTTCCCACCCCGTCCCAATCCTCAACTTTTTTCTTCAGTAACCATGGAAGGGGTGTGTGATGGTGTGTGTGCGTGTGTGTGTGTGTGTGTGTGTGTGTGTGTGTGTGTGTGTGTGTGTGTGTGTGTGTGTGTGTGTGTGTGTGTGTGCGTGCGCGTGTATGTGTGTTCGCCGCTGCACTTTGCACGCTTAAATGACTGTCTGCTTGTGTGGGCATTCTTGTATTATGTGTGTGCGTGTTGAGTTGGTGTCGTTAAGTAACTTGTTCATGATCTTGATGTATTGTATTGAGCATTGTTGTATGTATTGTTTTTGTACATGGAGGTGTGTATGTTGAGTGTGTGCGGGGTGTGTGTAGTGTATGTGTGTGTGTGTGTACATGTGTGTGTGTATGTGCGCGTTCGTGCGTGGTATGTGTGTGTGTGTTGTGTGTGTATGTTGTGTGTGCGTATGTGTGATGTGTGTGCGTGGTGCGTGCGTGTGTGGTGCGTGCGTGCGTGCGTGCGTGTGTGTGTGTCGTGTGTGTGAGTGACACTCACCAATACCACCAGTGGGAACAGGCCAGTGGGCATGGTAGGCGGGGAGTTAGCACTCTGAGGGAAGTGCTGTGTGACCAGCACGCTAGACGAGGTGGCCATCAGTGGTTAGGGTTGGGGGGTCTGGCCACGCCCTGTGAGGTCAGGTTCTGGGTGAAGACGGTACGGCAACATAGTGGACACCTGGTTGGCACCTGGGCACCGTGCAACAGGCATCGGCCGGATCTGGCTGCAGGTTACAGCCCGCAGGAAGGTTCTGGTACTGAGGACACCTGTTGACACAGCGGGGAATGGTTGTATCATTATTCTGATATCTTATATCGTCATCGCAAGGAAAGGTCTGATCCCATATACCACCAACAATTCAGCTGTGGCGTAGAGTGGTGAACCACACAGGGGTAGTGGGGGAAAATGGTTTTATCATTATGTCACACTAAAATGGACTGAAGCCAGGAACTGTTGAACGATTTCATTTACCTTGGATCTATCATTAGTGATCTAACCCAAAATCCTCTCAAGGAAGTAAAGACAACATCAGCACTCTCTAGCTAGAACGGTATGAATCACAAGATCAAAGTCTTATGTCACCGATATATTCCATCTTCCTATGCATGCAAGGCATGGGCCCTCATTGCGCATTCCGAAACGAATTCAAAATTAAAACAAGTGTGACTGCCCGCGTTCAAGCAAAGAGGAATCAGAAAAAACCAAATTATACATATGAAACGAACCCAAGCCATGGACATGAATTGTTATCGCAAGATATAACTCAGATACACTGATGAATGTTATCCAAGGACACTATCGTCAAACATTAAACTACTGGTCATATTTTTTCGGTCTATATAGAACCTGACAAGATGTTTCCAAGACATTAGTAGATTGTCTTGTTTCTTATAATTTAATAATGCATTTTACATTACTTCAATACCCTTTGACTCCAGACCCTCTCATCAGATACCTGCGATATGTCAACCATACAAACACAGACAACAATCTTACGTTTAACATCCATCACACTATGATGGAGACACTCAGATCACATCAATTATACGACTAACAATCAGAGAAAGAGAAATGATATATAGATACTAACATCATAATCACATTTACGATGTTAATAATTACTAGCATCATGATTCTGATCAGATGTTATCGCAAGATACTAACATCAGATACACTGATGAATGTTATCGCAAGACACTAACGTCAGATACACTTATCAAATGTTATCGCAAGATACTAACGTCAGATCCACTGATCAGATGTTATCGATAGATACTAACATCAGATACACTGATCAGATGTTATCGCAAGACACTAACGTCAGATCCACTGATCAGATGTTATCGCAAGACACTAACGTCAGATTACACTGATCAGATGTTATCGATAGATACTAACATCAGATACACTGATAAGATGTTATCACAAGATACTAACATCAGATACACTGATCCAATGTTATCGATAGATACTAACATCAGATACACTGATCAGATGTCTTTTATGTAACCATGACAAAGATCAGTTGGCCGAACATTTGTGATTGTCGTTTCTTTAATTTGATAACGCATTCTTACTTTCTTTAACCCTTTGACTCTTGCACCCTCTCCATCAGCATCCTGCATCGTCAACAATACTAGCAAAGCAAAATCTTAACCCTTTGACTCCCTCACCCTATCCACTGGGGACATCAGGTCACATATTATACGATTCATTCAGGTCACATAATTATACGACTCAACAATCAGAAAAAGAAAAACTGATACATAGATACTAACATTTCATACATCAACATTTACATACTGGAAAATTGCATTGCCACTAAGTTCTGATATGAGCGAAGGCTACTGTTGCTATAGTGCTTGAATATTTTTATCAAATGCATTGGACTGAAGTAAATGTCACGCATCACACACAGCAAATGAAGCAAATAGCCCACTGGAAGAGTCTGTTTCTAGAGGATCCAGTGATATCGTATTCTTTAAGTTATTCTTTGGATTTACACTAACTTGTGTAAATTTATACCGTTTTATATAGTATCCTTTCCCCCTTCCTCAAATTCAAACATCCCATAAGCACACATACAAGCACGCATACACTGTTTACCTGGAAGAGCAAGTATACAGGCCCTGAGAGGCACTGGTACACTCACACACCTGTGACAGCATCGTCCCACCTTTGACTTGTACGTACAGTTGCCCTTGTACACACAGCCCGCTGTCAACATACAAAAATAGTGTTAAGACAACGGTGAACACATGTGTACAATATAATCAACATACAGACAAGTAAACCCCCCTCGCGCTACAACTCCTTCTCAGACCGCCGGTCTCGTGCACTGAAACGCGATGTGAACAGAACATAAAAGTAATCTTTGTGCCAAACAGTCATGCTTTTCAACACCAAAAATGAGTCATTAACACATGGACGTACCGCAGTGAGCACAGTGTTGAGAGAGAGAGAGAGAGAGAGAGAGAGAGAGAGAGAGAGAGAGAGAGAGAGATGTGTGTGTGTGTGTTGTGTGGTGTGTGTGTGTGTGTGTGTGTGTGTGTGTGTGTGTGTGTGTGTGTGTGTGTGTGTGTGTGTGTGTGTGTGTGTGTGGTTACGTGATACAACTGTGGCTGGCACTGTACCAGCATTTGTCTTGTAATGAATTTCTATCAAGAGATATGGCTGTGGCTTGAGGGAATTAAACCGATGACTGTTTGGGAAAATCCTGGTGACAGCTCCGAAAGGCTGCGAACTTGATAATCGGTGGTGTGTAGACCTTTGCTGAAAGAGGAAAATAGGCTGTGTCTTGAGCATCATTTCTGATCACTTTTGCGAGTGAACAAACATCCTTTGACTTTTGGTAAAACGACGTTGCGAGCTTCCTGACCCCAAAGTTTTACGATATGCTAAGGGGAGAAGAAGTGGTGTCTGGACAGGCTGCTCGGAAGAGGGACGGAAAGCAGGCAGTAAGGCGAAGAGGCCGTTTATTTTCTCTTGGTCCGGTGGTTGGGCTGGTGGTGTGCACTGTGTGGCTATGTCCCGGGGTTTGTCATCTTCCCACATTGCCATCTGGCTTGTTAATGAAGTAACTGATGATTGGGTCCAAACGGGTCATCCAGGCATGAACAGCCACCCCCCCCCCCTCCCACTTTGCCTTGTGAAATGGCTACTGCTTGGCGTGTGGTTTGGGAGTGGGGAGGTGATGTTCTGGGCAGTGGTAAGGCTTTGTTGCTCTGGGTCCCACCAGCACCCACGGGTGCTTCATGATAAGATAATGTTTTTGAATTGAACACAACGACAGAGTACACAAAATAAACACAATACAAAGAACACAATAAAACTAAAAACAATAAGTCAGTGAGGTAGCGTACGCTATAAACAAATAGGTCGTGCACGTCAATCGCAGACGATCATATGAATAGCAAGAAGCTGATGAAGATGTTTTTTTTTAATGAGTAGCAAACTTTCCCTTCAATTCTGAGATCCGTCAATCCAGTTTGAAAACAATTCATTCTGCATACTTTTCTCACAATGATACCAACATTTTACTGGCTGTTACAGTAGCCTCAACCTGTCAAATGTCAAGAGTGCTATAATAAGTTGCATTAAACACAAAACATTAACAGAGAGAATGTAAACATATTACAACACTTAAAGATGAGAAGTTGACAGGTGCACAGACAGGCATAAAGATTAACTTATGGGAGATACAACAATAAATAGTTCATGCTATGGACTGAATTTGATTCGGGGCTCATCTAAATTACTAATGATGACCGCGATAACTATGATGGTGCTATGACCAACTTTGATTTGGGGCTCAGCTAAATTACTAATGATGATAATGATGATAATGATGACCACGATAATTATGATGGTGCTATGACCAGCTTTGACTTCGGCTCAGCTAAATTACTGATCATGATGATGACGATGATGATGATGATCACAATAACAATGATGACAACGAAACAAACATCACCACCAACGCCAACAACCACCACCACCAACAACCACCACCAACAAAAGAAACACCAACCCTTGCCTACCATAAACAACCAGGAAAACGACACCAACTCACGTATGGTAGGAGCCTGATACCCCTGATACGGCATGTTGGGGCTGACCGTGGCTCCGCCGGGAGAGAGGGTGGGGATGACGGGGACCAGATGGGAGGGGGAGTGGGGGTCGGGCTGCAAGATGTAGTTGCCGGAGCCGGAGGACAGGAGGTTGAGGGTGGAGGGTAGGAGCTGGGAGGTGGCGGGACATGTGATGGTCTCGCAGCACGTGCTATTGGTGCCTGGCGTGCGCGTGCACTGCGCGGGGATGTTGATGTAAGATGGGCACCTGTCACAGACACGTGATCATTTATACACATGGCGGTCCGACCTTAAACACACGGGCATGCCTCGTTTGAGAATTGTCACATAAATACGGAATGAAATCCTACGTGGAGCAACACTGTACTGTCCTGTTGGTGGGTAAGTAAAGTTACAACGTTACACTGTCTGAATGATACCAACTGATGGACTGGTAACAGGCACAACGGAGTACAATAAGGCGCTAAGACACTGCTGGGGCTCAGCCCGTTAGGGGAGGGGAACAGAATATCTTAAGGCTTCTTTAAAAAAAAACTTACAGCGACTCCTCGTATACACTAAGTAGCGACTCCTCGTATGCACTAACTAAGGGAGAAGAGTGGCAGAATGGTTCAGAAGTTTACCTGCCAATATCTAAACTCGAGGTTCCAGGGTTCGTTCACCGTACAGGCCTCAACTTTTCTCCTCACTTTGACCGGAAAATCGAACTGAACGTCTAGTCCTTCGGGAGGGGACGAAAAACCGAGTCAGACTCGTGTGCCTTCTGGCTGCGCACGCTAAAGATCCCACGGCAGTTGAAAATCGTGAAGAGCAGAGCATTGCCCGGCTGCCTTGGTATAAAACTTTTGGAGATACGTTGATTTCCCAGGTCCCATCCTTTGAAAACCAATTAGCTTTCTTGCCTTTCTTACGTCTTGGTTAAAAAGAATGTGAATATGAATATGAATGTGCAGCGAGGGAGAGGGGATGGGCGCCGCCCTCATAATGCTAACCCCAGAAAAGTTGAGGTTTCTGTTACATCGCTCCCCAACGACCTCAGAGTTATGGAACTATCTAGGCAGGACCTCAGGACCTGGCCAGCTCGTGGGTTTATGTGCAGGCTTAAGGCTTTTGCCGTGGTCATTCTGGATTTTCTCTATCACATGGCACCTGAGATGATAGTGCATATGGAATGCATTCCGAGCGCGGAGACGTCATCTTGAGAAACTTAAAATAAGTAGAAGAAAAAGGAATGGAAACGGAAGCCAGTTGAATTCAAGCCGTTGACGAAGTTACACTGGCTGTCTGTTGTGAATCATACGACGACTTCTGAAACTGTCAGGAGGCTACACGGCTCATATTTCTGACTGGGAACAATTTCAGCCCCAAGTTTGAACCTGGTTTAATATGTTTAACGAAAATTATGAGTACATGTGTTCATTAAAGAAAGTAGGTCTACATTGGGCGAAATTGCAGGCAGAGCTACGATATACTATAGTGGTATATCTGACATACACGTCACCCCAAAAATAGAACAAGCACGTAAAAGAAAACAAAACCGGGGGCACGTGAAAGAAAACATAAAAAGATATGCTGTCAAACACACACACACACACACACAGCCACACACACACACACTACACACACACACACACACACACATACATACACACACACATGCACACACATATACACACATACACACACATGCACATACACACACAACACACACACAAACACACACATACACACACATACACACACACATAACACACACAACAAACAAACAATGACAAAAATTTCTGTCATTATTAAACACTTACACACACATACAACACACACACACACACATACACACACACACACACACAAACATACATAAATACACGGGCATACACTTCATCAAGCGAAGCCAAAAGACACTTTGTTTAGCATTCCTGCTAACACTTCTACACTTCTACAGCATATGTGCGTTCGTGCGTCTATTTGTCTATCTATCCGTATGTCCACTCACAGACTGTCACAGCGGTAGTAGCCATAGGCGGCCTGTTCACATATACACTGCTGGTCACATCCAATGGTCCACGTCTGTCCTTGCTTGTACTGTTGACCCTGGTACGTGCACCGGTCTGTTTGTACAATGCCACATCATCATCAGCACCAACAGGAACAATGTCAGCACCATCATCATTACTATTCTCACCAAGACGAAAATTATCATTAAGAATAATAAGAACCAGAGGTTCATCATCAAAACTGACACTGTTATCACCAAACCACCACCACCACCAAAAGCAGCAGCAACAACAACAATAACAACAACTAGCATGAAACAATCATCAACACCAAGATCACAACACAACCTCCACCATACCACATTGCATGGAAACGTGTGGGGAATCAATCAACGTTTAATATCAATGATGCCTGACAAGATTAAACAATGCAAACAGTATCTTCATCAGCTGTTCTATGGCAAACAAGCTTATCGAGAGTGCCGCCCTCAAATAACAAAAAAGCCCAGCAACAGCAGAGGAAACAAAGTCACCGACAGGACAACCTCAAATACAACGCAGCAACAATAGAGTAAACAAAGACATTGTGACGACAGTCTCAAATACAGCCCAATACCAATAAAGTAAACAAAGACATTGAGACGACAGCCTCAAATACAGCCCATTACCAATAAAGTAAACAAAGACATTGAGACAACAGCCTCAAATACAGCCCAATACCAATAAAGTAAACAAAGACATTGAGACGACAGCCTCAAATACAGCCCATTACCAATAAAGTAAACAAAGACATTGAGACGACAGCCTCAAATACAGCCCAATACCAATAAAGTAAACAAAGACATTGAGACGACAGCCTCAAATACAGCCCATTACCAATAACGTAAACAAAGACATTGAGACGACAGTCTCAAATACAGCCCAATACCAATAAAGTAAACAAAGACATTGAGACGACAGTCTCAAATACAGCCCAATACCAATAAAGTAAACAAAGACATTGAGACGACAGTCTCAAATACAGCCCAATACCAATAAAGTAAACAAAGACATTGAGACGACAGTCTCAAATACAGCCCAATACCAATAAAGTAAACAAAGACATTGAGACGACAACCTCAAATACAGTCCAATACCAATAAAGTAAGCAGTGTCATTGAGAGGACAGCTTCAAAACAGAAACCAGCAACAATAAAATAAGCAAAACCATTGTGAATACAGACCTAAAATACAGCCCAGCAACAATAAAGTACACAATGTCACGGAGAGGACAGCCCCAAACCACAGTCTAGCATCAATAAAGTACACAATGTCACAGACAGGACAGCCCCAAACCACAGTCTAGCAACAATAAAGTACACAATGTCACAGAGAGGACAGCCCCAAACCACAGTCTAGCATCAATAAAGTACACAATGTCACAGACAGGACAGCCCCAAACCACAGTCTAGCAACAATAAAGTACACAATGTCACAGAGAGGACAGCCCCAAACCACAGTCTAGCATCAATAAAGTACACAATGTCACAGAGAGGACAGCCCCAAACCACAGTCTAGCAACAATAAAGTACACAATGTCACAGAGAGGACAGCCCCAAACCACAGTCTAGCAACAATAAAGTACACAATGTCACAGAGAGGACAGCCCCAAACCACAGTCTAGCAACAATAAAGTACACAATGTCACAGAGAGGACAGCCCCAAACCACAGTCTAGCAACAATAAAGTACACAATGTCACAGAGAGGACAGTCCCAAACCACAGTCTAGCATCAATAAAGTACACAATGTCACAGAGAGGACAGCCCCAAACCACAGTCTAGCAACAATAAAGTACACAATGTCACAGAGAGGACAGCCCCAAACCACAGTCTAGCAACAATAAAGTACACAATGTCACAGAGAGGACAGCCCCAAACCACAGTCTAGCAACAATAAAGTACACAATGTCACAGAGAAGACAGCCCCAAACCACAGTCTAGCAACAATAAAGTACACAATGTCACAGAGAGGACAGCCCCAAACCACAGTCTAGCAACAATAAAGTACACAATGTCACAGAGAGGACAGCCCCAAACCACAGTCTAGCAACAATAAAGTACACAATGTCACAGAGAAGACAGCCCCAAACACAGTCTAGCAACAATAAAGTACACAATGTCACAGAGAAGACAGCCCCAAACCACAGTCTAGCAACAATAAAGTACACAATGTCACAGAGAGGACAGCCCCAAACCACAGTCTAGCAACAATAAAGTACACAATGTCACAGAGAGGACAGCCCCAAACCACAGTCTAGCAACAATAAAGTACACAATGTCACAGAGAGGACAGCCCCAAACCACAGTCTAGCAACAATAAAGTACACAATGTCACAGAGAGGACAGCCCAAACCACAGTCTAGCAACAATAAAGTACACAATGTCACAGAGAGGACAGCCCAAACCACAGTCTAGCAACAATAAAGTACACAATGTCACAGAGAGGACAGCCCCAAACCACAGTCTAGCAACAATAAAGTACACAATGTCACAGAGAGGACAGCCCCAAACCACAGTCTAGCAACAATAAAGTACACAATGTCACAGAGAGGCAGCCCCAAACCACAGTCTAGCATCAATAAAGTACACAATGTCACAGAGAGGACAGCCCCAAACCACAGTCTAGCAACAATAAAGTACACAATGTCACAGAGAGGACAGCCCCAAACCACAGTCTAGCAACAATAAAGTACACAATGTCACAGAGAGGACAGCCCCAAACCACAGTCTAGCATCAATAAAGTACACAATGTCACAGAGAGACAGCCCCAAACCACAGTCTAGCAACAATAAAGTACACAATGTCACAGAGAGGACAGCCCCAAACCACAGTCTAGCAACAATAAAGTACACAATGTCACAGACAGGACAGCCCCAAACCACAGTCTAGCAACAATAAAGTACACAATGTCACAGAGAGGACAGCCCCAAACCACAGTCTAGCAACAATAAAGTACACAATGTCACAGAGAGGACAGCCCCAAACCACAGTCTAGCAACAATAAAGTACACAATGTCACAGAGAGGACAGCCCCAAACCACAGTCTAGCAACAATAAAGTACACAATGTCACAGAGAGGACAGCCCCAAACCACAGTCTAGCAACAATAAAGTACACAATGTCACAGAGAGGACAGCCCCAAACCACAGTCTAGCAACAATAAAGTACACAATGTCACAGACAGGACAGCCCCAAACCACAGTCTACCATCAATAAAGTACACAATGTCACGGAGAGGACAGCCCCAAACCACAGTCTAGCAACAATAAAGTACACAATGTCACAGAGAAGACAGCCCCAAACCACAGTCTAGCAACAATAAAGTACACAATGTCACAGAGAAGACAGCCCCAAACCACAGTCTAGCAACAATAAAGTACACAATGTCACAGACAGGACAGCCCCAAACCACAGTCTAGCAACAATAAAGTACACAATGTCACAGACAGGACAGCCCCAAACCACAGTCTAGCATCAATAAAGTACACAATGTCACAGAGAGGACAGCCCCAAACCACAGTCCAGCAACAATAAAGTACACAATGTCACAGAGAGGACAGCCCCAAACCACAGTCTACCATCAATAAAGTACACAATGTCACAGACAGGACAGCCCCAAACCACAGTCTAGCAACAATAAAGTACACAATGTCACAGAGAGGACAGCCCCAAACCACAGTCTAGCAACAATAAAGTACACAATGTCACAGAGAGGACAGCCCCAAACCACAGTCCAGCAACAATAAAGTACACAATGTCACAGAGAGGACAGCCCCAAACCACAGTCTAGCATCAATAAAGTACACAATGTCACAGAGAGGACAGCCCCAAACCACAGTCTAGCAACAATAAAGTACACAATGTCACAGAGAGGACAGCCCCAAACCACAGTCTAGCAACAATAAAGTACACAATGTCACAGAGAAGACAGCCCCAAACCACAGTCTAGCATCAATAAAGTACACAATGTCACAGAGAGGACAGCCCCAAACCACAGTCTAGCATCAATAAAGTACACAATGTCACAGAGAGGACAGCCCCAAACCACAGTCTAGCAACAATAAAGTACACAATGTCACAGACAGGACAGCCCCAAACCACAGTCTAGCAACAATAAAGTACACAATGTCACAGAGAGGACAGCCCCAAACCACAGTCTAGCAACAATAAAGTACACAATGTCACAGAGAGGACAGCCCCAAACCACAGTCCTAGCAACAATAAAGTACACAATGTCACAGACAGGACAGCCCCAAACCACAGTCTAGCAACAATAAAGTACACAATGTCACAGAAGGACAGCCCCAAACCACAGTCTAGCAACAATAAAGTACACAATGTCACAGAGAGGACAGCCCCAAACCACAGTCTAGCAACAATAAAGTACACAATGTCACAGAGAGGACAGCCCCAAACCACAGTCTAGCAACAATAAAGTACACAATGTCACAGAGAGGACAGCCCCAAACCACAGTCTAGCAACAATAAAGTACACAATGTCACAGAGAGGACAGCCCCAAACCACAGTCTAGCAACAATAAAGTACACAATGTCACAGAGAGGACAGCCCCAAACCACAGTCTAGCAACAATAAAGTACACAATGTCACAGAGAGGACAGCCCCAAACCACAGTCTAGCAACAATAAAGTACACAATGTCACAGAGAGGACAGCCCCAAACCACAGTCTAGCAACAATAAAGTACACAATGTCACAGAGAGGACAGCCCCAAACCACAGTCTAGCAACAATAAAGTAACTAAACAGACCAAGCATCCTTTAACAACAGACGAAAAGTCTAAACCTTAACAAATGGATACAAACCATACAAGAGAATGTGATAACAGTAAATGAAATACACATACGCTAAAAGCCTGTATCTGACAACCATGCAATCATCCGCACATTCACGCAGTTCGATGCACTAAGCATGAGCATCATTTTACGTTATTCAGGTCAGTGGTATGTTCATTGTCCAAGTCCAATCTCTGTCTGGACACATGTGTAGACTGGACTAACAACTACTCCCCTGCTGTCCAGTATAGCCCCGCCAACTGTTACTGTTATTTTTGTTTAAAGCCCAGCTGCATACAGCCATATCAGGGCTATAACCATTTTAAAATATACACAAAACGTCAACAGCTGCATACAGCCATATCAGGGCTATAACCATTTTAAAATATACACAAAACGTCAACAGCTGCATACAGCCATATCAGGCTATAACCATTTTAAAATATACACAAAACGTCAACAGCTGCATACAGCCATATCAGGGCTATAACCATTTTAAAGCATACACGATATTTCAACAGCTGCATACAGCCATATCAGGGCTATAACCATTTTAAAGCATACACGATATTTCAACAGCTGCATACAGCCATATCAGGGCTATAACCATTTTAAAGCATACACGATATTTCAACAGCTGCATACAGCCATATCAGGGCTATAACCATTTTAAAGCATACACGATATTTCAACAGCTGCATACAGCCATATCAGGGCTATAACCATTTTAAAGCATACACAATATTTCAACAGCTGCATACAGCCATATCAGGGCTATAACCATTTTAAAGCATACACAATATTTCAACAGCTGCATACAGCCATATCAGGGCTATAACCATTTTAAAGCATACACGATATTTCAACAGCTGCATACAGCCATATCAGGGCTATAACCATTTTAAAGCATACACGATATTTCAACAGCTGCATACAGCCATATCAGGGCTATAACCATTTTAAAGCATACACGATATTTCAACAGCTGCATACAGCCATATCAGGGCTATAACCATTTTAAAGCATACACGATATTTCAACAGCTGCATACAGCCATATCAGGGCTATAACCATTTTAAAGCATACACGATATTTCAACAGCTGCATACAGCCATATCAGGGCTATAACCATTTCAAAATGTACACAATACTTCAATAGGAAGGAAAAAAAAAAGAAACGAAAATTAAGTACTCATATCAATGCATTCGTGTACATAATCTAAACACATGCCCCTGGCGTTGACCCCTCTGTCCAATTTATCACACAGGGGATTTAAAAAGCGTACCTGAATACAAATTTAAACATAACTGAGGACATGAAAACACGCCTAAATTACCTAAAATTGCTTTTGCATCTCTCATTTCCCGAGAGTCAAAAATACATGTACCTAATTACCAACCCTGAGAGAAAGTACGTAAGACTTTATCAAACACATGCTGGTGAATGGACCAGTATGGCAAAGAATGATAGGAAAATGTGACAGAAAGTAATGGAGCAAAGCAGAAACAAAGAGAGTGACGGAAAAGAGGAAACATCTAGCACAGATACTATTCATACTGAAAGAGTCCCCGGCATCCCCACGGGGGAGTCGGCTACCTGTGTGATCTGTTCGTAGACAAACTTTCTCATGTTTTTGTTTTTTTTATTGCCATAACTGATATTTCTTGGGTCACAAAGACAAGTGGTATCTCGCCACAAATCCATTAACATATTCCGTACCGCGTCACGAGATCCTCGTGACTCAGCTTTCTTTCTCGTGGACCGCGTTACGAGGATTTCGTGCCCTGAACCGTAGTTTTAGTGTCGAGTATATAAATAGAAAATGACCGCATTGCTGATGTGAATCCTTTTCCGGCAAAGGGAGTATACTCTTGTCATTTCCCTTCCGCGTTTACATGACGTTTGATGCGGCAAAAATGGCAAAAAACTGGTGTAATTTGAGTGTTGCTGAAGTCTCTCTCCTAACATTACTTGGTCAACAGTTAGTACTGTGACCTATTTTCTTGGTAGGAAAAGGGTTAAAAAGTTTGTTCCCATTCTGGTTGAGCTGATCATCTTTGTAATTCTTTCCTTGCGCAGCATATCATGCGTTTCTGTAGCCGATAAGAAGTCAGGAATGGAAAGAGTTTGATGTACTGTGTCACCATTGAACAATTATTCACTAGTTTTGGTAACAAGACGGAGTGCACCGCTCGTGTCACACAGAGGATTTCCCTATTCAAAACGTCTAGGGCACTCACTGCGCCGCAACTGTGTGGCAATTTCACGCAGAGCAAGCAGCAGCTTTTGGAAACGAAATAGACGCAAAAATATAAAACTGTCACATTGTCTAGGACAATGAAATGCATACTGGCTCTGAAACAGACAAGTTACCAAAAGCTATAACATGGACGCAAACTCAAGGAATGTTCTAGACAGAAGAAAGACTACATGTATCCTTAACAACACATGCAAACAGCACTCACCAGTCTCCAAAGGAACTGCTTGACCATTAGCTGGAAATAAAGAAATATAACAAAAAGTTAACACGCTTAAAAGTTCTAATGAAATACTAATTTTCAGATGCACGAAATACTCTTGTGTTGTTGAATAATATACTGATTGCGAAAGAGGCAGTTTGACACTTATGGCATTTCATCTTTGTTAGATATGCATCAAGCTTAACTTCATCTTCGATACAAACTTACTGAGCTTACCAAAACTGACAGCCACGAAAGCAAACAGATGGACAGCGATTGTTCTTTTGCAAAGAAATGGATAGCATTTGAATTTTTCATAAATTTGACCAAAGCAGTCGAAATTGACAAAAAAATTTACAGCATGAAAATTTGACTTCAGTTCAATGTATATTGTTTCAAACATAGACAAAATCGTGCACACTAATGGCCGCCTTAAATCACAGCAGAAAAAGTCTCAGTTAATTAAGCAGTAGTATTTCAAAATCATGACTTATCTCCAGTTCCATGTTTTAAGATTTTAACTCATCCCAACTCCACTGTGTGTGTCCGTGTGTGTGTGCGCGTGTGCATGTGTGTGCGTGGCGTGTGTGTGCGTGTTTGTGTGTGTGGTGGTATGTGTGTGTGCATGTGTATGTGCGTGTGTATGTTTTGCGTGTGCATAATGTGAACATGTATTGTATGTAGTATGATACGTCTGCATCAGTATGTGAAAAATGAAAAAGTAGAAACTTTGTATAATAACGGCCACTACTGAGTACACAGTCAGAAAAAGGACAACACACAACAACAACAAAAATACAGTCTGGGCAATATGTCGGCAGGCGACACATGATGCTTGAAAGTTGTACTGCTGTGTGGTGCGTGCGCGCATGCGCGCGCGCGTCGCGTGTATGTGTATGTGTGTGTTTCGTGGATGGTATGTGCTTGCGTGTACGTGCGCACGTGAATGTGTATGTGCAATTATGTGCGTGTGTATTGTGATGCTAGTGTTTGACAGACAGACAGAGAAGAAAATGAGAGAGAGGGGCGGAGGGACAGAGAGAGGGAAGACAGACAGACAGACAGAGACAGAGAAAGAGAGACAGAGACAGAGATTCACATCAGATACCACAAAAGGCCCTGCAGTTTTAGCAAGCCCACTTTTTGCAAGAAGGAAAGCGTGTGTGCGTGCGTGAGTGTGAGAGACAGACAAGACAAGACGACAGAACGACAGACAGAGACAGACAGAAAGACAGAGACAGACAGAACAGACAGACTGAGACAGAAAGACAGAGACAGACAGACAACAGAGACAGACAGACAGACACAGACACAGACAGACAAGACAACTCACAGCAGAGACCACAGTAGGCCCTACAGTTGTCACGTGCCCACTGAAGATAGGGAGCTCTGCAAGCAGACTGCGTGTACTGGGCACAGTTGGGCAGTGTGTCCTTACATGGGGCGGGCCGTGGGCCTCAATACTGGCACATAACACCACACACCACACACACACACACAACACACACACACACATACACAAATACATATAAACATACACACACACACATACACACACACATACACACACTCAAACAAACACACATACACATACACTCACACATCACACGCACAACAAAACACATGCACACACACTCACACTCATACACATACACACATGCGCCCGCGCAAGCACGCATACATACACACACGCAGTACGTACGCACAAACACAAACACATAGTATATAAATTAAGCATCAGTCAAAAACATCTTCATCAGAGAAATCAGCATCACACACACACAACACACCACACAAGCACACACACACACACACACACACACAGTCTAAAGCACATTGAACACACACACTACACATCACCACATACACACGCACGTACTCACACACATACACACACACTCACACACAAACACAACACACACACACACACATAAATACACACACACAACACACACACCCACAAACAACACACACACACACACACACACACACACACACACCTCAAAGCACATATAATCCACACACACATACACATCACACAACACACACGCACTTCACACACATACACACACACTCACACACAAACACAACACACACACACACACACACACACACACACACAACACACACAACACACACACACACACACACACACCCGTCTAAAAGCACATATGTGAATCGACGTTAAAAGAAATAACGAACGAACAACGACGAACGACCACACACACACACACACACACACACAATAAACACACACACACACACACACAATAAACACACACACACACACACAAATAAACACACACACACACACACAACACACAACCACAACACAACACAAGCACACACATCGTGGATCAAGTCAAAAGCTGTAAGCATCATCAAGTTAAAACAAGCCGAAAAACTCGCCAACCAAGTACTGCCATCTTGTGGACCCTCCAACAGAAAACGACAGTGAGATCCTGCCCACCACCAAGGGGCAACAATCCATCCACACACATCCCAACCGAGTACGCACGAGCTGTACAGACAGAAGTTAGCGTACTGGCTGCTGATCGATCCCAGTGGACAGCGTCGATTACCGCAAGCAGTTGGACTGTTACTGTTATTTTTTGTTTAACCCTTTGACCCCTGCACCCTGTCCAACAGCATCGCGCTTTGTCAACTATGCTAGCAAAGCAACAACTTAAACCTTTGACTCTCTCACCCTATCCACCAGCTTCCTGCAAAACCTTTGATCCTACTAATCCACAGCTTCTGCAGACTTGGTGGATAGGGTGAGAGAGTCAAAGGGTTAAGTTTTTGCAGTTGGTCGATAGGGTGCGGGAGTCAAAGGGTTAAGTTTTTGCAGTTGGTGGAAGGGTGCGAGAGTCAAAGAGTTAAAGCCCAACCGACTGCGTAGAGCCATATCAGGGCTGAAACCGTTTCAAAACATACACAATACTTCAACAGTAAAAAAAATAAAGGAAAAGAAAATTAGGTACACATATCAATGCGTTCGCGCACATGATCTAAGGAGATGCCCCCGCGTTGCTACTCCGTCCAATTTATCGCACAGGGGATTTAAAATACATACCTGAATACAAACTTAAACATAACTAAGGAGACTAGAACATATATACATATATATATATATAAACGGGCCTAAATTGCCTAAAATTGCTTCCGCATATCTCACTGCCCCAAAGGCCAAAAATGCACTTGCTGTAGTTGTTGTTAGGCTTTTTGCTGTTGTTATGTTTATTGTTATCATAATGTGTTGTTGTTAATTGTAATATCCGTTATCGTTGTTGGTGTTTTCTTCTGTTGCTTTGGGATTTGTTTGTTTGTTTTTGTTTTGTTTTGTTGTGTTTTTTGTGTGTTTTTTTTTGTCTGTTTGTTTTTGTTCTTATTCTTGTTTCTCTATTCTTCTTTTTCTTCACCGTTCTTCTTCTGCTTCTGCTTTTTCTTCTGTTTTTCTTCTTTCTTATACTTTTTTCGATTGTTTCTGTTTGAGCGTCGTCCTTCTATTTTTCTCCTTTTCTCTGTTCATCGTTCTTTTTGACTTATTGTTCTTCTCCTTCTTTACAGTTCATGTTTTCTTTTCTTCTCCTTCTTCGTTGTTCTTAGAATTTTTTCCCGACTGTTCTTTCGTGATCCTTTTTTCTTCTTTTTCTCCTTCCTTGTCGTTCTTCTTCTTCCTCTGCTTCTTTTTTTTTTTCTTCTTCTTCTTCTTCTTTCTTCATCTCCTTCTTCAGCATTCTTCGTCTTCTTTTTCGTCATCGTCGTTGTCGTTCCGTCGTCGCCGTCTTTTTCTTCTCGTTCTGTCGATTTTTTTTCTTGTTTAACTTCTTTTCTTCTTCTTCTCCTTCTCATTATCTATTTTCTTCTTCATCGTTATCCTCGTCGTCATCGTGCTGTTGTTAGGGTTTTGTTGCTGTTTTTGTTATGTTATTGTTTTCATTGTTGTTTATTTTTGTTGATGTTTTTGTTGTACTTTTTTTCCTTCTTCTGCCTTCTTGTTTTCCTTTTTCTTTTCCTTGTCTAAAATCCTCTTCTTCGTCGTCGTATTTAACGTCGTATTGTTCCTACTGGTTTTGTTGGTCGTATTGTTCCTACTGGTTTTGTTGGTCGTATTATTCCTACTGGTTTTGTTGGTCGTATTATTCCTACTGGTTTTGTTGGTCGTATTGTTCCTACTGTTTTTGTTGGTCGTATTGTTCCTACTGTTTTTGTTGGTCGTATTGTTCCTACTGGTTTTGTTGGTCGTATTGTTCCTACCGGTTTTGTTGGTCGTATTATTCCTACTGGTTTTGTTGGTCGTATTGTTCCTACTGGTTTTGTTGGTCGTATTGTTCCTATTGTTCCTACCGGTTTTGTTGGTCGTATTGTTCCTACTGGTTTTGTTGGTCGTATTGTTCCTGCTGGTTTTGTTGGTCGTATTATTCCTACTGGTTTTGTTGGTCGTATTGTTCCTACTGTTTTTGTTGGTCGTATTGTTCCTGCTGGTTTTGTTGGTCGTATTGTTCGTACTGGTTTTGTTGGTCGTATTGTTCCTACTGGTTTTGTTGGTCGTATTGTTTCTACTGGTTTTGTTGGTCGTATTGTTCCTACCGGTTTTGTTGGTCGTATTATTCCTATTGGTTTTGTTGGTCGTATTGTTCGTACTAGTTTTGTTGGTCGTATTGTTCCTACTGGTTTTGTTGGTCGTATTGTTCGTACTGGTTTTGTTGGTCGTATTGGTCGTATTATTCCTACTGGTTTTGTTGGTCGTATTGTTCCTATTGTTTTTGTTGGTCGTATTGTTCCTACTGGTTTTGTTGGTCGTACTGTTCGTACTGGTTTTGTTGGTCGTATTATTCCTACTGTTTTTGTTGGTCGTATTATTCCTACTGGTTTTGTTGGTCGTATTGTTCCTACTGGTTTTGTTGGTCGTATTGTTCCTACTGGTTTTGTTGGTCGTATTGTTCCTACTGGTTTTGTTGGTCGTATTGTTCCTACTGGTTTTGTTGGTCGTATTGTTCGTACTGGTTTTGTTGGTCGTATTGTTCCTACTGTTTTTGTTGGTCGTATTGTTCCTACTGGTTTTGTTGGTCGTATTATTCCTACTGGTTTTGTTGGTCGTATTGTTCCTACTGGTTTTGTTGGTCGTATTGTTCCTACTGGTTTTGTTGGTCGTATTGTTCCTACCGGTTTTGTTGGTCGTATTATTCCTACTGGTTTTGTTGGTCGTATTGTTCCTACTGGTTTTGTTGGTCGTATTGTTCCTATTGTTCCTACCGGTTTTGTTGGTCGTATTGTTCCTACTGGTTTTGTTGGTCGTATTGTTCCTATTGTTCCTACTGGTTTTGTTGGTCGTATTGTTCCTACTGGTTTTGTTGGTTGTATTGTTCCTACTGGTTTTGTTGGTCGTATTGTTCCTATTGTTCGTACTGGTTTTGTTGGTCGTATTGTTCCTATTGGTTTTGTTGGTCGTATTATTCCTACTGGTTTTGTTGGTCGTATTGTTCCTACTGGTTTTGTTGGTCGTATTATTCCTACTGGTTTTGTTGGTCGTATTGTTCCTACTGGTTTTGTTGGTCGTATTATTCCTACTGGTTTTGTTGGTCGTATTGTTCCTACTGGTTTTGTTGGTCGTATTATTCCTACTGGTTTTGTTGGTCGTATTGTTCCTACTGGTTTTGTTGGTCGTATTGTTCCTATTGTTCCTACTGGTTTTGTTGGTCGTATTGTTCCTACTGGTTTTGTTGGTTGTATTGTTCCTGATGGTTTTGTTGAAGAAGCCAGGAGCAGATCTAAAACCTGACAATCAATCAGAATACTTAAACAGAGACTGACAATCCGGCTCACCAGCTCCATTGCCACTGATCTGTCCGTGGCCTGTCATGACGCCTGTCTGGGTGGTGAATTCGCATACGGGCTGAGAACAACACTGGCCTGGTTTCTTTTGTAGCTGACAGATGGCCGGTAGTGCCGGGTAGGTGGGGCAGCTGTATACACACACACACACACACAACACACACACACAGGCACACACACACACACACCACACACACAACACACACACACACACACATACACACACACACACACACATACACACACACACACACACACACACATACACACACACGCATGTGTGCGTAAGTCTGCTACTCGTAGACTATTTACACACTGGCAGTCCTATGAAATCTATATCAGATTCTTCCCTTGTCCACCTACCTGCCCTTTCCCCTCACAACGCTACTTCACATTTTCCTATATAATACACAAGAGACAATTCAACACATTTTTTCTATATGATACACAAGAGACAATTCAACACATGTTTCCTGTATGATACACAAGAGACAATTCAACACATGTTTCCTGTATGATACACAAGAGACAATTCAACACATGTTTCCTGTATGATACACAAGAGACAATTCAACACATGTTTCCTGTATGATACACAAAAGACAATTCAACACATGTTTCCTGTATGATACACAAGAGACAATTCACCACATTTTCCTATATGATACACAAGAGACAATTCAACACATGTTTCCTATATGACACACAAGAGACAATTCAACACATTTTTCCTATATGATACACAAGAGACAATTCAACACATGTTTCCTATATGATACACAAGAGACAATTCAACACATGTTTCCTGTATGATACACAAGAGACAATTCAACACATGTTTCCTATATGACACACAAAAGACAATTCAACACATGTTTCCTGTATGATACACAAGAGACAATTCAACACATGTTTCCTATATGATACACAAAAGACAATTCAACACATGTTTCCTATATGATACACAAGAGACAATTCAACACATGTTTCCTATATGACACACAAGAGACAATTCAACACATGTTTCCTATATGATACAAGAGAGACAATTCAACACATGTTTCCTATATGATACACAAGAGACAATTCAACACATTTTCCTACATGATACACAAGAGACAAATCAACACATGTTTCCTGTATGATACACAAGAGACAATTCAACACATGTTTCCTATATGACACACAAGAGACAATTCAACACATGTTTCCTGAATGATATACAAGAGACAATTCAACACATGTTTCCTATATGATACACAAGAGACAATTCAACACATGTTTCCTATATGATACACAAGAGACAATTCAACACATGTTTCCTATATGACACACAAGAGACAATTCAACACATGTTTCCTATATGATACACAAGAGACAATTCAACACATTTTCCTACATGATACACAAGAGACAATTCAACACATGTTTCCTATATGATACACAAGAGACAATTCAACACATTTTCCTACATGATACACAAGAGACAATTCAACACATGTTTCCTATATGACACACAAGAGACAATTCAACACATTTTCCCTACATGATACACAAGAGACAATTCAACACATGTTTCCTGTATGATACACAAGAGACAATTCAACACATGTTTCCTGTATGATACACAAGAGACAATTCAACACATTTTCCCTACATGATACACAAGAGACAATTCAACACATTTTCCCTACGTGATACACAAGAGACAATTCAACACATGTTTCCTGTATGATACACAAAAGACAATTCAACACATGTTTCCTGTATGATACACAAGAGACAATTCAACACATTTTCCCTACATGATACACAAGAGACAATTCAACACATTTTCCTACATGATACACAAGAGACAATTCAACACATGTTTCCTGTATGATACACAAGAGACAATTCAACACATTTTCCCTACATGATACACAAGAGACAATTCAACACATGTTTCCTGTATGATACACAAAAGACAATTCAACACATTTTCCCTACATGATACACAAGAGACAATTCAACACATTTTCCCTACATGATACACAAGAGACAATTCAACATATTTTCCTACATGATACACAAAAGACAATTCCAAGAACTTGACTTCGTTCTTCCTCGTTTCTTCCGAGCAAATAAACAAGCAAAGAGACAATCCCGCCACAAAACCAAAAAGAAAAAACATAAAACTAATAGGAGACACATTCAAAAATAACTCAATGCATATTACAGACTGAAAAGAATGGTTTGTGTTTGCTTGGGCGCGGGCAGTCAAACTTGTTTTGGATCTTGAAAAGAATGAACTCAGAAAAGGAAGTAAGTTCAATAAGACTACCCAAAACTATGCGTACACAGACTGATAAAATGCACATTCAAAACACGGCAAAATACTGATCACAGGCTGAAAAGAAAGAAAGAAAAGAACGAAAGATGGATAAATAAACAGGGAAATGAAATGACTGGATGAATAAAAGAATGAATGAACTAACGAACGAATGTGCGAATGAATGAATCAACGAAGGGAACGAATGCACGAATGAATCAAAATGAATGAACGAGAGTGAATGAATCAATCAACGAAGAAAACGAAAGCATGAATGAATCAACAAAATGAATGAACGAGTGAATGAAAGAATGAATGAAAGAATGAAGGAAAGAAGGAAGGAAGGAAGGAAGGAAGGAAGGGGGAAGGAAGAAGGAAGGAAGGAAGGAAGGAAAGGAAACAAATAAATGAATGAATCAACAAAATGAATGAATTAATGAATCAAAGAAATGAATGAATGCACAAATCAACGGAATGAATGAACGTATAAATAATAATAATTAATAATAATAAATGAAGAATAAAATGAATAAAAAATAGAAAATGGAAAGACAAATAGAAGAAAATCATAAGTTATCCACGTATGCAGAGACTGGAAGGAGGGGAAGGAGCAGATGCTGTCAACTTGACAGTGCTGTCATTTCTAACCACTGATCATGTAGCTTTCAGTCTGTGTATGTTTATGACCGTATCGTTATACTCTATTAGCATGCATTCACTTGTTGACGTATATGACAGTGTGTATTCTGACTATTTGGGCTCACTACGCGTTACGGATATCATACACCTCAGTGGAGAACGGAGAATTCAAGCTGTTTGTCAGGCTGACCACATTCCAGTAAGTTGCTGCAAAATCTGCTTCTTTGATGGACGCGCATGCTGGGTGTTTTCATGGTTCCATAAGCCAGCTACTGACATTGCTTACAGAAATCTTAACGTGCATGTACGCTGTATGAGTATACACACAAAACACCGGCAAGGTCTGTACGCATGTTGATCGCGGAGATCAGAAAAATATCCAGCCTTCACCCACCAGGTTGATGTGTACATGTATAAGCGGACTCAACCAAGCAGCTTCCAACTGGAAGTCCGACATTCAGCCGCTTTATCTCCTTTACTACATAAATCATCCACTTGCCGCTGCTGTTTTGCTTTTCCACTGTCCTTTCACTCTCCTTCTCGCCAATGCCATGCGGCACAGCAAATCATGATGACTTTCCTTCGTTACATAAATGATGTGGCCATTAGCGGTCAGCGGGGCTTTAAACAACACCAATTCATTGAACTGAAAGCTACTGACAACAAAAGGCCTGAGCAATTAGACTATCACGGTTTGTGAACTGCACAGTCATTAACAGAAAAGTGGAAGACATAAGCGAAGACAGAAAAAGAAACAGTCATAGAGAGAGAGAGAGAGAGAGAGAGACAGACAGACAGACAGAGTGTGAGAGAAAGAGAGGGAGGGAGGAAGGGAGGGGGAGAGAGAGAGAGAGAGAGAGAGAAAGAGAGAGAGAGAGAGAGAGAGAGAGAGAGAGAGACAGATAGAGAATATGCGCGCGCGCGTGTGTGATGACTAAATTCTTCTTCTTCATCTATCCACCTGTACCATCATGAGTTTCACGGGGAGAAACAGATCATGGTCAACATCGAGGCCTAAGACCTGAAGCAGAGGAATGCTGTATGCCCTGTGACGTCATCACCTGTTTCACGTCATCAATCCAGGTCTTCCTTGGTCTGTCTCTCAGATTACTGGGAAGAAAAGGTTGAAGACGCCTCAAAAAAAAAAGATCTACAGAGAGAGAAAGGGAAAGTGGAAAACAGAGAGGAAGCAAATTATTAAAGCTACAGACTTACTAGTCCTGGCATCGTATTCTACCAGTGGCAGAATCCTCACAGATGCATTTCAGTGAACATCCCTCATCCCAGCTCTCTCCCTGAATGTACTGCTTGCCGTTACGTTCACACACACCTGTCAGACACACAACACATATGATTGTCAACACTTCGATAGAACTGTATTCTATGTTTACTGTTATAATATATCCTGGTGTCAACAAGGCCCAAGAGATACAGACACCTGTGGTGTTGGTAAATAATAATAATAATTACAATATTTATATAGCGCAAAATCTTGATAAAATCAAATCTAAGCGCTGAAACAGACACACACGCACGCACGCACACACACGCACGCACGCACGCACGCGCACACACACACACACACACACACACACGGCTATAAATGGGGAGAAAGAATAAAAGCAATGGAAAATTATAGAGAGCATATTATATACAATTATATATTACAATGTGATTCCCCTCCGAGTGGAGACAGGCTGCAGAGGGGATTGAGTGAGGTCAGGATTTTATGCAGAGGAGAAAAGGTGAGTTTTGAGAGCGGACTTGAAGGAGACAAAAGTAGGTTGCTGACGGACTGAGAGGAAGTTTGTTCCAGGAGAGTGGACCAAAAACAGAGAAGGTTCGTGGACCATAGGTATTGAGCTTAGTCATATTTTAATGGACAGAGAGTTGATGATATGTCTTGTGTCATAACGGTGAGTGTTGTCATAGTGGACATTGATGTCACCTAGAATGGTCAGCAGATATCATGATGGAATCCTTCCTTTTCAGTCCTTGTAGTGCAAGTCTTTCATCCCTAGAAATGTTGGATTTGGGAGGTTTGCTCTGTTTGAGGATGTTCACACACTCTGATCGTAAGTGTGTGGCCTCTTCTGTTTGAGGACACGTCTCTCAGTAAAATAGCTACTCACTTGCGTAGCTTTCATCGGCGATCCGGCCGACTTCTTCAGCGCAACTGCTGGGTTGAGAACTGGCTTCAGTGCGCACCGCCGTGAGCGAACTCACGACAGTGCGACTGAATGAGTGAGGAGTACGCCGATGGCAGGTGAAACTTTATTAATTACTGGTCCTTTTTTGATGTCTGTGGTTGATTTATTTTAAACGCCTTTTTCGACTTTTCTTAGAATTTAGAAAAAAGAGAATGACTGGGGGATCACAGTGTCAGGTAAAGTAAATGTGGGTGCTTTGTTGTAGACTTAACAGTTGAAAACAGGACTGTCTCCATTCTGTATAACTTCATTGTGTATGCTCGTGAATAGAAACTTTCAAACATTTGTTGCCTATTCAGTGCATTTATGCAATATTTGATTTCCAAATACAGAAACACTATTACGCTAAAACAAATAACCGAATACACCATTGCAAACACAAGTAGGCTATGTACAAAAAACAACACATTGTAAGTGAAAATGCTATATTCTAAATACACACAAATCTTACTGCATGACTGCATACTGTTTGTGGTAAAAATTGAGTGTCGTCACATTATGAAACTGATCAGCGAACTAGTGATTATTTTGTCAATACGAGTAGTTTATACGTTTGTTTCTGTTGGAGTATGTACAGGAAAATGTTGAAATGGATGATACTCGACTGTGTGGTCCGAATCTTTCTAATGAAACACTTTTCACTCAACTTTGGGTAACAGCCGGGTGGGGCTGAAAAATCCCACAATGACTCAGACTGGTGAGATTTCGACACACCAACCTTCCCTTCTTTGGCACTTTGCATTAACAGCTTGGCCATGGTGGCTTAACCCTTCGACTTCCGCACACAGTCCACGAGCATCCTGCATTGTCAACCAAGCTTACAAAACAAAAACTCAACCCTTTGACTCTCTTATCCAATCCACCAGCTTCCTGCAGAAAGCTGATGGATAGGATGAGGTACTCAGGAGGGTTAAGTTTGTGCAGCTGGTGGATAGGGTGCAGGAGTCAAAGGGTTAACTTGTTTGGCGGTACAACTTACTCATGCCATAATGATTGGTGCCCAGCTGGGCCATGGTGATTTAACGTGTTTGGCGGTACAACACTGGTGCCCAGCTGGGCCATGGTGATTTAACGTGTTTGGCGGTACAACTTACTCATGCCATAATGATTGGTGCCCGGCTTGGCCATGGTGATTTGACGTGTTTGGTGATACAACTTACTCATGCCATAATGATTGGTGCCCAGCTGGGCCATGGTGATTTAATGTGTTTGGCGGTACAACATTAGTGCCCAGCTTGGCCATGGTGATTTGACGTGTTTGGTGATACAACTTACTCATGCCATAATGATTGGTGCTCAGCTGGGCCATGGTGATTTAACGTGTTTGGCGGTACAACATTAGTGCCCAGCTTGGCCATGGTGATTTAACTTATTTGGCGGTACAACTTACTCATGCCATAATGATTGGTGCCCGGCTTGGCCATGGTGATTTAACGTGTTTGGTGGTACAACACTGGTGCCCAGCTTGGCCATGGTGATTTAACGTGTTTGGCGGTACAACACTGGTGCCCAGCTTGGCCATGGTGATTTAACTTGTTTGGCGGTACAACACTGGTGCCCAGCTTGGCCATGGTGATTTAACGTGTTTGGCGGTACAACACTGGTGCCCAGCTTGGCCATGGTGATTTAACGTGTTTGGCGGTACAACTTACTCTTGCCCTTATGATTGGTGCCCAGCTTGGCCATGGTGATTTAACGTGTTTGGCGGTACAACTTACTCATGCCATAATGATTGGTGCCCAGCCCAGAGGTGACGCTGGTCTGAACGGTGGGGTTGAAGTTGCACACAGGTTCCAGACAACACTTGTCCGGGGTTCGAACCAGAGTACATTCAGACGGTAGTTGGCTATACAGGGGACATCTGTAAACAGAGACAGCACGTTTTGTAATACGACTGTTTTGGTGTGATGTGGTGGTAGAACCCTATATTTGTGTTATACTTATATCACTACACTACTTGGCCTAGAAAAAAGATTTCTCAACGTGCTGTTTACCTGTCAACACGTTTTGTTACATGTCTTATTTACACATAAAATTACGTTTGGGGCGCATTTTTTACAAACGATTTATTTTTGCATATTTGAAACTAGCGGGACAAGTGTACATATATGTATACAAGCGTACATATACATTAAGATAATCCAAATAGATCTCAAGCAAATACATTGTTACACTTACTAAATGTATTCTACAGCAAAAGACATAAAAAGACACGTACAAAATAACACGTTTTACGTACAATGGTTATGTTCAACAGTAATGCTGTTTCAACTAACACCTTGTGCAAAACCATTGGGAATGAAATGAATTATGTTTTTATAAATGCAAAGTATTTTTTCTGTTTCGTTGTCCCTTTTCAAATTTTTTTAAAGAAACAAATTTGCGGAATATGGACTTTAAATTTGGATTCATAAATATCAAAGTTTACATGTAGCAGGGTCAGGTCTGATATTCTGCTTGACTTAAAGTTTCTGTCATGTGAGATCAGGCCTAATATTTTGTGTGACTTAAAATTTGTCATGTGAGATCAGGCTTAATATTTTGTGTGACTTAAAGTTTCTGTCATGTGAGATCAGGCCTAATATTTTGTGTGACTTAAAATTTCTGTCATGTGAGATCAGGCTTAATATTTTGTGTGACTTAAAATTTCTGTCATGTGAGATCAGGCTTAATATTTTGTGTGACTTAAAGTTTCTGTCATGTGAGATCATGGCCTAATATTTTTGTGTGACTTAAATTTCTGTCATGTGAGATCAGGCCTAATATTTTGTGTGACTGAAAATTTCTGTCATGTGAGATCAGGCTTAATATTTTGTGTGACTTAAAGTTTCTGTCATGTAAATCGCCTATATTTGACTTAAATTCTGTCATGTAGATCAGGCCTAATATTTTGTGTGACTTAAAGTTCTGTCATGTGAGATCAGGCCTAATATTTTTGTGACTTAAATTTCTGTCATGTGAGATCAGGCCTAATATTTTGTGTGACTTAAAGTTTCTGTCATGTAAGATCAGGCCTAATATTTTGTGTGACTTAAATTTCTGTCATGTGAGATCAGGCCTAATATTTTGTGTGACTTAAAGTTTCTGTCATTGAGATCAGGCCAATTTTGTGTGACTGAAAATTTCTTCATGTGAGATCAGGCCTAATATTTTGTGTGACTTAAAGTTTCTGTCATGTGAGATCAGGCCTAACATTTTGTGTGACTTAAATTTCTGTCATGGAGATCAGGCCTAAATTTTGTGGATTAAAGTTCTGTCATCCCGTTCGGTACACCATGATGCACGTCTAACCAATACGTGTCAATACTTTCATCTAAATAATGACTGTTCGTACACTTCTACTTTACAGCTCTTAAATTTCAAACATTACTAGTTGACACCAGCTTGTTACGTTCTAATACAGAAAATCATAGCTAACACAAACATTTACATAACGTTTTGCAGAAAAGAAAATCACATGGGATGTGAACATACTTATTGTAACACTTGTACTGTCCAGTGTGTCCGTTCTCACAGGTACATTCGTAGTCACACCCGTCCTCCCATGTCTCTCCTGTATTGTAGCTTTTGCCTTTGTAGTAACACTCACCGTCTGTACACACACACACACACACACACACACACACACACACACACACACACACACACACACACACACACACACACACACACAGCGTAAAAAGGAGCATTATCAGGACACTCTTTATGCCAAGGGCTAAAAGGGACGACTATCACACACACACACACACACACACACACACACACACACACACACACACACACACACACACACACACACAACACACACACACACACACACAACACACACACACACACATACATACACACAACAACAACAACATAAAAAGTAGCATTATTAGGAAACTCCTTACGCCAGGGACAGAAAAGAACGACTATCACTTTCTTTCCACAAAACACAAGTGATCCTGATAAGACTGCACCGGCCACAACCAGCTGCACTACTACATGAAACACAGGTTCAAAATAGCACCTTCACCAATTTACCCCTGCAGTCATGAGGATCAGGTAGCCGAACATACATTGCAGTTTGTTCTTATCCTTATTGCCGCTTAAAGTCCAGCCGGCTTCGTAGAGCCATATCAGGGCTATAACCGTTTTAAAACACACACACTACTTCAATAGGAAGAAAAAGGAACAGAAAATTAAGTATATGTATATCCATGCATTCGCGCACATAATCTACGGAGATGCCCCTGGAGTTGACCATTCCGTCCAATTCATCGCACAGAGGATTTAAAAACATAGCTGAATACAAATTTAAACATAACTAAGGACGCTAAAACATACTAGAACTGCTTCCGCATATCTCATTTCCTTAGAGCCAAAAATACACTTAATGGACGTACCAAATTATCAATCCTAAGAGAAAGTACGTAAGTCTTTACCGAGCACATACAGGTGAATGGACCAGCAAGGCAAAAATATTATAGGAAGAAATGACAGAAAGCAAAGGAGGAAGAAAGAAACAAAGAGAGTGACAGAAAAGAGTAAATTTCTTGCACAGAATTTCCGGAAGGTGGGGATACTATTTGTACTGAAAGAGCCCCAGGCATCCCCACGGGGGGTACATTGCAGTGATGTCGCTTCTGTCAAGTGGAGTGACCAGAAACATGACTGACAACAACTCCTCCGACCACCAACCTCCATGGCAGCCGACAGGAGCTAGAAAAAAACCCCAGCCACATTCATTGCCGGATGTGGCCTGACCATGTCGATGGCGAATGAAAGAATTCTACTACTACGGTCAACTACCACTACTACTATTATTACCATTACTACTGCTACCATCAGTATTACTACCCACCACCACTATTTTAACAAAGACGTCATACTCACAGTAGCCGTTGGAGGTAACATCTGAACCTGCACCAAAACAAATGTTGATCGTTGTGAGATAACAGAATATGAAATATACTATAGGCAAAGAAACAACCCCACTGTCCCAAACCACAGCAATCACAGTCACACAAGCATTACCATATAAAGGACAGTCTATGTTCTACAGCTGTAACATAACGTAACAACCCCACTGTCCCAAACCACATCAATCACAGTCACACAAGCATTACCATATAAAGGACAGTCTATGTTCTACAGCTGTAACATAAAGTAACAACCCCACTGTCCCAAACCACAGCAATCACAGTCACACAAGCATTACCATATAAAGGACAGTCTATGTTCTACAGCTGTAACATAACGTAACAACCCCACTGTCCCAAACCACAGCAATCACAGTCACACAAGCATCACCATATAAAGGACAGTCTATGTTCTACAGCTGTAACATAACGTAACAACCCCACTGTCCCAAACCACAGCAATCACAGTCACACAAGCATTACCATATAAAGGACAGTCTATGTTCTACAGCTGTAACATAACGTAACAACCCCACTGTCCCAAACCACAGCAATCACAGTCACACAAGCATTACCATATAAAGGACAGTCTATGTTCTACAGCTGTAACATAACGTAACAACCCCACTGTCCCAAACCACAGCAATCACAGTCACACAAGCATTACCATATAAAGGACAGTCTATGTTCTACAGCTGTAACATAACGTAACAACCCCACTGTCCCAAACCACAGCAATCACAGTCACACAAGCATCACCATATAAAGCACAGTCTATGTTCTACAGCTGTAACATAACGTAACAACCCCACTGTCCCAAACCACAGCAATCACAGTCACACAAGCATCACCATATAAAGGACAGTCTATGTTCTACAGCTGTAACATAACGTAACAACCCCACTGTCCCAAACCACAGCAATCACAGTCACACAAGCATCACCATATAAAGGACAGTCTATGTTCTACAGCTGTAACATAACGTAACAACCCCACTGTCCCAAACCACAGCAATCACAGTCACACAAGCATCACCATATAAAGGACAGTCTATGTTCTACAGCTGTAACATAACGTAACAACCCCACTGTCCCAAACCACAGCAATCACAGTCACACAAGCATTACCATATAAAGGACAGTCTATGTTCTACAGCTGTAACATAACGTAACAACCCCACTGTCCCAAACCACAGCAATCACAGTCACACAAGCATCACCATATAAAGGACAGTCTATGTTCTACAGCTATAACATAACGTAACAACCCCACTGTCCCAAACCACAGCAATCACAGTCACACAAGCATCACCATATAAAGGACAGTCTATGTTCTACAGCTGTAACATAACGTATCATGGGTATTGTCTCTTCATATGGTGATTCTGTATCTCTCTAAGGTGAATCTGTGTTAATCGCTGAAATGAACCAGTGCCCCTCCATGAGGTGTGTCTATGTCTCTGCTTCTACCTACGGTGAGTCAATGTTTTATCTGTGTCGAGTCTACGCCTCTCTCTCTCTCTCCCTCTCTCTCTCTCTCTCTCTGGTGTGTGTGTGTGTGTGTGTGTGTGTGTGTGTGTGTGTGTGTGTGTGTGTGTGTGTGTGTGTGTGTGTGTGTGTGTGTGTGTGTGTGTGTGTGTGTGTGTGTGTCTTTCTCTGAGGTGAGTCAGACTCATCAGCCTCATCAGAAAGAGACACACTCGCCACAAAGACCTATACACAAATTCACCATAGAAAAGAAAAGCATGGACTCACGACAATGACACACAGACACGTAAACATGAATTTATCACAAAAAAGGAAACAGATTCAGTACAGATAAAGAAACAGACTCACCACACGGACAAATACACATACACATAAATAAACTGCCCACACAGAACAGAACCCAAAGAGACATGAATTCACGACAAAGACACGGACTCACCACTGACACAAGACTCACAAAGATAAAAAAAACATTCACCACAAACAAAGACGGACTCACACCAGTCAACGTGACGACTTGGTCAGCACAACAGACTACTGACTGAGAAGGTCGTGGGTTTGAATCCCCATTAACCCAAAACATTACTGTAGGATTGTTCTGCCCTGACTGGCCCCTACCCAGAGAAGGCCCTGCTATGAGCTCCTTTAAAGGACTAGCACCACACAGTTGAGTCTATCCACTTTAGGGATGTGTCACTGAGAGTGTTACTCAAATTTCTGACCAGCACTGCGGGTTATCTCTAAACTGAAAATGTTTCTGAGGTCTTCAAGCCTAAAGAATACATTAACCTTTTGACTCCTGCACCCTATCCACCCACTGCAAAAACATAACCCTTTGACTCCTCACCCTATCCACCAGCTTCCTGCAGGAAAGACTCAAAGGGTTAAAGACTCAAAGGGTTGAGTTTTTGCTTTGCTGGCATGGTTGACAATGACGGATGCTGATGGATAGGATGTGGAGAGTCAAAGGACTAAAACATGGAGCTAACGAACAGTTCATGGCTAACATTCGAAAGAGCTGCACTTTCTACGTTACTGTCAAATTAATCTGAACACTACACTTCATGATGTCACTCACCACAGAGGCCGCAGAAAAGGGCACAGTTGTCAGAGGCCCACATCTTGTACTTGGGATCCGAACACATGGACATGTTGTAGTCTCCACAGTTGGTAATGTTGTCGGCACAAGGCGGCAAGATGTCTGGTTTCAGTGCTGCATCAACGAAAAACTTCTTCATCATGAGTGGGTCTGGTCAAGGCTTAAAATTCGCTTAACTGTCTCGCTTAAGTGGCCATTTATTCCGTCAGCAATTCTGTGCTGTTTTAGGAAAAGTAATTGTAATTTTATCTTCATAACGCAAACAGTCCATGTTCAAAAGCATGCTCGTTGCACTTAACAATATCATGGATCATTATGAGATTTCACATAGTGTCAGCAGCAGTAAAATGTATACATACAAGAATAAACACGGCAAACTTACTTCCTCAGGAATAAGAAGAGACGATGAGATAAAATCAAAGATGGGTACCAGAAACATCAGTCACAAAGCATACATCGCAAAACGAGAATACAAATTGATATGAAATAAGTATCCCTACTAATGGTGCAAATAAATGACACTTTCAGGAATCCTGAAAAGTCTGTTTTTGAAAGGGTCTGTAATGTTCATGAGTAGAATTCTGTTAATCGTTTTTCTTACAGCCAGAAAATATTTGTTAAGAGTCGGCAACAAAAGGAATTAATACAGGAACAATTAGTGCAAAACTACAAACTTTTAACATTTACATGTTTTCGAAAGCATTCTATTCAGCAAGATCTTGTATTCCCCGTGTTATTGTGACGAACAGAATGCGCCTTAACGTAAATTAAGATTTAAATTATGAAACTTTCACAGATCTGATAGAGAAGCAGAAACAGACAGACAGACAGGCAGGCGGGCAGATGGTCAAACAGACAGACAGACAGGCAGGCGGGCAGATGGTCAAACAGACAGGCAGGCAGACAGACAGGCAGATGGTCAAGCAGACAGGCAGGCAGACAGGGAGACTCACGTGTACAGATTTTGCAGGTCTTTTGACAATTCTCAGTTGCCCAGCTGTGGTATTCCGTGCAGACGTTGTCGCCATACATCCGACAGTTGTCCAGTTTGTCATGACATGTGTCGTCGGCTGACAACACATCAACAATCAAGATCAACACTGGAGGTATCGACAAAACACTGAGGGCATCATCATCAAGACTGATGACGTCAACATCAACACTGAAGGTATCAACATTAAAGACATCAGTATCAATACAGAAGGCATCAACATCAACAATGAAGTCTGATCAGCACTGAAGGTATCATTATCCGCACTGAAAGCATCAACATCAGCACTGACGATATCAGCATCAATAATGAAGACATCCACATCAGCACTGAAGACGGCAACATCAACACTGAAGATATCAACATCAGCACTAAAGACGGTAACATCAACACTGAAGATATCAACATCAACACTAAAGACGGTAACATCAACACTGAAGATATCAACATCAACACTAAAGACGGAACATCAACACTGAAGATATCAACATCAACACTAAAGATGGCAACATCAACACTGAAGATATCAACATCAACACTAAAGACGGTAACATCAACACTGAAGATATCAACATCAACACTAAAGATGGTAACATCAACACTGAAGATATCAACATCAACACTAAAGACGGTAATATCAACACTGAAGATATCAACATCAACACTAAAGACGGTACCATCATCACTGAAGGTAACAATATCAACACTAAAGATGGCAACATCAACACTGAAGATATCAACATCAACACTAAAGACAGTAACATCAACAGTGAAGATATCAACATCAGCACTAAAGATGGCAACATCAACACTGAAGATATCAACATCAACACTAAAGACGGTAACATCAACCGTGAAGATACCAACATCAACACTAAAGACGGTAACATCAACACTGAAGATATCAACATCAACACTAAAGACGGTAATATCAACACTGAAGATATCAACATCAACACTAAAGACGGTAACATCAACACTGAAGATATCAACATCAGCACTAAAGATGGCAACATCAACACTGAAGATATCAACATCAACACTAAAGATGGTAACATCAACACTGAAGATATCAACATCAACACTAAAGACGGTAACATCAACACTGAAGGTAACAAAATCAGCACTGAAGAGGGTAACATCAACACTGAAGATATCAACATCAACACTGAAGATATCAACATCAGCACTAAAGACGGTAACATCAACACTGAAGACATCAACACTAAAGACAGTAACATCAACACTGAAGACATCAACATCAACACTAAAGAGGGTGACATCAAGACTAAAGATATCAACATCAACACTAAAGACGGTAGCATCAACACTGAAGATATCAACATCAGCACTAAAGATGGCAACATCAACACTGAAGATGTCAACATCAACACTGAAGATGTCAACATCAAGACTAAAGACGGTAACATCAACACTGAAGATATTAACATCAACACTAAAGATGGAAACATCAACACTGAAGGTAACAAAATCAGCACTGAAGAGGGTAACATCAACACTGAAGATATCAACATCAACACTGGAGACGGCAACATCAACACTGAAGATGTAACATCAACACTAAAGATGGCAACATCAACATGAAGTGTCAACATCAACACTAAAGATGGCAACATCAACACTGAAGATGTCAACATCAACACTAAAGATGGCAACATCAACACTGAAGATGTCAACATCAACACTAAAGATGGCAACATCAACACTGAAGGTAACAATATCAGCACTAAAGACGGTAACATCAACACTGAAGATATTAACATCAACACTAAAGATGGCAACATCAACACTGAAGGTAACAAAATCAGCACTGAAGAGGGTAACATCAACACTGAAGATATCAACATCAACACTGGAGACGGCAACATCAGCACTGAAGATGTCAACATCAACACTGACAACATGAACACAGAAGAGATCAACGTCGAAGCCATAAACATCAAGACAGAAGACACCAACATCAACTACGAAGACATAAACATCAGCACTGAAAACCTCAACATCAACACTGAAGGCATCACATCAAATCTAAAAACATCAACACCAGCACTGAAGACATCAACATCAGCCCTGAAGACATCAACACTGAAGACATCAACAGCAGTACTGAACACATCAACATCAGCACTGAAGACATCAACGTCAGTCCTGAAGACATCAACACTGAACACATGAACATCAGCACTGAACACTTCACTATCAACACTGAAGGCATCAACATCAACACTAAAGAATAAACATCAAAACTGAAGGCATCCATGTTGACCTTGAAGGGATAAACACAAGCATGTCATCGTCAAAACAGAGAACATCAACAGTGGATATACCAACGACAAAGCTGAATACATGAACAGCCCACACATTGATAATACACCCGTTAACATCATGAACGGATATTTCAAGTGTGAGAAAGTGTCAGACTGGAAGTCATCAGTATCAATTTCAAAAGAGAAGAAATCAACAGTAAAGTCAGCACATTTAAAACCATCAACATTAAAAAACAAAGAACACATTCAAAGTGCAGATATCGACTTTAGTCATCGACATTTCAAAGAGAACACAGCAACGAACAATAACATTTGGAATAAATTTTTACTCTATTTGACAAAATAGGGACATCATTACTCAAAAATCTCAATAGCTTTTTTTTCGGGCAAAAGTGTACCATCGCTGGTTTTCATTGATTAAGTTTTACATACATGGCACTAACGATTCGACCCCCCCCCCCCCCCCCACAAAAAAGAGAATCCGCAAAAAACGCATGTTTAGTTGCGAAAGGCCTTGAACACTGCATTAGCCAACACACTGTTCGTTTGATGCAAGTTTTAATTAGAACATGAAAGATTCCGAAGATACACATGATCTTCACACACAGACAACTTCTGGCTAAGAGAAGCAGATTTTTGCTTTTTCCGAAGGCGTGTTCAAAGCACTGAAATAAGTCACGGACAAGGGAGACAGGTAAAACTCACGGGTAGCAGTTGCGGACAAAGGAGCGACAGTGCCATGAGCTGGAACAAACAACAACAAAACAAAATCAAATAACATACTGTAGAACTTTCAACTGAAATCTAGTTATACAATTGTGAATGGGAAATAATGATCACAGCAGAGAAAAACAATACAGAGCCATCTGCACACACACACACACACACACACACACACGTACGCACACTCACACACACACACACATACAAACACACACACACACACACACACACACAAACACACACGATCGCACGCGCGCCACACACACACACACACACACACACACACACACACACACACATATACACACACACACACACTTTTCTAAAAGCACTTGTGTGAATAAACGTTAAAAGTGTGTGTGAGCATGTGTGTAAGTGTACAACTCTGTGTGTGTGTATGTGTGTGTATTTGTGTGTGTATGTGTGTGTATTTGAGTGTGTGTGTGTGTATTTGTGTGTGTATGTGTGTGTATGTGTGTGTGTGTGTGTGTGTGTGTGTGTGTGTGTGTGTGTGTGTGTGTGTGTGTGTGTGTGTTCACGTGGGTGTTTGTATATGAAAAAACATTTTCTTTGTTATCAACCTTTATCAATACCATTAAGTATTATCATATGCTGTCACTGCCAGTAACTCCACCAGTCGATTGGATGATTTATACTTTTTCTTCCTTATAATATTTTCGTCAACTAAAGTCACTACCACCCATTTCTAATTTCGTTGTTATGACCGGTTATTATTTTTCCTGAACTATGTTTATGCTACACTGGTGTATTGTATGTGTATTTAAATACTTTTATACTGCATTAATGTACTGATATGGCGATCCGCCCTTCCCCCAATCAATTTTCTTTTTCTCGATAAAAAGTGCGACGTGCATTATTTGACATCGGTTGTTTGCTTTGTACAAATGGAATTATCATATACAGAAATAATGAACGAACACACACATATTCACACACACACACACACACACATTCACGCACACACACACACACACACACACACACACACACCACACACACACACACACTCACACTCACACACACACACACACACACACACACACACACACACACACACACATTCACGCAGGCACACAGAGTTCTAGCAATGAATTCACTAATCGAGAAGAAGGAGATGGTACATAGTGTTGTTGCTTTTGTTGTTGCTATTGTAGAGGTGGTAGGGGTGATGTTACGTTAGTGCTGGTGATGTTGTGGCCGGCTGAACTACAAACAAACATGACCGAGTTGTTGCATATTCTTGTTGTTAATACTGTTGTGTTGTTGTTACCGCTGCTGCTGTCATGTTGTTTTAGGTATTTCTACAATAAACATGACTCAGTTGTTGCATATATAATATTCTTGTTGTTATAACTGTGGTGTTGTCGTTTCCGCTGCTGCTGTCATGTTGTTTTAGGTATTTCTACAAACAAACATGAGTGAGTTGTTGCACATATATTCTTCTTGTTGTTACCGCTGCTGCTGTCATGTTGTTTTATGTGTTTTTATTCTGGTTCTTGTGTTGTTGTTGTTTCTGCTGCTACTGCTATTGCTTAGATGTTTTTACTACGGCTGATGTTATTTCTGCTGTTGCTATTATTGTTGTTTAATGTGTTCTTTCTTCCTTGTAAATGTTCTTGTTTCTATCATTATTGCTGGTTTTGTTTGTTAAGTGTGCTTTTATTATCGTTTTTCTTGTTGCTATTATTCTTACTGTTGCTGCTGCTATTGTTTTTTCAGTTTCTTTCAGTTTTACTATCGCTGTTGTTATTTTCGTGTTGTTATTTTCGTGTTGTTATTTTCGACCGCCGCTGTTGCTGCTGTGTTTTTCCTATAAACAAAAACACGGCGTCAGTCAAGGACACAAAACTGTGGTTCTGACCTTGGCATGCAGTCTGCAGGAGGTTGTTAGTGATTGAGGGCAGCTGGTCAAAGCTGGACACCTGAAAGACATCGTTGGCGTTGTCAGCAATCCCCTCCAGTTCCACCCTGTTCACACCTGAGCCCACACCCACCGCCATCAGACTGATGCTCTCTTGTCTCGCCAGATCTGCTTCTTTCACCTGCGTATAACCACACGTATACCAAAACACTATCACCACCAGAATGACTGAGCATTAAGATGCACAGCGAACCAGCCAACTTTTATGTCGAGGGCTGTGACTGAACTTCAGCCATGAAATGTTCAGCCCATGACTCTATCAAAAGAGTCTGTAATGGCAAAGGAGCAAACAATGATAATGACGAGACAATAAGAAGACAGAAAGAAGCTCAGAAAAAAAATGACAGTGAAAGGTTAAAAAATGTCAAGACTAGGAGTGAGACAAGACAAAATCAGTAACGTCCCAAACGTATGAGGAGACAGACCAGGAAACAGCAAAAGGCCCGACAACACAACAGTTAAATCAGAGAGCAGCAGGCATTGTTGGATTTCACCAAAGTGACCCAGCAGCAGAGCAGTGTCTTCTCTGGTGAGTGGCCTTATTGTGGGTTGACATCATGAGCTTCCTAGCACTGAAACCTCGAC
>JAPXFY010000020.1:7600068-7602568 GCA_030674185.1 Monoplex corrugatus
GCACACCTCTTACTACTTTTACCCCAGTCTCACAAGAAGAAATTCTCAACACAATCAGATCCATGTCGTTCAAAACCTGCGAACTGGATCCTCTTCCAGGATCTCTCTACGCCGACTGTCTCCCTACTCTCCTCCCATTCATCACTGACATCATCAACACTTCTCTTCAAATTGGAACTGTCCCAGATTCTTTCAAGTCTGCTATTGTTCACCCTCTCCTCAAGAAACACAATTTAGACCCAAATGAACTGAAAAATTACCGGCCTATCTCTAATCTCTCTTTCTTGTCAAAATTCCTTGAAAAAGTCGTCCTCAACCAGCTGAACTCTCACCTGTCTGCCAACAATCTCCTCAATCCTTTCCAGTCAGCCTACCGCCAGTGCCATAGCACTGAAACTGCCCTACTACACATTCTCAACAATCTCCTCCTTGCAACTGATACTGGCAAAGTCTCTCTCCTCACACTCCTTGATCTGTCTGCAGCCTTCGATACCATTGACCATGGTATTCTCCTTTCTAGACTTCATCATACTTTTGGCATCTCTGACATTGCTCTCTCCTTTTTCACTTCGTATTTATCAAACAGAAAACAAACTGTTCTCATCAATGGCACTTACTCTCAACCTGCATACCTGACCTGTGGTGTTCCACAAGGATCTGTCCTTGGCCCTGTTCTTTTCACTCTTTACACCTCCCCCCTGTCCACCATCATCAACTCCCACACTATAAAACACCACTTCTATGCTGATGACACCCAACTTCAAGACAGTGACTCACCTGATAATATACAGCGCCTGTTGACTCGCACCACTGAGTGTTACTCAGACATTAAGAACTGGATGACGTTCAACAAACTTCAGCTTAATGACGACAAGACAGAAGCTATCCTCATTGGCACCCGTCAGAAACTTTCTCAGCTGCCTCCTCTTTCTCTCCCATTATGTAACACATCAATCCCAATTTCTGATTCAGCTAAAAACCTTGGTGTCTGCATTGACTCTACCCTCTCCATGAACAACTTTGTTTCTCAAACTGCCAGATTTTGCTACTATCATCTCCATCGTATAAGGCTGATCAGGAAGTATCTCTCTGTCGAAACAACTGCAAAACTCGTTCTCTCCTTCATAATGTCTCACATTGACTATTGCAATTCACTCCTGTCTGGTCTTCCTGCCTCCACCATTCACATCCTACAGCGCATTCAAAACAATGCTGTACGCCTTGTACTCAAAAAGAAAAAAGCTGACCACATATCTCCTCTCCTGGCACAACTTCACTGGCTCCTTGTATCAAAGCGCATACAGTACAAACTAGACACCATGTGCAACAAAAGCCTCAATAACGCAGCCCCCGATTACCTGTCAAGCCTACTTGAGATCTATGTTCCCTCACGTACCCTCCGCTCTGCCTCCGATCCTCTGACTTTTCGCTTTCCACGCACTAAGCTCAATACCTATGGTCCACGAGCCTTCTCTGTTTCTGGTCCACTCTCCTGGAACAAACTTCCTCTCTCAGTCCGTCAGCAACCTACTTTTGTCTCCTTCAAGTCCGCTCTCAAAACTCACCTTTTCTCCTCCGCATAAAATCCTAACCTCACTCAACCCCCCCCCCCCCCCCCCTCTGCAGCCTGTCTCCGCTCGGAGGGGAATCACATGGTTATAATATATAATTGTATATGCTATGCTCTCTATAATTTTCCATTGCTTTTATTCTTGCTTTTATTGCTTTTATTCTTTCTCCCCATTTATAGCCATGCGTGTGTGTGAGTGTGTGTGTGTGTGTGTGTGTGTGTGTGTGTGTGTGTGCGTGCGTGTGTGTGCGTGCGTGCGTGTGTGTGCGTGCGTGCGTGCGTGCGTGCGTGCTTGCGTGTGTGTCTGCTTCAGCGCTTAGATTTGATTTTATCAAGATTTTGCGCTATATAAATATTGTAATTATTATTATAATTATTAGTAATAAAATTAATAGTATAAATCGTTTTGCAACAAACACAACATGAAATACTGCCGTTTCTGTCATATTATTTCTGTTATAAATTCTTGTGGTAGTAGTCGTAGTTGTGGTGGTGGTGGTGATGGTGGTGGTGGTGGTTAGTAGTAGTAGTAGTAGTTGTTGTTACTGTTCCTTTCCACAAGCTAGTATAACAAGGAATGCTGAAGGTAAATATTTGTTAAACACAGAAATACTAACACAAGAGCGTTTTGTTTTTCTAACAGAGTTGTTAAATTGTGGAACAAAATTCCTTTTGAGATTAAATTTACTAACAGCATTAACAAATTAAAACATTTCCTGGACGATGACGCAAAATTCAAAATTTTATTTATAAAAATAGACTGAAGCAGATTTGCTCAAGTATGAATATTAAGGCATGCTTTTCAGACCCCAAAGAAGAAAGCTAAACACAAAAAAGATAGGGCGTTAAAAGGCCGGAAGGCCTAGGCTTCGAGCCCGCCCTCAACTACTACTACTACTACTACTACTACTACTAGTAGTAGTAGAAGTA
>JAPXFY010000020.1:7622568-7625068 GCA_030674185.1 Monoplex corrugatus
ATGCAAGCACACATACACACACACTCATGCACGCACACATGCACACACACTCATGCACGCACACATACACACACACTCATGCACGCACACATACACACACACTCATGCACGCACACATACACACACACACTCATGCACGCACACATACACACACACTCATGCACGCACACATACACACACACTCATGCACGCACACATACACACACACACACTCATGCACGCACACATACACACACACACACACACTCATGCACGCACACATACACACACACTCATGCACGCACACATACACACACAAACTTCAAACTCCTTTTTTACAGCGATATTATTTTAAATCAGCACGTGTGTGTGTGTTTGTGTATGTGTGTATGTGTGTATGTGTGTATGTGTGTATGTGTGTATGTGTATGTGTGTGTGTGTATATGTATGTGGTATACATGTATGTGTGTGTGTGCGTGTGTGCGTGCGTGTGTGTGTGTGTGTGTGTGTGTGAGTGTGTGTGTGTGAGTGTGTGTGTGTGTGTGTGTGTGTGTGTGTGTGTGTGTGTGTGTGTGTGTGTGTGTGTGTGTGTGTGTGGTGTGTGTGCCAACACCCATTTGCAACTGTCTTATCTCAAGAAATGTACAATCAAAGTTAAGGGTCACGAATGCATAAAATACACCAACAGTTACATTAGTTGCAGCCACTCCCTAAAAATAAGTGAACAAATAAATACATGTAGATAAAGAAAGAAAGAAAGAAAGAAAGTAAAAAAGAAAGACAGAAAGAAAGGACTGAAGAAAGAAAGAATGAAGGAAGGAAAAACGAAAAGAAAGAAAGAAAGAAAGGACTGAAGAAAGACAGAAAGAAAGAAAGACAGAAGGAAAGAAAGACAGAAAGAAATAAAGAAAGAAAGAAAGAAAGAAGGAAGGAAAGAAGGAGGGAAGGAAAAAAGGAAAGAAAGAAAGAAATGAAGAAAGATCGAAAACCCTCTGCTAACCACTCTCACTACAGAGTAAACTTACTTGGAACTTTGCCTATTATTATTGTAATAGTTATTTTTGTTTAAACACAGCCGACTGTGCAGAGCCTGATCAGGACTATAACCTGTTTTAAAGCACACAATACTTCAACAGAGTTAAAAAATATATATAAAAAAACCGGGAAAAGAAAATTACATCTCCATGGATTCGAGCACATAACCTGAGGAGATGCTTCTGGTGTTGACCTCCCCCGTCCAATATATCGCACAGGGGGTTTAAAAAACAAACCTGAATATATATTCAAACATAACTAAGGACACCAAAAGACATAAAAACAGACCTAAATTACCTAAAATTGCTTCCGCATATCTTGTTTCCCTAGAGCCAAAAATGCACTTAATACATGTACCCAATTATCAATCCTAAGAGAAAGTACATAAGACTTTATCCAACACATACAGATGAATGAACCAGCAAGGCAGAAAATGATAGGAAGAAATGACAGAAAGCAAAGGAACAAGGTAGAAATAAAGAGAGTGAGAGAAAAGAGGAAATTTCTAGAACAGAATTTCCAGAAAGTGGGGACACTTTTTTTATACTGAAATAGCCCCAGGCATCCCCACGGAGGTAACTTTGCCTATAAACCCACTGCTTACCACTCTCATTGCAAAGAAAACTTACTTAGAACTTTGCCTATAAGCCCATTGCTAACCACTCTCACTACAAAGTAAACTTACTTAGAACTTTGCCTTTAAACCCCCTGCTAACCACTCTTACATGAAAAGCATTCTTACCAACAAATGATCAATTAACCCCAGGAAGAGAGTCATTGAATGTTATATAGAACCGATAATGTTATACGATTGTGAGGCGTGGACAGTCAACAAGCAAAGCCAGAACAAGATTGAAGCAGCCGAGATGTGGTTTCTGAGAACAATGTTAACAGTTCCGTAGACAGCAAAGAAAACAAACAGTCATAGGTCATTTTATGAGGAAAGGGGAATTAGAGCACCTGGTCCCAATAGTAAAACTGGAGGGAAAGAGAACACCAGGCAGACCCAAGGAGAAAATATGGGACGGACTTCTAGGATGGCTGAAGACAGAGAGGGTGGAAGATGTGCTTTCGGCGACAAAGGATAGATGGATATGGAGGGCCATGATCGCCAACACGATGCAGCAGGGCACATGATGATGATGATAAAGCTCCCTGCTAACCACTCTCACTACAAAGTAAACTTACTTAAAACTTTGCCTAAAACCCTCTGCTAACCACTCTCACTGCAAAGTAAACTTGCTTAAAACTTTGCCTAAAACCCTCTCCTAACCACTCTCACTGCAAAGTAAACTTACTTAAAACTTTGCCTAAAACCCTCTGCTAATCACTCTCACTGCAAAGTAAACTTACTTAAAACTTTGCCTAAAACCCTCTCCTAACCACTCTCACTGCAAAGTAAACTTACTTAAAACTTTGCCTAAAACCCTCTGCTAACCACTCTCACTACAAAGTAAATTTACTTAAAACTTTGCCTAAAACCCTC
>JAPXFY010000020.1:7630068-7632568 GCA_030674185.1 Monoplex corrugatus
CATCATCATCATCATCATATCATCATCATCATCATCATCATCACCATCATCATCATCGGCATCATGTGCCCTGCCTGCAAGGCGTTGGTGATCATGGCCCTCCATAAGAATCTATCCCTTGTCGCTGCAAGTACATCTCCCACCCTCTCTGTCTTCAACCATTCTGCAAGTCCGTGAAATATTTTCTCCCTGGATCTCCCTGGTGTTCTCTTTCCCTCCAACTTTCCTGTTGTGACTAGTTGTTCTAATTCTTCTTGGCTCATAAAATGGTCATTAATGAAGAAGCTGAGGAAAAGACAAGCAACATTTATGGGACAGTTATAGGATCGACAAGATATGACATGGGAATCAGCGCCGATAGGACCAAGTTGATGGCCAGTCACAGTACCACCATCACTATCGATATAACTGTCCATAGACTGAAGTCAGGAACTGTTCCATAATTCACATACCTGGAATCTATCGTTAATGATGAGGAGTCTAAACCAGAAATCCTCTGTCCAGGCTGAAACCTGTATGGAAGGAGAAGAACATTATCTTCATTATCATCATCACCATGTGCTCTGTCGCATGGCGTTGGCGATCATGACCCTTCATACGTACGAATCTGTGCCTTGTGGATGCGAGTCCTCAGCCACTCTGCAACTCGTCCAATATTTTCTCCCTGGGTCTACCTGGTGCTCTCTTTCCAGCTTTCCTGTTGTGACTAGGTGCTCTAATTTCTCTAGCCTCATAAAATGTCCTGTAAATGTTGTTTGTCTTTTCCTAATCTTCTTTATTAATGTTCTTCTTGTGTCTGCCCCCTTCGTTTGTTTTCTTTGCTGTACGTGGAACTCTCAACATTCTTCTTAGAAACCACATTTCAGTTGCCTGAGATCTGTTCAAAATTAGTCAAGATAATGCCATTTAATGTTCTGAATGCTTCTGCCTCAGAGTCCAGGTATCAGACCATGGTATATGTACTCTGTGGATCTACGACTATACTCTAGACCAAACACGTGTTGTAAATACATCACAGTCGTCGATAAACGACAATACTAAACCCACGTTGACAAACAATACAAAAACTATACAGACACTTGTACAAACAATTAACATAACTGTGACCTTGACTTTCGACCAATCTCGACGACACATTGCAGAATAACACGCTTCTTTGATTACTCACGTTTAAGCAAATTTAGTCAAATCCACTCCCAAAGAGGACAGTCACCGTCAAGTAAGGATGTTCAGTTTTTGAATCTTTCCAGAACAGATACTGGATCACTCAAATCCATACTTGTGCAATCGTGATGACTGAACAAAACGACTTGCAAACTGAACTGAGTAAGAAGCCATTCACTGGCACTTGACAAATCTGTGCTTATTTTGTTCAGGATACGTACACAAATAGACAAACATCGTATCAAGACTAACGAGCTTCCTGTTTTTTGTGTTGTAATTTTTATGAAAATGGAGATAACAATAAAGGGGAATAAAATAGACGAACTAACAAACAAACAGATAAACAAAAAAGGAAAGACATTCTCTGGAGACATAATGAACTAACAAACAAACAGATAAACAGAAAAGGAAAGAAATTCTCTAGAGAATGAACTAACAAACAAACAAACAGATAACAACAACAACAAAAGAAAATTATTCTTTTGGAGACGTTCCTTTTCAGTACCATTTGTGACAACTGAAAACAGCTCATCTGCTTCTCTGAAAAGAGAATCGATTGCTCTTGTTTCTGACATTGCTAACATCTACAGTAATCGTGATCGCGGTGATACTGACGTGACGACAATCACCTCACAAACATACAAGGAACAAAGAACGAAACGAACGTAAAATCAGAAGCCAAAGAGAAAATAAGACATTTAGCCTACCTCCATCAATATGAGTCTTTCCTTTCATGAGCCATCCCATAATATGACGCCGGCAGTGACTACTGACGTCAATGTGACAGAAGTGAGGACGGTTCCTGAAGGATGTGTGATCCTCCCGTTTTCAACTTTCTCCCCCTGGAACAACCCTGAAGATCTGGTGTCTTTTGCCACTCAACAGCTGGTTAAAGAAATCATTGACGTGTATCTACTGACCCCGTTATTTTTAATTTGTGTTCCTCTCAATATCGTCAACATGATTGTGTTCTGGAAGCATGGCCTGAAGGAACGAATTAACTTGTGTCTCTTTGTCTTGTCTCATGCAGACATTGTCATACTGTCCAAGTTTTTCCTTTGTCATTTGGACCACCTGTATGCATCAGTTACCAATACTCCGTACAAACTGGTTGTAGCAAAACTCTGCTTTAACAACATGTTTCATTCATTTTTTGCATTTGTTTACATATCTGGGTTCATGTCCACTTTAATTGCTTTGGAAAGATGTTTGTGCGTCGTCAGTCCACTGAAAGCTCAAAGCATATTAAAAACAAAAGGTACGGCTGTCATAATTGCCCTTGGACATGTTGTCATTTTTGGAGCAAACTTTCCCACAGCCACAAAATGGCAAGTTG
>JAPXFY010000020.1:7637568-7650068 GCA_030674185.1 Monoplex corrugatus
GCGCAGGACCAGGAGCTGTTGCACCCCAAAGGTATCTCAGTGGGCAAGCTCCATTCTTGTCCAATGTAGATTACTGTGCAGACATTTACACTATATTGCATTGTAGCATGATTTGTCATTGTTCTTCATCCATGTCACATTTCCATGGCCATGGGAAATCATGGCCACATTCAGGTCTGAACGGAGGCAAGCTATTTGCAAGGGAACAGAAGCTTATGAAATGAAAGACGAAGCAGCCAAATGGAAAAGCGTGCAGCAATAAAGGTCAGAACCAACTCTGCAGAGCGTTCTATTGAGTGTCGAATATGCGGCCGCCTGTGTGTATCAGACTTTGGCCTGAGATCCCACATGAGGGTACACAAACAATGTGCTGGGTTGGACTTTCTCGACGACGCTAGTCGATCATATATATATTATAGATAGATAGATAGATAGATAGATAGAGAGATAGAGAGATAGAGAGATAGATAGATAGATAGATCTGATTTGTCATAAGGCGCCTGCAGGCCTGGTAGATCTCTGACTTAACCTTTACCTCTGCTGTGACCTGAGCACAGCTCAGTGTTAAGTTATATGATATGACAAGTTGGGTTGTTAGGCTACGAGCATACCAACCACGGACAGACGGCCACACACGTTTTCCGTCCATCGGTGGCAGTGAAAGCGTTCATACTGCACTGATGGACGGCCACGGACGTTTTCTGTCTGATGTAGCTATCCACGGAGTTTATCAACTTTTAATGTCTGAGCTGCTGTACGATCTGTAGACATTTGTTTCAAATTTGGTTTAAAGGATTTTTGCCAGCCTTCTCGTAGATACAGGGCCAAGATCTGACTGCAGCAATGAGCTTTTCATCATCCATCTTCTTTTCGCAAGGAAGATAATTCAGTATGAAATCACGAGAACAGTTCAGTCCCTTAACACAGACGGGCGGGAAAAGAACTGCATGCTCAAATTGAAAAAAAAATTTCCAACTGGGACGGCGGTGACGTGCCGTATATGAACCCCTGCAACATTGCCACAGACAAAATCACGATTTGCCATGCGCGACTTTTTATGTCGGCACCAGCGGAAATCGTCCGTAGATATCCGTGTTAAGTGTAAACGCACCTTTACCCTGACAACGCTAATTGCGACTAGGTTGAAAGCATTGCGTCAATGATCATAGTAGCATTTTTAGACAAAAAATCTAAGTGGTCGAAATATGAGTTGTTGGTCTGTTGCTTGCTTTTTAACCAGTCGTTGTTTTACCGAAAGGTTCAAAAGCTAGCATCATAACAGCTCCTTCCAAAACAACCCATACCTCTCCCCCTTCGTTTTTGACTCTTCGTCACGCATTTTGGTTCCCCCAGTGCACCAGCCATGGTGATTCATTCAAAATGATAATGGCAGAAGTTTATTACAGGAAGTGACGTCAAGCCACCAAAGGCGACGGCACTGCTATCAGGACACTTTTGTTAGAGTTCAACAGTTGGCATAATCCTGCAACAATTCAAAATCTATACATATATTGATATTTGCGTGGCATAACAGCACCAATACAAAGGGTAAACTCACAGTTTAAACAAAGTTTAAAAGAGAGAGAGAGAAACAAAGTTTAAAAGAGAGAGAGAGAAACAAAGTTTAAAAGAGAGAGAGAGAAAGAGACAGAGAGAGATCTACTCACGATTAAAAAAATAGAAAAAAAAGAGAAAATATCTATCTCATAACGTGAAAAGGTTTTAAATCCACGAACCTCATAACGTATTAAACACAATACATGAACATTGAACAGAAAAACAAACTCTCTTTAGCGCTCTCTCTTTGTCTCTCTCACACATAAACAAGTTACACCAAGTACACATTCGATCACACACACATGTGTACACACACACATGTGTACACAAACACACACACACACACACACACATGTGTACACACACACACACAAACACACACACACACACAAGCCACACACACACACACACACACACACACACACCACATACACACACACACACAACACATACAACACCACACACATACAACACACACACACACACACACACACAACACAACACACACACACACACACACACACACACACACACACACTACACACACCACATACACACACCACATACACACACACACCACATACACACCACACACACACACACACACACACACACACATACACACACCACATCACACCACATCACACCACATACACATGCACAACACATACACACACACATACACACACACACACACGCAACACACACAACACACACACACACACACACACACACACACACACACACACACACCACATACACACACGCACAACACATATACATACACATACATATACACTTGCACACACACGCACACACACACACACACACACACACACACCACATACACACACCACATACACACACACACACCACATACACACACACACATACACACACCACACCACACCACATCACACCACATACACATGCACAACACATACACAACACATACACACACACACACGCACACACACACACACACACACACCACACACACCACATACACACACGCACAACACATATACATACACACACATAACACTTGCACACACACGCACACACGCACACACACACACACACCCACACACACATACACACACCACATACACACAACACACACACACACATACACACACCACCACATACACACACACACATACACACACCACACCACACCACACCACACCACACCACATAATCACACACACACACACACACAAAACACACATACACACACACACACACATACACACACACACACACACACACCACACACACACACACACACCACACACACACACACACACACACACACACACACACACACACACACACACAACACACACACACACACCACACAAATGTCAAGGCAAAGTTCTTACCAAGTACTTTCTGACATTCATGCAACAGAGAGACACATGAGGTCGCCCCGAGATAAGGCAATATAATGTATAGTCACACATGTTCCAGACTGTTCCTGCATGATTCCAGACTCCAACCTCTTGGTACTCATTGCCAAGGTTGCTCTGCTCCTTCTGTCTTTCTCTTCTTCGAAACAACAAAGACAAGCGACCAAGCCATGCCAGATACTGTCCTTTAAAAACAAAACTAAAAATATTAGTGATACAATACTTTATTGTTCACATTACTCTAGAAAGGTTTGTTCCAGTGCAAATTCCGTTTCAGAGGAAAGCCTGAAAAATCATACAAATTTTCTGTAGAATCATACACATTTTCTGTGGAATCATACAAATTTTCTGTAGTATCATACAAATTTTCTGTAGAACCATACACATTTTCTGTAGAATCATACACATTTTCTGTACAATCATACAAATTTTCTGTAGAATCATACACATTTTCTGTGGAATCATACACATTTTCTGTACAATCATACACATTTTCGGTAGAATCATACATATTTTCGGTGGAATCATACACATTTTCTGTAGAATCATACACATTTTCTGTAGAATCATATACATTTTCGGTGGAATCATACACATTTTCTGTAGAATCATACACATTTTCTGTAGAATCATACACATTTTCGGTAGAATCATACATATTTTCTGTAGAATCATACACATTTTCTGTAGAATCATACACATTTTCGGTAGAATCATACACATTTTCTCGCCCAGCACCATGTCCTACTAACGACTAACCTGCCCAACAGAGTGATGATAGTACGGACACTGTCATTACAAAAGGACAGGAAAGGTTATTGTTATTGTTATTGATACTGTTATTGTTACTGTTACTGGTATTCGTATTGCTATTGTTATTGTTATCGTTATTTTTGTTTAAAACCCAGCCGACTGCGTAGAGCTGTATCAGGCCTATAACCGTTTCAAAACATACAATACTTCAACAGGTAAAATAAGAGTACAAAATTAAGTACACATATCAGAGTATTAGCGCACATAATCTAAGGAGATGTCCCTGGTGATGACCACCCCGTCCGATTTATCAACAGGGGATTTGTAAAAACAAACCTGAATACAGATTGAAGCATAACTAAGGACACTAAAACATGTGTAAAAACAGGCCTAAATTACCTAAAATTGCTTCCGCATATGTCATGTTCCTAAGAACCAAAAATGCACTTAATACATGTACCCAATTGTCAACTCCAAGAGAAAGTGCATAAGACTTTATCGAACACATACAGGTGAATGGACCAGCAAGGCAGAAAACGATAGGAAGAAATGACAGAAAGCAAAGGAACAAGATAGAAACAAAAAGAGTGACAGAAAAGGGAATTTCTAGCACAGAATTTCAGTGCTGAGCTGCTGACAGCTTGATGCCCTGTCATTTCTAAGGGACGATCAGGTCAGGTCACGTGATTCGAGTCATGATTGGGTTATGGATGTGAAAGCTGCTAAAAGAACTCAGAGCAAGGCTTTAGAGATATAATTTTTTTCCTCTTCTCACGTGGACTAAAGTTGGCATCGATTATGATTCTGTGACAGGCCAAGGCTGGACGAGAGGAACATTGTTTTAAATCAGAGCAGGCGATAAGACTTGGCAGAAAATAAAAGTCAGGGAAAGACGACAGGCAATCACAGAATTAATTCCACAGGGGCGTAATTACTGACGCATTCTCATTTAGCATTGATCGCTGAGAAGGGATTGTGGCGAAGAAATTCGATTAAGCCCCCAACCCATCATCCTACCCCTCCCATTCACCCTCTGTCTCTGTCTCTCTCACTCTCTTTCTTTCCCTCTCTGTCTTACACAAAGTAAGTTGTGTGTGGCGTTTCGGTTGCAAGCAGTAACAGCACTTCAAAGTCTACACTCCTGTAAGTGTGTCTTGAGGGAGAGAGGGGGGAGGAACTCACTGCCCATCAAATCAATTTTCATTGTGAGAATGTTCAGACTGAAGTCTTTCGAATGTAATCTAAATTTCCGACACTCAAGACCTGCCCACTCAATCCATCCCCCCCCCCCCACGTCACCACCCCACTCCCCCTTCGATCCACTTCTCTGTCTTTCAAACTCAAACACATCGTACATACTCCACCAAACCCTCCCACATTATCCAAACTTCTTCAACTTTTTCCTTTCTCTACTGTAATACCAAAGAAATAAAAGGGAAACAGGGAGAATTTTTATAATATTAATCAAAGATCATAACTCTTGAGAGTCACGTAGGAATTATCTCCCATGTTGTAGACCTTCTCAAATCTAACATAGTTTGCGCTACCCATTCAGCTAGCACAGAAGCAGATACAAAGCAAAAAACCGAAACCTCAGAATATATTATTTCTCTACTGTGTTCATTACAGTTTACCTCCCTTTAACCTCTCCCATCGTCTTCTCTTTCACCTTTCCCCACTGTGGTTACATGGTTATGGCCAGTAAGTCTTTACTGGGTATGGTAGAGTAGTCTTTACTTGCGTGTGGGCACACTTGTGTTTGTATAAATGTACACGTGCAGGAGACAGTGGGGTATCTGGTGATTTATTTCCATCCTTTTGAGTCGATGTTTTTACATTTGGTTTGGAAGTATCTTGCGATTGACAGTCTGAAATCCATCCATCCATCCATTACATCCATCCACCCACCCACCCACCCACCCACCAACCAACCAACCAACCAACCAACCAACCAACCAACTAACCAACCAACTAACCAACCAACCAACTAACCAACCAACCAACCAGCCAGCCAACCAACCAACCAACCAACCAAATTGACGTTATTCGTAATGCGTTGTAATATTATGCCATCAGCCAGAGAGAAGTTGATTCTTTTTTTACCCCAAGAAGCGGACAGTATCTCCCCGGCTGGAATTACTTTTTGAAATGTCTGGCTTTCAGACAAGTCATCTATTGATATGTTTTATTCTGATAACCACTGCTCTTATCAGGAACATTGTTTTGTTTCATCACTGCATGAGTGGTTTTGGTAAACCAAGTACTCACAAAGGATGACATAATGTCACAACAGAACCAATATAAACACAGATAAGGTAACACTGCAAGTATGTATTTCATTTAAAAGTGATCAGATTCTTTCTATACTTGTTTGTGTGTTGTTGTATAATACTAAACACTATTATGATAAACAATAAATATGTTAGAATCAAACAATTATAAGAATCAAACTCATAATTGTATTTTACTGAGGTTTTCTTTTTCATGTTCCTCTTTTGTCTTTCTTTCTTTCTATCAGGTGTTAAACGGTAGAGCATAACTGTATGGAATCAACCATGTGTGATTATAGAAACTGATAGATATGGCTGTTGGATCTTTACAAATTGATACTCAATAGAAATTTTCTAAGTTCGTAGCTGCTTATACAAAATTGAAATGGATTACAAAGAATGCAGTGCCATTTTCTAAACTCAATTGAAACACAACTTATTCTCTTGAATTGTCAATCATTCATGTGAAATCAAGACAATTTACAAAGAATTTGGTGCCCTACTTTCGCACTTTACTATCCTTCCTCCGCCACTTTCTCCTTCACCCTCTTTGTCTGATTGCGTAATGTTTTAACTGATGATCATGACTGAGATTTTAATATACCTGTGTAGCTTGTTTGCCTTTAATTAACTTTAATCTATAAACTTTCTGCTTACTTGCGATAAAGGCAAAATGTAAGTAATGGTTGTCCAAAAACTTTGAGGTCTTCGGAGGTGTCAACTTTTTCTTCTGAGGCTAGTATTATAAGGATGTTGCCCATCTCATTTCCCTGTCTTTTTTTTTTTTTTTTTTTTCATCTTCCATAACTTTGAAGAAGGTAAGGATTTCATACACAGTTGGGTGGACTGGAGACTGCTTGCACAGTTTTATGCCAGTATGGATTAAACATTAGGCAAGGCAAGAGGACCATGTTAGAGGGTTATAGTGCTAATGCAGATATCGTGGTTTCGACCCTTATGTCGGTCACTGATTTCCTCCTCCCATCCACTCTCCTATCTTCCTGTGAGCTCTGCTGGTGAAGGCGCCATGTTTATAATGCAGGTGTTGTGAGTTCAACACTCAGGCAGACCACAAGTTTGTTTGTTTTTTTAACAGAGTCAAAAACTCTAAGATCTGATGTTTCCAGTTTAAGGTGAGCTGGGTAAAGGAAAGGGGAAGAGGTGGGTGAGACCTAACCTTGAATTCCGATGACGTGACGATGACAATGCTGTAGAACAAGACTCAAGACATTGCTCCCCAAATCTACCCCTGCCCACGTAACAACCGTTGGCGTGTGACCTAAAACAGCAAAAAAATAGCTAACTTCAGATAAGACCTGGAACAGACAGCAGTGGGCAGAGTCAGAGACATGACCAGAGAGATCGGTAATTCGCTCTGTTTGACGCTGTACATTTATGTCTCCGGCAACGCACACACACACACACATACACACACACACACACACACACACACACACACACACACACACACACACACACACACACACACACACCACAAACACACACACACACACACACACACACACACACACACACCACACACACACACATACCACACACACACACACATACCACATACACACACACACACACACACACACACACACACACACAGACACACACACATACATACACACACACAGGCCTATTTGTTGCCAGCCTTATATCTCATGTTTTATTTATCATTATCATCAAGAAGATGAAAAGCATTATTACCAACAAATGCCTATCAATTAACATCAGGAAGAGAGTTTTTGAATATTATATAGAACCAATACTGTTATACATGTACAGTTGCGAGGCGTGGACAGTCAACAAGCAAAGCCAGAACAAGATTGAGGCAGCCGAGATGTGGTTTCTAACAAGAATGTTGAGAGTTCCATGGACAGCAAAGAAAACGAACGAGACAGTCTTGATGGAGGCAGACACAAGTAGATCATTCATAAGGAAGATTAGGAAAAGAAAGGCAACATTTATAGGCTATTTTATGAGGAAAGGGGAATTGGAACACACACACACACACACACACACGCACGTACGCACGCACGTACGCATGCACGCACACACACACACACACACACATACACACACACACACACACACAACGGGAAAGCTGGAAGGAAAGAGAGCACCGGGTAAACCCAGGGAGAAGATACTGGACGGACTTGCAGAGTGGCTGGGGACAAGGAGGGTGGAAGAGGTGCTTGAGGCAACAAGTGACAGAGACAGATGGAAGTCCATAATCGCCAACGCCATACGGCAAGGCACCTGATGATGATGATGATGATGATGATGGTGATGATGATGATGATGATGATGATGATGATGATGATGATGATGATGATGATGATGATGATGATGATGTCCCGTGCACACCAGCAGCCCGGCACACACACACTGCTGTTGGCGCTTGGTGCTTGTTCAAAAAGGGACCCATTGCACCGTGGACATTTTCCATAAGCGGACATTTTCCATAATAATCACACACTTCACCAAAATCTACCAGCAATTATCTGACAAAATCCTTGACCTTGCACAAAACTCTATGCGCTGACATAGTCTTAAAATGGGTAAGGTGGAGCAAGACGGAACCTAAAACGGAAAATTACAGAACAGAACATTTCTTTAACATAACAACCAAAGGCTATACGACATACAGATAGGTTGTAATAAGCTAACACAACAGTAAATGATTTCAACAATGAATGATTATATATCTTATTTATCATTATCACCATGGGAACAAGAATGTGTGTGTAACTAAGAATCTAGCCGTTTTCTTAAATGGTGACGATCATAGACATATTGTGCATCATGTCTGTAAATTTTCTTCCAATGACATCACCAAAAAGATTGAAGCATTAAGGCTGGCAACAAACAGGCCTCTCTCTCTCTCTCTCTCTCTCTCTCTCTCTCTCTCTCTCTCTCTCTCTCTCTCTCTCTCTCTCTCTCTCTCTCTGTCGTGTGTGTGTGTGTGTGTCGCCGGCAGGGATTGAATTGGAAACATCGCATCTTGAGTCCACAGCTTTATCGAAAGAAAGAACCAAGCATTAGCATCCCACTTATTGTGTGAAGGAGAAGTCTTGGTGAGAAGGCTTGGATCTGCATAAACAAGCATTTATGTAGATGTGCAAGGCATTGTTTAGATGCAAACTGACTTTTGATGTCGATGACGTGAGACTGTGACCACAACCAAAAATGGTGTAATTGCTGGTTCCTCTGTAATAACAGTAATCCTGCTGCTGCTGCTGCTGCTGCTGCTGCTGCTGCTGCTGATGATGTGACGACGATGACGATGATGAGATGATGATGACACGACATGATGACGACGATGATGATGATGATCGACGATGATGATGACAACGACGACGACGACACCGACGACGACGACGAAGATGATGATGATGATGATGACGACGACGACAATACGACGACGACGACGACGACGACGATGATGATGATGATGATGAGACGACGACGACGACGACGACGATGATGATGATGATGATGATGACGACGACGATGCTGCTGCTGCTGCTGCTGATAATGACGACGACGACGATGATGATGACTACTTGTACAGTATCTCATCTCACAAAACCCCAAAGTTACAAAAGCATGACAGACAACAACACACGTACAGTAGCTATACAAGTACGTGGGAACACACAGGACTTTACATGTTTCTGCCATACACAAAATGTTTCCACCATACACGAATGGGTGGCGCTGTACCGTGGTGATGTGTTTTCATGGTGGAGCGCAGCGCAAGTGTCACGTGGTACATCCATAGTGACAAAATATGGATGAAAATGAAAAACATCTGATTCCATCATTCCATTTTCAACTTTTTTTTTGTCTCAGCAACATTCATTTACAAATATCATGTGACACTCAGCTTACGGAGATTGCTTCTTTTGGCTTTTTTCAGCTTTACAATATCGTGGTGACGCTCAACTTCGGCATGCTGTTCCTCTTGGCTTTTTCCAGCCTTACACAATGCTCATCATCATCATCATCAAGTGCCTTGCCACATGGCGTTGGCGTTCAACACCTTCCATCTGGTTCTATCCCTTGTTGCCTCGAGCACCTCTTCCACCCCTTTGTCTTCAGCCACTCTGCAAGTCCGTCCAATATCTTCTCCCTGGGTCTACCTGCTGCTCTCCTTCCCTCCAGTTTTCCTGTTGTGACCATGTGCTCCAATTCTCCTTTCCTCATAAAATGGCCTATAAATGTTGCCTGTCTTTTCCTAATCTTCTTTATCAATAATCTTCTTGTGTCTGCCTCCATCAAGACTGTCTCCTTTGTTTTCTTTGCTGTCCATGGAACTCTCAACATTCTTCTTAGAAACCATATTTCGGCTGCCTCAATCTTGTTCTGGCTTTGCTTGTTGACTGTCCACGCCTTACAACCGCATAACATTATCGGTTCTATATAACATTCAAGAACTCCCTTCCTGATGTTAATTGATAGGCATTTGTTGGTAAGAATGCTTTTCATCTTCTTGAATGCTGTCTTGGTTCGGCCGATTTTGCTTGCTTTTTCTGATGTGCATCTGCCGTCTGGTGAAATGATCGTTCCCAGGTATTTAAACTTATCAACCTGTCTCAAGGTTGTGCGTTTGCTGTAATTTTGCACGACCGGATTTCATGTTTTTTACTGATCACCATGACTTCAGTCTTCATGCTGTTTAGTTCCAACCCCTTACCTTTTGCTTTCTATTTCTAGTATATTCACAAGGTTTTGTAGGTCTCTTTCATTTTCTGCAATTAGTAGAATGCTAGTGACGCTCAATTTCAGTATATTCTTCCTCCTGATTTGTTCTTGTCTTGTAGAATGCTGGTGACGCTCAACGTCAGCATGTTGATTCTCTTGGCTTTTCTCCAACTTTACACAATGCTAGAAGAACTAACGAAAGTATCCTGGAAGAACTTGATACCACCAGAAATTACTAGCAGACATCAACAAGAGAAGACTTAACTACATTGTCTATGTGTCACGCAGAAAGAACACAGGTGGCAACCATTTTTCAAGGAAAAACAGAGGTAAAAAGGAAGAAAAGACAGACACTCCAATCTCATACATCGAGCACAAACCAACATCAGCGGCCCAAAATTTCAAAAAGTTTTCCACAAAAGTCAAGACAGAGCCGTTTGGAGGAGAGCAGCTGTGTCGAAGAGTGCAGCGGCCAACACTGAAGCCGGTAATGCCGACAGGTGAGACAGGGGAGACACAATGCTAGTGACGCTCAGTTTCAGCGTATTGTTCCTCTTAGCTTTTTCCAGCTTTGTACAATGCTGGTGACACGAAATTCAGCATGTTGACTGCGGAGTCTCCGGGAATGAGCGAGCTGATATCCTTGCTAAGGAGGGAGCCAGAGAAGATCAACCTAACAACAGCGTCAGCTACAGTGAGAAGAGGAGCATCATCAGGGCGCTTTCCATGCCGAGACGATACAGGGATGACTACCACCTGTTGTCTAGAGAGCAGCAAGTTGCCCTGGTGAGGTTGCGCACTGGTCACAATAGGCTGAACAGCCACATGTACCGCAAACTGAAGCTGGCGCCCTCCCCAACCTGTCCCTGCGGTCAAGAAGACCAAACCACGGAGCATATACTCCAAAGATGTCCCCTTCACCAGGTGGCAAGACAGGACGTGTGGCCGACAGACACTCTGCTGACAACCAAACTCCATGGCTGCAGACAGGAGCTGGAAAAGACGGCTGCATTCATCGCCCAGACTCAGATGATTGTGTAGCAGCGTACGCCAAGAAGAAGAAGAAGAAGCATGTTGATTGTCTTGGCTTTTCCTAGTCCTACGTCTGATCCGGGAATCAAACTCGCGTCCTAGGCGGGGGATCTTGGTTATTAGGCCATCGCTTCGTAAATGTCAGTAATATGCATTTCAACTATCTGATGTCAGTCATCTACATGTCAATCAGTTCTATCTCAATCAAGTGATTTCCATTTCAATCATTTGAGATTTACATTGTAATCATTCACAGTCAAAGCAATCTGATTTATCACCTGCCTTACTCCACTGTGATTGGTGCACTAGGGTCATGTGATATCCCACCACTATTACCTTCCCTGCCCCCCAAAAAAAAACAACAACAACAAAACAAACCAAGATGGTCGAGCCGTTCTAACGATTTTCCTTTTAAAACAAAAATTATTTCAGAGAATCCACGCTTTGTACTTTTCATAGGACTGATCAAGAAGAGGATTCGCTTTGAAATAAAACCTTGAGGTGCATCAGGGACAATGATGGAGTGCCAAAAACCTTGAGGTGCATCAGGGACAATGATGGAGTGCCAAAAACCTTGAGGTGCATCAGGGACAATGATGGAGTGCCAAAAACCTTGAGATGCATTAGGGACAATGATGGAGTGCCAAAAACCTTGAGATGCATTAGGGACAATGATGGAGTGCCAAAAACCTTGAGGTGCATCAGGGACAATGATAGAGTGCCAAAAACCTTGAGGTGCATCAGGGACAATGATGGAGTG